>OZ021730.1:6911795-8111795 GCA_963978545.1 Linyphia triangularis | reverse complement strand
TTAGTACACGGCGTAGCACTTGGCACAAAACAATACAGTGTCTCTGAATATGAAAAATCACTAATCTTGAAGATCCTGGCAAGGATAATGCAACAAACTTATTGAATTATTGTATTGTCATCGGTCCTTGATAACTGTGAAAAATTTCAAAATAATCCAACGTTTTGAAGTGGTCGAAAATCGAGTTCAAAGATTCCTTTACATACATAGATACATACTGTTACAAATTTTTGTATATTTGTAAATATTTCGTAGTGTTAATGTTGTAAATAGGAAAATGTATGTACATTTTGCATAAGACAGTGCACCCTAATAGCACACATCCTCCCAGGGAGGTCCCTAGGAAGTCCCCAGTCATCCCCGGGACAACGAATGACTTCCCAGGGACCTCCGTGGGAGGATGTGTGCTATTTGGATGCCGGACATCTCATCCCTCGGACAAGTCGCCACCGGGCAACTCGACCCCGGACATCTCACCACCGGACATCTCACCACCGGACATCTCGCCACCGGACAAGTCACCACCAAGAAAGCGCGGATCGAGGGCATGTTAGGGGGAAAACGATTTTCTTACGAGGAACTGTCGAAGCTGAATGGTGGGACTTGCGTACGTATTCAAGAAGGCACAGCATTGAAGTTATCTTTTAACAGCTCCTCCCTGCTGAACATTGTTGGTGTTATTTAAATATTAACGAAATATATTTTATTACAGTCTTGATTAAATTAATGTTAGTTCAAGGTATTAATATTTTTAATAATATATGAATTATTAAAATATGGAATTGTTATACTTCGGATTTTTTTTTCTTCTTTCCCCCCCCCCCCCCTTCTTGGCGTAGAGACGTTTCTTTTTGGCGAAAGAGATGTAATAGTATCGAGAATATATAGACACTTCGTATATTTAATATTATGCAGGGTAACACTGATGTGTCCGATGGTTACCAGGCGCGGATCTAGAGATATATATTAGGAGAGACGGAGGTGCGTGTTGCATATGGGGAAAGTTTTTATTAATATCTTTAATAAGTAATAAATTAATAAAGTATGAAATTTGTATATTCCGGATATTTTTTTTTTTCTTTATTTAGATGAAAGGAGATTTAATAGTATCGAGAAAGACACATCATGTATTAGATATGATAAAGGGTAAGACTGAATGTCTCACAGGTGACTGTCAGGCGCGGATCTAGAGAGGCGGAGGTGCGCGTTGCATACATATGGGGAAAGTTTTTATTAATATCTGTATTAAGTTATTAAAATATGGAATTGCTATATTTAGGATTTTCTTTTTCTTTCTTGACGTATAGACGTTTCTTTTTGACAAAAGAGATTTGATAGTATCGAGAATATAAAGACACTTCGTACATTTGATATGATGATGAGTAAGAGTGATGTGTCAGATGGTTGTCAGGCGCGGATCTAGAAATATATATTTGGAGAGGCGGGGGTGCATGTTGCGTACATATGGGGAAAGTTTTTATTAATATCTTTAACAAGTTATTAAAATTTGGAATTGTTATATTTCGGATTTTTTTTTTTTCTTTCTTGACGTATAGATGTTTCTTTTTGACGAAAGAGATTTGGTAGTATCGAGAATATATAAACACTTTGTATATTTGATATGATGCTGGGTAAGAGTGATTTGTCAGGCGCGGATCTAGAGATATATATTAGGAGAGGCAGGGGTGCTTGTTGCGTACATATGGAGAAAGTTTTTATTAATATCTTTAAAAAGTTATTAAAATTTGGAATTGTTATATTTCGGATTTTTTTTTTTTCTTCTTTCTTGACGTATAGACGTTTCTTTTTGACGAAAGAGATTTGATAGTATCGAGAATATAAAGACACTTCGTACATTTGATATGATGATGGGTAAGAGTGATGTGTCAGATGGTTGTCTGGCGCGGATCTAGAGATATATATTAGGAGAGGCGGGGGTGCATCTTGCGTACATATGGAGAAAGTTTTTATTAATATCTTTAATAAGTTATTAAAATATGGAATGTTATATTTCGGATTTTTTTTTCTTTCTTGACGTATAGATGTTTCTTTTTGACGAAAGAGAATATATAGACACTTTGTATATTTGATATGATGCTGGGTAAGAGTGATGTGTCAGATGGTTGTCAGGCGCGGATCTAGAGATATATATTAGGAGAGGCGGGGGTCCATGTTGCGTACATATGGGGAAAGTTTTTATTAATATCTTTAATAAATAATAAGTCATTAAATTATGGAATTTTTATACTCCGGATATTTCTTTTTCTTTTTGGAACGTAGAAAAGACATTTTATAGAATCGAGAATATAGACATGAGTGAGTTATAACATTTCGTAATTCTGATATAATGCAAAGCAAGTTGATGTATGTGTAAGATGATTGTCAGGCGCGGATCTAGAGAGATATAGTAGGGGAGGGGCGCGTATTGCGTACGTATGGGGTAAGTTTTTATTAATATTTTTTATTATAATTAGTATTTAAATTATGAAATTTTTATATTTCGAAGATTTTTTTTCCCTTTTTGACTTAGAGGAAAAGACATTTTATAGTATCGAGAATATATAGACATGAGTGAGTTATGACACTTCAAGGATCCAGTGAGGTATAACCAGGCAAGGATCTTGGGAGGATTTATTAGGAAGAATATGCGAGCTGCTCAAGCGAATTTAAAAATGGTGATGCACTAACTTTTACAAGCCTATCATCGATTTTAAATTAGGTATTGCATAACGCCAATTCAATCGGGATTCAATCATGAGACTAATTGCACGCTAGGCACACTACATGGTCAGTAAGAGCTTTGAAATTTTTACCATCGATGACGTTTTCTCGCCAACGCGGTATGTATGTTGAAAAAATAATAAATTGTTTTTGGTATTCGATGACATGGCTAAAATTCGCAATGAGGAAAGGTTACGGCGTTTTCATACTATAATGAGAATATTTAGCCATTTTCGTTTCAATCCTTTCAATTCCTTCTATTTTCAGCCTAGTTGATGGCTGTGTTGTTGACGTTCTTGCATGCCATAGGTTAACGCAAAAGCTCATGCAATGTGTTTAAAAGAGTACTAAATCCTTTTCTTCTCAGGCATTCCAACACCTTCTCGGGCACAACCTTTAACGAAATTCCTTTTATCGTAACTGGTGTGAAGTTCAGCACAGTTAAACATACAAAGCGGGTATTGAAAAAGAGTTGTCCGACAATGGACAACCCATTGTATCTTAAGTAACCTGACTAAAATGGGTTTTTCAAACATAATTCATACATCTGCTTCTGTTCTTAGTTTTTGACTTTTAAAGGATTTTGTCAGGTTTTAAACAAAAATATAAGACAGAAATACTAAATATAAAAATAGAAATTTAAAAAAATGAAATATTTATTAGATTTTATTCTGGCATGTTTATACGGATATGTTGGTACTTATAATGAACAACAGGTCATCAACTAAAACTAAAGTTGTATTGATAAACAGTTTTATTTCCATTTAATACAAATTTCTTTATCTACCCACTCAATCTTCAGTGATGTGATTCTACATATATCTACAGTAAATGTAAGACTTCCAAAGTTTTCAGTTAACATTTCTTAATTACTAAAATAAATTCTTCCAGCCCCACATTTTAGGTTACTTTATCATCATTGTAAGTTTTAATAACTAGAATTTGACAGAAAAATTAAAATGTTTTTCTATGCTTCTGTATAAACTTCTCAATAAATAATTATTTTATGAAAGCTGAGTCTACTATTTCATAGTATTATTACACTGATGATTATATTATTTATCCTTTTGCATGAATTACACATGAAATGGTTCTATATAGATATCTATTAAAAAAATAGTTCCTACTTATAAGTGTTTCAATTTTAGAGACGCCATGTTCAATGGAAAGTTCTAAAAGATATTTCTAAACCTTTAGTCTTTGCACACACTTCTTAGAAAGTCGATCTTTTATGACTCCTACGCCGACATTTTGAACTTTTAATGTTACAACAATATATTTGACGGTAATATTGTCAAAAGTTATTCTCCACTCCTTTCTTTGTATAAATAATTATTTAAATTTGCTTTATTTTACTTTATATATTTTGTGTTAATCAATATCTTCCATTTGATAGTCAAATCAGAATTGAAACAGCATTTTTTAGAATCTAATTATTTCCAATTTTATACTCTAATAAAAATTCCAACTACAAAGTAGATTTTACAACATTAATAGTTCATTGTCGCCCGACAATGGACACCACTGCACAGAAAATGTGGTTTTCTTTTCTCAGAAAAAAACTAATTTGTTTTTCCAAGTGTTTTCGCACATGTCCACCAACTTAACCCTAAGGATACAAAATAGCAGTGAATGCCTCTCCTTGGTAGAGAGTAGTTCCCGAAAATCATTTACCCTCATCAGGGATTCTTTTGTATTTTCCCCCACCCTATTAGCTGCAGGCATATACAGCTTGACATTTTATTCCGATGTCCTTGTGTAAAAAAAAAAAAGACCCCCTTCAAACGCGATAGTCCATCAATTAACACCATGGGGGGGACTGGCGCCAAATTCTTGATCTACCTTTTCACTTACAGCTGAAGGCCTGAAGGGATTTATTCAACAGTAAGATGTACAAGATGGATATTAGCACAAAAGAGTGTGGGGAAAAAAAAACAGAAAAAAAAAACAAAAAAAAAAAAAAGAAAAAAAACAGTCGAATGAGCAAATGCACATAATATACATAACGAAGCTATGCATATTACTCAAAGTGAAGTTAGCAGTTACTATTATTAAGTTATGCATTTTGCTCAAATAGTTGCACAATTATGGAGTAGAGAAAAGATAAAAAAAAAGGGGAGAAAAAATATGCCAGATACTTTTTTAAACTCAAACTTTCAACCCTTAAAAATAATGCATAATTAAATGTTAAAAAGTCTATTGAAAGTAATTTATATTGCTTGTAAAAAACATTTAGGCTGCAAATGGAAACTCTCCAAACCCTCCTTCAGAAATAAATATTTAAATCTTTTTTCCGTGATAATGAAAACGCACAAGAACTATCTAGTGAGGCTAAAATATTTCTTAAATTAGGAAAAATAAATATTTTATATTGTGAAAAATGTCAACTTTTGAATGCGCGAAGTATATTATTTTTTAAAAAATAATTTTAAATGCATATTAGGTAAAAGAAATGGTCAATTGTTTGAAATAGAGAGTTTATTTGCATTTGGTGATATTTTTATATAAATTTATTGTATGTTTACTCTGAAAAGTGTATCTAACCAAAGGTTGCCTTATAATAATTTTAAAATTCAAAGTCTCAAATATAGACATAATACATGAAGTATAAATTAAAATTTAAAAATTTATCAGAGTAATAATCATAATAAATATGTTATTATTAACTATGTCAAAAAATAAATTAAAAATATTGCATTTTAAATAATTTAGAGCAATAGGAAGTTGTATAAAAATACGATTGATCTGGTTATCTAAGACTTTTGTCTCCCCTTAAATGCTTGCTTAAGTTATTATTTTTTAAATTTTAACTTTCAAAATCCATCTTTTACAGTAGTTATATATTTTTTAGTAGGTAGAAATCTGAATTTCGAAACTGTTTAATTTAATAATAAAGATATAAACACACTTTTTAGGCAATGAAAAATCTATTAATATTATTTTTTAAATACACTTCCATTTGACAATCATTCTTCATGTTTGTATCTTTATTTAAATTTCTAGATAAAATAGCTTTTTCTCACATTTTCATAAACTAACCATGAAAAAATAAAAATAAAAATTTATAAAATGTACCATTTAGAAATTAATTTCTTAACCAATTTATATTATTGAGTTTTCATCATTCGAAAAATTATGTGAACTACTGTAAATAATGATTCATAATACTGAAATATTTTATATTCGTGATGTGTTTTTGTATTAAAAAATGAACTTTTGTTAAATAAATTTGTTTTATTTTTCGATGTTTCAAAAGCATTTTTTTTTTTTTCGATTTGCGACTAACGCATGCAGATGCAGCATCTAATGATGTATTCTTCACTTAGTCACTTTTACTTAATAACAAAAAACTTTCCTAATATTCTATGCTGTTATTAAAGTTATCTAAATTTCAAAACATTTACCATTAGGAAAAAAAAAGGAAATATATCTTTGCAGTTTTAATAAGTTAATATTGATTGAGTACTTAATTAACTCATATTAATTTTGTGTTACTGTAATCTGAAAGAAAAGAGAAAAAACAGGATGTTGTTTTTTACGCTTAACGATCTATTTTTATGCACAATGACGGCTCATCAAGCTACAACTACAGCTTAACGTAGAATCCAAGCCAAAAAGAGCATATGTGCCTAACCTGTGATTCGAACTCGACACCTTTGGTATGCAAGGCCAGATCGCTAACCATACAGCCATCAACTAAGCTAAAAACCGAAGGAGTTGAAAGGGTTGAAATGAAACTGGCTAAATATTCCATATCTCGCTATAGAATGAAAACGCAGTAACCTTTCCTCATTGCGATTTTAAATCATGTCGCCGAATACCAAAACAATTTATAATTTTGTCAACATACCACGTTGGCGAGAAAACGTCGTCAATGATGAAACTTTCAAAGCTTTTATTAACAACATTGTGTGCCTAGCATGCAATTAGCCTCATGATTGAATCCCATAGGAGTTATGCAATTTCTACTTTAAAATCGATGATAGACGTGTACGTTAGTGCTACACCATTTCTAAAAGTTCTTAATGGGTGTCGGAAGGCTTTATCTAGCCCATCTTAAAAAGGCCTTTTTTATGTACCTTTACTCAGAATTACTCGTAGCATCAGCTTAAGATTTTGTACAGCCAATATTAAAACACTTTGACATAGACTAAGATATCCTCTTGTAAAACAAAAAAAAGTTTTGTTTAGGATTTATGGTGTTTTGTAATTTTTTAATAACATTTTCCAAAAAAAAACAACATGGTTAGGATTTTTAAAAAAAAAAATCTAATCAACATTTCTGTAAAAGCATATGTCTGTTTGTATAAAAATACAATATGTACCAGGAAAAAAAATTTAAAAGCAAAATATCGAATAGATCCTGAGGAAAAGGTACATTGGTATGAAAAAACAGCATTTTGAGAAAACAGCGTTTAAAGTACAAAGCAGACGGGCTTTTTTTTTCAGTGATGTTATTGTTTCAAAAAAATATTTGAAAGTACTTCGGATGTGCGCATTGCCCACCAAGTTAAACCATTTTGTAGATAACATTTCAAATATTGTGATGTGCTAAAAACTTCAAAATGGGTTCCGAGAAAAAAAATTGCCTTCCGACCCCTCTTAACTTATAATGTACGCTACATGTGATCAATTCGCATATTTCTTTTAATAAAACCTCCCTAGATTCTTGCCTGGTCATAGTGTGCACATAATCTTAAACATACATCAGTCTTGTCTATATGAAATATTCGAAGTGGCATAACTCACTCATGTCCATATATTTTCGATACTATTAAATGTCTTTTCATCCACATCAAAAAAAGAAGGAAAAAACTCCGAAATACAAAAACTCCATATTTTAATAACTCATTACTTATAAAAGATATTAATAAAAAGTTTCCACACATGTACTCAACACGAACCCGCCTCTCCTAAAATATATCTCTAGATCCTCGCCTTACAATCATCTGACACATTCATCAGTTTTATCTGGCATCATATCAAATATATACGAAGTGTTTATATATTCTCGATACTATTTTCTTTCATCTACGTAAAAAAAATAAAAAAAAAAAAAAAAAAAAATCGAAGTATAAAAACTCCATATTATAGTAACTCATTACTTATTAAAGATATTAATAAAAATTTTCCCCATATGTACACAAAGCGCATCCCCGCGTCTCCTAATATATATCTCTAGATCCGCGCCTGACAATTATCTGACACATCAGATCCTGCATCATGTCTTATATTCGAAATGTCTATATATTCTCGTATTCTCGATACTATTAAATCTCTTTCGTCAAAAAGAAATGTCTCTACGCAAAAAAAAAAAAAAAAAAAAAGAAACATCCGAAATATAACAATTCCATATTTTAATAACTTATTACTTATTAAAGATATTAATAAAAAGTTTGACCATATGTACGCAATACGAACCCTCGCCTCTCTAGATCCACGCATGACAGTAATCTGACACATCACTCTTACCCTTTATCCTATCTAATATACGATGCGTCTATATATTCTCGATACTATAAAATGTCTTTTCATCTACGTCGAAAAGGAAAATAAATTCGAAACATAGAAATTCCATAATTTAATTACTCATTAGTAATAAAAAATATTAATAAAAACTTACCCCATATGTACGCAATACGCACCCCTCCCCTACTATATCTCTCTAGATCCGCTCCTGACAATCATCTTACGCATACATCAACTTGCTTTGCATCATATCAGATTTACGAAATGTTATAACTCATTCATGTCTATATATTCTCGATTCTATAAAATGTCTTTTCATCTGCGTCAAAAAAAAAAAAAAAAAAAAAAAAATCCCCGAAATATAATAATTCCATATTTATTAGACCATATTCCATTAGTTATTAAAAATATTAATAAAAACCTTCCTCACATATAAGCATTACGCAACCCCCCCCCCCTCCTCCCCAATATATATCTCTAGATCCGTGCCTGACATTCATCTTACACATGCATCAGTTTTCCCGTACCAAATATACAAAGTGTCTATATATTTTCGACATCTACAATGGTCAACAGTGGTGGTGGGGAGTCGGGGGAATGCATCTACTATGTTGTGGTTGTGACATCTTAAATATGTACGCAAGTTCCACTATTCAACTATGCACCTCCCTAACGTTCCCCCCCCCCCCTTTCTTTGGTGGTGACTTGTCCGGGGGATGAGTTGTCCGGATCCCGTGCTATTTGGGCAATAGTTCGCCTTTAGTTTGGTTTCCCTGCAGTGAGCCTCTTGATGCTTGATAACGAGTTTTACAGAGGTAACGCTAGGAAGCGAATTTTAAAGAGCAGGGCATTTAACATTATAGTAATGGGAATCTCGCCAAATTGGCGACGGTTTTGGTGACTAATTTTTGTCGCCAAATTTGGCGACAAATCGCCAAATGTCGCCAAACTTGGCGACCATTTGGCGACATTTTCAGTACATGTATAGGTACATGTATCCCATGTACATATATAGGACTTTACGACAACGATCTGAAAAGTTCTCCAAATTTCTCTCTCTGGAAGATTCGTGAAGATTCACCACTCCTATATAAGAACGGCCGTGAGTAGGGTTAGTTAGTTCTTGGATTGTGAGTCACTGAATTAGTTGACTGGAGATACTGAGCGAACTGTATTGCATTGTCTTTTGCGGCGATTTAGCAGTTGTTGTCAAGTTTTTAACTGCTGTTTTGTGCTCTATTGTTGTGAAAAGAGCTGTATTCTGTCTACTAGAACTAGAAGGTCTGGAGCTGTAAAGAAATCTGTGAAGAGTTATATTGGAATAAATTTCTGCAAGTTTTGATCTGCTTTGGCTTCAAATCTTTCGAACCCGTCCAACGCAACAACTGGTGTCAGAAGTGGGGTTTGAATGCCGATTACCAGAGCAATGGAGGAACAAGATGAAAAATTTCAACAGCTTTTTGCTTTTATGCAAGAAATGGAGAAGAAAATGTCCAAAGGGCAAGAAGATATGAAGAAGGGAATGTCCGAATGGTATGAAGAAATGAAAGCGAGCCAAGAAGAGATGAAGAAGGGAATGTTGGAATGGTGTGAAGAAATGAAAGCGAGCCAAGAAGAGATGAAGAAGGGAATGTCCGAATGGTGTGAAGAAATGAAAGCGAGCCAAGAAGAGATGAAGAAAGGAATGTTGGAATGGTGTGAAGAAATGAAAGCGAGCCAAGAAGAGATGAAGAAGGGAATGTCCGAATGGTGTGAAGAAATGAAAGCGAGCCAAGAAAAGATGAAGAAGGAAATATCCGAATGGCGGGAAGAAATGAAGGCGAGCCAAGAAAAGATGAAGAAAGATATTTTCTCTGGTCATGATGTGATGAAGAAAGAGATTTTGTCTGGCCAAGATGAGATGAAGAAAGAGATTTTGTCTGGCCAAGAAAAGGTCAAGAAAGAGATTTTGTCTGGCCAAGAAAAGATTAAGAAAGAGATTTTATTTGGTCAAGGTGAGATGAAGAAAGAGATTTCCTCTGGCCAAGAAGTGATGAAGAAAGAGATTTTCTCTGGTCAAGAAGAGATGAAGAAAGAAATTTTCTCTGGCCAAGAGGAAATACAGAAGAATAATGCTGCGATCTCTGCCAGACAGGAGGATTTAAAGGAGTCTTCGAATGCGACACCAACTTGGGCAGGACATTTCCATCTATAGTCCTACGACAAAGCAATATTGGGCCATCTGGGACTCTGACCATATTCGAAACGACGTGTTGTACTGGTAGTTCGAATCTGATGATGGAAAGACATCCCGATGGCAGCTATTGCTTCCAAGATCCAGAGTTACAGACGTTCTTAAAGAACTACATAGCAGTATATTGGAATAAATTTCTGCAAGTTTTGATCTGCTTTGGCTTCAAATCTTTCGAACCCGTCCAACGCAACAATACGAAACTAAAGCCTAGCGGCGAGCGGGGAAAGACTTGCGGGAGACAGAATGAGTAACAGAACGCTGCGAGTTCTTCTGGCTACCATGAGAGCGAAGGCGACATTTTCCATTCATTCCTAATGTGACGTCATCCAGCAAACTAGTGATTGAGTGATTATCGCATACAAGATGAAGTATAAACCCAAAATAGTTTAATAATGGTAAGATAATCACAAAACAGCACATAAACATACGTTTTTTAAAAAATAATAAAATAACATTACATTTAAAATTATATTTCAAATATAAAAAATTTTGAAAAATAAAAAAGTTTTATACTTGAAATGTTATTCTATTATTATTTAAAAAAAAAAAAAACGTAGGTTTTGTGATAATCTCACCACTATTAAACAATTTTGATTTTAGATGCTTCATCTTGTATGCAAGGCCTCGGGTACGATCGGGACCGCCGCGAAATATAGTAACTATGGTTATTTCGGGCCTGGCACAACCAGATGGTGCTCTATCTTATGCGTCGCTAAGCGATGGATGAAAATGTAAACAAACTATTCTAAGAACTGGATTGTATACACGAAATTCAAATTTATCGATAGCTAAATGTTTCTTTTCATCCTTTTTTTTTTTATTTAATTAACAAGCTGAAATGTGGAAAGGATAAATCTATAAAGGAGTGACTTTCAAATTTGTTAACTTTACAGGTAAGTTGTATCATGGTATAAATGTATTACTTTCAAACTTTTATGGTGTTCTAAATTAGGCTAAATCCTATCACAACTCAAACAATCTCTCATAGAAATTAAAAAAAAATTATTTCCTAAATCTATTTTAAATATTCTTTTGAAAATATAATTTTGTAAAAGTGAAATTTTAAGATGTTTGTTTCCTACTGATACAGCTATCATATAAACATTTGCTGATTTCTTAACACCTTTAAAAATAATTAGAAAGTAATCTTTCTATTTTTCATTTGATTTAAGTTGAAATTATCTTTTTTATGGCTATACTCGTAAACAAATCCTGATGATATTTCTTTTCTCAGAACCAAGGAAGGCTACAAGAATATATGATACCGATGGAAAAATGGACCAGTTAAAAGAAAATATGATAAAATCTAAAAGAAATGTAAACATTGTAAAAATAAAAAAGACTGGCTGATGTGTGTTCAAGAAAACCGCAATATTTTTTGTTGCCTCAACATTCAAAAAGTGCCAATAAGTGTTCGTCAGAGTATTTGCATAGAGAGGAATCTGTCTCGAGATGTTTTTTTTTTTTTTTTTTTTTTTTTTTGGAGAAGAAAAAAAAAATCCACGAATTAGAATGACTCTTTAAATGCAATGCTATTAAAGATGGTTCATAGTTCAAAAAGAAAATATAATGTTCTCAAGTTGAGCTCGTCTGAGTTAGTTTTCAGTAGCATTTATTACTACTGGTGGGTGTTTTTTTTTGTTTTTTTTTTAATCAATATTATGAATGCTAAAAAGTTATTTATATAATTTTTTACTGACGTTTAATTTTAAATATATGTAAAACATATTCTTAGGGAATATTTTTTAAGATTTAATTTTAACACTTATTTTTCAAATAAAGGAAGTTTTATTTGTTTGCCCATCTGATGACTGTGTGGTTAGCTCTCTGGCCACGCATGCCAAAGGTGCCGGGTTCGAATCACGAATAAGGCATGGATGTTCATTGTGGTTCGGAAGTCACTTTAAGTTATAGGACCCAGCCTGATTAGCTGTCCCTCACAATCTCAAACCGAACCAATTCCCTCCACCTCTAAACTTATAAATTCTTGTAGCAAAATCAAACCAAAAAGTCTTAAAAAAGGTGACACAAACAAAACAATAACTAAACCTGGGGAAGCTTTGAAAAAAAAAGAGTTCTTAACAAAGCAAAATCACATTCCGATTCTACAAATCTATCCAAAAGCAACTCTGAAACACCTCTTACATCTCTATTGCAGAAAGTTTCATCAGTCCAACCAGTTCGTAATGGACAATCCGAATCGTCAGATGATGAAGCCATATCGGGCCTTTCTGATTCTGGTGATATGGAGATTGAATCAGGGCTTGAGACCCCTCCTCATCTCCAACCAAGGAAGAGGTCAAAGGAACGGGGATCCGCCACTTATCCATCATAACATTCAATCTCCTTTCCTGGAATTGTCGTGGTTTCCACCACAATTCGGTAGACATAAAACATCTCGTCGATGAATACAAACCTGTCTGTTTCTGTTTGCAAGAGACGCTCCTGAAACCATTTCAGAGCTCTCTTGTTAGGGGGTATAGTCCTCTCCGGAAGGATTATATCAGTGGCGACAGAGCTAGCGGTGGTGTCGCTTTATTTACAGCAAATAGCAATCCATCCGCCCCGCTACTGCTCACAACCAACCTGCAAGTTGTTGCCGATAGAGTCACTGTGCAAAATCAACTGATAACCATTTGCTCACTTTATCTCCCCCCTAGTCTTAATATCAGACAAGCAGATTTAGACAGGTTGTGTGACCAGCTTCCGTCTCCTTTTATTATAATGGGAGATTTTAATGGTCACAGTCCTCTTTGGGGTAGCCCAGACATCAACAATCGTGGAAGACTAATTGGAGTGCCCAGACCGGAGAACTCGCCCAGGAGGGCTTAGAGCTTTTTATATCTCCGGTCGGGAGGAAAGTGACACCACCAGCACGAGAGGAAGCCCCCCGAGCGCCCCGGCCCTGCCGGATCAGATTTATTTAAAACTTTTAGGAGATTTTTACATGGGAGTATTTATATAGTAAAATAAGTATATGATTTTTATAAAATGGAGAACAGATATTAAATAATTATATAGAACTATAAAGGTGGTGGATTATGTGTATAAAAGTATAAAAGTTCAACAAGGTTGGCAACATCTTCTTTCTAAAAACAAAAACTCCACAACAAGAAAACACACAATACTACAAAAGGATTCAAAAGGACAATCACACAATCAAACAGTTAAAACTCTAAACACAGAATAAGGCCAAAACAAATCAATTAACCAAGAACATAATGCTAATGACAAGACATCCTGTAATTATGGATCAAAAGGACAACACATAATCAAACAGTTAAAACCTTAAACACAGAATTAGACTAAAACAAATCAATCAATCAAGTATGACATTCAAGTGACAAGACATCCTGCAATTATGATGGAAACTTTAATACAAGATATAGCAATGGCAAAGTTAGTGATTTACCGAAAGAAAAAGAGTTTGTATAAAAGCATTCCAGAACAAAAATCACCAAGAGGCCAAAACAGTTCGCAAAAGTCATCTAAATTCATAGACCAATATATTGTCAAAAAACCCAAAATATTCAATATTAATTTATAAACAGGCAAAAACAATTCGCAAAAATCATTTAAATCGTTAAATTAAATTTATGAACAAATCAGTGCATATTTCAAAGAAAAAAGGGTGGTCCCCCAGCAACCCAGTATAAAGGTAAAATAACAAAGGTGATGATATCATTAAAATAATAATTAACCAAAGATCGATGCACAAAGGGCAAAAATACACAAAAATTCAATATAGTTCAAAATTCAATAAATTCAATATAATTCCCAGATATTTAAAGTAGGTCAATAGTTTAATAAAGCATAATTTGTCTATAGGTAAGATACACAAAGTCTTGGCCCAATGTGCATCCTAAGGCAAGTAAAAGCAAATCAACAATAAGCCAAGCAAATTCGAATCATGACCCTAGCCCAATGTGCAACTCGGGGTAATCCAAAGTAGGCCAAATATGATGATTATTCAATGCACAAAGGGTAAAAAATTCATAACAAATTAATTATCTATAATAGGTTAAAACATTCAAAAATCTCTGCCCAATGTGTATCATAAGGCAAACCCAAAGTAAACCATAAATTAAGTATTAGTGATGCACAAAGGGCCAAAGGGTTCACAATAATCCACTTAAAAATAGGTTTAAAAATTTTATATAGCAAGTTTAAAACTAATTATTAGTTAAAAGTATACAAAATCCAGCCCAATGTGCATTTCAAGGCAAGCCAAAGGCAAACCAGCAAAGATGATAGAGAGTGGTTAATGAGAGAGGGATGATAATGGGTTAAAATAGTTCTCAGGCATCTAAAGAAGGCTTAAAGTCTAATAGAACATATTAAGTCGATAGGTAAAATACTCAAAGACTTAGCCCAATGTGCATCCTAAGGTAAGAAGTAAATCAACAATAATGAAAAGAGTCACACAATGGGTCACAATAATTCATAATATTTCAATCATTTAAAAGTCAAGCCCAATGTGCATCCTGAGGTAAAAAGTAAACCAACTATGATTATAAAAATGATGATGTACAATGGGTCAATACATTCCAAAACATAGAAAATGCCCAATGTGCAAACCAGGTATAACTAAAAGTTAAACCATCTTGAAGGTAAGATTTAACCAAAGGACAATAACATAACCTTTGAGAAATTTCCACACTTATTTGTACAGAGCCGAGCAATCATTAGAAATACAAAAACAAGCTCTTAAAAAAGCCGGGGTTATCGAGTCAAGAATATTTTCTGATAAAATAACAGGTAGTAATTTAAATACTAAAATTATGGCAATAGGATAATATAATTTTTTTAAACTTATTTCATGGTGGTTAAACATGACTAAAAGAAAATTGGATTATGTAATCAAGGAGAGTATACAAATTAATACAATAAATAAGAAAAGTAAACTAGTAGATGATGCTGGAAAATATTCAATTAATCAGAACTCTTATATGTTAACTAATACAGAACTTTATTCAAATAAAAATATTAAGTTGCTATTGTTACATCATATGCAAGATAAAGTGATATATATAGATACCTTTGATTATGGTGTTAATAAGGAGCAGGAAGAGCAATGGAATAAACAACAGAAAAAATTAATAAAGAAATTAAAATTTGATCTCTATAAATTTGAATCATCACAATTAACAGAAAAATTTTATATACTTGGACAAAAAGATAATAATGCTATTATTACAGCAGCTTCTATTATTAGGTTTTATACACAGAATACTGAAAATATTATTAGTATAGTACCCTTAATTGATTACATATATTCACATAATTTATTTGGATTATTGAACAGAGATGAGATTACATCACAATATACAGATAATTTATCTAGCAGGAAAAAATGTGGAATATTAATCAGAAGTGAAGGAATAGATATTGGTAAGTTTATAGAAGTAATTAAGCTAAAAATAAATAATATTGGTAATATAGTAAGTATAGATGAAGATATTAAAAAGGTCATTGAAGTACCAAGTAATAGTTATAAAATTGCTCACCAAGCAATAGCAGATAAGTATAAAATTGAGTTTCAAGATAATGAAGGGCAAGGTAATTATAGTAGTGAAGAAGATGAAATATTAGATGTAATAGATCAAATAAAAGATACTATTGAGTACGAAGAAATAATATGTGAAGTAGTAGAACAGCTAATTACTAGAGCTATTAAAAAAACGAAAAAGGAGAAAAAAAACTTATCTTGGGATATAAGTGTAATAGATAATGAGGGAAGGACACGTAATAACAAGGAAGTAAAATTAAATGATAGGGAAGCTATTAAAATATTTGCAAAAGCAGTAGAAAAATGGGATTTAGAATTATTTAAAGAAGCTAAAGATAAGTCCAAAGATTTTGCAAAGTTAGTAGATTATTTTAATGAAGAAATAAAACATGAGTTTTGGGGTCATTTTTTTGAGCATTGTTATTACAAACGTTCTTTAAATGATCCCAAATTATCTCACCAGAAAAAAAGAGAAATTGAAAAAGAATATGATATTAATGTTTTTCAAGGCTTGGATGGGTATGTATTTTTAATAAAAAATGTACCAAATCTTTTGGATCAATTGAGGGCAAAACAATGTTCTATAATTAGAGATTTACCTGAGGATCGGCAAAAAGATAGACCTAAAGATCTTGTAGAACTTATAGAGTCCAAAATAAGTGCAGTGGATAGTAGTAGAGATGCTAATAATGATCAAGTAATGGGAATGATTAATTTAACTAATTGTGATTTACAAGGAATTAAGCAAAATAATATAGAACAAAATAAGTTGGATGAAAAAGAAAATGAAAGTACCTCATTAATAATCAATACAGAAAGTAACATTCTGTGTGTTGAGAATGCTACTCAAGAAAATATTGCATTATCTTTAATAGGTAATATTGAATAATTTAAAAAGCAACAAGGAAATAATATGCCTCCAACTATAGAAGTTACTGATTTAATAGTAAATATTAATGGTTATTTTTCTAATATAGACGCTAATACAAGAATTCAAAACTTAAGAAAAATTAAATTGTGGTTCTCAGAGAATGGATTAGATAGGTATTATGATAGTAATAAAAGCAAAATATCAGCAACTTATTTAGCACATATATTAAAGATACATAAGAAATCTATATTTGACCGCGATATTGTACAGAAATGTTTGAAGAAATGGTTGAAGAAAGAAGCTGAAACAATTTTAGATTTTTTTAGAAGTGAGAAAGATGCTCAAGATTTATATGATGAGTTTATAAAGTACAAAGATAAATATTATCCTGAGTACATCCCCCCAGGGGGACACTTTCTTTAGGTGTTCACGGGCGTCGCAACCCCGGGGTCCCAGCGATCTTTTTTATCTCTCCTTCTCTCCCTCTTTTCTTTTTTCCCCCTATCTCAACTTTGTTTAAATGAAAAAAAAATAAAAAAAATGAACTAACCTTATTTAAGTTTAACAAGTTGAGCTTCTTTTATTTCGGTTTCGTTTCATTTAAACTAATTCACTATTCTTGTAATATTATAATTTGTTGGGAGATTTTCTTTTGGCAGTGGCCGTTACTTCTCTTTTATTTTAAAAGCTTGCGATCCATCAATGCCGATCCTGTGTTCTTCCCCTCCTGCTCTATGGGTCACAGTACCACTCTTCGGCCTCTGCCGTAAGGTATACCGTTTGGGCTCGGGAGCTGACTCATGTGGGTCGGTCAGGAAGCGGGAAGAGCGGCGTGGATCGCAAATATTGGCTCTCAGAAACGCTCTTGCCCTAAAGCGGTTCCAGAGGTTTGTGTCCCTTGGTTGCGTTTGGCTGGATATAAGGGGACATGGGCCATAATGGGAAATCCTCCTAGGTTTTACCTGGGACAGTGTACCTGGTGCACGTTATGGCGGTCTCCCCTTCATCCAGTGCACGAAGAACACCGGCGGTTCCACTTGGCACGTAATAAAAGTGTGGAAAGACGGGGTCTGGCGGGGGCCCTGATCTGACTGGAAGGAATCCGTGTTTCTTTTATCTGGTTATGGCTAGTGCATTTGAGAATATGAGTTTGCCTAACGGCAAGAGTTCTCAAAGCGCTATCGCTAATTCCAATGTTCACAAAAGTTCTCCAACTTCTATTAAATCAACCATGAATAAAAGTGATACTACCCCTGCAGGAAACTCTGTTTCCTGGGCAGACCAAGTTGAAAATACGAATAACCGCTTCTTTGTAGTTCACCGTACGGAAGGTACATTTCAAAACGTTTCTCCCTTTTTGATTCAGAAAACACTGCAAGCTTTGGTTGGTACTGTTAAAGCAGTTAAAAAGTTTCGGTCAGGTGACCTCCTCGTTGAAGTTGCTAATACCCAGCAGGCAAATAATATCATGAAACTAACATCTTTTGGAAGCCTCACTGTAAGTGTATCAGCTCACAAGACCTTAAATGTTTCACGGGGAGTGATTTCTGAACCAGATTTGCAGTACGTACCTAAAAATGAAATCTTGGAAAATCTCAGTGACCAAAATGTAGTTTCTGTTTCACGGATAACGTTTCGCAAAGACAGTGAAACTCTTCCTACAAGACATCTTATCCTTTCTTTTAGTACCCCAACATTACCAACTCACATAATCGCTGGCTATCTTCGATGCCCTGTAAGGCCATACATCCCAAACCCCTTGAGATGTTTTCAATGCCAACGATACGGGCACTCCAGACAAGCATGTCGACGTAGAGTTTCTACGTGTGCTCACTGTGGCATTGATGGGCACGATTCTGAGGACTGCTCTGCTGATCCAAAATGCGTGAATTGCCAGGGAGCCCACCTGGCCTATTCACGTTCATGCCCTGAATGGAAATATGAAAAAGAGATCCACACGGTACGAGTCAACAATAATATATCACATCCTGAAGCTCGGAAATTAGTAGATGCTCGAACACCACGTGCAGGTGTATCATTCTCATCTGCAGTTAAGCCAACCATCAAGATGAGAAGTGCATCTACACAAACTGTCATATCTTCCACAGGAATGGTATCAGCAGTCAATAGCTTTACTCAACAAACAGGAAAAAACACCCGATCTCCTACTTCATCAAAGTCTACGCAACCTGTTGCCACAACTACAGGAAAAAGCTTATCAACATCAACACTGCCGTTGGATGATTTCATCCAAGTAAAATCGAAAAGAAAGAAAACTGCACATAAACCTAAAAAGAATCTTCCCTCAATTAAATTTAAAGCAACACGTAACAGAGTAGATTACTTAAAAAATCGTCTAGTTTCTGTTGGCGAAAATGCTAAAGAAACATCTGACATAGTCAAAGGATATGTGTCTTCCGAGGATGAGATGTTGACCGACAAGTCAAGTGACTCAGATGTGACAATTACCGAAACTGGGCCGGATTTAAGTCACCTTCGCACCTAATACATAAACACAATAATGGCTTGTTTATTGTCTTGGAACTGCAAAAGCTTTAAGCGTAACATCACTGACATCAAATATTTGCTAGAGGCCAAAAACCCTATAGTGTTCTGCCTTCAGGAGACTTCTCTGAAACCGCAGGACACAACTCGATTAAAGGGATACCAAGTAATCCGAAAAGACTTTTTAGATGGAGCTCGGAGCTGTGGAGGCGTTGCTGTCTTGGTTACTCAAAACTATGCCTCCCAGACAATCTCACTTCGCACAACCCTCCAGGCTATCGCTATACGGATTCACTTACGTGCCCTTATAACCGTGTGTACTGTATATCTTCCACCTAACCAGACAATCAGAGAATCTGATCTCGAACAATTGATAGATCAGTTACCACCTCCTTTTATCATCCTTGGAGATTTTAATGGACACCACCCACTCTGGGGCAGCCCAGACACCAACAGAAGTGGGACAGTATTAGAAAGTGTTATTTTGAAAAGCAATGTTTAATGACGGTTCTAATACATACTTTCACTTTCCAAGCAGAACATTTCATGCAATCGACCTTGCGCTTTGCTCGCCATCCCTTTTATCATCTTGGGAATTTCAAGCAGGTGACGATCCCTTTGGAAGTGATCACTTCCCTATCTCCATCTCTTCTGGGAGCGGTTCAGCACCTACCCCAAGGATGCCTCACTTCAAATTCAACTTAGCTGATTGGGCTATTTTCACTTCTCTGTCTGAAATCACCCTAGAGATGGTCTCAGTCGAGAACTTAAATGAGGCAGTGGGACTCGTCTCTATTATTATAGCGTCTCTATTATTAAACCATTATTACAGCAGCTGATGTCTGCATTCCAAAGACAAAAACAGGTCATTTAAAAATTTCCAAACCATGGTGGAACGATGAGTGTAAAGGAACACTGAAATCCCAAAAGAAAGCTTGGGGGACTTTTCGTCGGTACCCGACGACCGAAAACCTTACCATCTTTAAACGAGCTAGAACAGAGTACTTTGTATATATTTAATTTAGGTTATTTTGTTACCATATTTGGTTACTTATGTTTGCGTACTGTTGGTTTTTATAAAATTTGTCAGCTTGCATTATGTATTGCATTTTTCCAGTATGATTGTCAAACGCTGTGTCAACTTTGTATATTGCATTATATTATGTATATTTTATGGTATTATGTATATTGTATTGTATAATCCTGTAACTATTTTATATTGTGTCAGCTTGTATATATTGCTTGCATTATATATTGCATTTTTCCAGTATTATTGTCAAACGTTGTGTCAACTTTGTATATTGCATTGTATTATGTGCATTGTATTGTATTGTGTATATTGTATTGTATTATGTATATTGTATTGTATAATCCTGTAACTATTGTATATTGTGTGCATGATCCTGTAACTAAGCTATATTGTATATGATCGTGTAACTATCGTATGCAAATTATTTTCTATTTCTATATACGTGTATATATATATTTACTCCACCAACCCTGTTGGGCCTTGAGCCTGTCGTTGGTCTTAAAATTTGTATTTGTATTTAATACTCCTGGATCCTGTTCATCATAATGGTCTCAGGATCGCATCAGGAGTATTCAGTACATCACCAGTCAAAAGCTTATACACATTATGCGCGGAACCCTCTCTGGCTCTGAGGCGAGATAAGCTTTGTCTAAATACATATTTTAACATAAAGGCTAACACGTCACATCCACTTTCAAGTCATGTTTTTAATCCTTAATATCAAAGACTTTTTAATGCACGGTCATCTACCATGTCATCATTTTCATTGAGGATGCAAGAAACTCTTTCATCTCATAAGGTCGACAACTTTCGAGTTCGTCCCCTCAGCTCCATCATTCCACCCTGGCATCACCATGAAATCATTGTTTTTAACCTTCTCTCAAGTTTTAAGAAAGGTAAAACACCTAGTGTAGTTTTTAAGAACATTTTTTATTATCATCGAAACCACTTTTCCCACTTTAATTCTTTCTTTACTGATGGGTCGAAGAGTCAGGGTCATGTGAGATCAGCTGCTGTTTCGGACAATGCCACCTTGTCCATAGAGCTGAATTCCTGCAGCTCTATATTTACAGCAGAGTCCCACGCGATTCTTCTAGCTCCAAATGAAATATCCCAACAAAATCACAAGTTGTGGATAGTATACTCTGATTCGAGGAGCTGCCTTGATGCGCTCCAAAATCCATTGTCTCAAACTCACCCATTGATCATTGACATTTTTAATAATCATGCGAGGCTTTCAAATATTTTTGTTGGATTCCGGGACATGTGGGGATTATGGGGAACGAGAGAGCCGATGAAGTTGCACGAACTGCTAATGGGCGGCGAAGCAACTGGTTTTGTTTGAATGACGCACGCAAAGAATGCGAGAACGCTCTGCTGCACTCATGGCAGGTCAAGTGGGATGCAGAGCTTAATAATAAATTGCGCTCCATACAGCCTTTAATATCTGGCTTTGGCTTCTCTCAACCGAATCGGAAGAGAGAAGTGGTCTTGTCACGGCTTCGCATCGGTCACACACGTTTCACCCATGTCCACCTTGCCGACCAAACGGTATAGTGGTTAGCGTGCTGGCTTCTAGACCGCGAGGTTGAGGGTTCGAGTCCCGTGTAGGCATGGGTGTTTGTAAATGTATGTTGGTTTATTAAATGACGAAATGTTTCGGCGCATTATAGCCCTCGTGTTGCTGACGGCGCCAGATAATCTGAATACAACCAACCAACCCATGTCCACCTTCTGCTGGCAGATAGTGCTCCCACATGCTCCTTATGTAACATTAATTTTTCTGTTTATCACATTTTAGCAGAATGTCCTTCTTTTAATCAAGTAAGGCAACGCCTTTTTAACTCACCTCATCCCTTATTGTCTACAATATTAAATTCACCACCGCAAGTTAAACTTTTTAAATTTTTACTAGAAATTGATTTTTATCACCTCATCTAATTTATTTATTTTAAAACTACTTTACTTGTACATACACAACTCTGAAATCCTTTAACAATATTGGCTTTAATCTTTTAAAATGATTTTATGGTTTCGGCGCAGTATGGCCTTCAAGTTGCTTTTGCGCCAGTAAATCTCAAAACCAACCAAACTGATTAGCTGTCATTGTACATAAAAATAGGTCGTTGAGAACATAAACCTACCAACTTATTTGTTTAAAAATGAAAATATGTATTTGAAATAATTTATCATCTTCGTGAAGAAATACATTGCTTAAAAAGGAAATTTTAATCAGAATATTAGGTACCAGCACTTAACAATTTTTAAATTCCTATTTTTCAAAGTTGAAATAAAGTTTTTGTATAATAGTTTAGTGTTTGTATTTGTGTAATGTTTATTCTTTTAAATACATACTGTTTTAATGTATTGCTTGTTATGGTGTTGAAATTATTTCAGATATGTTAGTATATGAATATATTTCAGAGAATTTTCAACCTGAATAATCTATTATAAAAGGTTTGAATATTATTATTAGTGCCCAGGTAGCACAGCAGTATTAACCAATGTCGGAAACCGGAGCTCTGGAAGATTTGCCAATCCTGGGTAATGTCGGAACGGCCAGAATAGAATGGTTACCATTTTATCAATATTGGCCAGTATCGCAGTGCGGTTTTGGCCGATCTCGATGTGCACAATTAAACAACTTAACATATTGAAAATTTTTATAACCCACTACATAATACTTTATTGAAATTACCCGAGATGTTTCCTTACATCTGTGAATTACGGACTAAGACAGCCTTCGTGTTTTCATCCATCGCTTAGCGTGACGTCATCAAACTTAGGACCGGGCCCTATACAGAGCTTATCTTAGTTTCGCGGCGGTCCCGGTACGATACGAGCGGCAAGCGGTGAATGACTGGAGGCAGAACAAACGAGTGGCACCGTTTACATTGATTACAACGGAAGAATGAAGCGGGCGGCTATGATGAACACGAGCGTCTGGGCGAAACAAGTTGTCGCTTCACGTTACCGCTTACCGCTACCTCCAAACATCAATTTTTCCTCACCGCACAGAGACTTTTCAGCTGCGTCGAAGCTATTGTCCAATAGAAATGGCGAAAAAGAAGAAATTAGCAGATCTCGAATACGAAGTTTCGATTTCTGAAGTGCAAACCAGGCCATGTTTGTGGAAAGACAATCATAATGACTTTAAAAATAGTGCTCTTTCAAAGAAACTGCGGAAAGAAGTTGAAAATACATTAAACTTACCAGTTAAGATTAATCAATTTCATACTTATGTTTACATTTACAAGTGAATGTTTTTATTATTACTTATAAGATGAAGATATGTCTCGAATCAATATTGTTTTATGATTGAATTGAGAAAATTTTTGTTGTTGTGTTCTTGTTCTATTTTTACTAGTTCTTGAACTTTAAGGTAAATCGGAGTTATTAAATCATCTGCCTATCTTTACCACATTAAAAGGCACCTTATTTAAAGAACACTTTTTCAACTATTTACTGCATTCTTTTAATTTGGAAAATTTTGGTGTTCTGTAGAATTTAAAAAAATTGTCCATTTTATAGTAAGAATAAAACTATATAAAATCTTTAATTTTGCAATATTAAGAAATGCTACACTCAAATTGTGTAATATTTTGGTAAGAACATACGTTAAAAATTGTAGGCATTTATTTTAGTAGATTTTGAGTAAACATTCCTTCGATATTCAATATTGCTGTTTTGAGATATTAACTGCATATTTGTAGACAATAAATTTGAACTGAGACACAGCACTTGAAATAAAATGAAAAAAAAATCCTTCTAATTTAATGAGGTTAAAACTTTTTGCACTGTTGGATTCAGAACCATTTGAATTTTTTTTTTATTATTATTATTATTATTATTATTATTAGAATATTAATCTCGAAATGGATTTTTTAACGTTATGTAACTTCAACGAAATTTTATTTGGTTATACATTAATTAAAAAAAATTTATATCCCCCAAAAAAACACTTTTGAAAAGTAAAAGAACCACCAACCTCAAAAACACAAAAAAAGTTCTTGCAATAAAAAAATCATAAACATGATGAAAATTTTCTGTCACAAATACAGTGATATAAAAAATGGCCAACCTCTGATTAGAACTCTCGGATGTGACTCGCTTAAGAATGTCTGCTTACTTAGTTTATTTTTAAAATTTAAGTTCCACTCCCATAAAAATTTACGCTGCTTGAGGTTGGCGCCCGTCATAGGAATATTAACAATGCTTGCGTTTAAAGTAATTTATGGCAGATTATACGGATATTTGAGTTCATGATTTCATTTGGATAGGTAGGAAATACAAAGTGATGTAAATCCTTCATGTTCATGTAACTTTCAAAATAGTATAAAGGAACTGTGCTCAAACGCTTGCATTTGAATATATTTATTAAGAATTTTTTAAATAGGAAACTGAAGTGTTTGTGGTAAGCTTTTGTTTGGTTGATACATACATTTTGGAAAGTTTTTATTGTTTGGGGGCTTTAAAGGTTAGTAATTAAGACGGGCGCCAACCTCAAGCAGCGTAAATTTTTATGGGAGCGGAACTTAAATTTTAAAAATTAAGTAAGCAGACATTCTTAAGCGAGTCACATCCAAGAGTTCTAATCAAAAGGTTGGCCATTTTTTATATCACTGTATTTGTGGCTGAAAATTTTCATCATGTTTATGATTTTTTTATTGCAAGAAAGTTTTTTTGTGTTTTTGAGGTTGGTGGTTCTTCTACTTTTCAAAAGTGTTTTTTTGGGGGATATCAGAACTTTTTGTTTAAACACTGGCGACTTCTATTTTTTGAATTTGTCCGTTTAATCGTTTTTCTATATATCACCTATGGTACACCTGGTACCAGGAATATTCATAATTCCTCAAACTGAGTTCGACGATACCTTACATGCAATAATTATCTTTAAAATTGATAAACCGGAAGTGGTACCGATAGCATACCTGGTACTTTAAACATTCATAATTCGTCAAAACAAAAGTCCAACATGCCATATTTATCTTGGAATTTGATAAACTGAAAGTGGTACTACCTATGTTATACCTGGTACCTTAAACATTCATAATTTTTCAAGACAAGCCCAACGACACCCAACATGCCATATTTATCTTCAAAATTGATAAACCAGAAGTAGTACCACCCATGGTACACCTGGTACCATGAATATTAATAATTCTTCAAGTTGAGTTCAATGATATCTTGCATGCTAAAATCTACTTGAAAATTTACAAATTGGTTGAATGCGGATGGCAGTAACCATCAAAATCGACCACGAACGAGTAATGGAAACTTGTGTATGGCAACTCAACCCCAAAAACTTAATGAAATACGTTGCCATCGACAAAGAGCCTGTCTGCCAAGTTTCAGCTCGTTTGGTTAGTTTGTACGCACAACGACCTATTTTAAGGTATAATAACGACTAATCAGTCCGGGACCCACAGCTTAACGGGGATTCCGAATCACAACGAACATCCACACCTAACCCAGGAATCAAATCCGGCACCTTTAACATACAAGACCAGAGCGTTCATCTCATTGGAAATTTATTCTAATAAATTGTTACAAATAAATATTACAAGTTTTTTACAGTCTAAATATTGCAATATAAATTATTTTTATTATACCAAGCATTATTTTGGTTCACATAATAACCCATTGATATTTGACAAAATTTAAAATATTTTCTTAACAACAATTTTAAAATTCACTATGAAATTGTAATTTTGAGGATATATGATTCTACGATTTCATTCTACAACAGAAATTCATTCTCAACACATCTTTAAAAACGAATGACATTTGTGCCAATTCCATTAGCCAATCGCAATGCGTGGTTCATTTAGTCCTCTGTAATGAATTGACTGTGACGTCAGCTCGCATAACTTCCACATTTATACTTTGTATTTAGCCCATAGTATCTTGCAACAAAATGTGATTGTTTTCATTTTTCAGCGGAGATTTCCCGAAATTAAAATGTTTTTGAAAGTTAAATCTCTCTATATTATCATACAGTTCAAATAACACATGCAACTTGAAGAACAAATATTTCTCTTTAATTCTGTCTCTTCACAAATTAAATTATTTCAATTTTAAAGATGTTATAAGCCATGTAATTATAGTCTAATTCATTCTGCCTATACTTTAACATTACGTTAATTCTCACTTAAGCCTAACATGTCGGAAAAACTAACTTCGAAATTATAGCAAACCTGTTTGGCAACTTTTGGCATATATTTCTGAACCAAAATTACAAGCTGATCGCCTTTATCTGTCGCCAAATTATGAAATGAAAAACAGTGGTTTAAAATTAATTAAAAATAGAAAGAAATATTTAATGAAGTTCAAACCAACGTAGGATTTTAAGTTGAAACATTCCGCGTCCTATAATTCAATCCGTTTGAAGATCTATAGCTTAGTTAGGGCTGGACGTTTGTCTAAATTTTTACATCAAAATCGGGCTAGAACTCGTTTTTTTATTTCATTTTGGAAATTTCAATATTTTTTTTCTTCGTTGTCTTTTATCCTAGGTACTCAATTTTTTTTTCTTTGAAAGATATCACCGAGATGAATCGATGGTATTTTTTGTATAATTATGTGAAGTTTCGTAAGCGCGCTAGAAAATAGTCAATTTCGGCTTTTTCGCTGGAGGTTGTGCAGAGAATAGATACTTACTGTCGTTTCTGCCTTTTTAAGGTTGGCGGCGAAACGACCGTTTCGTCTGATTTGGATGTATATTTTGAAATGTAACTTTATTATTTTTTCAAATATGTATGGCCGATCAAATGGTATAGTGGTTAGCGTGCTAGCTTCTTGACCGCGAGGTTGCGGGTTCGAGACCCGTGTAAGGCATGGGTGTTTGTAAATGTATGTAGGCTTGTCTAATGAAGATTGTTTCTGCGCATTATAGCCCTTGTGTTGTTGACGGCGCCAGATAATCTGAAAACAACCAATCAAATATGTATGCTGACAGGTATGTTTTGTGATGTTCTCACCACCACAAAACAATTTTGGTTTTAGACATACTTCAACTTGAGGTGACGATTTCAATTAACAAGAAATATTATTTTACAATTAAATATGTCTCCAATAATAAATTACAAAGCACAAATGGTTAGGGTAAGGTGCGGAGTACCGTAAAATGGGGTGAATAGGAACAGCGGGGTGAATCGGAACAAAACTTCATGACAAAAACACACTTTTTTTAATTACACAGAAAACATAAACTAGTGCATAAAATGCTTACTCACCTATTGCAGAACTTATCGGAAAGTTTAGGCTACAACATTCGAAAGTTAGAAATTAAAAATAACAATTAATTAATTGGTAATTCAGGAAATAATAATAGCACAGTGTTAATTCAGATTGACGTCCATTTCTTAAAAACCCAGCGGCCATGTTGTGACGTCACACTCCCCAGATGTATGTTCGCAAAACTAAACGATAACAGATTAACGATTTTAACCGGATCAGTGGTAGTAGAGCGGCTAGAGGGAAAAAAACTGCACTTCGTAAAACAAGTCTATAATTTTGCACATTGATAGATAATGTCATTCTAATCATTTTCAGAAGTGGGGCCACTCGGATTTCACTTCCGGTCGAGGTTTTATACTACTTCAAAGTTAGGCATAAAATATGCGAGTTTTTTTCAATGAAAAGAGTAAATTGTACACTGGTGTCCAAAAGTTAAGCATAATTGATAATTATGTGAATAAAAAAGGAACTGTACATCAGAACGGTGGGAAACGTGATATGCGAGTGTAAAATGGTTATAAAATAAGGAAGCAAATCAAAAGAATGATAATAATTAATTTTATTATCCAAAGTAGCAGTTTGAAAGAAACTGAGAATAGCAAGGGTTCACACTTTAAAGAAAAAATGAAAGAAAACATTAAATAAAATACTGATGTTGCAGTTTAATAAGGCTTGTGGTCACCTCTGACAGCTAGGCACGCTGCACAGCAATTTACCATACTTGCTAAGAGATGATGAATGAGTTGTGGGCTCAAATGGTTCCAAGCTTCTTGGAGAGTTCTCTTCAGTTCTGTAACGGAGTTTGATGGGTGCGAAAGGGCTGCAATTTGTCTCCCGAGCATATCCCATACATGCTCGATAAGATTTAAATCAGGGGAGTTGGCAGGCCACGACATGCGCTGGATGTTTTCCGTTTCAAGGAAGTCATCAACCAGCACCGCTCGGTGACATGGCACATTATCATCCATGAATATGAAGTTAGGACCGACAGCACCTCGAAATAATCGAACATAAGGCTCAAGAGCTTCGTCTCTGTATCTTTGACCAGTTACAGACCCCCCGTGTCAAAGAAATGGAGGTCTGTGCCGTCGTCCATCATGATGCCTGGCCATACAATTACTCCCCTTGATGGAAAATGATGTCTTTCCGATATGTTTCTTGGTTCAAAACGTGTTCCACGTTCTCTCCATATCGTTACCCGACGAGAATCACTACTCAGACTAAACCGAGACTCGTCACTGAACATCACATCGGCCCACTCTCCCACACTCCAATGTTGATATTTCAAACTCCAGTTCAAACGAGCGCGTTTCTCAGCAGAAGTGAGGGGAATGCAAACTGCTGGTCTTCTGGCATACATGCCAGCATGATTGAGTCTCCTGTAAACAGTTTGTCTCGAAATTCGTATTCCTGTGGCGACTGTGAGCGCCGAACCCAGTGATGTGGCAGTACTGCCCCTCTGACGTCGCGCACTTGTTACCAGATATCGGTCTTGGAGAGGGGTTGTTACTCTTGGTCAACCTGATACTGGTCGTCGGGTAACATCTCCCGTTCTTTGAAACCTCTTCCACAGTCTTGAGATCCCAGACTGGTTCACATTCAGAATTCGAGACACTTCGGTTTGTGATCGTCCGGATTCCAACATTCCAACGATTCTTCCTTTCGCAAACATGTCCAATTGGCGTCTTTGTGCCATTATTCACCTTATTTGATGGTTAACAACGCTCTTTCACACAGCAGTTGCCCGAAAATTGTCTGAACTGCTTATGCTGCGTGAATCGGTTTCTCTGCGTTCCGACATGCGCAGGTGTTTCACGCAGGACATAGTCGACTGAAAAGTTTTGCATAAACCCAATGTTTCTTCTTCACCCAATTAATATCCGCAAGTTGGTTGGTTGGTTGTATTCAGATTATCTGGCGCCGTCAGCAACACGAGGGCTATAATGCGCCGAAACATTCGTCATTAGACAAGCCAACATACATTTACAAACACCCATGCCTAACACGGGACTCGAACCCGCAACCTCGCGGTCTAGAAGCTAGCACGCTAACCACTATACCGTTTGGTCGGCTAATATCCGCAAGAAATTTTGAATAATTTTACGAATATTTACTCCATGTTTTTCGCATTTTACAATTTATGCTTAACTTTTGGACACCAGTGTAGATTCACGGTCGAAAATATGAACTCTATTAACACATATAATATGTTAAATAGTTAGGCTTGCATTAAAGAATAAAAAAAAATTAATTATATTTCAACCGGAAGTCGTTAAGATTTCGACCGGAAGTCTATCCCTAATCGACACCACCAGCTTGAAATACACACATAAAACACATTCTGTTTATAAAAGGGTTGATTTCGGTAACGTACCAAATGGAAATATTCCACTCGGATATTACTTCCGGTTGAGGTTTTAAACTTTTTTTCAGTATTTGGCTCAAAAATGGCCATTTTTAATACTCCCCCTTCAATAAAGGGTCACTTTTAAAAACTAATATATTTCTTTCATGTTCTAAATATCAAATTGTAAGAATGAATATGCTAAATTTAAAATGAAAAATTTCAACCGGAAGTGACTGAAATTCCGACCGGAAATCAACGCATAAGCAAATTTCAGAGATTACACCGATTTTTTTTCTTATAGTAGAGCGACTAGAGGAAAAAACTGCATTTCGTGAAACAACTCTGTAATTTTGGAACCATTGATAGAATATATAATTCTAATCAATCATTTTACGAAGTGGAGCCACTCGGATTTCACTTTCGGTCCAGTTTTTATACTTGCTCAAAGTTAGGCATAAAATATTCGTTTTTATCAACAGATTTTCAACAGGAAGTGATATGCATTTTGACGAGAAGTCTATCTTTAAAAGCTAAAACTGCATCTAATAGCTTAAACTACAATATATGAAACATATGCTATCAATAAAAAGGGAATTCTGGTAATGTTTTATGATAAACTAAATTTAAAAAGTAACTTCTGGTCGAGGTTTTAGATTTTTTAAGTTAAGACTTAAAAATGTGCTTCTCTATATTTTACCATCTTCTTATAAAGGGTCACTGTTAAAAACACTTAATACTTCATGTTGTTACATCTAATTATAAGGATGGATATGCTGAACATGAAATGGAAAACTCTAACTGGAAATTACTGAAATTCCGACCGGAAGTCTACTTATAAGGAACTGATACTGCCCTTAAACCAATACCTTTATGTATCACGGTGATATCGTCTCATATAGCCGGAAGATTTCATTTGATGTTTCAGAAAAGGAATGATGATTATGTTAAGTATAAAATGGTAAATTTCAACCGAAATGACTAGAATTCCGACCGGATGTTCGCTTGTACGAATTTTTTTCAATACAATTAAAATATAACCAAAGTATAAATCTCACTAGTGCAATCCTCTCAAATATGGACTAAAACAGGAGATTATTTTTTAAGGGATGGGCATCGCACTCTCCTTTTTTTTTTGGAGAGGGGGGGGGGATGGGGACACGGAAGTTGAACATTTTATTTTTTTCATTGATCATATTTTCAGTTATTTAATTGTATTTTAGACTCAGACTTGGCTATCTAAGACGATATTACTGTTATACTTACATGTATTGGTATATGGGCAATATCAGTTACTTATAAATTCAGTTACTTATAATATCAGTTACTCACTTCAGATTGAAAATTTTCATTTTACATCCAGCAATCCATCCTTATAATTTGATGTAACAACATGTAATATCAATAATTTTTAATTGTGACCCTTTCCATGGAGGTGGTAAAATTTATATGATATTCGAGTGTCTCCACTTCTTAAAATGATCAGAATGGCATACCCAAGTAGCACAGCAGTATTGGCCAATATCAGCCCTACATTGGCCAATCCCGATGTGGAATGGCGCAAAATCGGCCGTTCGATGCCGATATTGCCCAATCTCGCCCAATATTGGATAGACGATACTCAAAAGTTTGAAAGGTTGATCGACAGTTTTAAAATTAAAATATTTTATGTTTAAGAAAGGAAGGTTTGCATTAATATGTTTTGTGATATTTTTGCCACGGTTTTAAGCATTTTTAAAAAAATCATGCATTTTGGAACGATCTCGACTTACGGCCAAAACTGGCCGAATCCGATATAAAACGATGCGCAGAATTTCTCAAAAAGAATCGCCACCGAGTGGCTGAAGGAACTGAAGTGCCCGGATGTGTGTTTACTAAGTTTATTTATGTCACCGGCGCGACGGTTATTTGTAACATTAAAATTGGATCGAAAACTTATTACTGGTAAGTGTTTCACAATAATTTGTCGATTTCATGGGGTATCTACGTATTACATTATTGGTTTAAGTTGGTTTTAGTTAATTTCAACGATACTTGATTGCCGACTTAGTTTGATCTACAAAAGCGATGTTGACAAAGGTGATTGATATTCACATTAAACTTGATTAGGAATCGAGTTGGTTTCAATTATTTATTTAATGCTGCTGTTTAAAATATAAACAAGATTTTCAGCTTTTATGTCATCTGGACAAGATTAAAAGTGCTTTTAGGAAATCCGAGCTATTACTCATCCATACACGGATACAAACTAATACTCATTTAGCCATTCCCCCCTACCCCTCCATTGCTTGTTTCAAATTATACTTATACTACATGTTACATTCTAGTTTGTCTTCCTATTTATCATATTTGTTATCGTTAGTTTATATTGCTTCTTATAAAATTCAATATCCAAGCTCCAGCATGATTAGCTCTGTTAATAGAATATATTGTGAATTGGGCATATTGAGGAAACCACATTAAATTAAAACACATCTATTACTCAATCTCAAAGGTGGTGTGGAATAGGGTGCATTATCTCAATCAACCGCTTGGCATAAAAAGTAAATGTTCTAAAAAATGTCAATTTTAACAATATTTATAACTAATGTTATTATGCCTCCTATTTTTGAAAAAATTCAGCAAACCCTGTTAACGCAAAAGTGCTTAGCATAAAATCACATTTAATGCGAAGGAAAAGCAGTTCTTCGTACTTAAAACTTAACGTTAATTTATTTAACACAAAATTCAGTTAAAGCGAACAATTTCAGTGGCCAGATCGACTTAGCGTTAACAGGGTTTTACTGTATATGTACATTCCCCTATTCAAAAGGTCTGTCTTGTGCAAATATTGATTTCTCAGAAAAGAGCAATGAATGGAAATTTTTGAAATATCTACAAAAATATATTTTGAATGCCTAACTTCATTTGTGTTAATTTAAACACACTATGCAAAGTTGTTGTTTTTATAAAATAAAAATGTTTTGTTCATTTAAAGAAAAGACTTTCCATTTGAAAAGTAAACATCAAATATTGTAATCAAGTATTATTGTTAGTGCTATTTTCTGTCTTGGAATGAAAAGTGTAATAGTTGTAGCCTTCCTTCCCTCGGCAGTAAATTGCCAGTATGGCCTTTTAATAGTTAATTTGTTATTCTGTTCAGTTTAAAATAAAGAAATATACTGTTGTAGGGTTCATTGATGGAAATGGAGAACCCGTAGAAGTAATTCCTTCATCTTGGTTCATCTCAGACAAAAGTTGTCTTTGGTATGAAGGGGGGAATGAACATGATTAAAGAATATATGCCCTCAAGTATAACATGGCAAACATTTAATTTTAAAATCTATTGTACATACAGTAATTAAATTACAATTTTTGTATAGGGTATATACAAATAGTTCAAGGTATCACAAATAATGTTTCATAATTCATTGATCTACTTATCAGTTCAAGTTTTGATGGTATAGATTTTTGAAATGGTGGACATGAATAACAGATATTTATTAACAGATTTAAATAATATTCTATTTTAATTTCTCAAACTGAAGATTGGTTTTTTAGTGAGTGATATTATAAGTGCTTTAAATAAGATATTTAATTGTATAAATAAATTGTATATAAAGTTTTGCAACTAGTTTGAGATAGCATATATCCATAATTTTCCTATTTAGATTCATTTTAACAGGCATAAGATAAAGCTGAGCTTGCTCGTTCAATTGGGAGCGATTCTTCAGAAGATGAAAATTTATTAACCAAGAAAAGCCGAACTAATATTCCAGCCCGTTTCAAAGACGATCCCCCTTCTTTGGAATCCCACAAAGAAACGAGCAAAAACTTGTTTGTGAACCAAAAAGCGTGAAAACTTCCTCTACCAGGTAAGAATATATGATAATCAATTAGGTAACGCTCCAAGCAATTTCAATTTGATGTTACAATAATTTATATTTTAAAATATAATAAGCAATGGAGAATCTCTGGTCTTTTAATAAAAAAAAATTATCTGTTTCTTTAAACAATTTTGAACAAATCACCTTTGTCATATGCTTATAATTGAGAAATTAGTTCAGTAGAAAAAACAACAAAAACACTACGTTCTAAATTAGTTCCTATAAATTTTCAAGTGCAACAGTGTATTTTATCACAGACTTTTCAACAACACTTTTTACTATTTATTTTGATTTTATTTGGTGGTTAATTTAACAGTTTAAAAGAGATTTTTCTCTCTTATAAATTATTTATTACAATTTTAAACGGCTTAAGCCAAAAATGAACGAGTTTATAAAAAAAACAGAATTAGCATTTATTTCGTGATTGATAGTTTTTTTGTGTGCTTGGTTGAGGTTGGTGCAAACATATTTGCAGAGAACTTTATATAAATTAAATTCATACAAGCTCAATATATACAATTGAAATTTAAATACCAGTTTAAAATGATTTTCTTAAATGTTAGTAGAAAATGTTTTCTGATGTAACAATTTAACAAAATGTTAATAATTTTATGCTTTTGTGCAAAATTGTGTTTTTCATTTTGCAATTCTGTGTTTTTTTTTTTTTTTTTTTTTTTTTTAATGGGCAGTAAATGCTGCACTGTATGATTTCTTTTATTGATAACAATTTCCAGTTCCGTAACAAAAAGAGCTTGGACAAAATAAAAAGAGCTTAAGATTAGAAAAAGTTTGATGCAATAATTTGATTTTTAAATTTTAATGTAATCTTAATGCAAACAGAAATTAACAATTTTATATTTCAGGTTCGTTTTCTTCGCCGAGGTAGAAACTTCAAAGGAAGATAAAATATGTAAAATAAAATATGTATTATAATAAACAGCTTGTATTAAATTTATGTTTTTATTATAAATATGCACTGCAGAAAGTGACAATTAATTTAAGAGTGCATGGTTTTTAAGCCATAAAATATCAATTAAATTATATTGGGTTTCAATTATCGGTCATTAAAATGCAATTAAAATAGGAATGAAAGTATGAAAAATTATTCATTATATGAGTATTCATGTAAATATTATTGTGGATTTTTTTAAATAATAGATGTTTTTGTCAAACAATTTTTGGATGAAAACTTTTTCAATGGGGGGGGGGGGGGTCTGCAATTTTAATTCACTTTATTGCTTTTACATTTTTACAATATTATGATTGAAGTGAATGAACTAAAGCATTAAAATGAGGTTTATTTACTATCTATTTGATTCTTAATGCATCGAGAAAAATTATGTTTTAAAAATGAAAAGGGACTTCATAAATGAAGTTGATCGGTGCAGAAAAAATATACTTCACAAGTTTAAAATTCAACCTTATATTTTTATGAAACCTTAGCATAAAAAGTTCAATGAGTATTGATTGACCAATAGGGATTTTAAATTCTACTGTTTTCTAGTTTAAAATTGCATGTATCTTTCTAAATCCTTGAATGTCAGACATTTTGTTATCTAAATGGTTTTTTTTGGTAGGGGATTTGAAAAAATTATTTTAAAAATGTTTAAGTATAACTTAACAAATTATTAAATGTTTTTGGGCAACAATGTGTTACTAAACATTGAACAGCTCAAAATTGAATCTAAACGCATATAAGAATTATCATTTGCAACCACTTCTTCCACCAAAAAGAAAGTTCAGATATGTTGAGTGGCAAATTTACCCTAAACTGCTCTGTGATATAATAAAAAAATAGTAGCTAAAATTGCTCTTCCAGGGTTGGAAAAAAACATGTTTTTTTGGTTTAAACAGAGGTATTTTTTTTTATCCTTTTCTAATTACATGTATACATATTTATAAATAAAATTTAACATAAACAAGAATAATTTATGTTTTATAAACAATGAATATTCCTTTTGAAAGTAATTTGAACTAAGTAAATAAACAATTGTTGCTATTTATGGGGACATTCAAATCATATTAAATTTTAATATTTTATTTATAGGTACTATTTTTTAAATTCAATATATACAATAGTAATTGTTTACTACATAATACATAGAATATTGCCCTTCGATTCATTTGATACTTATAAAAACTTCAATAGTTTTTAATTGGAAGATTTATTTTAAAATACATTAGAACATATTGTATTTCAGCTAAAAATAAAAGTCATCTACAACATCAACTAATTTAAAAAATCTAATTATAAATAAAAATACAATTTTAAATTATTCTTAAAAAAATATTTCGTTTTTCTGAGGGAAAAAAACAAAAACATTTGGTTTAAACCAATGCTCATCGATATTGCCCAAGATTGCACATCAATACTGGCCAAAACTACTCCTCGATATCGGCAAAACTACGCATCGATATCGGCCAAAACTGCTCCTCGAGATCGGCCAAAACCGCACTGCGATATTGGCCAATATTGCAAAAATGTTAGCCGTTCGGTGCTGGCCGTTCCGACATTACCCAGGATTGGCCAATCTTCCAGAGCTCCGGTTTCCGACATTGGCCAATACTGCTGTGCTACCTGGGTATTCTATCAGTGGTGCAAAATTACAGACTTGTTTCACGAAGTGCAGTTTTCGGCTATTTTTTGGCGTCAAGCCGCTGTACTAATACGTATATAGATAATTTACGAACTTCCGGTCGTAACTTGCTTTCTAATTTTGGTATATATTTAATATATTATAATATTTTTATTTGATAAGTTTTATAATATATTGAATTAACCTTTTTATAAATGGAATATGTTTTATATATATAGTTCAAGTTATTGGAGTTGAATAGGGATACACTTCCGGTCGAAATATTAATAGCTTCGGTTGAAATTTTAATTTTTTTTATTCTCTAATAAAAGCGTAACTATTTAACATACGTTAATACAGTTCATATTTTTGTCTGTGAACCTATAATTTACTCTTTTTATTGAAAAAAACCCGCATATTTTATGCCTAACTTTGAAGTAGTATAAAACCTCGACCGGAAGTGAAATACGAGTGGCCCCACTTCTTAAAATGATTAGAATGACATTTTCTATCGATGTGCAAAATTACAGACTTGTTTCACAAAGTGCAGTTTTCGGCTATTTTTTGGCGCCTAGCCGCTCTACTATGGTTTACGAATTCACTTTTACTTACGTTTATGAACGAGGCCTTATTTTCTCTTGAATATTGTAGTTGACTCTGACGTCTCCAAGCATTTGATGTTAATGTGCTTTTCGGGTTTGATGTCAATCAGCTTATCTCAACTCAACACAAATGCAACTTAATTTCTTAAAAGGTTTAAAAAAATAAAAAGCGTCATGGGATGCTTCAAATTTCAAATTTTGTTGTGAAAAGTTTAGGTGAGTGAATTTTGGGAATTCCGAATTTTATTTTGCTGCTTCTTAAATTTTTTTTTTTATTACTGAATGTTGTCAGACGTAGTATTGTAAATACCACTTTGGTATTTTTCCCACATAAAATGTGAGAAGTATTTTTCGTATCGTGGTATTTCTTTAGAATGTAGTATATTTCTGAAATTTTTTTAGATAGGGATACTAGAAAAATTCACAAATGCATTTTAACAATGAAAACAAATTATTACAAGCGTGAAAATGAATTTTTTTAGTAAAAACAAATTCAGTAAATTTGACAATTTCTTAAAGTTCTTGTACTATATTTGGTAATCTTTTCCTTACATTTAAGTAGATTTGGCATGTAGGGGAAATTTTAAGCATTTTATGATATTGAGGACTTTCCTGTTCTTTGCAGATGACACGTTCCTCCACCTTAGAGAGATACCATAAAATTGGGTGAATAGGAACAGCTGGGTGAATCGGAACGAAACTTCATGAAATTACAAAGCAATTATTATTTTACACAAATAAAGCAGTTTTATTGATTATATATATATTTTTCATTTGGTTAACATGTTTTTAATCTTGGAATATGTTTTGTGGGGCTTTCAACACTGTGCTTTTTTAAAAAAAAATTCTGAAACAGCTTGCATACAATCCAATGAGTTTTAACCTCTCCAAAACTTATCCCGTAATTAATAACATGTACCAGTGATAGACTTAACTAATATATTTTTAGATAAGTATAAACATCCACAACAGCATGCCATACTTAATTTAACTTGGTTTTAAAAACTTTTTATTTGACGAATTTTTATGTTTTGCCTCGTCTTGATTTTGAGATTTGCGGGGTGAATCGGAACACTTGAAAAGTGATATTAAAAAGCTGTTTTTGGCAAGAATATGTTCCACACAAGATTCAACGACTGAATAAGAGTCTAATTACTCCCTTCAAGACAGTAATCAAGATTGCAGGCTTGAATAAATGTCAGAAGAGGAGCCTAGTTTCCGCATGGCAGAAAACCCGATTGTTCCAGTAGTTTTTTCTCTAAAAGACTTCGTTATCTTTAAGTTATATGGAAAAATGTATGAAGACTCTGTGAGCAAAGTTTTACACCCACAAGATTATTGTTATATAAGTGTGTTTTACAAAAAGCGCTTATGAACAAAGAGATTTTCTGAAACAAATGAGGATGCTTTTCTCCTTTCTCAAGGTATTTAAAGAATTTGCAGTCATACGACACGCAAACATAAAGTAGATTAAAAAGTTTTTAATTTTAAAGACTATTTGGATAAGTTATAGGAGAGTTATATAAGAGTTGATACGCTTTTAAACATATGATTACACAAATTTTATTCGTCATATTTAATGATTTTTTTTATGATAATTTTGTGTTCCTATCCACCACAATGCATTATTATTTGCTTTTTCTCACCCTGTAAACATTTAAATAAGATTAGACATAAATTGTAACGGGTGTTCCGATTCACCCCTTTCTGCGGGGTGAATCTGAACACCATGAAAAAATTCAAAATAAATAAAAGTCCTAGTTTTTACAAAAAATTTGGGGTTGATTCTCAAAGAAGAAGGCAAGACCCAAGTTTCTATGGCAAAAACATGTTCCTTAACGATCTTATTACAACCGATTATTACCTTGAAAGTTGAAAAGTGTTCATATTCACCCCATTTTACGGTACCAAATTAAATTTTGATCATTTGCATAAACCATCAACCCCTCATTACATCTTTACACAGCTTTTTTATTTTCATAGACAATCTTACATGGACTACTGCACAGTTTTTACGAATGGATTAAAATCCAATGATTATGTTGGTGCAACTGCTGTTTTCAAATCAAACAATTGTAAGGAGACTTCATTCTTTTTGCTCTGTATTTACCTCAGAAATAAATGCAATAAATATGGCATTGATGACAATTTTTAATTTCACAAGTAAAAAATATATTATTTATACGGATTCTAGGAGTTGCATTGAGGCTTTACAAAGTATATCTTTTTAGAGTCATCCCTTGGTATTACATACAATAGAGTTATGGACGAGTCTCAAACAGCGATCAGTTGAGATTTCTTTTTGCTGGATACTGGGGCATGTTGGCATACATGGAAATGATCTCTCTGACTTTCCCACGAAAAACATTCGCTTTTTATCGGACAACTTTGTTCCACTTAGTGATACAAAACATGTTATAAAACAAACTCCAGAAAAGGTGTGGGAGCTGCAATGGAAGAAACATACACAATAAACTGTTTTCAATTAAACCAAACATTAAACCAGCAGTTTTAAACAGACACAAGGATGTTATTTCAACGAGACTCGGAATTGGTCACACACGCTTTACTCACAAGTATCTTTTATGTAATCAGCACCGACTTGCTCACTGTGTAGCTGCCTTTTATCTGTTAGTCATATTTTATGTGCATGTCCAAATTTTAGTATGTCTAGACTTAACCACTTTGGCACTACTAATGTAACATTAAAGGACTTACTATCTGACAAACCACATCCGAGTTTGTATACATTTCTGAATGACATTAGTTTTACTACCCTAATTTGACTTATTTATTTTTGAATTTATACTTCAAAAAATTTATATAGTTTCGTAAACCATAATATGTTTGGCGCAGTTTAGTCAATCTTGGCTCTACAACCAACCCCTAGTCATACAACCAACCCCTGTAAAGAGAAAAATATTCATGCCTGATTAGTATATATTAGAAATATATTTATTCAACATTTCATTATCTTGAACAAAAGTATTAAAATTTTCTTTCTAACCTTTAGTAATTATAATATTGACTTCAGTGGTTTATCTATTGGAATTTTCAGTCATTATCAAAGATATGTTACTAAAAATTCTTTCGCAATCTGAATTTGAAACTGATATAAGCAACAAAAAAGCAAATTGACTAATATGTCTAAATTTTGTCCTTCTCGAATGTTCCCTATTTCGCCCTTAATTGTTCAATTGTCACAGTTGGGTTTCCCTGATAAATGCCGCTGACCATTTTGCACAAAATAAATGCTTGCTATTCCTTGTCAATCAATTCATTTGATTATAGAGTACAATGTTCGGGAAATTTTCATAACGAAGTGGTAGAAACAGTGAGGGTTGTTGCTGGATCTTTAAAAATTTATGAGCTGCAAGAGTTCATTATCAAATGGAAAATGTTCAGTTCAATTCTTTACAAAGATTAATCAAAAGCACTTGATAAACAATGAAATTTCCAAAATTTTTTCTGATCGTTCTTTAAAGTATTGTTGGATAATAGAAATGATGAACCTTTAACGCCAAGGTAAATTTCCTTTTACTTCACTGATAGTTTTCTACAAGTTCATTATCGCAGGATATCGGGCTTGAAATATAACAGACAATTTATTTGAGATGGGCCTTGCAAGTCGTGCATAGAGCATCTGATGGCTCTATGATTAGCGCTCTGGCCACGTATGCCAAAGGTGCCGGGTTTGAATCCCGGGTTAGGCATGAATGTTTGTTGTGGTTCGGAATTCAAGTTAAGCTGTAGCTCCCAGCCTGATTAGCCGTCATTGTGCATAAAAATAGGTCATTGAGTGTATAAACCAACCATTTTCATATCCTTATTTTTAGTCGTGCTCGAAATGCAGCTGTTAACTTTGTCTCCGTTGCAAGCTTTTGCACTACTTTCAGTAAGATTTTAGTGTAGTCATTATCTACTGAAGGACTTGGTGGTGGTGGGGGGGGGAGCATGTACTTAATGGTCATAAAACAGCTAGCTTATTTATAACCATAAGCTAACTGTCTCATTGCGTACACTAAACTTCTATTGATTTCATACGTCTGACCTAGTTTCGTAGCAGTCGGATACGATTCACTGATGAAATGGTAGTTGTTGTAGATGCCCCTACACAACAACCTTTTCTTTCATAAGCATCTTCTACATGCAGTTGCTGGGATGCCTTAGTCTACTATGGATCAAGTATAAGTTTATATTAAACATAATAAAGTTAAGATTAAATTTTAGATTTGGATAGATCGTAAAGTGATGTTAATTGTTGTGATTTGCAATTAAGCCAGAATACTGAATTCCAGTAAGAATGCAATATGAGTTTAAAGATACATATTTATTCACATCACCTGACAAATACGTTAATTCTTCAATTTGTTAAGTTTATGTTTACCATATACTAAATTTACATTACATGGTAGTATTCGAATTTATTAATGTTATGTTCAACGGCGCAGTATAGCCTTTTTGTTGCTTTTGCGCCAGATAACTCACAACCAACCAACCTAATGTTATGTTCAAACAATTATTACAATTATTCACTCCCGTTAAACATAAATGCAAACATGCAACACTCACCGGAAATTGCCAGCAGTGGTATCCTATAGCATCTCTGGAACACCTGGATTTTCATTGTGATAAAAATATTGATAGTATTAACTATCTTTGTGAGGGTTGTTCTTCAAATCAGCAAATATTTCCTACACCATCTTCTAAATATGAATATCTTTAAACGTAGACAATGCATGTGATGCTAAAACTCTAGATCGCCATCGTTTTTAAACTTGCCAAATTCATTTAAATTACCAGTCCTTAAATCATAAAAATCGGGTCTGCCTTCTAAATTTCCAAATAATTTTAATTTGCTATCTTATGGTCTTCCTACCTGTTTACCATGTATATGATTGAGCAAGAATTTTCTATTATGTTTTAGGCAGCTGGCTGGGCTGACCTCATCTTGCAGATGTTACCAAGTGAATGCTGAATAACATTCTTCTGTCCAGCAGATGCGGTGTCTCCAAAATTAGCCCAGAAACTCTTTGTTAAATTACAAAACAGAAATCCATAAAACCCAAAATTATCTAACTGATGGGAACCCGAAGCGTATAACCAAAAAGTATCCTCTTTTAAATAGACTACTAGTTCAAAAATATCATTAATGTCGAACGTCCCTTTACCCCTCAATTTTTACGAGTTGCATCTGCCGAAAATGTAAAAAGTAGCTGGTCCCCCTCTGCTTAGCACAATGCTATTAATGAAGTGGAAATATCATATTTAGACATTCTATATCAATGAAAAAGACTGACCATTTTATTTAACAGTTGTGACGTTAGTAACATTTTTCAGTTTCGATTACATGTACTTGTTTAGTTGTGTATGCAACCACTATTGTCCTTCTGTAACGCTTATCGTAACACCTTTATCGTCGCTTGAACTTTCTGATATTCTTTCTTAGGCTTCCGTATACTTTCATTAGAGAGGATCTATGTTGCACAAGTTCCATTCTCTGTTCATGAGTTGTTCGGACATTACACGTATTCTAAGCTGCTCCATTCGCAATAGTGTTCTTGGAGGGATTTTTCTTTAACCTACCTTTGTCATCCTTCAACAAATCCTGAGGAACTATATCCTTAATCAGTCATATAACTGATTTATCTAGAAGCGTTTTCTCTCCTTCTCGATATGGTCAAGACGCTTGAATCTGGGACCGTTGCGGCTTTTTCCGTCTTGGCTATTTTCTTCATGACGTTTTTCTATGCCTGTGAAATGCAGTATCGGTTTAAATCCAAGTCCTCTGCATAACTGCAGGAAGGAACCTGAAAATGAATGGGAAGTGAAGCAGTTCACCACTTCAAAATTTATATATGATAAACAACAATACCAGCCCAGCTGCAACGTTGGATGACCTCAACCCCCGTGTGTTCCTAATTTCAAATTTCTAGCTATGATGAATAGCTGACGAATACCAGGCCATAAATGTTTAAAAAACTTGAATAAGTTTATTTACTCGCCTGTTTCCAATTTTTCGTAGTGCCACTTGCCATAAAAACCAAAGCATATGATGCACACAATGGACCTTCTTTTACTGGCATTTCGTCCCAAGCCAAACAAACGCAATCTGTCCAGGTCCTTCATATTTTTAATTGTTGTGGCAATACATTTCTGCAGGTTCTTGCAAAATCCTGGCGTCTTAGCTGTATTGAAAGTAAATCTAAAAAACAAAAGCTGATTACTTTGACTCACCTTTTCCATTTTTAGATCCTATTTGATTTGCCTAAATTTTCTAGTTTCTGCCACAGAATTTAATAATCACAAAGCAATTCTTTGGTGTTTTTTTATTTTATTTTTTTTTATTCATTATTAACATTCTTAAATTTATATGGCAAATCTGTTGTATCACTTTTTGTAAAATTTGTTATTGAAAGGAAAGTTCCTTTGTTATCATGAATGATGTTCAAACTGCAAATACCGTAACTTTCTTATGCTATACCAGGGATTAAGCTGTGGGAGTTTTTTTAGTAAAATTGCTATAAAATTAAGATTTACCACTTTTCTTGCCAACCTGGTGGCTATGGGATTAGTGCTCTGGCCTTGCGTGCCAGGTTCGAATCCCGGGTTACACATGGATGTTCGTTGTGGTTCGGAATCCACGTTAAACTGCAGGGCCTGGTCTGATTAGCCGTTATTGTGCACAAAAATAGGTCGTTGAGTGTACAAACAAACCAAATATCTTTATCTTGTGACATGTCAAGCAAGTTGCTTGCAATCCCCCCCTTCATTGTTATCCATGGTGACTTTTACTATGTCTTCTGGGTGGCGTGTTGCTGGATCATTCACTGAATCGTATTGAGTTATTATTAGCAAGAAACTTTTGTCACTGTCATTCTTTACTTTTTCTCTTTCTTTCATTTGAGTCAGGTTTCTTTTTCCAGCTTAGACACTGCTATATAGACAATTCTAATATACTTTAAAGAATCTACAGAAGCATTAGACTTAAATTTTGCTGACTCCTGGTAAATATGTTCAATGAGCTTTAGTGAATGGTTAATTTCTCACATGTTTCTAATTTTTGGTAATGTCACATGGCATAAAAGCCAAAACATATGGCATTCGTAAAATATTTTGCTTATGTTTAAACTTCGATTGTTTAACAGGCTTTTGCTTACTTTCATTTATGCAAGTAGACTAAATATAAACTTTGAAGCAAACTGTGCTGGTTTTGAAATCTAACTATTTCAGCCAAAAGGGCTTTAGACACTTTTTGAGTTGTTGTATTCAGATTATCTGGCACCGTCAGCAACACGAGGGCTATAATGCGCCGAAACATTCGTCATTAGACAAGCCAACATACATTTACAAACACCCATGCCTAACACGGGACTCGAACTTGCAACCTTGCGGTCTAGAAGCTAGCACGCTAACCACTATACCGTTTGGCCGGCAGACACTTTTTGAGAAGTAAAGTTCTTATCTTCCAGTTGATATCGTTGTTGCACAATTAGCTCAAAATGTTGTCTTAAGTTAGAAATAATCTTTTAAGCTAAATGTTTACTGTCAACTCAAGAACATTGACTTTATTATTAACACATTAAACGTGATAAGTACAATCAAACAGCCTTACCTTCACTCATATAAGTGCTCGTTAAATTCTGTAAGTAGATAACCGACCAGGGCTTTACAAGACAAACTCAAAGGTATATTGAAGTTCAAGCCATGCTTCAACAGGATTACATACTTGAATGGTCTAGAGAGCTGCCACTGTGAAGATCACTAGGTCTAACTTCATCAGAAAATTACTACAGTATTGGTTTAATATACATTAAAAAGTTCTTTGTGCCAGAATCTGTCTTAGAAACTAAGTCAATCTTTCCAAATTTACTTAGTTTGTTTCACTCGATAAGTAGAATCACTCAAAAGTTACCTGATCATAACAATATTAAAAGTATAAATAAATTTATTTTCATTTTAAATTTCGAGTTCCGCCTCTTGCTCAGAACTGAACATTACTTCACTTAATTGCTATGTATCGCTCTGTGCTGCAAAACTTTTTCTTTACTTTTCAACCTTTCGCCAATGTGCATATTGAATAATTGGTAGGCATTCTCCTTCGAACATTGAGCCGACCCAATGGTATAGTGGTTAGCGTGCTAGCTTCTAGACCGCGAAGTTTCGGATTCGAGTCCCGTGTAAGGCATGGGTGTTTGTAAATGTATGTTGGCTTGTCAAATGACGAATGTTTCGGCGCATTATAGTCCTCGTGTTGCTGACGGCGCCAGATAATCTGATAACAACCAACCAACCTTCGAACATTGATTTGAGAAAAGCTCCAAAGCAGATGCATTTTTTTCTAAAATACTGCCAATGGTTTCAGACTTGCTTTTCTTTCTCATAAACGAATCCGCAAGCACTGGAGGACTAGCGGAATTTTCTCCACCATGGAGAACAACACCCATGCCTTACACGGAACTCGAACCCGCAACCTCGCGGTCTAGAAGCTAATATGCTAACCACTATACCGTTTGGTCGTTAAGTTAACAGAAAACTACAACAGCTGCGACCACAATTCGCTTACTATATATAGTCTGCCACGGGAAAGGTCAAGGAGAGCGGTTTCCGTTTCAGCTTTCTCTTCTTCACCTAGCCGATAGAGATGGATGGCATGAGACTGCTATATGCTGAAGATATATCTGGTAATCAGTATTACCATGTTCAATTTGTTCCAGAACTCGTTTAAAAAAAAAACCGCTAAGAATTGGGTTAAAAAATTAACCATAAAGATATAGAAAGATAGGGTGATTGTCTTTCCTAGTCGGAATGGTAATTTCAAGTAGACCTTGCATTGAGATTCCAAACAGAAAATGGCCGACCAAACGGTATAGTGGTTAGCGTGCTGGCTTCTAGACCGCGAGGTTGCGGGTTCGAGTCCCGTGTTGGCATGGATGTTTGTAAATGTATGTTGGTTTGTTAAATGACGAAATGTTTCGGCGCATTATAGCCCTCGTGTTGCTGACGGCGCCAGATAATCTGAATACAACCAACCAAACAGAAAATGTTTTGGCTATTTTTTCAGCTAAGAACATGGGATTTTAGCAATTAGAAGACTATGTCTACTTTGTAAAGTATGTCGGTTGTACTGGGAAGATTTTGGCACAAGAACTGCATGAGAATTATACTGTTCCAAAACATCGTTATATAAAGATTTACGTTAAGAGAAATGTCTTCCGAGCGATTTTTTTAGGGAGAAGTGGGCTATATTTGAAAGTATTGTCTTCAAGAATACAAGGTATGTTGGTATACAAAATTTACGTGGTACAACTCTTGATAATTTTAATAGTATACATACACAACCGTCCCTATTTTTTAAAAAAAATATCAAAACCAAGGATTTAATAATTATATACCTGACGTACACCCTATCAAAACAAAATAGTGTGTTGGGTTCGATAAAAATATTTATGAAACAATACCTAGAATCTTAAAAGGGAAATAACAAAAATTAACAGACCAAACGGTATAGTGGTTAGCGTGCTAGCTTCTAGACCGCGAGGTTGCGGGTGCGAGTCCCTTGTTAGGCATGGGTGTTTGTAAATGTATGTTAGCTTGTCTAATGATGAATGTTTCGACGCATTAGCCTTCGTGTTGCTGACGGCGCCAGATAATCTAAAAACAACCAACCAACAAAAATTAACACTACCACTCGTATAAATATGGTACTTTTTTGGTATGTTGGCGTGATCATTGAGAAATATCAATTTGGTAAAATGCTCTCAGCACTGAACAAAGCCTGCTTCCTCTTGGCCTGACTTAAAGGTCTTAGTTTCGTTGCTTCTCGCTTAAATTTCAGAACTTTTTGACAAGTTCTTTTTTAACATTAAAAGTTTAGATGGTGCAACTCTGGATAAATTTAAAAAACTTTATACAACGTTCCATCTTCTTTAACAATAAAACCATACTGCTTCCTTTAGAACAGATCACGCACTCCGCTACTACTCAAAGATTAAAAAAAAAATCGCAAGCTAAAAAGTATAGTGGCCCGTTCTCGGCAAAAAATTTACTAGTGAACATTAACTAGTATAATTTGTAACAATATTTGGGGTGTCGAATGAGAGAAGACTTGGTAAAACCACCATACAAGCCGACAACCTTCCATACACAACCATCCATATTTTCTCACTGAAAAGATAAAGGAACGTAAGGATTAATAACAACATAAAAGATTTAATAACTGATCTGATTGTAAACCTCACCTACACCAAATAAACTTAAACCGAAATAATATACTATCTGTTGAGGTCAACAAACTTCTTCAGCGCCGTCCTCATTGTCCAAAGTTTGGAAGGCGGATGAATCACTGGAAGTATATGTGATCGGTTCGTTTCGCCGTCGCCCAGCTCGGAATGAGGAAAAGCATCCGTACACACTTCCTCATACGCCGGGGGGCGACGATTCGTGAGATTGCGTGATCCGTCGAAGTTTCTGCGATTAACGCGGCAACGCAAGGTTAGGCTGTTGCTGAACATCGCGATTCTTGGACTCACGGGATCGAATGAGGCTTCGCCTCTCCGCGCCAAGGAATCGGCCATTTCCAGGGGGAAATGTAGCCCACAAATCCGACCATCCAAAGATAGTCTATTTTGAAATGATGAGGTCTCATCGTGGAAGCATCGCGACGCACAGAGCGATTGTACAAGTCAAAGTTGTTGGCCATATGATATGAAGATTTAGAAAATGCGGAGAATCACGAAAAGAAAAAATATGTAGTCTAGTCACAATCGGCTAGTAAAGTGAGATAAACAGGCACACAAAAAAAAAAAGAGAAAAAAATGTCAAAAGGCATTTGATCAGGGATGCGGGTATTCCAAATTTATATGCTTTTACGAATCCATGAAAGGCTTCTTTTACAAAAGCCTCGTCTGATTTAAAATGTTAGCCATTTTAACAATTTTAATAGCTCAATTTTTTCATTCCAATATTGTAAGGATTCTTAATTTTTAGAAAATGTACTACTATTTGGCGCAGCATGGTCCTAGTTTAACTTTCTTTGGCGGGTGCCTATCCGTTTCGGAACGTGTCCCACACATTCAACCTTTTCGATTGAAGTATCGCCATATATGGGTTGTTTCTTTTAGCTCGCGGAATGTGGAAGTGTCTTGTCGTAGTGTTTTATTACCACTTAAAATTTTTAGAGAATGATAGCTACTTAACGACCTCGTACCTAAAATGGTAAGTTTTAGACTCTTCAACACATAAACACAATAATTACCTAACTAAAAGTTCAAGAAAACACCACTGTTTTTACCAAATAAAAAAATGTAATTTATTAATCACTAAAAATATTAAAGTTATTAGACATCTCTTATTCATGAAACAGTTACACAACTCAACAACAAGATGAACATTAAACAAGGATTCAAATGAAATACCCAAGAGGGCAAAGGGGTTGTCCTTCGCTCAGGAGAGGTTGTTTTCAAAAACTCGAATTAAATAAAACAATTAAAACTACCAAATTAAAATTAACCGGATAAATAAATCCTGTCTTAAATTCCTAATGGAAGAGAGCCCTGGCCGTTCTGATATAAATTAATTTCATCAAAAGAAAATAAAGAAATTACACGAGTCTGTTGTTTTGGTTAAACAGACTACCTGTATGAAACTAAACCAGTTCCTTAAAGGGCTGGAATCCGGGAGGATGGAAAGTGGTCAGAGAGTTGCCGGTGGCTGGGTGCCTTCAATGGCGGGACATGGGTATAGATGAAGATGGGATGTAGGCAACCATCTTGGATGAGGTGGTGCTCTGGACAGGTCAGGATACTGGAATCATCCTTCGGAGGGTTTGGTACTTTAAGATGGGTCACCTCAGGTCTCAAGGGGACCGTCGGGATGGAATCCGGGAGGATGGAAAGTGGTCAGAGAGTTGCTGGTGGCTGGGTGCCTTCAATGGCGGACATGGGTATAGAGGAAGATGCTATGTAGGCAACCATCTTGGATGAGGTGGTGCCCTGGTCAAGTTACTGGAATCATCCTTCGGAGGGTTTGGTACTTTAGTTAAGGTGAGGCATCAGTTTTATAGATGGAGAGAAACCACTCCCCGAGGCATGGCTGACTTCGCGGCACATTCTCATGCATAGTGATCCGCACTCCTTTGCGACTTATCTGATCGGCAGCAAAACCAAGAGTGACTGTCCACGGCAACGTTCTTTCCCCTTCACGGCGATTGCCCGACCAATCAGACGTCGGGAATCGGGTTATTGCATCAGCTCTTTTCTCAAAAACAGAGGTGAACCGGTTCAAAGGACTGACGTTTGTGGCCCAGGAATACACGGCGTCGTTCACAAATTACGCCAAGAAAAGATAACAAAACGGCTACTACCGCGAATTCTCAAAAAAATAACAACCTCTCGTTGAACTAAAACAACCCCATCGGCCTCCAATTGATGGCATTGTGAAAATTAAAAACGCTAACACCTCGGCATACCTGTAACACGTTCAGGCACCGAAAAAATAATTAAATACGATGTTTTAAATGAATACTACGAGGTAAACAAAAACTTAGAAAGATTAAATTTTTGAAGCAAATGGGAAAAGATATGACTCTAAAAATGGGAAAAAAGTAAAAAGATCGCCATCAAAGGTGAATTAACTCTAGAACAGAAAGAATAAAGTCCTTTTTAAAGTTTAAGAGATGAATTTTAAGCTGTTAGATCCAATTAAGAATTGACTTTTAAGTTTAAGCTAGAAATTAACAATTGAATTTTCAGTCATAACAGTCTCCACCCAAAGATGCGCTTGATTCCAAACACTTCCAATGAACCAATATGATTTTTCACACACTTCTTCAATTGCTCTTTTCGTGGGCCTTTTCCATTTAGAACATCCTCTGCAATATGGGGAAAGGTCCTCGTCATCGATGATTTCACCAGTAACGCCCACAATAATACTACACACTCCAATACAAGAAGTATGTCATCGCGTCTGCCACATGCCATCGCTACTGGCATATATGTATCCCATGTTCATCGCCTCTCGGGGGCTCACGTCTTGTGAGTACGGGTTTGGCGAACCCGTAGTACCCTAGCTGGGCCTAGCATTTTCTTTCCTTTTTTTGCTAGGCCCTACCTTTGCTATACCTTCCATTTTATTTTTCTTATTTCTCGTTTGTATTCTTTCTCTTTAACAAAATTGATGTATTAAGCGTGTCGCAGGTGAGGGTGACTATAACAACGATGGATGATATGTTTCTTTTGATTTAGGCTACTTTTTGGCCAAGAAATTTGATTAGTTAATTTTCTAATAATCTACATATAAGTCAAAAAACCTTTCTTTACTTTATAAATACTAAAGTAAGAATGTTTAGCAAAATGTACATAATACATTTTTATGATTCAAAAGTAAAATTTCATAAATTGACATTTCTTTTAAATCAACCTATGCTAAAAATAATTAAGCGTGCCATTTGTAGCGCATAAGAGGTTCTTTTTTTCGGCTTGCTGGTTACACAGATTTTTTTTTTATCCTGAGTTTTTTTTTTTAAACAAAATTGCGATTAATTAATCATTTTATCCAAGAGAATGTGCGTTTACTATGCCTAAATAAGAAGTATTGTTAGTGTTTCCTGGTACATATACATTGCCATTAATTTATATTTTCCCAAATGTATTCACTAGATGCGGCTGACATTAGACATATTCTTCGCGAGATAATGAAGTGTTTACAATAAATTAACGTGTATGTACTTGGATTTAAATGGTAAATGGAGCTTTTGTCTTTATTATTTAAATTATTAACTTCTATTATTGTACATACTTTTGCTTCTAAGTTACTTTATAAAGAGCATATGTTTTTTTTTTTTTTTTTTACATTTTATCATATCGCTCGATATATAAAGGGGTTACAACAGTTGCAGACTCTTTGTTTTTTCGCTATATTTTTGTACTTAAAAGATAGAACTAAATCTAGTTTAAAAATTAAAATTTAGCAGTTGTAATGAAATATGTGTAAGTAACAAAGTAAAGTAAGAATTGATATTCTCACAGGTATGCTCTTTTAAATGCATTACTACGCTCCTTCTCCTGTTTAACGTCCCACTTTAAATTTTCTTTCTCTAATTGGTCAAATAAACAGACTTTAGAGATGTGAGGGCAAAAATATGTAGTTTTTTCTAAAAACATTAATTCTCTTTTCATTATTTTAAGTAGGCTATTCTTTCATTTTAAATTGTACATTAACAAATGGAAATATTTGAAAAGTAAAGATATTCTGAAAATAATTTTCATGATTGATTAGCTGAAATATAAATTCATTTGTTAGCATACGACCAAGTCATGCTGAACACGAATTACTGAAATGCAAACTAAGGACTATTCTAAAGAGAAGTAAATTATCAAGCGCGGTACCAATGTTACATTGAATAATTTATTTTTTTTACATTAAATTGCATTACTTCCTGGGAAAAAAGAAAGGGGAGAAAAGGAAAAAAATAAAAAAAATGTAAGTTTCTTTACTTGTTTGATTTAGTTGATATCAGTTTGTTTTGTAGTTGATTAGCTTGCTTCTGTCTGAGTTTCACTTTTCAAATATTTTTGTGGTTACAATTACTTTACTTTGTCAATTCAATGGCCTGCACGTTTGCGGTGACCCGTAAGGCAGGAAAATGGGATCCTGTGGTGTCCCATACCAAACGGTATAGTGGTTAGCGTGCTAGCTTCTAGACCGCGAGGTTGCGGGTTCGAGTCCCGTGTTTGGCATGGGTGTTTGTAAATGTATGTTGGCTTGTCTAATGACGAATGTTTCGGCGCATAATAGCCCTCGTGTTGCTGACGGCGCCAGATAATCTGAATACAACCAACCAACCGTGGTGTCCCATATCAGGACAGGCTATTAGTTTCCTGGGAGGGCTGCTGTGTTCCCTTTGGCCCACGCTTCGACCGAAACGGGAGGTTGAGTGGGCCCCGACTCTGTCAATCGGCTGGCAGTAACAGAGTTGCTGACTCAGGGTTGCTGACTGTTCAAGGGTAAGGACTGGGTTGGTCACGGTGCCTAAGGGTGGTTGGCCTTGGGAAGCCACACCCTGACCGCCCAGAACGACCTCGGCGTACTATCCCTTAGCGTGCTCAGTGGCTGCTACCCTTGTTTGGCTCTGTGGTGGATGGGGGTGTAAGTTGAATTATTCTTAACAATACTATGGCTGCTCTTCTACCTTTGTGCCCCACGGGAGGCCTCACAAGCAAAACTGCCAAATGATCCCTCTAATTAGAACACATCAGTAATACAAAAAAAAAAAAAACCCAGCCATCTTTAACGAACCATCATTCCTCATTGTACACTCCAAGTCTGGCGGCCGACCAAATGGTACAGTGGTTAGCGTGCTAGCTTCTAATGGTTGCGGGTTCGAGTCCCGTGTTAGGCATGAGTATTTGTAAATGTATGTTGGCTTGTCTAATGACGAATTTTTCGGCGCATTATAGCCCTCGTGTTGCTGACGGCGCCAGTTAATCTGAAAACAACCAACCAAGTCTGTCGAGTTGGGCAAATTTTTTTTATCCGAAAGGGGATAAGGAAACAAAAGACAATCTCAATATATTCTCTCTGCAACTACAATAGGTAAAATAAAAATAACAGTACCCCCCCCCCCTCCATGTGGGGTTGTATTTTCTGTTCTCCACATTTTAAATGAATATCCGCGTTTTAATACTGTTAGAGACATTTTAAATCTTATCACCCTTTACTATTTAACATTTTAAATTCACCTCATAAAAATCTTTTTAATTTCTTACAAGACATTGGATTTTATCACTTGATTTGAATACGTTTTTGTTATTCCTGATTTTTTAAACAATCACTGAAACCTTTTTAAATCCATTTTAAAATTGATTAACGATTGGTTGGCGCAGTATGGCCCCCCGTGTTGCCCTTTCGCCGTTAAACTTATATCAACCAATCAACCCATGTTTTTCGTCTGTGGAAGCAAGTTCTTCTCTTGCAGCTCTCAGCATTGATTCATCTGCAACTTCAGTACTAGCTCATTTAATTTTTTTCTAGAATTTTACTGTAAGCCCATCTTACTTACAGGCTTGAGCAAATCCATTGTGGAACAAAAATTCTTCATACATGCATGACCTAACCCAAGTAATCGCACTGCATGGATAAACCTGCGATTTATTTCACTGAGTTTTCTATTTTGAATATAGGGTGAGTTTTGAGAGAATATTTCTCCACAATGTTCACACTGAATGGTGAATTCAGATGTTAAGGGGACTCAGTAACCTGTATACGTGCAATGTTAAATTGGTCAAACGCGACGTACCTTTTCTTGTAAAGTACTTAACGTAAGTGCTTAAATTTTTTTTATGTACATTAAGCAAGTATTGTATAGTAATCCGATGTTAGGATTTGGGAAAATAATGATTAGAAACCTTATTAAAAAAATTTTAAACAAACATCCCAAAAATAACCTAAATATCCACTTTTTTAATGTTGTATCTGTACTTTACAAAATAAGTATGCCAAAAATGGAAAAAAATTTAACCTCAGATTAATCTATATGATATTTACTACAACTTAGTAAAAAAAATATCTGTATAAGTGTAGTAGTTATTTGGAAAAGGTACATCGAAGTTCAAAATTACATGTTTTGAGAAAAACACATTTAAAGTAAAAACACTTGCCTCATTAAAACTGTCCAGCAACATAGATATCATTTTGGGGGTTTTCTTCTAACTTATCTTGTTGTCGTTTCCTTTTTAGTCTATTTTCCTTCCTTTTCTCCTTGGTTTGCTGAGAGAGAGCATATTTTGCCCTCAGAAGTTGTTCGTGATCAAGCCGTTTCATTGCTGAAATTGCATAGTCACCTGGGCTTATGGAGAGTTTTTCTAGAACTTTTAGTCTGGCAGTGTTGCCTACATTAAAACATGCCACAGCATCATATGCTCCTAAAGAGAGTTTCTATATGGACAAAAGTTGATTTTGGGACTCTTGTCCAAATAACATTGTTCAGACTCTTTCTGATTTTGTGTATTGCCATGGAGACGTTTTTGCAAAAGATCTGGATGCGCAAGGTCTCTGAAAATAGGACGCATAGATTCAACAACGGCTGCTGGAGGGCGGTTCTTATGGCAATGAATTTCATTTTTGGCAACATATTTGTTGAATTTACGGCAGGAATCCTCTCCAGTGGGACAGAAATCATGTTGAGGAATTTCGTCGGGCGACACTTTGTGAGGAAAAATTGCCCATACTGCCTGCTTCATATCTGTAATACTATGCAGATTTCGGTGAATGGCGAGTCCATAGTATGATTGAATGAGTTCAATTTGGGCATCAGTGAGTCTTTTTACCAGAAAGGCGTTTTCCGTCAAAGTAATTTACCTTTCATTTACAATTTCAGTTTTCGCAACCTCGAGCCCATACGTTTGTGGACGTGCCCGATGCACTCCAACTTTTCAATTGGATACTCTTCACCATATACACAGTCCTTTAAAACTGTTCCAAAAGCTTTAGAGTCTCCGTTGCCCAAATATTTTATGTAATGTACACTATGTTTGTTAAACGAGCGTTTAAACATTGCAAGCGCTCCATTCACTTCCATCATACCACTGATGCCTTGAAAGTTTTGTTTGCAATTACCAGAATGGATTCTAGTTTTACACGTGCAGTATCCACACTGGGGATACTTACAATGACATTTAACGATGTATAACCCTTTTTTTGCCACGTTCCATCTACTTCCACGGCAAGATTATTACAGCCGTTGTTTTCTAACATGGCATCTTTAACGGCATCTGCCATAACCTCCTCGCTGATCTCTTTCACAGGTGTTAGAAGTTTGGACGTGTATTTGGCAAACCTAGTTGGAGGATTCGGCAAATTCATGATGCCGTTAAATACCCTTCTGGCTTCAGCACCTTTCCCAATGCAGCGAAGTGCATACACATATTGTGTATTCACCGCAAACATACTAGGCTCGTCCTGAAGTTTATTAGATGTGTTAAATGCAAAAGAGTATTTACACGCATTGCATTGCAGTTCATATATGTATCCCATGTACATCGCCTCTCGGGGGCTCACATCTTGTGAGTACGGGCTTGGCGAACCCGAAGTACCCTAGCTGGGCCAAGCATTTTCTTTCCTGTTTTTGCTAGGCTCTACCGTATGTACTGTTTCGTTACTTTTGGTTTCGTTCATTCATTTAATTCTATATTTTGCCATTCGGATATATCGCACTTTTGCTATACCTTCCATTTTATTTTTCTTATTTCTCGTTTGTATTCTTTCTCTTTAACAAAATTGATGTATTAAGCGTGTCGCAGGTGAGGGTGACTATAACAACGATGGATGATGTGTTCCTTTTGATTTAGGCTACTTTTTGGCCAAGAACTTTGATTAGTTAACTTTCTAATAATCTATATATAAGTCAAAAAACCTTTCTTTACTTTATAAATACTAAAGTATGAATGTTTAGTAAAAGGTACATAATACATTTTTATGATTCAAAAATAAAATTTCATAAATTGACATTTCTTTTAAATCAACCTACGCTAAAAATAATTAAGCGTGCCATTTGTAGCGCACATCCTGAGTTTTTTTTTAAACAAAATTGCGATTAATTAATCATTTTATTCAAGAGAATGTGCGTTTACTATGCCTAAATAAGTCTTGTTAGTGTTTCCTGGTACATATACATTGCCATTAATTTATATTTTCCCAAATGTATTCACTAGATGCGGCTGACATTAGACATATTCTTCGCGAGATAATGAAGTGTTTACAATAAATTAACGTGTATGTACTTGGATTTAAATGGTAAATGGAGCTTTTGTCTTTATTATTTAAATTATTAACTTCTATTATTGTACATACTTTTGCTTCTAAGTTACTTTATAAAGAGCATATGTTTTTTTGTTTTTTTTTACATTTTATCATATCGCTCGATATATCAAGGGGTTACAACAGTTGCAGACTCTTTGTTTTTTCGCTATATTTTTGTACTTAAAAGATAGAACTAAATCTAGTTTAAAAATTAAAATTTAGCAGTTGTAATGAAATATGCGTAAGTAACAAAGTAAAGACAGGTATGCTCTTTTAAATGCATTACTACGCTCCTTCTCCTGTTTAACGTCCCACTTTAAATTTTCTTTCTCTAATTGGTCAAATAAACAGACTTTAGAGATGTGAGGGCAAAAATATGTAGTTTTTTTTAAAAACATTAATTCTCTTTTCATTATTTTAAGTAGGCTATTCTTTCATTCTAAATTGTACATTAACAAATGGAAATATTTGAAAAGTAAAGATATTCTGAAAATAATTTTCATGATTGATTAGCTGAAATATAAATACATTTGTTAGCATACGACTAAGTCATGCTGAACACGAATTACACATCTGGTGGAAAGGCAAACTAAGGATTATTCTAAAGAGAAGTAAATTATCAAGCGCGGTACCAATGTTACATTGAATAATTTATTTTTTTTACATTGAATTGCATTACTTCCTGGAAAAAGAGGGAAAAAGGAAAAAAATAATTTAAGTTTCTTTACTTGTTTGATTTAGTTGATATCAGTTTGTTTTGTTCTTTTAACTGGTTGATTTCTATAAAATTTTCGGCGCAGTTTGGCCCTAGCGTTGCCCTTGCGCCAGGAAACAAAATTCAGTTTACAGTTTGTTTTGTAGTTGATTTGCTTGCTTCTGTCTGAGTTTCACTTTTCAAATATTTTTGTGGTTACAATTACTTTTCTTTGTCAATTCAATGGCCTACACGTTTGCGGTGACCCGTAAGGCAGGTTGGTTGTATTCAGATTATCTGGGCCGAGCAAACGGTATAGTGGTTAGCTCGAACACGCAACCGTGCTAGCTTCGAACCCGCAACCTCGCAGTCTAGAAGCTAGCACGCTAACCACTATGCCGTTTGGTCGGCCCCGTAAGGCAGGAAAATGGGATCATGTGGCGTCCCATATCAGGACAGGCTATTAGTTTCCTGGGGGCGCTGCTGTGTTTCCCTTTGGCCCACACTTCGACCGAAACGGGGCCGACCAAACGGTATAGTGGTTAGCGTGCTGGCTTCTAGACCGCGAGGTTGCGCGTTCGAGTCCCGTGTTAGGCATGGGTGTTTGTAAATGTATGTTGGTTTGTTAAATGACGAAATGTTTCGGCGCATTATAGCCCTTGCGTTGCTGACGGCGCCAGATAATCTGAATACAACCAACCAATCGACCGAAACGGGAGGCTGAGTGGGGCCCGACTCTGTCAATCAGCTGGCGGTAACAGAACCTCCGGTTTGCTGACTGCTCAAGGGTAAGGACTGGGTTAGTCATGGTGCCTAAAGGTGGTTGGCCTTGGGAAGCCACACCCTGACCGCCCAGAACGACTTTAGCGTGCCCAGTGGGGTGGACGTCGAATTATTCTTAACAATACTATGGCTGCTCTTCTACCTTTGTGCCTTCGATGACAGGATGCGTTATCTTGAAAAATGAAATCGGAGGAGTTTCCAAACGCTTCCTCGAGGCTAGGAATCAAATAATGCTCTAAAATGTCAATATATACATCAGAATTAATGGTTCGCAACACTATACACAATTTACCAACTCCAATTAACCAACCTAACCTACCATCATTGTATGCAACAATAGATTCATTGACTGCCAATTCTGCAATCTTACGTCCATACTTTCATAAGTATATTCTCAATTTTTTTGACTCCAAAATGTGTTTAATAAAGTTTTAAAACCGTATGAATGGTATAATTAATAAAAAAAAATTGTCCATAGTTTATTGCTTCTGCAATTTTTGTTTGTTTTAGAATTACATTTTTTGTCCATTATTCATCATTAAAACCGATTGACGATTGGTTGGCATAGTATGGCCCATGTGTTGCCCTTGCGCCGTTAAACTCCAACAAACCTTTCATTCATCATACAAAATGCTAAATTGCACAAAAAACGAAGTGTATTCTTAATTGTGTGTGCCACTGTATATAAAACTCTAATATTTGTCTATATGAGTAAAGTTTTTGTTTGTTTCTTAATGAGATGTGAACTGCTTACCACTTTTCGATGGAATAGTTTTTGAAATACATACAGAAAATGTTTCTAGGCGCACGGAGGTGTGGGCTACGTTGATTCCAAAGGCAAATATTTTGACGTCTTTTTTCCACTTATGTTGTCACCGCCACACAATGGAAGATGATAATTTTGTTGTAGGCCTATCATTACATCGCACAAAAACACCCATTCACCTAATTAGGAAGCTACTCCTTTCTTTTTGAGATAGAGCTTGGTCGACTTGTCGTATGTCACATATTCGCGGATATGAATCCGTAAAACCTCAAGCCGACCAAACGGTGTAGTGGTTAGCGTGCTAGCTTCTAGGCCGCGAGGTTGCGGGTTCGAGTCCCGTGTTAGGCATGGGTGTTTGTAAATGTATGTTGGCTTGTCTAATGACGAATGTTTCGGCGCATTATAGCCCTCGTGTTGCTGACGGCGCCAGATAATCTGAAAACAACCAACCGTAAAACCTCAACCAACCTTTCAGGTTAGAGTGAAAATCTGGTGATTCTGCATCCATCTAATGATAAAAAGGCGTTGCTGCGTCGGGATCCTGATAATTGTGCCATGACAACTTCCCCCGTTAAATAATGGCCTTTATTTCTTTGAATTGCCGTGGTTTGCGGTCTTGAAATCTATCATTTCAATATACCATTCAGCATGTGTTGCGTTTCAGGAAACTTTTAAAGTCCACTCACTCTGTGAAGATACGTAGATATAGTTGTGTACGAAAATATCCGATTTCAACCGAAGAAGAAAACATAAGAGCTACGAGAAAGCCTTTATGATTAGAATCATTGACCATTAATGTTCTCAATTGAAATCCATATTGGTTCATTCCGTGTGTGGAATCAATCAGTATAGCAGAATTCTCATACAGCCCCAATATCTTTTCTTGGACTTCGTTCATTATTACAAAAATAAAATGATCTTATTTGATACAAGTATATCTGAAAATATTGCATCAAGAGGCTTGTAGATTAAATTAATAGCAGAGAAAGAGTGTTATAGGTATCCCTATCTGCCAATTTCATTTGAAGAAACCCGGACGTAAGGTCCATGGTACCAAAAAAAATGGGCCACAGAAAGGTTGTCAATCAGCTCAAATTTGGAAGAGGAAAGTTATCAGGAGCAGTCTTTTCATTAAACTTCCTAAAATCAGTCACTAGTCGATAAGATTGATCAGCCTTCTTAACTAAAAGAACTGGTGCTGAGTAAGGGGAAATCCTTCTGTGATGATACCAGCTTCCAAAAGCACTTATCATCTTATTAAGTTCATCCCTTAAATGATTAGCCCTACAAAACACCTTACACTTAACTAATAACATTCCAGTTAGAGTTATCTCATTTCCATTAGTATCACAGCCTGAGAGATCCTGTACTCTTTTTGCAAAAATGTGAGAATATTGTTGAAGCAGGTCAGTGAGTATGCTTTTGACTAGGAGGCAGGTGATCTAATTTGAATTCACCTCCCCATGCCTCGAAGTAATCATCCAATTCACTAGCAATGGTATTGAGATTGTTTACATGTTGCATTGTTGTTTGTATGTGGCTGGGTTCAGCAATAACAAGTTTAAGACCTTTATTTAAATGAACAGGTTCACTAGATATGATTAGAATGTTAATGTAGTGAATGCCAGAAGGGTTGTATGTGTTTACACTTTTAGAAACTAAGTTCAGTGTTTGAAAAGTTAGGATGTTGCTCGAATAATACAGGAATACTGGAGGAAAAAGCATTGAATATAATTTCATTCTGTTTAGACCTTATACTCATCTCGCCTGCATTTTCTTAGTTTATTACTATAGAGTCAACACCAGAATCAGCGGTATTCATGTCACAGTTCAAGTTACACAAGTGGTATTATTTAAATCAGTGTTTCTTAATTTCCAGTAAAGAAACAAATTTGTCAAGTCTTCGTGATTTGGAGTTCATTCGAAAAAGGTACTCAAAGGTGTAAACCACACAACAAATCACCAACAAAAAATATATATATAAAATAAGGTACTAAATATCATTAATAAAAAAGGAGTTCTCACCAAGAACGATTAAATTTAAACTGGTGTTTAGGTAAAAAAAAAATTGTAATTAGAAAAAACCCATACTCAACGACTGATTGCAGAGCATATAAATTACTGTAATGCAATAAAAACAGTCATTAAGCATAAAAAAATCCTGGTCGCGGTGCCAAATGTTATGAACCTTCTTCTCTTGCTCTCTTAATGGATATTAAATAATAATTCTAGAACTCAAACAAGTTTATCTGCGTTGTGAGAAGATAAACTGTCTTACAGTGGTATATCTAAAATACTAGTTTTCCTGAAAACACAGCATGATACATATCATATAAATAATTGAGAATTGTAACCTACTAGTGAACCTCAATTTAATTTCGAAAAGCTTCTTTCCCCATTTGCAACAGAAATTGGCAGTGTGAGTAATATTCATAACGAGATAAACACATTGGTGAAAATGTCGGAAAGACAGCTTTTTGTTATGTATGACAAAGTTGTTGACGGGGAAGTTCTAAGCGGCAGCATAGGTGATAAAATAATAAGCTCTTGAGAAAGTTCATTGCCATCAATATCACAATTGTCATCATAAGTCAATATATTTTGCAGTTTAATACAGGTTATTTTCAATTCTTTTTCGTCACTTTTTTGAACTGCATGAATGTCGTAAAAAAATTTAAAGTTTGAGCTATGCTCATCCATGTGTTCAAATCTTTCATTCAAGAAATTTATGGCCGTGTCCAAAATCACAAAAAAAGAAATTGATTTTGAATGAGATTTTTCCTTTCTCTACAGGTTCATCTTCTCCTTCACACGAAAATTGTTTTTGAATTATCCGAGGAAGTATTCTCATTTCCTTTTGGAACTCAGGATTGCAACCGAGTTTTTCGGCTAATTCCTTTGCATCAGTTATTAAACTATTTAAGCCTTTATTAGTCCCAAGTTTTTTTAAAGATTTGAACGCTTTTTATTAAAACGATGGCACTACAGAGGTCAACATATATTTTCTGAAGTACTTTGCTTACCATATTTACTTTTAAGGGGGCACAGGATGTCCTAAATGTTGTTTTCACCTCATAAGTTGGTTGGTTGTATTCAGATTATCTGGCGCCGTCAGCAACACGAGGGCTATAATGCGCCGAAACATTTCGTCATTTAACAAACCAACATACATTTACAAACACCCATGCCTACACGGGACTCGAACCCGCAACCTCGCGGTCTAGTTTCACCTCATAAGATATACCTTCTTTTTCAATGTAATTATACCATAAATTGGCCATCAATTTAAATAATTTTTATATACATTATAGAATAAGACATTGGCTATTTATAAATATATTTTTTTTGCTGAAATTTATATATTTAGTTTCTTAAAAAGCAATATTAAAAAAAATATAAAAATGTTCATTTTTACGAAAGTGTGTTACCTTGCGCGCAAAATATTGAGAGCATTGTATGCTTTGCTATCCCTGTCTCCTATGTAGTTAACATAACGCACACCCCTTTCCGTTTTTGATCAGTTAAATATTCGCAGCATTCCTTCGATTTCCATGTGTCCAGAAGAGCCCGAATTATTCTTTGTACAGCTATGCTCATGTTCTAATTTCTTACCCAAACATTTACCACTCAATCCTTTCCACCGTGGGATATTCCATCTTTCCACTTTCTCAATCCATTTGCGATGTATTGCAAGGCAGACACTGCCCCAGAAATTATGCAACAAATCTTTTGTGATCACCGCCGACCAAACGGTATAGTGGTTAGCATGCTGGCTTCTAGACCACGAGGTTGCGGGTTCGAGTCCCGTGTTTGGCATGGGTGTTTGTAAATGTATGTTGGTTTGTTAAATGACGAAATGTTTCGGCGCATTATAGCCCTCGTGTTGCTGACGGCGCCAGATAATCTGAATACAACCAACCAACCTTTTGTGATCACCGCTCTCAGTATGCTGACTATGAAGCAGTATTTACTGATGGATCCAAAGCAGGTGAACGTGTTGGCTGTGGTACTGTGTCCGACACATCCACAGTCGCTTTTACACTTCATAAATCCTGCTCGGTTTTCACTTCTGAGATGACAGCAATTTCTTGTGCACTGCTGCATAATCTCACTCTGCCACAATCGCAAATTTTGTGTGTATACTGACAGTTTAAGCTCCTTGTCAAGTCCTGAGCAATTTAAGAACAATAGCCATCCACTTGCCTTTACATTTTGTCAAAGTTACACACACTTGAGAGGAAAGGGTTTACTATTTTGTTCTGCTGGGTACCTAGTCATATGGGAATTTCAGGCAATGAATTGGCTGATTCTGCTGCTAAAGCGGCTTCAATCCCGCTGCAGCAGCCAGTTCCCTACCAAGATATTAAGACATCAATTCACAAGTTCATATTATCCTTACGTCAAGAAACATGGGATTTGCAGGTTAATAACAAACTTCATTTCATCAAAAATCATCTTCGTAAATGGCCAGTTAATCCTATGCGTCGGACAGATGTCAAACAGACTCGTCTGCGCATTGGTCATACCCGATTGACACCTATTGCTGGGAGAAGATCCACCTGTTTGCGATACTTGTCGTTGCGATCTTTCTGTGGCTCATATTTTAATTTCTTGTCCAAAGTTCCAGTCACATCGTCTTAGGTTTTTTAAATGTACCAGTTTAAGTCTTCAAGATTTGATTGGGGAAACTCCACATCCAAATCTTTTTGCATTTTTAAGATCAATCGGGTTTTTAAATCACATCTAGTGTTTTAAACATATCCATTTTTAAAATTTTATTAACATCTTCATTTTAGAAATGTGATTTTAACATTCTTAAATTATATTCTGTCACCTCTCATCATTTATAATTCATCTTCCATCCTAGTTTTTCTTTTATCTTTTGTTTTGGCGCAGCAGGGCCTTTGTGTTGCCTTTGCGCCATAAAACCTCAATCAAACAAACAAACAAACCTTTGTTTTGGCGCAGCATGGCCCTTGTGTTGCCTTTGCGCCATAAAACCCAAAACAATAAAACAAACATGTTCTAATTTCCGCTTATGTAAGTCGGGTCCTGTCCGCGGTTCTTTCAATTTCTCGCAACCTTTGCAGAATAATGAAAAAACTTCAACATCAATTGCATTTCCTGTCTCAGCCCCGACAACAGTACAAACACCAATTTGCGAAGAATATCCTCTCGTCTTCCAAGTGCCATCTCCGCTAACGGTTACATCAGTGGAATTGTTATTTTCTGCAACTTCTTCTTTAGCAGCTTTTTTCATGTTTTCAACGGCTTCCCCTGAAACAGCATCTTCAATTGTTCGGCAGATTTTCTCGTAAGACTTTTGTGACACTGGAGAATATAAATCCACAAGTCCGCAAAATGGTTTCACTGACTGAAATCCTTGCCCAATGCAACGTATACTATACATCATTCTTCTGTTTATTTCTGGAATGTTTTAAGTCTTTCCCAACATTTGGAAATTCTTTGTAGAAACACTGCCACATGTCTTGCATGTAATAGCAATTTTTTATGAGAGTCCCATCATTTGTTTGACTGAAGCTTTTATGTCACCGTGACAAACCTTGCAGCACACATGTTGCTCTAAAAATCCGAATAATAACTTCTTATCAACAATAAGGTTTCCATCAAATGACTTCCGAGAATCAACAGGACTCAGTTTCATAGTTTTTAAAGACATCTTCTTACCGGAAGCAAAATTCCGCATTTCAGTTGGAGCAACTTTGGTAATAAACTGATTTCCGCAGAATTTCCTTTTCCTTGGACGAACACCAGACTTTCTTTTCATTTTACCGTCCATTATAACATGTATAATATGATATACAATAATAAACTAACGTGATTAAAAGTTTTCTGTTTCAAAATACACGTTTTGAATTTCGAATTTTTACTCGTGAAAATACAAACGATAAAAACAATGACAAACCAATTTAGACGAGTTTAGAAACAACTAGTTTGCAGCAGCAACAGATATTTATTGAAATTATGCGTGCCTTAAACGCTAGCTTCAAAAATATGACACTTAGCAGAAGATGAAAGCACAATCTGTTGACATTTTCAAATAGGTGTGGCAGTTTCGGTTTCAAAGTAATATGTTTTGGATCATAACTTTCTTAATTTTTGGAGTATTTATAAAAGACAGGTCTCAAAATGTTCGAAATTAATGGAACATTTACATGTATTTATTTCAAAAACGTGATTTTTTTCAAATTTTAAAAGTCCTGTGCCCCCTTAAGTAATACTTTGTGCCAAACAACATAGAAATTTAAAATTATATATATTTTTTGCAAGTCCAGTTGCTGTATTTTTCCAAATACATCTATTTTTGTATCTTCACTTACACTTTTTCATCATACACTTCTTCAATTTTAAATTTGAGGGGTAACAGAGCATCTATCCGACTTTCTACGATATAGTGGTTAGCGTGCTAGTTTCTAGACCGCGAGGTTGCGGGTTCGAGTCCCGTGTAAGGCATGGGTGTTTGTAAATGTATGTTGGCTTGTCTAATGGCGAATGTTTCGGCGCATTATTGGGGTTCGAGTCCCGCGTAGGCATGGGTGTTTGTAAATGTATGTTGGCTTGTCTAATGACGAAAGTTTCGGCGCATTATAGCCCTAGTGTTGCTGACGGCGCCAGATAATCTGAATACAACCAACCAATCGGCGCATTATTGCCCTGGTGTTGCGGAATGCGCCAGATAATCTGAATACAACCAACCCAACCTCCAATTGGAAGCAAAGAAAAGTTAGGTTTGAGGACTGAGGAGCAGAGAAGCAGCCGAGAGAAACTAACGAATGTAAACAAACGAAAAACTCACGGCAGCATCAAGTAACAAATGAACGGGATCTTTTTTCATTAAAACTCGGGTCATATATTGCAATATTTTGCAGTTCGGAGCTGGAGTGTTGTCATAGAATTTACGGGCAAGGTTTTTGCTAAATTTAGTAATTAGAAAGCAACGAATAATTTTGGCAACATCTGTATACAATAATGGAAAAGTACACATAATGTTGCAATAATTCTAAGAGTAAAACTAGATGACAGAAATATTTTGCTCACTCTGCGCAATTGAATAAAATTAAATTGAAAATAAATCATTATTTTCAATATTTTATCATTCACATAAAATTTTAAGTGAAAAGCTCATCAAAATAACCAATGAATATCCAAGCAAAAATTCCAGTATTATTTAGAAAGCACCAAATGGAAAAGCAAAGTAAAAATAAGCATTGACAATTGATTAAATTTCGTACTTGAAAAAGTACTTGAATTATTGTACTGAAAAAATGACGGGAGAACATCGTTATGCTAAAAGGTGAGCTGAAATTGTGCCTCTAATAACGTTTAATTACTTTTCCCACAATTTGGCTTTCAACATAATTTTATTTGGTTCAAAACCTAAACATCCATTTTGTTCTTTTACTCCTTATTTCGTAGCTATTAAACCTACAAGAGCGTCGGTTTTTAGCCTGTTCCTATGTTCAGTCTTGCAGTTATTTAACGTGCACCCTTTCAATACTAGCGTTTGGAAATGGTAAATTAATGAGCAACTGAATGAGAGTTCTGAGATTTGGAAATGCAGGCAAGCCTGTTGCATTTTTCATTTCCAATACATCATTCAAATAAATAGCAGCCGGCTTGGAAGGATCTAATCCTTCTGAAGATGATTAAGTAAAGAATTCTGCTTCCACTCACTATCCAACGCTTGAGCATCCACATAGTTCTCTAAGATTGGAAAGCTTTTAATGACATGTCTCAGAGATTTTGTGGAAAAATCTTGAGCATTTTGTGGCTCTAGTACTGTTAAAATACTGAATATTTCATTTCTGAAATCAAATTTGTCCTTGACTACTGTTGCCGACCAAACGGTATAGTGGTTAGCGTACTAGCTTCTAGACCGCGAGGTTGCGGGTTCGAGTCCCGTGTTGGCATGGGTGTTTGTAAATGTATGTTGGCTTGTCGAATGACGAAAGTTTCGGCGCATTATAGCCCTCGTGTTGCTTACGGCGCCAGATAATCTGAATACAACCAACCTTGACTACTGTTACAAGTTCAATATAAAAATTCAAGATTGATTTATAAAGGTAATAAATTTCTTTTACTTGTACTCTAGGGTTTTTCTGAAGTTTGCGGAGTGTTTCGCTGGTTGACACTCCAAGGTAAATGTTCCTTAGAGATAAGTGGTGACGCTGATCATCAGGCTTGACTAAAAGAGTTAGGGTGTTTTTTATATGATTTATATCCAAGAAGTTGGAACACAAATTTTTTAGCATTTTCTCCACTTCAGGTTTTACTTTATCTAAAAGTGGGGTTTCAGATTGTATCTGGACGTTAAAATCACACAGGATGCCTAACATCTAAAACATAAATTCTAGGTATGCCAAGGTGAACTTATTGTCCATCGTGTCTAACATTGTCTGTAGAGTAAGATGGGTCTTCGAACCAACCAATCGCGCAGATATGCTTTCAAAAGTTCGTCCCCTCAGGGGGTTTACTTTCTTTAAGTAAACACGGGCGTCACAACCCCGAGGTGCCCCAGTGATCAAACCCTTCGTCTGTTTTACCTTCTTTTTTGGGTTATGTATTTATTGTTTGGCTTCTCTTCCTTCCCTCGTTGTGGTTACCTCTTCAGAGGTGAGGGCTCCCCTTGAGAAGCTTTATGCCGCTCTGTTGCTATCAGCTTCTCTCGGGGATTATATCACCCACGTGTTTGCCGTGCGTGGAGACCCGTGTCCCTGGAAAGGGGGATCCTGGTAGTTGAGGGACGACATACTGTCCCAATACACTACTTTGGCCCTTGCTTCAGATAAACGGGAGATGTACATTGGTCCCATGTGCATCAATCGGCTGGTCGTCCGACTTCGTCGGCGGCTTGGGATCAAGCGACCGGCTCGTCTACTGGGAATCTCGTTAAGGGTGGAGACATCTACAGGGACGAGCCGGTCGCGTATAGACACTAGATAACCTGATAGTGGTATGCCGTGCGTAACAGTTCAGTTACTATTTTTTTTCTTTTCTTGATTTTTGTTGCTTGCCGGTGTGCACTATCCCTGATATCGCGGACTCCATGGTGGGTGGGATTCTAGTGTCCGAATTTCTATATATGTATTTTATGATGGCTTCTTCTCTCTCCAGCCCCACGGGAGGCATAAATCCCCAAGCTAAATCCAACAAAAGAACTATACAAAATGAAATCAACACAACAACAAAAAAACAAGCTTCAATAAATGACATCCCCTCCACGCTCCAATCTACCTCAAACACACTTCAGTCCACTTCATCTCCCTGCTTTTTAATAGTACAATCAGAAGAAGGTCAACTGGGCAAAATGTCCCCTTTCTTCGTTCAAAAGGGGATCAAAGGAATATGTGGCAATGAACCGAAAGCAATAAAAAAACTCAAATCTGGTGACTTCTTAATAGAAACAAAAGACAGCAGACAGTCCCAATATTTACTATCAGCCAAAACAATAGGAGAAATACAAATATCCGTAACCCCTCACAGAGCACTAAATTCGTGCCAGGGAGTAATTTCCGAATCTGATTTACAACATGTTGAAGATTCGGAAATTCTAAAAGAACTGTCTCCCCAGGGGGTTACAAAAGTTCGCCGCATAACAATCAAACGAGACAATAATATTATAAACACTAAGCACATTATTTTAACTTTCGATACACCCAACTTACCCAATAGAATCATGGCAGGTTATCTCAGTTGCCCAGTTCGACCATTTATCCCGAATCCTCTACGTTGCTTCAAATGCCAAAAGTTCGGGCACTCTAAAAATGCGTGTAGGAGTAAGGTCGAAGTTTGCGCAGAGTGTGGCAGTATTGAACATCCAAGCGAAGGCTGCAAAGCTGAGCCCACCTGCGTAAACTGCAAAAAGAACCATCCGTCTTACTCCAGATCATGCGAACAATGGATAGCGGAAAAGAAAATTCAGGAGATAAAAACAGAAAAAAATATTCCCTATCCTGAGGCCCGAACGATTTACGAAAATACAATAGCCAATTCTATGGCCAGAACAATAGCTAAGACAATTGCCCCAAAACCACCCCAAGTAAAATCAATAACCACTCAGACGGATATTCATATCCCAAAGTCTGCATTATCATCGGAACAATTACTACAGTGCTTTTCTTTGCCACCAAAATACAATACTTCCTCCTCTCAAACTCAGGATATTCCAAATAATTCAAAATCAAACAAAAAATCATTAAAACCTGTTGTCAAAGCTAAGAAATCGACTCACACCAAACAGTCAAACAATCCTGGAGCTACATTAAAAAATAAAATACACAACAAAAATCCAACCAATGTTAAATTCTTAATTAAAAATAAAGAAAAATCAGAAACATCAGAAGCATCAACTGAGGATGATGATGACATTGATGTCATCACGGGTCTCTCTCCAGGTGATATGGATATAGACCCAGGCCTCGAGACTCCTGCTCTTCTCCATCCAAGGAGCAGGTCAAAAGACCAGCGGATCGGCTATCTTTCCAATTAGCATCCAATATGTTTTCTTGGAATTGTCGTGGTTTCCACCAAAATTCGGTAGATATAAAACACCTCGTAGATTTATACAAACCTGTCTGTTTCTGTTTGCAAGAGACGCTTTTGAAGCCTTTTCAGAGCTCTCTTGTTAGGGGGTATAGTCCTCTACGTAAGGACTACCTCAACGGCGATAGAGCTAGCGGTGGTGTTGCTATATTTACATCCAATAGCAGTCCATCCACCCCGCTATTGCTCACGACCACCTTACAAGCTGTTGCCGTTAGAGTAGCTGTAAAAAATAAATTAGTCACAGTTTGCTCTGTTTACCTCCCCCCTAATCCCCCTCGGGGGCTCACATCTTGTGAGTACGGGCTTGGCGAACCCGAGGTACCCTAGCTGGGCCTAGCATTTTCTTTTCTTTCCTTTTTTGTTAGGCCCTACCGTATGTACTGTTTAGTTACTCTTTTATTTTGTTCATTCTTTCAATTCCATATATTGTCTTACGTTCTCGTTTTGGTATTTTTTTACTTATATTTCTGGGTTTAGTTTATATTTCTTATACTTTTGGATTTATTTATATGATTTTTTTTTTTTGTTGGATTATACCAACCCACGTGTTTGCCGTGCGTGGCGTCCCGTAAGGGGGAGAATGGGATCCTGGGGTTACCTTGCGCAGGATTCACATGGTTGGGTCCTCGCATGCGTGCCCTTTGGCCCAGGATTCACTGTAGACGGGTGGCAGAAGGTAGCCCCCTTCTGTCAATCGGCTGGTAGTGTAAATTCCATCTTCACTACCTAGGGTTAGCATTGCGGTTAGGGTTGCCCTGCGGATCTACAACCCGAAGCCGTAATGCTATATCTCGATGCTATCCCTGAGACCCCAAGGGTCTCCCCTTGTTGGGCTCTGTGATGGGTGGGGACGCATCGAGATGAACATCATATCTCTAATTATGGAATCTTTACCTTTTAAAGGCACGGGTGAAGCCTTAATTCACCCACAAACTACCAACCCCAGCTCTACATCCAAACGTCCATCAGATCCACTTGCCACAAATGAAACAAAAAAACTGTCCATTACTTTACCTGCGTTCTACATCATACAATCACCTGATCCTGCTTTTAAAACAAAATCACCGTTCTATATACAGAAGGCTATCCAAGGTGCCATAGGAGAACCTAAATCCATAAAACGACTGCGTTCAGGGGACTTGCTCATTGAAGCTTCTAATCCCCTGCAATCTCAATCCCTCAATAGACTTAAAATGCTTGCTACTTTCAATATTACATCAATGCCTCACAAAACCCTAAACAATAGCCAAGGAGTGATTTCCGAACCAGACCTCCAGAATGTAGATGAGGACGAGCTCGTCTCTGAACTTTCGAGTCAGGGCGTAGTTCGTGCTCATCGCATCACAATAAAACGTAACAATGAAATATTAAAAACTAAACATGTCATACTTACATTCAATACTCCTCTCCTACCACCTAATATCAAAGCCGGATATCTGAACTGCCCCGTCCGCCTATATATCCCGAATCCGTTGCGCTGTTTTAAGTGTCAACGGTTCGGTCATTCTAAGAACACCTGTAATAGGCCGGACACATGTGCCAAATGTGGAATTGCAGACCATGCTGATCGGGATTGCAGCGCAGATCCCCATTGCATCAATTGCGATGGCGATCATCCTGCGTTTTCTCGATCATGCCCCGAATGGCTGCGTGAAAAAAAAATCCAGGAAATTAAATCCACAAGCCGTGTGTCCTACGCTGAGGCAAGGGCCCAGGTCCCGAAACTACCATCTAAAACGGGCCAAAAGACCTACTCAGCTGCAGTTCAGCCGAAATCTGTAACTAACATCAGTATCCAGACCAATCTCTCATACCCTTGCCAACTCCAAACATCTAGTACATCCAAATCCAATAGTCCAATCACAACCAACCCTAAAACTGTAACAACTGCAATCCAAACTAAACTAGTCTGTATAAAATCTGCTAAAACTCAACAAAATGTATCCCCTCCCACTGCAGTAGCTAAACCAATTACAAAATCCGTAACCAAACCAGGAGATGCCCTTAAACATAAGGTTCTCTCCAAAAACAAAAAAAAACCTGAACTTGAAAACAATCAATTATCCTTGCCACAGAAAACTAAAAAAGCAAAACCAAATAATACTAACTCAGATTTATCATCGGAAGAAGATGCCATTTCTGGTTTATCTTCCGGTGAGATGGATGTAGAAGCTGGGTTGGAGACTCCTTTTAATCTCCAACCTAGGAGCAAGTCGAAAGAAAGGGGGACTGACATTAATAAATCTTAAAATTCAGTCTCCTTTCTTGGAATTGTCGCGGTTTCCACCACAATTCGGTTGACATCAAACATTTAGTTGATGAACATAAACCTGTTTGTATCTGTTTGCAAGAGACGCTCTTGAAGCCTTTTCAGAGCTCTCTTGTTAGGGGATATAGTCCTCTCCGGAAGGACTATGTCAGCGGCGACAGAGCTAGCGGTGGTGTCGCTATATTTACATCAAATAGCAATCCATCCACACCGCTAACGCTCTCGACCAACCTTCAAGCTGTTGCTGTCAGAGTCGCCATACACCATCGATTAATTACTGTCTGTTCCGTTTACCTCCCCCCTAATCTAAATATCAGACAAACAGATTTGAACAGGCTTTGTGGCCAGCTTCCGCCCCCTTTTATTATAATCGGGGACTTTAATGGCCACAATCCTCTTTGGGGTAGCCCAGATATCAACAATCGTGGAAGACAAATCGAGAAATTAATATCAGACCAACATCTCTGTATTTTTAATAATGGGCAAAATACATACTTCCACGCCCCATCGAGGACTTTCCACGCCATCGATCTCTCCCTGTGTTCACCATCTCTTTTCTCTGATTGGACGTTTTTTGTGGAAAATGATCCTTTTCATAGTGATCATTTTCCAATAATCCTTAACTATCTAGGAGGTGCATCTACACCTGTAATCCGCCAACCCCTATTTATCCTCGAAAGGGCGGATTGGGATAGGTTTTCTTCAGTCGTTTCTCTTTCTGACGAGATGGTGGACCAGGACGACATTGATGTAGCTGTGCAATCGGTCACCAACGCCATTATTGAAGCTGCTCACCTTTCTATACCTGTATCATCAACAAAGCTACCGAAACAATCTAAACCGTGGTGGAACCAAAACTGCAGACTTGCCCATAAAAAACAAAAAAAGTTGTGGGGTATTTTTCGTAAATGCCCCACTACGACAAATCTAATCAATTTTAAGCGGGCACGGGCCGAAGCGCGTCAGATCCGCCGCCGAAGCCAGAGGGATTCTTGGAGGAAATATGTTAGCAGCATAACTTCCTCGACGTCTTCCAGGAGGGTCTGGAACAAGGTCAATAAGATCATGGGCCGCTATCCCAATTACTCTATCTCCATCTTAGAGAACCATCAGGGAGTTGTTTCAGACCCTAAGGACATTGCTGATACTCTTGGAGATGCATTCGCCAAGGTTTCAAGCAATTCCAATTATAAAGAGCCGTTCGCATCATATAAGCTTCGAGCTGAGAGAACAAAGTTGAATTTTGCTTCTGCTTCTTCAGAAGATTATAACTCTGAATTTACTTTGGCTGAGTTGATGCAAGCATTATCTGGTTCCAACAATTCTGCCGTTGGGCCAGATGATATACATTACTCTATGCTTAAACATCTCCAGCCACTCCAGCTCAAGCTTATATTGAAATTGTTTAATCGTATTTGGCAAGAGAATACATTTCCATCCAACTGGCAACGTGCTCTAATAATACCAATTGTAAAACCTGGTAAAGACCCCAAGAATCCCTCAAGTTATCGCCCAATTGCATTAACTAGTTGTTTTTGTAAACTCCTGGAGAAACTAGTTAATGCACGTCTTCTTTTTTATCTCGAATATAATAATAGTCTGTCTCGGTTCCAGAGTGGCTTTCGTCGCGGACGAAGCACTATTGACAACTTGCTCCTCCTCGAAACATCAATTCGGGAGGCCTTTGTCAAGCGGAACCATTTGGTATCGGTATTCTTTGACATGGAGAAGGCATATGACCGTACTTGGAGATATGGTATACTCAAAGACCTACATGATCTAGGTCTGCGAGGAAATTTACCTACATTTATTGAGAACTTTTTAAAACGAAGAATCTTTCAAGTACGAGTTAACTCGATCTTATCTGACGAGTACATACAAGAACAAGGTGTCCCCCAGGGAAGTGTGTTGAGTTGCGCACTGTTTATCGTCAAAGTCAACAGCCTTTTGACCTGTCTACCACCATCAGTGTCAGGGACGTTGTTTGTTGACGATTTTCAGATGTCATGCGCCTCAACGAATATGTCACTCATAGAGAGACAGCTTCAGCTGGCTATCAGGAGAATCACAGACTGGGCTAATCAGAACGGGTTTACGTTTTCAGCTGAAAAAACCGTAGCCATGCACTTCTGCAGGAAACGTGAGCTTCACAATGACCCAGAAATTTTTTTAAATGGTGTCCAAATACCCATTGTTTCCGAGACCAAATTTCTCGGAATAATTTTTGATTCTAAGCTCACTTTCCTGCCACATATTAAACATCTTAAATTGAAGTGCTTTAAAGTCTTGAATCTCCTGAAAGTTCTCTCTAACACTTCCTGGGGAGCTGACACTACCTCCATGTTAAAGATATACCGATGCCTGGTCCGTTCCATACTTGACTATGGCTCGGTGGTGTACGGATCAGCCAGAAAATCGGCGTTAATGCTCCTGGATCCTATTCACCATTCAGGTCTCAGGATCGCATCAGGAGCATTTAGTACATCACCGGTGCAAAGTTTATATGTGCTTTGTCTGGAATCCTCTCTGGGACTGAGACGTGACAAACTTTCTTTAAAATTTTATTTTAAAATCAAAAGTCATCCATCTCATCCCCTTTTAGAACACATTTTTAACCCTTCACATCAACGACTTTTTAACGCACGCCCATCTTGCATACCATCTTTTACATTAAGAATTCAGTCCATTCTTTCATCACATAATATCAACAATTTTAAGATTCGTCCTATCTCATACTCCATCCCACCATGGCATCACCATCAAATAATTATTCTTAATATTTTTACAAATTTAAAAAAAAGCACTACACCTGACGTTGCTTTTATAAGTGTATTTTACTATCATCGACATAATTTTTCCAATTTTAAGGCAATATATACGGATGGGTCCAAAAGCCAAGGGCATGTCGGAGCTGCTGCAATTCATGACAATAACATCATGTCCCGAGAATTGCACCATAGCAGCTCCGTCTTTTCAGCTGAGGCCCTGGCTATTCTATTGGCCTTGCAATTTATTTTAAAGCAAGGCCATGGTCAGTGGATTATTTACACAGATTCCAAGAGCTGTTTAGACGCACTAAATAATCCACTGAACCAGACCCATCCTTTTATCTTAGAAATTTTAAAACTTCATATTACACTTTTAGACAAAAAATTTAAAGTTCTTTTTTGTTGGATCCCAGGTCATGTGGGGATCATGGGTAATGAACGCGCAGATTCCATCGCACGATCAGTAAGTGGACCTAGGAGCACTTGGCTCTGCCCTGACGACGCATATAAAGCTTGTGACACTGCTCTGTCTCTCACTTGGCAGGCCATGTGGGATGCACAGACAGCTAACAAGCTGCGTTCGTTTCAGCCCTTAATTTCCGGATTCGCTCCCATACAGCAATCTAGGAAGAGGGAAGTGCTCCTAACTAGATTAAGAATAGGCCACACTCGTTTTACCCATGTGCATCTTCTGCTGGCAGAAGATGCCCCCACATGCAATACCTGTGGAGTTATATTTTCTGTTTTTCATGTTTTGAATGAATGTCGATCTTTTAAAACGTTCAGACGGCAGTATTTTAATACCAACCATCCCTCACTTTCATCCATTTTATGTTCACCTCCTCACAAAAATCTTTTTAAATTTTTATATGACATTGGATTTTACCACCTGATTTAAATATTTGCCTCATCTTATATTTGATTTTTTTTCAAACTTTTAAATGTTAACAATGACTTACTTTTAATGTATTTTAAAACGAATTGACGATTGGTTGGCGCAGTATGGCCCATGTGTTGCCCTTGCGCCGTTAAACTTCACTCAACCAACCAACCAACCTCCCCCCTAATCGTAACATCCGACAAGCAGATTTAGACAGACTTTGTGACCAGCTTCCACCCCCTATTATTTTAATGGGGGATTTCAATGGTCACAATCCTCTTTGGGGTAGCCCAGACATTAACAACCGTGGAAGACAGATTGAAAAATTTGTAGAGGATCAGAATCTCTGTCTCCTCAATGATGGGCAACATACATATTTCCACACCCCATCGAGGACGTTTCACGCCATCGATCTTATCTTGTGTTCACCATCTCTCCTACATCTATGGTCTTTTCATGTCGGACGAGATCCCTACCATAGTGATCATTTCCCCGTCCGTCTGGAGATGTTAGGAATTGATACTGTTCCCCGGGTTCGTGTCCCTCGTTTCAAAATAGATTCAGCAGATTCGGAACAGTTTTCTTTCCTCGTCCACTTCTCTGACGAGATGGTGAACCAAGATGACATCGATGAAGCTGTAGGCTCTGTCACCCAGGCCATATTGGAAGCTGCTCGTTTTTCCATACCTATGACATCTACCAATCTACCGAAAATACCAAAACCGTGGTGGAACCACGAATGTAAAATTGCTCACAAAAAGCAGAGGAAGGCCTGGGGTATCTTTCATCGATATCCCACTGAAGCCAACCTCATCGCTTTAAAATGTGCTCGAGCTGAAGCTCGTAGGATCCGCCGGCGTAGCCAGAAGGACTCTTGGATGCGTTATGTCAGCACTATAACATCGGATACCTCTTCAAAAAGTGTTTGGAGCAAAGTAAAGAAAATCAAGGGCCACTATCCTAGACACTCCATTTCTATCTTGGAGACTAATCTAGGAATAATCTCGGACCCTAAAGGTATTGCTGACACCCTGGCTGACTGTTTTGCTAAAGTATCTAGCAACTCGAATTACCAAGAGCCGTTTGCCACTATTAAACGTAATGCTGAAAAAACTAAATTAAACTTTACATCCACCGAGTTGGAAGACTATAATGCTGATTTCACCATGGCCGAGTTAATGCGAGCTCTTTCGAACACTCGCGGCTCGGCTGTTGGTCATGATGAAATCCATTATAGCATGCTGAAACATCTCGAGCCTCTCTAACTGAAGTTTATTCTCAAGCTCTATAATAGGATCTGGCGAGAAAAGAAATTCCCGTCAACATGGCAACGTGCTCTTGTGATTCCAGTTGTCAAGCCAGGCAAAGACCCTAAGAGTCCTTCCAACTACAGGCCTATAGCATTGACTAGTTGCTTGTGCAAGCTTCTTGAAAAAATAGTCAATGCTCGCCTTCTCTTTTATTTGGAACAAAACAATTGTCTCTCTCGGTTTCAAAGTGGTTTTCGTCGAGGACGAAGTACGCTTGACAACCTCCTCCTCCTTGAAACTTCAATTCGGGAGGCTTTTGTCAAGCAGAACCATATGGTATCTGTCTTTTTTGACATGGAGAAAGCCTATGACCGTACTTGGAGGTATGGTATCCTCAGAGACCTACATAATTTAGGTCTCAGAGGAAACTTACCACTTTTTATTGAGAATTTCCTTTCTCGTAGAGTCTTCCAAGTACGTGTTAACTCCATCTTATCAGATGAGTTTATACAGGAACAAGGCGTTCCCCAGGGAAGTGTATTGAGTTGCGCACTGTTTATAATTAAAGTCAACGACATTATGACCTGCCTACCACCTGCAGTGTCAGGCGCTTTATTTGTCGACGACTTCCAGATATCGTGCGCCTCAATAAATATATCTCTTATCGAAAGACAAATTCAACTTGCCATCAGAAGGATTACAGGCTGGGCCATTCATAATGGATTTATATTCAATGCACAGAAGACCGTGGCAGCGCACTTTTGCAGGAAACGTGGGCTTCATAACGATCCTGAGCTTTTCCTTAATGGGTTACAAATACCTGTTGTTAAGGAAATAAAATTTCTTGGAGTAGTTTTTGACTCGAAGCTCACTTTCCTGCCCCATATAAAATATCTTAGAACAAAGTGCACTCAAGCTCTGAACCTTCTGAAAGTGCTTTCCAACACTTCCTGGGGTGCTGATACCACCTCCATGTTAAAAATATACAGATGCCTTGTTCGTTCCAAACTTGACTATGGTTCTGTGGTGTACGGATCCGCCAGAAAATCGGCATTGATGCTCCTTGACCCTGTTCATCATCATGGTGTCAGAATCGCGTCAGGAGCCTTCCGTACATCACCAATCCCAAGCGTACTTAATATTTGTCTGGAACAACCTTTGAAACTGAGACGAGACAAGCTCTCTTTGGCATACTATTTTAAAATTAAAAGTCACACATCTCATCCTCTATCTCAAAATATTTATAATCCATCACATATTAGACTTTTCAATGCACGACCATCCTGCATCCCATCATTTTCATTACGAATACGCCAAATTCTTTCATCTCATCATCTCGATAATTTCAGGGTTCGCCCTATTATTTTCACTCATCCACCCTGGCATATTCATGACATCAAAATATTAAATATATTTAGCAATTTTAAAAAGAATTTTACTCCAGATATCGTTTTTACAAATTTGTTTTATTACCATCGAGAGCATTTTTCTAACTTTAAAGCTATTTACACTGATGGGTCGAAAAGCCAGGGGCATGTCGGAGCAGCTGCAGTTCACGACAATGTCATCATGTCACGAGAACTGCACCAAAGCTGCTCAGTCTTTTCAGCTGAGTCCCTGGCTATTCTCTTGGCCTTGCAATTTGTTTTAAAGCAGGGCCCTGGTCAGTGGATTATTTACACTGATTCCAAGAGCTGTTTAGATGCATTAAATAATCCACTGAACCAGACCCATCCTTTTATACTAGACATTTTAAACATTCACACGACACTCGTAGAGAGAGATTTTAATGTCCTTTTTTGTTGGATCCCAGGTCATGTGGGGATCATGGGTAACGAGCGTGCAGATACTATCGCACGATCTGCAAGTGGACCTAGGAGCACTTGGCTCTGCCCTGACGACGCAATAAAAGCTTGTGACGCTGCTCTATCTCTCACTTGGCAGGCCATGTGGGATGCACAGACGGCTAACAAGCTGCGTTCGTTTCAGCCCTTAATATCCGGATTCGCGCCCATCCAGCAATCCCGGAAAAGGGAAGTGCTCCTGACTCGTCTAAGAATAGGCCACACTCGTTTCACCCATGTGCATCTTCTGCTGGCAGAAGATGCCCCCACATGCAATTCCTGTGGTGTTATCTTTTCTGTTGTGCACATTTTGAGTGATTGTCCGGTTTTTAACAACATCAGACTTCGAAATTTTAATACAAATCATCCATCATTGTCTTTGATTTTAAATTCACCACATCAAAATCTATTTACATTTTTAAAAGAAATAGGCTTTTATTGCTTGATATAGAATTTTTATCATTTATAGTGTTTATTGCCTTTGTTGTTTTTAATCTTTGTATCTTTTAAAAATTGAATTAATTCAAATACATAAACAAATGTTTGGCGCAGTATGGCCCTAGTGTAGCCCTTGCGCCATAAAACTCAAAACAACCAACCAACCAAAAGTTCGTACTGCTCCAAAATTCGGTCAACACAATCTCTTATGGAAAGCCAACGAGTAGATGATGGAGACCGAATTTTATGTATTTCTACATGGAAAAACTCCTAAAATTCTCCTTCTAGCTGTCTGCCGTAGCTGCAGCTAAAATGCGAGCCAAGATTTCGTAAGAGATCTTCAACGCTTCTTGGCAGTTTTAAACATGCCTTAGAAGCAGCGAGATGTATTATGTGGCAAGAGCATTTAATACAAACTATGCTTGCACTGTCTTTTTGCAATCTGGAGAAAATAGAATTATATTCTCCCACCATAACATTAGTGGTATCTGAACTAAACCCCTCTAAATTTTCAAATGGTATGTTTTTACAATTTATATTATTTTTTAAGCTGCAATATAAATTTTCAGCCGAACCTGACGTTACTTCAAACATGTCAAAAAAGCGAGTTTTGACAATATTGTCCAAGTCTATCAAGAACAAGTCGCCCCCCTTAAAAGAACAAGTCGCCTTTGTTCTTTTAAGGGAAATTTGTTTTGCAATTTGGCTATATGAGAAAATGTCTTTGCAAAGTGGAGCAATGCAATCCATTATTGTGAATGGCAAATTATGCTCTGCAATAAAAGCCGCCAACTCCCCTCAGGGGGTTTACTTTCTTTAAGTAAACACGGGCTTCACAACCCCGAGGTGCCCCAGTGATCTAACCCTTCGTCTGTTTATACCTTCTCATTTTGGGTTTTATATTTATCGTTTGTTTTCTCTTCCTTCCCTCATTGTGATTACCTCTTCAGAGGTGAGGGCTTCCCTTGAGAAGCTTTGTGCCGCTCTGTTGCCATCAGCTTCTCTTGGGAATTAAATCACCCACGTGTTTGCCGTGCGTGGAGACCCGTGTCCCTGGAAAGGGGGATCCTGGTAGTTGAGGGGCGACATACTGTCCCAATACACTACTTTGGCCCTTGCTTCAGATAAACGGGAGGTGTACATTGGTCCCATGTACATCAATCGGCTGGTCGTCCGACTTCGTCGGCGGCTTGGGATCAAGCGACCGGCTCGTCTTCTGGGAATCTCGTTAAGGGTGGAGACATCTACAGGGACGAGCCGGTCGCGTATAGACACTAGATAACCTGATGGTGTTATACCGTGCGTAACAGTTTAGTTGCTATTTTTTTCTTTTCTTGGTTTTGTTGCTTGCCGGTGTGCACCATCCCTGACATCGAGGACTCCATGGTGGGTGGGATTCTAGTGTCCGAAATTCTATTTCTTTATTTTAATGGCATTTATTCTTCCTTTGTGCCCCACGGGAGGCCTTAATCCCCAAACAACTCAAAACTCAACAAAAAGAAATCTTGAAACAGAAAACGATAACAATAGTAAAAAACTGGCATCTCTACTCAACGAACCCACTTTCCTTATCGTACATTCAGATTCAGGCGAATTGGGCAAGATGTCCCCCTTTTTTATCCAAAAGGGGATAAAGGGCATCTGCGGCAATGAACCTAAGACAATTAAAAGACTTAAATCCGGCGACTTCCTTATCGAAACAAAAGACAATAGGCAATCTCAATATCTTCTCTCTGCAACTACAATAGGTAACATAAAAATAACAGTAACCCCCCATAATGCTCTAAATTCCAGTCGAGGTGTAATATCTGAAACGGACCTCCAACACGTCGATGAAGAGGAAATACAAAAAGAATTATCACCCCAAGGCGTCATTAATGTCAAACGCATAACCATCAAAAGAGACAATAATATAATAAAAACCAAACATTTAATACTAACTTTTAATACACCAAAACTACCTAATAGAATCACCGCAGGTTACCTAAGTTGCCCAATTCGCCCATTCATACCAAATCCATTACGCTGTTTCAAATGTCAAAAGTTCGGGCATTCGAAGAACGCATGTAGAGGTTCTCTGGATATATGTGCAGTGTGTGGCAGCGCTGATCATCCAAGCGACGGCTGCCAAGCAGAACCCTCATGCGTTAACTGCCCTGGAAAACATCCATCCTTTTCCAGGAAGTGCCCAACTTACGATAAAGAGAAAAAAATCCAAGAAATTAAGACCAACAATAACATATCGTATCCCGAAGCCCGAACTATCTATGACACTACAATTGAAAACTCTATGGCCAAAACAATAGCTAAATCCATTCTACCTAAACCAACCCAAGTAAAATCCATAACCACGCAAACAGACATCCACATCCCGAATTCCCCTATGTCCCCAGAACAGCTACTTAAATGCTTCTCTTCACCTGCCAAACTAAATAGCTCTTCTTCACAAACGAACCCTATTCCAGGTAGCTCTAAACTCCCTGAGAATCCATCCAAAACTTCTGCAAAACCTAAAAAAAACAAGAAGCAACCAGAACAAAAGCAAACAAATAAACCTGGAGATGCCTTAAAAAATAAAGTGCAAACAAAGATGCAAATGAATTCCCAAATAAAAATCAAAAAAATAAAAGAAAGTAAATCAAAAACATCGGGGTCATCAACCGATGAAGAATCTGATGTTATCTCGGGTCTCTCTGATCCAGGTGACATGGAGGTCGACCCAGGCCTCGAGACCCCTGCTCTTCTCCATCCGAGGAGCAAGTCACTAGACCGGCGGATCGGCAATCCTTCCAAGTAACATTCAATATGTTATCTTGGAATTGTCGCGGTTTCCACCACAATTCGGTAGATATAAAACATCTTGTAGATTTACACAAACCTGTCTGTTTCTGCTTGCAAGAGACGCTCTTGAAGCCTTTTCAGAGCTCTCTTGTTAGGGGGTATAGTCCTCTACGTAGTTGGTTGGTTCGATTTTTCTGGCGCAAGGGCTTCACGTGGGCCATACTGCGCCGAAAAAATTTATCTAAATCTACCATGTTAAAAATAAACGATTAAAAATATATTGATCAACAAAGGGTAAAAGATTTGAAATAAAATTCTAAATCAAGTAATAAAATCCAATCTCAAGTAAGAATCTAAAAAGATTTTCATGTGGGGGTGAACTTAAAAGAGATGATAATGGAGGATGATTAATTTTAAAAAATCTCAATCTGATGGCGTTAAAAGCTGGACATTCATTTAAAATATGAAACACAGAAAACATAACTCCACAGGTGTTGCATGTGGGGGCATCTTCTGCCAGCAGAAGATGCACATGGGTAAAACGAGTGTGGCCTATTCTAAGACGGGTCAGGAGCACTTCCCTTTTCCGAGATAGCTGAATGGGCGCGAATCCGGAAATTGAGGGCTGAAACGAACGCAGCTTGTTAGCTGTCTGTGCATCCCACATGGCCTGCCAAGTGAGAGACAGAGCAGTGTCACAAGCTTTATATGCGTCGTCAGGGCAGAGCCAAGTGCTCCTAGGTCCACTTGCAGTTCGAGCTATTATGTCTGCGCGCTCGTTACCCATGATCCCCACATGACCTGGGATCCAACAAAAAAGAACATTAAAACCTCTATCTAAAAGTGTTGAATGAATCTTTAAAATATCTAAAATAAAAGGATGGGTCTGGCTGAGTGGATTACTTAACGCATCTAAACAGCTCTTCGAATCTGTATAAATAATCCACTGGCTATGGCCTTGCTGTAAAATATATTGCAAGGCCAAGAAGATAGCCAGGGACTCAGCTGTAAAGATGGAGCAGCTTTGATGCAGCTCACGTGAGCAGATGTTATCGTCGTAAACTGCAGCTGCTCCGACATGTCCCTGGCTTTTCGACCCATCCGTATACATTGCTTTAAAATTTGAAAAGTTATGCCTATGGTAATAAAACAGCTGAGTAAATATTACATCTGGTGTTTCACATTTTTTAAAATTACCAAATACATTTAAAACTTTGATGTTATGAGGATGCCAAGGTGGTTGTGTGAATGTGAGAGGACGAATCCTGAAATTATCAATATTATGAGATGTAAGAATTGAATGAATTCGCAATGAAAATGATGGAATGCAAGATGGGCGTGAGTTAAAAAGTCTCGTATGAGATGGACTATAAATATTATGAGAGAGAGGATGACGTGGGTGACTTTTAATTTTAAAATAAAATTTTAAAGACAGCTTGTCTCGTCTCAGTTTCAAAGGTTGCTCCAAACATATATTAAGTACACTTGGAATTGGTGATGTACGGAAGGCTCCCGACGCGATTCTGACACCTTGGTGGTGGACAGGGTCAAGGAGCATCAACACCGATTTTCTGGCGGATCCGTACACCACAGAACCATAATCAAGTTTGGAACGAATAAGGCATCTGTATATTCTCAACATGGAGGTGGTATCAGCACCCCAGGAAGTGTTAGATAGCACTTTCAGAAGGTTCAGAGCTTTGGTGCACTTTACTCTCAGATGTTTTATATGAGGCAGGAACGTGAGCTTCGGATCGAAAATGACCCCAAGAAACTTCGTTTCTGATACAATAGGTATCTGAGCCCCATTTATAAAAAGCTCAGGGTCGTTATGAAGCTCACGTTTCCTGCAGAAGTGCATGGCCACGGTTTTTTGTGCATTGAATGCAAAGCCATTTTGATTAGCCCAGTCCGAAATCCTTCTGATGGCAATTTGAATCTGTCTTTCAATAAGAGACATGTTTATTGAGGCGCACGATATTTGAAAGTCGTCGACGAAAAGCGAACCAGACACTGCAGGTGGTAGGCAGGTCATAATGTCGTTAACTTTGATGATAAACAGTGCGCAGCTCAATACACTTCCCTGGGGAACGCCTTGCTCCTGAACAATCTCATCTGATAAGACAGAGTTGACGCGTACTTGGAAGACTCTCCGAGAAAGGAAATTCTCAATAAAGAGTGGTAAATTTCCTCTGAGACCTAAATTATGAAGGTCTCTGAGGATACCATATCTCCAAGTACGGTCATAGGCTTTCTCCATGTCGAAAAATACAGACACCAAATGGTTCCGCTTGACAAATGCCTCCCGAATAGATGTTTCAAGGAGGAGCAGGTTGTCAAGTGTACTTCGCCCACGACGGAAACCACTTTGAAACCGAGAGAGACAATTGTTGTGTTCCAAATAAAAAAGCAGACGAGCATTGACTAATTTTTCTAATAGTTTGCATAAGCAACTAGTTAATGCTATTGGTCTGTAGCTGGAAGGACTCTTAGCGTCTTTTTCTGGCTTGACAATCGGAATTACAAGAGCGCGTTGCCATGCTGACGGAAATTTGTTTTCCCGCCAGATTCTATTATATAGCTTGAGAAGGAACTTGAGTTGGAGAGGCTGGAGATGTTTCAGCATACTATAATGGATTTCATCATGACCAACAGCTGAGCCGCGAGTATTGGAAAGAGCTCGCATTAACTCAGCCATGCTGAAATCAGCATTATAGTCTTCCAACTCGGTAGATGTAAAATTTAGTTTAGTTTTCTCAGCTTTGCGCTTGATAGAGGCGAAAGGCTCTTTGTAATTCGAGTTGCTGGATACTTTTGCGAACGAGTCAGCCAGAGTATCAGCAATACCTTTAGGGTCTGAAACAATACCCAGATCTGTTTCCAAGACAGAAATAGAGTGTCTTGGGTATTGGCCCTTGATTTTATTTACTTTGTTCCAGACCTTTTTAGAAGAGGTATCCGATGTTATAGTGCTGACATAACGCATCCAAGAGTCCTTCTGGCTACGCCGGCGGATCCTACGAGCTTCAGCTCGGGCACATTTTAAGGCGATGAGGTTGGCTTCAGTGGGACATCGGCGAAAAATGCCCCAAGCCTTCCTTCGCTTTTTATGTGCATTTTTACAGTCGTGATTCCACCATGGTTTTGGAATTTTCGGTAGATTTGTAGATGTTATAGGAATGGAAAAACGAGCAGCTTCCAATATGGCACGGGTGATAGAATTTACCGCTTCATCGATATCGTCTTGGTTCACCATCTCGTTAGAGATATCGACGAGGGAAGAAAACTGTTCCCAATCTGCTGATTCAAATATAAAACGAGGAGCGCGAACAGAGGGAACAGCACCAACTCCTAGCATCTCCAGACGGACGGGGAAGTGATCACTGTGGAAGAGATCCCGTCCGACATGAAACGACCAGAGATGTAGGAGAGATGGAGAACACAAGACAAGATCGATGGCGTGAAACGTCCTCGACGGGGTGTGGAAGTGTGTATGTTGCCCATTATTTAGAAGACACAGATTTTGGTCATCTATCATTTTTTCGACTTGTCTTCCACGTTGATTTACATCTGGGCTACCCCAAAGAGGACTGTGACCATTGAAATCTCCCATTAAAATAATAGGGGGTGGAAGCTGGTCACAAAGCCTGTCTAATTCTGATTGTCGGATGTTACGATTAGGGGGGAGATAGATTGAGCAAACTGTTACTAATATATTTTTCACAGCGACTCTAACGGCAACAGCTTGTAAGTTGGTAGAGAGCGATAGCGGGGTGGATGGATTGCTATTATATGTAAATATAGCAACACCACCGCTAGCTCGGTCGCCGCTGATATAGTCCTTACGTAGGGGACTATACCCCCTAACAAGAGAGCTCTGAAAAGGCTTCAAGAGCGTCTCTTGCAAACAGAAACAGACAGGTTTGTGTAAATCTACGAGGTGTTTTATATCTACCGAATTTTGGTGGAAACCGCGACAATTCCAAGATAACATATTGAATTTTACTTGGAAAGATTAGCGATCCGCCGGTCGAGTGACCTGCTTCTTGGTTGAAGAAGCTTAGGGGTCTCGAGGCCTGGGTCGACCTCCATGTCACCTGGGTCAAGACCCGAGATGACATCAGTTTCATCTTCGGATGACTCAGATGGTCCAGATTTCTCTTCCTTTGCTTTAGCTTTCTTCTTTGTATTCTGTTGGATTTTTGATTGTATTCTGTTTTTCAAAGCTTCTCCGGGTTTATAAGATTGCTTTGTATCAGATAGTTTCTTATTTTTTGGAGGTTTTATAGGAGTTTTTTTAGGATTTATATTTGATTTTGAATTTCCGGGAATTGGGTCTGTTTGAACAGAAAAGGTACTGTGTTTGGCGAGAGGGAAAAAGCACTTAAGTAGCTGTTCGGGTGACATTTGAGTATTTGGGATATGAATATCTGTTTGAGTGGCCATAGACTTTACTTGAGTTGGTTTGGAGGCAGTTGCTTTAGCTATTGTTTTGGCCATAGAATTTTCTATTGTAGTTTCATAGAGAGTTCGGGCTTCCGGATACGAGATGTTATTGTGGGTTTTAATTTCCTGGATATTCTTTTCTTTAATGTATGTTTTGCACGTTCTGGAAAAAGATGGATGGTTTCCAGAGCAGTTTACGCAGGTGGGCTCAGCCTTGCAGCCTTCGCTCAGATGTTCAATGCTGCCACACACTGCGCAAACTTCGTGATCACTTCTGCATGTGTTTTTGGAATGCCCGAACTTCTGACATTTAAAGCACCTCAATGGATTCGGGATGAAAGGTCGTACGGGACAACTTAGGTAGCCAGCAGTTATTCTATTAGGGAGGTTAGGAGTATTGAAAGTAAGGATAATGTGTTTGGTCTTTATTATATTGTTGTCCCGTTTGATAGTAATACGGCGTATATCTGTGACCCCTTGGGGGGAGAGTTCTCTTAGTATTTCGGAATCTTCAACATGTTGAAGATCCGATTCAGATATTACGCCTTGACTAGAATTGAGGGCTTTATGTGGTGATACAGTTATTTGGATAGTGCCTATTGTTGTTGCAGAGAGTAAATATTGAGATTGTCTCGGATCTTTAGTTTCGATAAGGAAGTCACCCTATCTTAGCTTCTTAATTGCTTTTGGCTCGTTGCCACAGATACCTTTTATCCCTTTTTGAATGAAAAAAGGGGACATTTTTCCTAATTCACCGGATTCGGAATGAACTATTATGAAAGACGGAACATTAAGTGGAGTAGCTTGTTTTTTTGTTGCATTATTGTCATCAATATCGATTGGTCGTTTTATTTGTTGAAGTTGGGGATTTAGGCCTCCCGTGGGGCTGGATAAAGAAAAAGCCATCATAAAATAAAGAAATAGAAATTCGGACACTAGAATCCCACCCACCATGGAGTCCTCGATATCAGGGATGGTGCACACCGGCAAGCAACAAAACCAAGAAAAAGAAAAAAAATAGTAACTAAACTGTTACGCACGGCATAACACCATCAGGTTATCTAGTGTCTATACGCAACCGGCTCGTCCCTGTAGATGTCTCCACCCTTAACGAGATTCCCAGCAGACGAGCCGGACGCTTGATCCCAAGCCGCCGACGAAGTCGGACGACCAGCCGATTGATGCACATGGGACCAATGTACACCTCCCGTTTATCTGAAGCAAGGGCCAAAGTAGTGTATTGGGACAGTATGTCATCCCTCAACTACCAGGATCCCCTTTTCCAGGGACACGGGTCTCCACGCACGGCAAACACGTGGGTGATTTAATCCCCAAGAGAAGCTGATGGCAACAGAGCGGCACAAAGCTTCTGAAGGGGAGCCCTCACCTCAGTTGAGGTAATCACAATGAGGGAAGGAAGAGAAAACAAACGATAAATATAAAACCCAAAATGAGAAAGTACAAACAGACGAAGGGTTAGATCACTGGGGCACCTCGGGGTTGTGAAGCCCGTGTTTACTTATAGAAAGTAAACCCCCTGAGGGGTAGTCCTCTACGTAAGGACTTCCTCAACGGCGACAGAGCTAGCGGTGGTGTTGCTATTTTCACATCTAATAGCAGTCCATCCACCCCGCTATCGCTCAGGACCACCTTACAAGCTGTCGGCGTTAGAGTCACTGTGAAAAATCTACTAGTAACAGTATGTTCAATATATGTCCCCCCTAATCGTAACATCCGACAATCAGAATTAGATAGGCTTTGTGATCAGCTTCCTCCCCCTTTTATTTTAATGGGGGACTTTAATGGCCACAATCCTCTTTGGGGTAGCCCAGATATTAACTACCGTGGAAGACAGATTGAAAAATTTATAGAGGAACAGAATCTCTGTCTCCTCAATGATGGGCAACATACATACTTCCACACCCCATCGAGGACGTTTCACGCCATCGATCTTGTCTTGTGTTCACCATCTCTCCTACATCTATGGTCTTTTCATGTCGGGCGGGATCCTTACCATAGTGATCATTTTCCCGTCCTTCTGGAGATGTTAGGAGTCGATACTGTTCCCTCTGCACGTATACCGCGTTTCAAAATAGAATCAGCTGATTGGGAACAGTTTTCTTCCGTCGTCCACTTCTCTGACGAGATGGTGAACCAAGATGACATAGATGAAGCTGTTAATTCTATCACCCATGCCATCTTGGAAGCTGCTCATTTGTCCATACCTTTGACATCTACCAATCTACCGAAAACTCCCAAACCGTGGTGGAACAACGACTGTAAAATTGCCCACAAAAAGCGGAGGAAGGCTTGGGGTATTTTCCGCAGATATCCCACAGAAGCCAACCTTATCGCTTTTAAATGTGCCCGAGCAGAAGCTCGTAGGATCCGCCGGCGTAGCCAGAAGGACTCTTGGATGCGTTATGTCAGCACTATAACATCGAATACCTCTTCTAAAAGGGTCTGGAACAAAGTTAATAAAATCAAAGGCCAATATCCTAGACACTCCATTTCTATCTTGGAGACTAATCTAGGAATAGTTTCAGATCCTAAAGGAATTGCTGACACTCTGGCTGAATATTTTGCTAATATATCCAGCAATTCGAATTACCAAGAGCCGTTTGCCACCATAAAACGCAAAGCTGAGAAAACTAAACTAAATTTTACATCTACCGAGTTGGAAGACTATAATGCTGATTTCACCATGGCTGAGTTAATGCGAGCTCTTTCGAACACTCGCAGCTCAGCTGTTGGTCATGATGAAATCCATTATAGTATGCTGAAACATCTCCAGCCTCTCCAACTCAAGTTCCTTCTCAAGTTATATAACAGAATCTGGCGGGAAAACAAATTTCCGTCAGCATGGCAACGCGCTCTTGTAATTCCGATTGTTAAGCCAGGTAAAGACCCTAAGAGTCCTTCCGGCTACAGGCCTATAGCATTGACTAGTTGCCTGTGCAAGCTTTTAGAAAAAATAGTCAATGCTCGCCTTCTTTTTTATTTGGAACAAAACAGTTGTATCTCTCGGTTTCAAAGTGGGTTCCGTCGTGGACGCAGTACACTTGACAACCTGCTCCTCCTTGAAACATGCATACGGGAGGCATTTGTCAAGCGGAACCATTTGGTGTCTGTATTTTTCGACATGGAGAAAGCCTATGACCGTACTTGGAGATATGGTATCCTCAGAGACCTACATAATATGGGTCTCAGAGGAAATTTACCACTCTTTATTGAGAATTTCCTTTCTCGGAGAGTCTTCCAAGTACGCGTCAACTCTATCTTGTCAGATGAGTTTATTCAGGAGCAAGGCGTTCCCCAGGGAAGTGTATTGAGTTGCGCACTGTTTATCATCAAAGTCAACGACATTATGACCTGCCTACCACCTGCAGTGTCTGGATCGTTATTTGTCGATGACTTTCAAATATCGTGCGCCTCAATAAACTTGTCTCTTATCGAAAGACAAATGCAAATTGCCATCAGAAGACTTTCAGACTGGGCTAAACATAATGGATTTACATTTAATGCCCAAAAGACCGTGGCCATGCACTTTTGCAGGAAACGTGAGCTTCACAACCACCCCGAGCTATTCTTAAATAGGGTCCAGATACCTATTGTATCTGAAAAAAAATTCCTTGGAGTCATTTTCGACTCGAAGCTCACTTTCCTGCCTCATATAAAACATCTGAGACTAAAGTGCATTAAAGCTCTGAATCTTCTGAAAGTGCTTTCTAACACTTCTTGGGGTGCTGATACCACCTCCATGTTGAAAATATACAGATGCCTTATTCGTTCCAAACTTGATTATGGTTCTGTGGTGTACGGATCTGCCAGAAAATCGGCATTGAAGCTCCTTGACCCTGTTCACCACCAAGGTGTCAGAATCGCGTCAGGAGCCTTCCGTACATCACCAATCCCAAGTGTACTCAATATATGCTTAGAACGACCTTTGAAACTGAGAAGAGACAAGCTGTCTTTAAAATTTTATTTTAAAATTAAAAGTCACCCACGTCATCCTCTCTCTCATAATATTTATAATCCATCTCATACCAGACTTTTTAATGCTCGTCCATCTGTCATACCATCATTTTCTCTAAGAATACTTTCATTGCTTGCTTCTTATCATGTTGACAATTTCAGGGTGCATCCTATCATTTTCACCATTCCACCTTGGCACATACATGAAATTACAATTTTAAATACATTCAGCAATTTTAATAAAAGTTTTACTCCAGATATAGTTTTTAGAACCTTGTTTCATTATCATAGAGAACACTTCTCAAATTTTAAAGCCATCTACACGGATGGGTCTAAAAGCCAGGGGCACGTTGGAGCGGCTGCAGTTCATGATAATATCATCCTCTCTCGTGAACTGCATAATAGCTGCTCCATTTTTACAGCTGAGTCCCTGGCTATTTTCTTGGCCTTGCAGTATATTTTACAGCAAGGTCATGGCCAGTGGATTATTTATACAGATTCGAAGAGCTGTTTGGATGCGCTGAATAATCCACTGAGTCAGACCCATCCGTTTATACTAGATATTTTAAAACTTCATATGACACTTGTTGAGAGAGATTTTAAAGTTATTTTCTGTTGGATCCCAGGTCATGTGGGGATCGTGGGTAATGAACACGCAGATTCTGTTGCCCGATCTGCTAGTGGACCTAGGAGCACTTGGCTCTGCCCTGACGACGCTATAAAAGCTTGTGACACTGCTCTGTCTCTCACTTGGCAGGCCATGTGGGATGCACAGACAGCTAACAAGCTGCGTTCGTTTCAGCCCTCAGTTTCCGGATTCGCCCCCATACAGCAATCCCGGAAAAGGGAAGTGCTCCTGACACGTCTAAGAATAGGCCACACTCGTTTCACCCACATGCATCTTCTGCTGGCAGAAGATGCCCCCACATGCAATTCCTGTGGAGTTATTTTTTCTGTTTTACATATTTTAAGTGAATGTCCTGTTTTTAACAACATCAGACTTCGACATTTTAATGCGAATCATCCATCATTGTCAACAATTTTATCATCACCACCTCATCGAAATCTTTATGCTTTTTTAAAAGATGTTGGTTTTTATTTCTTGATTTAAAATTTTAACCATCTTAACAATGCTAATTGTTCAATTGTTTTTAATCTCAAGTTTAAAGAATTTTAACTTTTTAAAAGAAGTACTACTGTTTGGCGCAGCATGGCCCTAGTGAAGCCCTTGCGCCATAAAAACCCCAACCAACCAACCAACCAAAAGCCGCCAACTTCATCTCTGCTCGTTTCACATTATCCGATGTCAAACATTTGCTGACTACTTCCACAATATATTCTTTGGCCTTATTTTTGTGCTTGACGGAAACACTGTGCCTCATTATTTTTGATTTATGCGCTGTCAAAGTGCAGTCGCATATTTTACAATATGCCAATTCACAATCTCCTCTACTTTTCGGACATTTTTCCAGCCAACCTTTAAAACCTTCTATTTGAAGCCATCCGTTGTGAAATTTGTTTATTCGCTTCCTTTTAGTAGCAGATGCTCCAATAACAATTTCCATTCGGTCGTCATTCTGATCACCGAGATTCTACTGTGTGCTCTGTCCATTCGATGTGTTTGGTCCATCATTATCCATTACTTTTCATTGTTTGGGATTTTTTTCTATAACCAGTTCTTTAAAGTATTGCTTTTTTCACTTTTATCCCCCATCTTCGTTAAGCAAATATTTCTAAAGAAAAAAAACCTTAATTAGCAAGTTCATCAGTTAGTTCACAATATTTGTTCATAAATACTTTCATATTTATGAACATAATCATACATACTTTCATTTTAACTATACATTATATAAAATACAGGATAATGGAAGTATTGAATTAGTGTTAAAAAAATTAGCTCGATTTTTTTTGTTGATCTCGACATTTGTGATGTTTCGAAATTCAAAAAAGTGTTGTTTATTTAAGTAATTGTGGGGTTAATCAAATATCCAAAACAGGATATGCTACATAGTTCAAATTCGCATACAAGACACGCAATAAATAAAACAAAAATTAGCTATCAAAATTAAAACAATTTTCAAAAGAGGGAGGTTTTTTTTTTTTTTTTTTTTTTTTTTTGAGACATGTTGCTCTGTTTTCTGAAAACTGAAATCAATTGGCTTTAAAAGAATATCAAAGGAATGTAAATGAAATATAACGAAAACAAAACATCCATATTGGTTGTAAAAATATTACATTACGCAAAAACTATTTAATATTAATATACTTTTAAGTTAGGATTTTGTATAGTTGTTTGAATTTAAGGTAAGAAAAATTACTGATTTCATGAAGGTTGGTTGGTTGGTTGTTTAACATTTCCTGGCGCAAAGGCAACACTAGGGCCAAACTGCGCCGAAACCAATTATAAAAGAATAAAAAGGGAAATTAAAATAGTATTTAAGTACATAGACAAGACGACAAAAATTTAACAATAAAAAATCCTTAAATAAGGTGATAAAATCCAATTTCTAATAAAAATTCAAAAAGTTTAGGGTGAGGAGATGAATTTAAAAGCGTTGACAATGGTGGATGAGCAGAATTAAAAAGGCAAAGTCGTATGGAATTAAAAGCTGGACAAACTGATAAAATATGAACAACAGAAAAAGGAACACCACAGGAATTACAAGTGGGGGCATCTTCTGCCAGCAGAAGGTGCACATGGGTAAAACGAGTATGGCCGATGCGTAGTCTTGTTAAAATCACCTACCTCTTCCCATTTGGTTGAGAGAAGGTGAAACCAGTAGTTGAGGGTTGCAGAGAGTGTAACTTATTGGTGCTCTCTGTATCCCACATGGCCTGCCATGTATGGGACAGAGCGTTTGTGCACACTTTAAATATATCATCAAGGAAGAGCCAGTCGCTTTTCTCTCCCCCTAACGTTTCGTGCTATTTCGTCTGCCCGCTCGTTACCCATGATCCCCACATGACCTGGGATCCAGCAAAAGAAGATGTTATAATTTTGTTGTACAAGACGTGTATAAATTTTTAAAATTTTAAGGATGAAAGGGTGAGTTTGTGACAATGGATTGCTGAGCGCGTCGACACAGCTCTTTGAGTCTGTGTAAACGATCCATTGTTTATGGACTTCTCGTAATATTTGATTCAAAGCCAGGAGAATAGCGTAGGATTCAGCGGTAAAAATAGAACTACAAGTGTGTAGTTCTTTTGATAGTGTGTTATCAAAAACAACAGCTGACCCCACATGCCCCTGGCTTTTTGATCCATCTGTGTATACAGCATTAAAATTTGAAAATGTGTTTCGATGATAATAAAATAATTGAGTAAAAGCTATGGATGGAGTATCATTTTTCTTAAAATTAGAAAAAATATTTAAAACTTTTATTTGATGAGGATGCCAGGGTGGAAAGACAGGTAAAAGAGGATGAACTTTAAAATCGTCTAAAAGATGAAGTGCAAGAGTTTCCCGCGCTCTTAATGAAAATGATGCAATGCAAGCAGGACGAGCATGAAAGAGTCTACAATGAGATGGATTAAAAACATTCTGTGAGAGTGGGTGACGAGGGTGACATTTTACTTTAAAATAATATTTTAAACAAAGCTTGTCTCTTCTCAGTTTCAAAGAGTGTTCCGTACATGAGATGAGTACGCTTGGGATTGGTGATGTACGGAAGGCTCCTAATGCGATTCGGACACCTTGATGGTGAACAGGATCAAGGAGCTTTAGTGCCGATTTTGTGGCAGATCCGTACACCACCGAGCCATAATCAAGTTTAGAACTAACTAGGCATCTGTATATTCGTAGCATGGAGATGGTATCCGCACCCCAGGAAGTGTTTGACAGCACCTTCAGTAGGTTCAAGGATTTAGTGCACTTGAGTTTAAGATATTTGATGTGTGGCAGGAAAGTGAGCTTCGAATCGAAGATGATTCCAAGGAATTTTGTTTCTGCTACAACAGGTATCCGAATCCCATTTAAGAGAATCTCAGGATCGTTATGAAGCTCACGTTTCCTGCAAAAGTGCATGGCCACAGTCTTTTGAGCATTGAATGTAAATCCGTTTTGGTTGGCCCAGCCTGTAATCCTTCTGATGGCAAGTTGAATTTGTCTTTCAACGAGTGACATGTTTATTGAGGCGCACGATATCTGAAAGTCGTCGACAAAAAGGGAACCAGACACTGCAGGTGGTAGGCAGGTCATAATGTCGTTGACCTTCACGATAAATAGTGCGCAACTCAATACACTTCCCTGGGGAACGCCTTGCTCTTGAATATACTCATCAGATAAGACAGAGTTGACGCGTACTTGGAACACTCTCCGAGAAAGGAAATTCTCAATAAAGAGTGGTAAATTTCCTCTGAGACCTAAATTATGTAGGTCTCTGAGGATACCATATCTCCAAGTACGGTCATAGGCTTTCTCCATGTCGAAAAATACAGACACCAAATGGTTCCGCTTGACAAATGCCTCCCGAATAGATGTTTCAAGGAGAACTAGATTATCAATGGTACCACGACCACGTCGGAACCCACTCTGAAACCGAGAGAGACAATTGTTTTCCTCAAGATAAAAGAGAAGTCGGGAATTAACCATCTTTTCTAGCAATTTGCATAAGCAGCTGGTTAAAGCAATAGGCCGATAGCTAGAAGGACTCTTGGGATCTTTATCTGGCTTGACAATTGGGATAATGTGAGCTCGCTGCCATGATGTTGGGAACTTATTTTCGCGCCAGATGCGATTAAAAAGTTTAAGTATAATCTTGAGCTGGAGTGGCTGCAGATGTTTTAGCATAATATAATGTATTTCATCGTGACCTGCGGCAGAGTTGTGAGTGGTGGAAAGAGCTTGCACCAACTCTGCCAACGTGAAATCATCATTATATTCTTCTACAAAAGTAGAAGTAAAATTTAATTTTGTACTCTGAGCTTATGGGAGGCAAGGTGAACTTATTGTCCATCGTGTCTAACATTGTCTGTAGAGTAAGATGGGTCTTCGAACCAACCAATCGCGCAGATATGCTTTCAAAAGTTCATACTGCTCCAAAATTCGGTCAACACAATCTCTTATGGAAAGCCATTGAGTTGATGATGGCGACAGAATTTTATGTATTTCTACGTGGAAGAACTGAAATTCTTGGAATGCTAATTGTCTGCCGTAGCTGTGGCTAAAATGCGAGCCAAGATTTCGTAAAAGATCTTCAACATGCCTTTGAAGCAGCGAGATGTATCATATGGCAGGAGCATTTAATACAAACTATACTTGCACTGTCTTTTTGTAATCTGGTGTATATATAATTGTATTTTCCCACCATAACGTTAGTGGTATCCGAACTGATCCCCACTAAATTTCCGAATTGTATGTTTTTACAATTTATACTTTTTTTTAAGCTGCAATATAAATTTTCAGCAGAATCTGACATTACTTCTAACATGTCAATAAAGCGAGTTTTGACAATATTGTCCTCGTCCATTAAATTAACAGTAATGGATAGATTGGGCCAGCCTGTTAACCAGAAGCGGCCTCACCTTCTGACCTCTCACCTCCGCAGAAGCATGGACCAAAGAGAAAGAAACAGCGCCCCCAGGAAACTAAAACTCTGTCCTGATATGGGAAAGTGCAGGAACTCCTGGAATCCACTTTCCTCCGATACGAGTCGCCGCAAACGTGCAAGTCAGAAAACCTGGCAGAACAAAATGAAACAAATTAAAGTTCATCAAATACCAAATGAAACAACAAATCAAAGAAAATTGTAAATTTGTCAAAGTTAAAAAACAAAATGGGTTGCGAATCATTTTCATAGAAAGAAAAGTTTATCAAACAATAAATCCGAACTTTAACAAAAATAAACGCAAATGGTAGGGCCTTCGCAAAATAGTAAAGAAAAGAAAAATGCTAGGGCCCAACTAGGGTACCTCAACTTTGCCAAGCCCGTACCCACAAAATGTGAGCTTCCGTGGGGGGGGGGGGGGTTGAGCACGTGGAAACGGATTCCGGCGAACGTGTTATATTATAAATCAAAGGAAAATTGTCTTTAGTAACCCAAGTATTGGAAGCAAACTGAATTTTCCGATGAATTGAAATATTTCGTTCTATCGGAGGTTAAAAGTACAACGGCAGGAAAAATTAAATACTAAGTACATACCCGATCAAATATTTACATGCTCTGGGTAATAATACATCTAACCCTGCATAATAGTTCCCACCCTGCACAGTACGCAATTTCCAAATACAGTTTTATTAAAGAAATTAATCAAAATGTCACTTACCCGAGATTTTTTTTCTCCGCAGAAGTCTTGGTGTCATATGCATCGTCCAGGAACCTATAAATCTCTTAATTGTTATCTCTAACAATTTTATTTTTGTAATTAACGTTGCTTTTGTCCCATTTTCATGGCCGATTCTCAACCAATTCGCATAAAGTTATTACGTTGAACTTGTTGTTCATTGCTAGGCAACCTTGCAATCGTTTGTGAACACTGAAAATGTCGGCCCGTCGCTACAAAGAATGAAGATGGTCGCCGATATATCGTTCCGATAAACAATACCGTATAGCGGTGACGACAAAATCGTTGCCAAAATCGGATAGTGAAAAAGCGTTCAGGCTATGAGCATGCATTTTTCCTATTCCGATATCGGTCAAGAAGTTATCTGTATCGTGACGGCTAATGGAAAAGCGCTCTTAAGGCGGGTACACAAAGGAACGGCATGGTTACTATGACCTTTGGCCTCTCCCCGAACGAAACAAGAAGTTGCATGGTGAGTATCCGTTGGAAAGAGGGTGTAATTTAATATGCGGGATATTTTCTATTTTCTCCCTCCCTTATTAAGTGCATTCTCAAACGACCAAAATTTCCCTCAGAGGCTTTTGTGTTTGTTCTAGATGGAGGTGGAAAGAAAAAGAGCGCGCTTAGTATATTTGTATATTAGATATCGAAGGAAAAAGAATCGAATCAATCGCACTATGGGGATTCATCCCATTGTTAAGAGGCCAAACAAACGATATAGTGGTTAGCGTGTTAGCTTCTAGACCGCGAGGTTGCTGGTTCCAGTTCCCGTGTTCGGCATTTGTGTTTGTAAATGTATGTTGGCTTGTCTAATGACGAATGTTTCGGTGCATTATAGCCCTCGTGTTGCTGATGGCGCCAGATAATCTGAAAACAACCAACCAACCCATTGTTAAGAGCCGATCGACATTCGGTATGTTCTTCTGTCTTTACCCGCAGTTAAGAGAAGACACGGTAAAAATTTTCAACTTCTTGTGGATGTCGATTGAGAGCTGCGACGAGTTGGTGGAAAAATTATGTTCCAGACTGCAAAAACCAGACACTAAAAATCGGAGGAGCACTTAAAAAAAAAAAGTACAGGGTGGTCATAAAGAAACTTTGCCGATTTATGGACCTCTAGCGGACGTTCCATTCAACAGATCGAGATAAGATTTCAGGTATAGTTATTCAGAGGTATGAGCTCGAGATTCTGTAAATGGCAACGAAATGGCGCTCATGGTTACGGTTATAGTTACGGAAACGCGAAATTTTTGGCAACACCTACTTTTTTCTCTCGGAAAATGCTCAGTGCAGCGAAAACCATAAACGGAACATTTCGGCAAAGTTTCTTTATGACCACCCCGTAGTTATTCAAATTTCATTCGGCTTGTATGGTTTTTGTCATCTAATTACAAATGAAATATTCATTATGTGGACTTTATAAAACATTACATTTTGATTTAATAATGAAAAAATACTTGTAGAACATATGAAACAAACTTTATGGAAAAAACAATGCATATCCATTTTGAGAAAATTTATTTTACGTTAGTTGGGAAAGTTTGACCGCATAACAGAATTATTTTTAATGCATAAATAAGATGATTCATAGTTTAAATTATCAAGTATATTAGTCTTGTTGTTAAATTAAAACTTATTGAAATATATTTTATTAAAATTAAATGATTTATTAAATATTAGCAAAATTACTTTATGGAAAAATAGTAATGAAAATTAAATTTAATACAAATTTAGTTTATAGATGAATTTTGAGTGGAAGATGCAGAGTAATAATGTGGTGGGGTTTGTAATAATCCATTTTGCGAAGGAATAGGCAAGTAAGCCTGAAATAACTGTGGTCTGTGTGACATGCTGTCTATCAGATGAAATGGAAGTTGAGAAAAGTTGGGTTGCTGGAGTAGAGGTTGAATTATCCTTTGCAAGGAGGTAATAACTTCACTCTGAAAACGAAGTGTTTGTTCGGTGCTTAGTTTTTCAATAGTAGGCAGTAGCGATTGGTTGGGTGGGTGGTTGGTTGGTTGTTTTCAGATTATCTGGCGCCGTCAGCAACACGAGGGCTATAATGCGCCGAAACATTCGTCATTTGACAAGCCAACATACATTTACAAACACCCATGCCTAACTCGAACCCGTAACTTCGCGGTCTAGAAGCTAGCACGCTAACCACTACACCGTTTGGTCGGCACAGTAACGATTGGAAAAACATGTGATGGTTTAGGGGCTTATTGGTGTTTTCTATTGCTTACAGCTTTCTCAACTTCACTTCGTCCAGTGTCTTCTTCCTTTTGCTGCCTTTCTTGGTCTGGATGACTGCTGTTTCTGGAAGATTTTCGTCATCATCATTGAAACTGTCATCAAAGAAGCTAACAGGTTCATTTAGATCTGTTACCTTGTTTAAGAAGAGTTCATTTGCATAGATGTAATTTTTTCTAGAGGAGGCTCCAGTTCTAGTTCTCTTCCCCTCTCTCTCTCTCTTTTCTTCCACTTCATATAGGAATCTCTGATGCTTGTCCACCTTGTAACAACTGATATCCCTTTGAGAAATAGAAAGTGTAATTAACAAATAAATTTAAAAACATTTTTAATTACAGATATTTGGCGAGTAGGTTCTCGTTCCACGATCTCCACTACAGTTCCCGACTTGGCCGTACCACCATAAGAGGATTTGCGAGGGAAGTTCTTACGACGATTTGGAACTTGTTACGGGAAGACTGCTTTATAGTACCATGTTGGCATGGGTGTTTGTAAATAGATGTTGACTTGTCTAATGACGAATACTTCGGCGCATTATAGCCCTCGTGTTGCTGACGGCGCCAGATAATCTGAAAACAACCAACCAACCAAAGCAGGTGAACGTGTTGGCTGTGCTACTGTGTCCGACACATCCACAGTCGCTTTTTCACTTCGTAAATCCTGCTCGGTTTTCACTTCTGAGATGACAGCAATTTCTTGTGCGCTGCTGCATATCTCACTCTGCCACAATTGCAAATTTTGTGTGTATACTGACAGTTTGAGCTTATTGTCAAGTTTGAAGCAATTTAAGACCAATAGCCATCCACTTGCTTTTGACACTTTGTCAAAATTACACACACTTGAGAGGAAAGGATTTACTATATTGTTCTGCTGGGTACCTAGTCACATGGGAATTTCAGGAAATGAATTGGCTGATTCTGCTGCTAAAGCGGCTTAAATCCCGCTGCAGCAGCCAGTTTCTTACCAAGATATTAAGACTTTAATTCACAAGTTCATATTATCATTACGTCAAGAAACATGGGATTTGCAGGTTAATAACAAACTTCATTTCATCAAAAATCATCTTAAATGGGCAGTAAATCCAATGCGTCGGACAGATTCTGCGCGTTGGTCATACCCGATTGACGCATCGACATCTATTGCTGGGAGAAGATCCACCTGTTTGCGATATCTGTCTGCGATCTTTCAGTAGTTCATATTTTAATTTCTTGTTCTAAGTTTCAGTTGCATCGTCTTAGGTTTTTTTTAAGAGTACCACTTTAAGACTTGAACTTTCCACTTTAAGACTGAAATTGAAACTCCCCATCCAAATCTTTTTGCATTCTTAAGATCAATCGGGGGTTTAAATCACATCTAGCTTTTTTAAACATATCCATTTTTAAAACTTTATTAATATCTTCATTATTTTAGAAATGTGTTTTTAACATTTTAAAATTATATTCTGTCACCTCTCATCATATTTATAATTCATCTTCCATCCTAGTTTCTTTTATCTTTTGTTTTGGTGCAGCATGGCCCTTGTGTTGCCTCTCCGCCATAAAACCCCAAAATCAAATCAAATCTTCAGATATTTTAGAGCTAATATAAGAAAGGAATTCATCGGATGTCGTTCCAAATTTATTCCGGAAAAACTCCGATATTAAGAAATGAATTGATAATTCCATTACATTTGTAGATTTCTTATAGTAACTTGTAAGCATAGTGTTACTGAGTCCTAAAGTTTTGCTTTGTTGCTAAACAGCATTAAAAAAAGTTCCATTATTTGGAGTTAAAGGAACAGTTTCCTTTTTCCCCATTGTCTTCCCTTTCAAGACTTGTAAAGACTTTCCAACAGCTGATAGCTTAGAGGGTTTCCAATAGCAAGAAACTGATGTAACGGAAGGCTCTTCACTCCGCCAATGAAATCATGCCATAAGAACGATAGCATGCTTGCATCCTCCTACAAACATATACTATTTTGAATATGTATTAAATTTATAATTCTTCTAAAATTTTAATAAGGAGCTACATAAAATTAAAAACTGTAACTGACATAAAATTAAAGACTGTTGGTAACTTTGAACTGAAAATTGGCTTTTATAAGACATATTTAGCAAATGGTTTCTTCTACCAATACATTTCAATAATTAATGGCTTGTCCAACAGTAAAACAAAAGACGGACTGGACTTGTTGCAGAAAAAAATTTCTCTGCCTGCCGTCAAAAATATCTAATTTTTTTAACTGCTCAGTGTTTAACTCGTCCATCCAGAGTTAGTGCCAAGAAGGAATATATCTGAACCAAATACACTATGTGGCAATTTGGCAAACACGTTCATTTACTTTTTCAAAAACTATTTATCAAACAAAAGTTTAGTATTGTAAAAGCAATGTCACTAGTGATTTACAAACATTAAAGAATAGCACATTTAAAATTTAATATTAATTATTTAAATAGGTAATGAATTAGAAACAAATTGTTTTTCACATATTTTATAATTTTATTTTTAATGAGAGATCGTGTATGGCATTGAAGAAAGGTAGCAAAATGCTGAGCTTTAAACTTAATTTTTTGAACTACAAATCAAATCCAATATTCGTTACAAAAGAGCAGTTGGTATCTTAGGATAAGATTGATTTTAACGTTTTTAAGAAATAATTTCAAAATTAATCTTACCTAAAGAAGCTGCGCAGTCATGACATTGAACTGAAATAATATTTTCATCAAGTTGATCACATAAAAGCGTAACATTGTAAGCTTTGTCTCGGATGCGGTGTTCAGGCGCCACCCTTGCTTTGACAGTGCAAAATTTTCCGTCCCTTTTCACTTGAACATAGCCAACAGCTCTCACCATAGCTCTCTCGTCCTGACCTGACCTGTTGGCGCAGTATAGCCCTTGTGTAGCTCTTGCGACATAAAACCCCAACCAACCAACTCGTTCTGACCTGAAATATAGCCCCCCCCCCCCGGATTTTTAATAGCAGGAAACTAAAGTGTTGGTAGTAAGTTTTTGTTTGGTTCCAACCAATTAATTATATTGGAAAGTTTTCTTATGTGAAGAATATATATATCAATAAATTTATATTATTAATAATTGTAAAACAAAAAAATTTACTAATTGTTTTTAATATACAACCTTTATATTCCATGCCATGGACCATAAGAAAGTACTATTCAAACTGAATCCATCAATTTGAAAATAATAATACAACTACAATATGGAAAACTAGTATTTTTGTAACTTTCTTAATAGTTAAGGTTGGTTTTTAAATAACTCATAAGTTTTCGAAAATGGTCAGGTACCATAAGAGCATTAGCACCAAAATACTGATGAACAAGCCCCTCAGGGGGTTTACTTTCTATAAGTAAACACGGGCTTCACAACCCCGAGGTGCCCTAGTGATCTAACCCTTCGTCTGTTTGTACCTTCTCATTTTGGGTTTTATATTTATCGTTTGTTTTCTCTTCTTTCCCTCATTGTGGTTACCTCTTCAGAGGTGAGGGCTCCCCTTGAGAAGCTTTGTGCCGCTCTGTTGCTATCAGCTTCTCTCGGGGATTATATCACCCACGTGTTTGCCGTGCGTGGAGACCCGTGTCCCTGGAAAGGGGGATCCTGGTAGTTGAGGGACGACATACTGTCTCAATACACTACTTTGGCCCTTGCTTCAGATAAACGGGAGGTGTACATTGGTCCCATGTGCATCAATCGGCTGGTCGTCCGACTTCGTCGGCGGCTTGGGATCAAGCGACCGGCTCGTCTACTGGGAATCTCGTTAAGGGTGGAGACATCTACAGGGACGAGCCGGTCGCGTATAGACACTAGAGAACCTGATAGTGTTATGCCGTGCGTAACAGTTCAGTTACTATTTTTTTCTTTTCTTGGTTTTTGTTGCTTGCCGGTGTGCACTATCCCTGATATTGAGGACTCCATGGTGGGTGGGATTCTAGTGTCCGAACTTCTCTTTAATTTATTTTATGATGGCTTCTTCTTCTCTCTCCAGCCCCACGGGAGGCCTAATTCCCCAGACAATGAACTCAAAACGTAATATTGAAACAATTGACAGCTCAACTTTACCAAAGAAACTTACTATTCCATCTGATTTACCATCCTTTCTTATTATACATTCCGATTCTGACCAATTAGCTAATTCATCTCCATTCTTAATTCAAAAAGCAATAAAAGGAATATGTGGTAGCGATCCAAAAAACATAAAAAAACTACGCTCTGGTGATCTACTTGTACAAACAATAGACTCAAGACAATCCCACTATCTCCTCAACACTACATCAATAGCCAATATAGCAGTCCTTGTAACTCCCCATAAATCTCTGAACTACTCGCAAGGGGTTATTTCAGAGTCTGATCTACTTCATGTAGACGACTCTGAATTGACACAAGAACTGTCACCCCAGGGAGTTACAAGTGCAAAAAGAATAACCATCAAAAGAGAGGGAAATATCATTAAAACTAAGCATGTAATCTTAACGTTCAATAGCCCAGACCTTCCCAAAAGAATCACAGCAGGTTACTTAAACTGCCATGTTCGACCATACATCCCAAATCCTCTGCGGTGTTTCAAGTGCCAAAAGTTTGGTCACTCAAGGAACACCTGCAGAGCGAAAATTGAAACATGTGCAACATGTGGCAGCACGGAACATCCTAGTGAGGGCTGCCACGATAAACCTGTATGTGTAAACTGTGAAGGATCGCACCCATCCTACTCCAGAAACTGTAATATATGGAAACAAGAAAAGAAAATTCAAGAACTAAAAGCAAATAACAATATCACATATCCCGAAGCCAAAACCATGTTCAAACAACTCTTTCCAGAACAAAAAGAAAAAACTTACTCAATAGCTACAACATCTTGCAAAACAGAAATAGCTATACAAACACAAATATCTATCCCTACAAACCAAACCTTAACAACTGAAAACCTTCTAAAATATTTTATACCACAATCGCAGTCTAACGCATCCTCATCTCAAACTGATCCAATTCAATTAGCCTCTAAACCAGTAAATACAACTACTAAAAGCAAACCAAAAAATATCTTAAAGAACTCTACTACCAAAAAAACTGAAGTAAATAAAATAACCAAACCTGGAGAAGCCTTGAAACAAAAAGTCTTCTCTAAAATAAAATTAAACCCTGACTCAGTCCTTAATAGCTATTTAACATCCAAGCAGCCAAAGTTTTCATATAAACCTGAATCCTTATCAGATGAAGAGGCCATATCAGGCCTTTCGGACACCGGGGACATGGATGTTGAGTTAGGGCTCGAGACCCCTCCTAATCTCCAACCAAGGAGGAGGTCAAAGGAACGGGGATCTGACAATATAACATCCTAAAATTCCATCTCCTTTCCTGGAATTGTCGAGGTTTCCACCACAATTCGGTAGATATTAAACTTCTCGTCGATGAATACAAACCTGTCTGTTTCTGTCTGCAAGAGACGCTCTTGAAGCCCTTTCAGAGCTCTCTTGTAAGGGGGTATAGTCCTCTTCGCAAGGACTATGTCAACAGCGACAGAGCTAGCGGTGGTGTTGCTATATTTACATCAAATAGCAATCCATCCACCCCGCTATCGCTCACAACTAACCTACAAGCTGTTGCTGTTAGAGTCGCAGTGCAAAACCACCTGATAACAGTATGTTCAATATATCTCCCTCCTAATCATAATATCCGACAAACAGACTTAGACAGGCTTTGTGATCAGCTTCCAGCCCCCTTTATTATAATGGGGGATTTTAATGGACATAGTCCTCTTTGGGGTAGCCCAGATTTAAACCTTCGTGGTAGGCAAGTTGAAAGATTCATGGAAGATCAAAATCTTTGTCTTCTGAACAATGGGCAACCCACCTACTTCCATACCCCATCGAGAACTTTTCATGCCATCGATTTGATCTTGTGTTCACCATCTCTTTTCTCACTTTTCAGTTTTCACGTGGGAAGTGATCCTTACCATAGTGATCACTTTCCAATTTATCTTGAGTCCTCAATAAATAGTGTTCCTCACTTTCGTCCTCCTCGTTTTATATTTGAGGCAGCGGATTGGGAACGCTACTCATCTGTTCTTCAATTAACACACGAGATGGTGGACCAAGATGACATTGATGATGCTATTAACTCCGTTACACAAGCTATATTGGAAGCTGCTCACCTTTCCATCCCCGTTACATCGACTAATCTACCGAGAATACCAAAGCCGTGGTGGAACCACGACTGCAAAATGGCACATAAGAAACAGAGGAGGGCTTGGGGTACTTTTCGCCGGTGCCCCACCCAGTCTAACCTCATATGTTTCAAGCGTGCCCGAGCCGAGGCCCGTAGCATTCGTAGACGGAGCCAGAGGGATTCTTGGCAGAGTTACGTTAGTACCATAACTTCTGCAACATCCTCAAAAAGGGTCTGGAACAAAGTCAATAAGATCAAAGGTCGATATCCTAATCTCTCTATTTCCATCTTAGAGAATGACCAAGGCGTTGTTTCAGACCCTAAGGACATTGCCGATACCCTTGCCGACGCTTTCGCCAAGGTATCGAGCAATTCAAATTACAAAGAGCCGTTTGCATCATATAAGCTTCGAGCTGAGAGAACGAAATTGAATTTTACTTCCTCTTCTACGGAAGATTACAATTCTGAATTTTCCATGGCTGAATTGTTAAGGGCTTTATCTGGCACCCACAATTCTGCTGTCGGGCCAGATGATTTACATTATAATATGTTCAAACATCTTCAGCCACTCCAGCTCAAGCTTATATTGAAATTATTCAACCGCATCTGGCGTGGTGACGTTTTTCCATCTACTTGGCAGCGTGCTCTTGTAATTCCGATAGTTAAACCTAACAAGGATCCAAAGAATCCCTCTGGTTATCGTCCAATAGCTCTAACTAGCTGCTTTTGTAAGCTATTGGAAAAAATGGTAAATGCTCGGCTTCTCTTTTATCTAGAATGCAACAATTATCTCTCTCGCTTCCAGAGTGGGTTTCGTAAAGGTCGTAGTACAATTGACAATCTCCTTCTTCTCGAAACATCAATTCGAGAGGCCTTCGTCAAGAAGAACCATTTGGTATCTGTGTTCTTTGACATGGAGAAAGCTTACGATCGTGCTTGGAGGTATGGAATCCTCAGAGACCTATATAATCTAGGCCTCCGGGGAAATCTGCCGTTATTTATTAAGAACTTTCTTGGACGCAGAACCTTCCAAGTGCGAATCGGTTCAACCTTATCTGCTGAATTTATTCAGGAACAAGGTGTTCCCCAGGGTAGTGTGTTGAGTTGCGCCCTTTTCATCATAAAAGTCAACGACATACTGACCTGCCTTCCACCTGCAGTGTCTGGTACCTTATTTGTCGATGACTTTCAGATGATGTGCGCCTCAACAAACATGTCACTGATTGAGAGACAATTACAACTTGCTATCAGAAGAGTTACCGACTGGGCAAACTGCAATGGGTTTACTTTTTCTGCAGAAAAAACTATTGCTATGCACTTCTGCAGAAGACGTGAGCTACACGAACATCCAGAAATATACTTAAATGGTACTAAAATTCCAATTGTCCCGGAGACAAAATTTCTGGGTGTCACTTTCGATTCCAAGCTCACCTTCTTGCCCCATATCAAGCTATTAAAAATTAAATGTAATAAGATCTTAAACCTTCTGAAAGTTCTCTCAAACACTTCCTGGGGTGCGGACACTACCTCCATGTTGAGGGTTTACAGATGCCTTGTCCGTTCTAAGCTTGACTACGGCTCGGTGGTGTATGGATCAGCCAGAAAATCGGCTTTGATGCTCCTGGATCCTGTTCACCATCATGGTATGAGGATTGCATCAGGAGCATTCCGTACATCACCGGTTAAGAGTTTGTACACTTTGTGTTTGGAACCCTCTCTGGGACTGAGACGAGATAAGCTTATTTTGAATATGTATTTTAAAATAAAATCTAATCCTTTACATCCACTTTACGATCATATTTTTAACCCATCATATGAAAGAATTTTTAATGCACGACCATCTTTTATACCATCTTTTTCATTAAGAGTTAAAAACATTCTCTCATTCCATCAGGTGGATAACTTTAGAGTTATTCCTCTAACTTTCTCCATTTCACCTTGGCATCATCATGAAATTACAATTTTTAACACTTTCTCAAATTTTAAAAAGTCTGAGACCCCTGATACTGTTTTTAAAAGTATCTTTTATGATCATCGTAATAGTTTTTCTCATTTCAAATCCATTTTTACTGATGGCTCAAAAAGCCAGGGCCACGTGGGTTCGGCTGCTGTTACCGACAATGTTACCTTGTCGATAGAGCTACATCCTAGCTGCTCAATTTTTTCAGCTGAATCCCGTGCCATTCTGCTGGCTCTGGATTTTATTTCAAAGAACTCTTATAAAATGTGGATTGTCTACACGGATTCCAAGAGCTGTCTTGACGCTCTTGGCAATCCTTTTTCACAAAATCATCCATTCATTATGGAAATTTTAACCCATCATTACAGACTTTTAAATAAAGGTTTTCACATTTTCTTTTGTTGGATCCCTGGGCATGTGGGTATCATGGGTAATGAGCGTGCCGATGTCATTGCTCGAACTGCATCCGGAACTGTGACCGATGTGCTTTGTCTTGATGACGCTTTAAAAGTATGTGCAAAGGCTCTCTTCGACACATGGCAGGCCATGTGGGACGCAGAGCCCACAAACAAACTACGCACTTTGCAGCCAATTATATCTGGATTCACCTTCTCTCAACCGAATAGGAAGAGAGAAGTTATTTTGTCAAGACTCCGTATCGGTCATACCCGATTTACCCATGTTCACCTTCTGCTGGCAGAAGGTGCACCCACATGTTCCTTGTGTAACATTAATTTTTCAGTTTATCATATTTTATCAGAATGCCCATCTTTTAATGCAATAAGGCAACGCCTTTTTAAAACATGTCATCCCTCATTGTCTATACTGTTGGATTCACCACCTCATACTAACCTTTTCAAATTTTTACTAGCGATTGGTTTTTATCACCTCATATAATTTATTGATTTTTTAAAAATAGTTTATTTGTATACATGTACTCTCTTCAAAATTTTGTAGAGTCTAGACTACACTGAGTATAACCCTTTCTTTTTTAAATAATTTTTAAGGATTTTATGGTTTCGGCGCAGTATAGCCTTGAAGTTGCTCTTGCGCCAGAGATACTAAAAAACCAACCAACCAACTGATGAACAAGTACTAAAAAGAGGTTGATTCCTGTACAAGAATCAAATGACTTTGCATAAGAATGAATGGTACACGAATGAAATGAAGATTCTTGAAAGTTAAGTTTCTGTTTATTATCTATTTTCTGAGAATAAATTAGTCACTTCGAATAGTTAATAAAGTATCCAACAATTTGCACTTCGAAACTATAGTTAAAAATCTGTCGAGTTGCGTTGCAAATGTTAGTCATTTTAACTGGATTGAATGATAATTGAATATATTATTTAAAAATATGCCATATTCTATAAAGTTAAAGGCAAATATAAATAAAACTGTTCGTAAATTGTACACATACCTTGTAGCTTTCACTCCACGAATTTCAGCTCCAATAAAATCTGGATTGCTTCCTAAGTAGCCAAACATTGTCATCGAATTTAGTTTTGGTAGATTGTCCGATTGCCCTTTATCGAACCTCGGCAAAACAGGCATTTCTAAAGAAATATAACTAAATAATAACAAAAAATTGATGTATAGTGATAATACGCTTTGTAAAAGGGGATAACGAAATACGAAGACACAGATGTAAACACTGGACTGCGCGAGATACAAACACTGGACTACATCTGCGCAAGAACGTCAGTTTGTTTATGCGTTTTTGATCACGTGACTTTTGCTTTGATTTCAGCTACTTTGAAACTTGATTTCTAATTAATTGAAAACATGTCGACAAAAAATAATGACACCATTGTAATTTATTCGTTTGATAATACTAGAAAATACTAAAATTATTCATATCCTCCACGTGTGCAATTTCCTCATTGAGAAATTTTTTGAAATTACTATTAATTATTGTTACTTTGATTTATTTTCAGGCAACTTTTAAAATTGAATAAAGTATATATCTTTTATAACTATTAATTTTAAATTATCAAAAGTATTTAGATTCTTGGATAACATTAAATGTTGCAGTTAAGTATGGATAATGGATTCTGTACTTATAGGGCCATTCTGTTTATAAGTAATGCAGGAAGATCACTAACTTCAAAGAAAAACATTAAAAAAAAAAAATTGAAATAAATCAATAAGGTATAAAAATCATTTATTATTCTTTTAAAAATAGCATACACATAACAATAGTATATAATATCACTGATCTAAAGTGGACAATTTTCTTTCTTTAGTTTTACAGCCATTATTTTCTGAACTTTAACTTCCCTCTCTAGTTTCATTTTTACTTCGATTTGCTCTTTGTAGATCATCATTATTTTTCTTACAATAATTATTTAGAAAGATTTTAACAGAGGAACCAATTATTTTAGTTAAAATATCGTCTCGAGTATAACTATTCCTGCAAATTTGATCATCAAACAATTCCTTATTTAGTATTTAGTATTTTATTGTAACATATTGTACATGCTAGATTCTTTTGGCTGGGATCATGTAAAAAATTATCCTCAAAATTTGTATACAGTTTATTTACTACAATATGCATATAATAAACAGCATTAATAACAAGATGTTGAGGATAGCAAAGGCTGTCTCTGTCTAATCTTTTCAGATAACTGTACCGTAAAATGGGGTGAATCGGAACACTTTTCAACTTTCCAAGTAAAAATCGGTTGTAATAAGAACGTTAAGGAACATACATTCAAAAAAGGGAACACATTTTAATTAGGTTCCCTTAGAAAGAATTCCATTTTTTTTAAGAAATAAAAATACAAAATATATCCAGCCATTAAAAATTGTAGTAAGATTAACCAAAGTGATTATAACAGCAGAAACGACAATTAAAGCCTACAACAAAAGAATGAAGATTTTATCCTTTTCCTTTTAACCTTTACACAGAGAGAATTGAACAAGTTTAATTCTGTTGAGCACTTTTTGAATGTTTCGGCTTATGAAACAGGTTCATAATAAACAATTGCATCCTGAAAGAAGAAATTAACAACTTTTAAAAGTTGTTGTGTTATAGCACTATGACCTGTTTCAACTAATGAGTACTTTCATAAATGCCAATTATATAGATCCTAACAATGCTGTTTTAAGACAGCACTTATTTGTTAGTTACATGAATTAAAATATATACTTTTCCTATGCAACAAATTCTTGAATTTCTTTAACGAGAATCAAATAAAAATGATGGAAACAAACATATTCATTTACGGAAATTATTCAATTAGAAAGGCAGATTATACTTACGTTGAATTGCCTCATTCACTAAAAAGTGGTTGAATGAAGGCTTTGACCTTCGGTCTTGAAATGAGAAATTGGGAGGCTCATCCACTATTAATTTTTTTGAAAATAACTTGCATGACTGACCCCTAAAAATAATTATTATTTTAATCCTGAAAATTATTTTTTATTTAGATTAACAGGAAGGCACACTAAAAAGGAAAATAAGTTACAAGATACAGTAAATTATTCAGGTTACCATTCCAATTAAATTCCAACTTTTTCAGCTGTTTTTTTTAAAAAACCTACGTAGACGTGATGTTGTACAATCAAAGCACATATATTTTTGAAATCATCGTCAGTGGTATTTTCTTTCTCAATTAAAGCTTTTAAGGATGATATAGCAAGTAAATCATTAAAATTAGACATTTTTGTTGGAAAATTTGACTTACCTAGTTTTTGCAATTCAACTTTTTTAAAATGGAGGGTTCCATTTAAATCCTTATTTATGGTAATAGAAGAAATTATTTCTGGGATCACTTCAGAAATATGCATTATCAGAATGCAATCTGGTTTTGAATACAGTCCAAAAATCCCCAGTATTTTCCCTCTGTAAACACACGTCCAGTTCACGTAGCGAAGAAAATGTATTTAACTTTATATATTGCTTTTGTATTTTGTTGCTGTCTTCTATGACACTTTTTAAATTCGACTCCTCCAATCTTCTTTTCTTTTCAGGAGTCTCTGGTCGTTGTTGTAGTTGGTTGCAGATAAGATGGGCACTCCATTGGTAATATTTAAGGTATAGCTCCATCTTTCAAACGAGGGTACGGCAGTTGAGACTTAAGAACTAATCCTGATTTCTTGTCAAAATATTCTACTTCATGTAGGATATCTTCTTTGCGAAAATGCTTTTCGCATACCTAAAATAATTAGAATTGAGCTCAAAATCATTATTTGCAATATTTTATCAATCACATTATAAAATTTTTAATGGAAAGCTGAGAGTTGTCATGAGTGACCTCTTTCCATGCATTATGAAAAGCAGGTGCATCATCACTCATGAAAACCTCAGTCTGCAAGGACGAAATTTTAAACTTTTAAGGCCTGGAAAAAGGCAACGAAAACTTCTGCAGTAACTGACACAGAATAAAAAACTGCCACTGGAAAACCTTTATGCAAGTTGTCTTTAACCATGACAGTTGTAAGCTGTAAACCATATTGATTTGTGCCATGAGTAGAGTCGATCATGACACAACTTTTGCCATACAACTCAAAAAGGTTTTGCTGAGCTTCTGTCATGATGCCCAATACAAATTCTTCGCTGCCAAGAGAAGGATAATCAGCTGACCCACCGGCTTATACAGCAATACTGGGTTAAAATCAGATGGCTCCATTTTTTTAACCATCAAATCTACAGATATTGCATCCTGTGAATGCAATTTGGTTTTTTGAAGCTTGAAATCTCTGCAGATGTTGCTTAAATCTTTCTTGTGAGTCGGACCTATTCTTTTGGTAGGAGAGTATTCAGCTTGAACCTCCGAAAGAATTTCTGTTATCGGGATACCTTGACTTAACTTTCCCGCCAACTTTGTTCTTTCTTCGGTTGTAATCCGCAACCTCCCGACTTCCACTTGGTGACCAACGTGGACAGATTGAAAGTCGACTTTGATCTCAATCGCTTCATCTAGCTGAATTCGGGTTACCTTAATATTGGCTGGACAGGTCACTCCAGTTTTAACTGATCCTCCACATTTTGTGTGGCGTTGCCCACTGTTCCTTACTCGAGGTTTGCCACTTCTGTGACAGTTCAAGTAAAGAATACTTTTACCATCAGTTTCGATTTTTCGCTCACTCTTTTGAATGAATTGATTGTGATTCTTTCTCTTTAATTAATTTCCACACTTTAAACTCATCATCAGAATAAAAAACTTTTGAAACAAAATTTAACTTGATATCAGGATGGACATCTTGGATGTGCTTTTGCAATTCGCTAATAGATTTCAATTTTTCCCCACACAGACCGCATTCTTGACTTTTAATCAGGGGAACGGTATGTTCGTGAAACTTTGTCAAGTGGACTGTCAAGGATCTTTTTGCATTGAATGGTTGGTTGTTTTCAGATTATCTGGCGCCGTCAGCAACACGAGGGCTATAATGCGCCGAAATTTGCACTGAATGTCAATCGGTATTCTAAACACAAGGGCTCTAGAACTTGCGACATAATATTCAAAAATTTGAAGGAAAGGAAATAAAAGGTAATTTGTAGAACAAACTCAATGCTTCAAAGAAAGCAAACCAACGCTAATAAATATTCTCCCAGTTCGGTTGTTCATTGTTCTTCAACCGGCCTCCGCTCCTGCTCATCCCCGCACGGAAATCGTGACGTATTGACTTCCAACTTTCTTCCTCACCCCCCCGCGAAAAAACTTGGGACTCAACCGAAATCCTCTTCTCGTAGGGGATGTCAGTGCGGGAAAGAGCCGCTAGTGTTGTTGAGCACTTGGTGTAAAGCTAGAGACCGTGAAGCCTCATACGTTACGTTGCGACGAAAGCCCGCAAAATGGATGATCTCGATTTAGCTCTGGTAATTCATTTAGAAGATGAAGAATCGTCTGAGGAAAGAAGAAAAAAGCGAGATATTTAAGAGGCGAAGAACAGAAGGGACGTATGAAATTTTAATTCGTCGCCATTTACAATCAAATGAAGAGAAATATAAAGAATATTTCAGATTGACGCCTGTGCTGTTCGATTACGTTTTGAACTACATAAAGGATGATTTGGTTTTAAAACCATAAACAGGAATAAAAATCCTATATCCCACGTGTTGCCCTTGCGCCGTTAAACTCCCACCAACCAACCAAAAATCCTATATCACCCTAGCAAAAACTTTGTTTTTTTAAGGTATGTAATTTCTTTTATTATTGATAATTAAAACAGGTACAAAAACTTAAAAACCAGCAAAAAATTTAGATATATACAATATCACTGCTAAAGTACAAAATTAAACTAAATAAGATCTATTTATAAACCATGTCAACATAAATAAAAATTTAATATTCCTTTAAATAAAAATTGTTACTTTTCTAGAAAGAAACATTTTTACTATACACAAAATTTCTATATAGGTATTGATTTCAAAATATTTAGCCGACCAAACTGTATAGTGGTTAGCGTGCCAGCTTCTGGACCGCGAGGTTGCGGTTTCGAGTCCCGTGTTAGGCATGGGTGTTTGTAAATGTATGTTGGCTTGTCTAATGACGAATGTTTCGGCGCATTATAGCCTTCGTGTTGCTGACGGCGCCAGATAATCTGAAAACAACCAACCAATCAAAATATTTACTTGGAAGTAATAGTAGTATAAATTATTTTTAAAGTATAAGATATTTCATATCATTCTTATCCTATTTTTTTTTTAATTTTTTTTTTTATATTTTAAGTACTATACATATCTAGTTAAAAAAATATTTAAAATTGTATAAAATTTTGCTTTAAAACTTACCTTATATGGAAAACTAAGAACATTTTACAATCTCAAAATAAGCTTAAGTAAATTTTCTTAACCTGTACAGCAAATAAATCAACACTTTCAATTTTCTCAAATAAACCCATGAATATATCAGTAATTTTTGGGGCTTTTTTTTTAATTTCTACGTTAATCACATACTTGTCTTTTGTCAGAACTCTTACTTCATGTTCTCATTCTTTATCATGCAGAAACATTAATATTTCAGATCTATCAATACAATAATAAATTATTATTATTATTATTGTGTTCTAAAACAAAGTTAATTATAGAATCAAACAGAGTATTTTAAAAAAAAGATTCTTTATTCTGAAAAATATGATGGAGAGGCATCTGCAAGAGGCAATTCTAAATTTTGAATCTCCGCCTCTCCCACCAAAATGCCAATTTTTAATCGTAGCTTTGCTTGTTCATATATCGGCAGTTTTGCCATGATTTTTGCCATTGACATCATAAAATGCGTCGTTTCGTCCATTTCGGTTGGCTTCCTCTCTTCTAATTGCTTCAAAAATTGGAGACGCTCATCCGCCCTTGACGTTTTGTGCCTCTTCCTTGAAGAAGTAGGTACATCCAAATCTTGAGAGGGAGATTGAGGAAGCTCCATCTCACTTTCATCACAGAATACTTCTTCTACAGATGCAGAAAGAGAGACATTTCCACATCCTACCTCTTCAATGTTAGTGATAGTACTGAAAGTTAAAATTTAGCCATTAAATACAAATATTCATGTTGAATTAATTACACAGTACAAAATATTATCCAAACCCAACAAGAATTGTGAACTATATTTATTACTTTTTTTGCTTATAATCTACAACAAGATAAATAAATAATGCTTGGTTGAATATAAAAATTTCTGATAGTTTTGAAACCAACTATTTGTTGGCAGCATAAATAGCTTATATGTAAAGTAAATTAGGTGTAAACAAAATATTTACAAGTTTTATTACTCAACTTGAGAAAACATAATTTAGACAGTAAATAAAATTTTTTAGGTATGCCTTCAAACTCTGGCGTGGATTTTGTAACAAAGCAATTGCTGTTACCAGAGTTTCCACTCAAAAAAGTTTTTTCCAAATCATATGTCGGATACCAATCTCTAAACTCTATAATGGATCGATATTCCTAGCTCTCAATACTCATTCAATGTAAATCTCAGTACTCTAATGCTCTTTAAAAACTTACTGAAGCCTTTTAATTTACTTTAACTACAAATATTTAAATTTTAACTTAAGAACATCTAGAACTACGAAAAGCATTACAAAAGATTTCAAGGAAGAACTGAAACTCAAAAAAACACATTGCCACTCAGAGTTTCTAGCCCTAGTTCTGCCTTTGCGCCATAAAACCACAAACAAACAAACAAACAAGCCACTCAGAGTTTATAACTTTACGATTAAAGTATATAATCTCGAAGCAGTCAGTTTCTCACATCCTCCAACCTTGAGTTGGGAGAGTTCACAACTCAACAAATCTCAGAGTCACAAATCGAGTCTCTGTAGTTCATGGAAGATTCTTCCAGACCGAGTTCTTACAGTTTGTGAAATGGGACCTTCAGGGTCTGCTGCTTGTATCTGTGACACTTCGGAAGGAGTAGCATTTGAGTCCCCACATGACCGTGTCTTTTGTGAAAGGAAACTAATAAAAGTTTCACAACGTGGTGTTTAGAAGGAAGAACTACAGGTTTTCTAAAAGAATTGCTGTCTTCACGATATTCAATTTTTGTTTTCAATCTGATGATACCATCCTCATCTTTGTAAACCTTTAAGAGTTTTCAATCTCTCGTTCTTCTCGCTAACGAATGCCTCTCTTTGAATTATCTTTATTACTGATTTTTCCGCTTCTGCAAAGTCCTCTGCATCCAGAATACCACGTTTTCTCACGTTCCCGTTTCTCAAATTTCAGTGTCAAAAATAAGTTCCTTAACGATCTAATTATAACCGATTTTTACTTTGAAAATTGAAAAGTGTTCCGATTCACCCCATTTTACGGTACCAATTGGCGCCAAGCCTAAATGCTTGCACGTTTAAATGAGGGTAAATGCATCGCAAAGACTAAATGTTTACAGTTTGCTATAGAGTTACCATAATAGTTGTTATAGGAAAATTAGTTTTATTAATTTATTTAACATTTGTAACAGCATAGACGGTTCTCGTGATAAGCCAGGATAATGACTTTTGGACGTTTCCGTATGTTATTTATCTGAAGGTTAGCCTGGAAAATGGAAAAGTTATTAAAGGCTATTAATTATTTTCATATCTGTTTTCAAAGGGGTTTAGAATTGTGACATGTATTTTTTGTTTGTTTCGGAAGAATGACCATGTACGTAATGACCATGTAGAATTGTATACTATTACTACGAAAGAGACCGCAGATAATGTCTCATAATAAATTTCTTACCTTCTTTTTGAGGAAGAGAAGCCATCTAGAAATGACAGAAGATCAGATCGTTTCTTTGCTGCCTCACCACATGAACCAGTACCAGCTTAGCTTAAATAAGATTTCCCCTCGGGGGCTCACATCTTGTGAGTACGGGCTTGGCGAACCCGAGGTACCCTAGCTGGGCCTAGCATTTTTCTTTTCTTTTTTTCGGTTAGGCCCTACCGTATGTACTGTTTCGTTACTTTTGGTTCTGTTCATTCATTTGGTTCTATATTTTGTCATATGCTTTTCGTTTGTAGTTCTTTGCTTATTTTATGGGTTGATTTATCTTACTCTTTGTTCTGAGATTCGTTTATTTTATATATATTTTGGGGTTTAGTTTATATGACTTGTTTTGTATTTATTTATGTTTTTTGTTGGATTATACCAACCCACGTGTTTGCCGTGCGTGGCGTCCCGTAAGGGGGAGAATGGGATCCTGGGGTTACCTTGCGTAGGATTCACATGGTTGGGTCCTCGCATGCGTGCCCTTTGGCCCAGGATTCACTGTAGACGGGTGGCAGGAGGTAGCCCCCTCCTGTCAATCGGCTGGTAGTAGAACTTTCATCTTCACTGCCTAGGGTTAGCATTGCGGTTAGGGTTGCCCAGCGGATCTACAACCCGAAGCCGTAATGCTATATCTCGATGCTATCCCTGAGGCCCCAAGGGTCTCCCCTTGTTGGGCTCTGTGATGGGTGGGGACGCATCGGGATGAACACAATAAAATTAAATATGGAAAATAAACAACCTCTCGGCCCTGGTGGAGCCTTTAATCCCCAAAACAATAGCCAACAAGCAGCTAAGCGTCCTTCAGAACCTGAAACTTCACAATCGTTTAAAAAACTCTCCACTTCTCTACCGACTTTTTTCATTGTGCAATCGACTGATCCATCCTTCAAATCAAAGTCTCCGTTTTTTATACAAAAGTCTGTGCAAGGAGCAATAGGTGAGCCAAAATCCATCAAAAGACTACGATCGGGAGATCTGCTAATCGAAGCAGCTACTCCCCTTCAATCCCAATCTCTGAACAAATTGACAATGCTTGCAACCATACCCATCACTACAATGCCGCATAAAACACTCAATAGTAGCCAAGGCGTGATCTCAGAACCAGACTTACAACATGTAGATGAGGACGAGCTCGTCTCTGAACTCTCCAGTCAGGGCGTGACTCGTGCTCATCGCATTACCATTAAACGAAACAATGACATACTAAAAACAAAACATATAATTCTTACCTTCAATAGCCCTGTCTTGCCACCTAACATTAAAGCTGGTTACTTAAACTGTCCTGTCCGCCCATATATTCCGAATCCGTTGCGCTGTTTTAAGTGCCAACGGTTCGGACACTCAAAAAATTCATGCAATAGGCCGGATGCATGCGCGAAATGTGGAAGTACAGAACATGCCGATCGGGATTGCACCGCAGCTGTCCATTGCATTAACTGCAATGGGGACCACCCTGCGTTTTCCCGGTCGTGCGAGATTTGGATTTACGAAAAAGAAATCCAAACTGTAAAAGCCACGCGCAATGTGTCCTACGCCGAGGCAAAAGCCATAGTACCACCGCTTGCATCTAAAACAGGAAAAAAAACTTATGCCATTGCAACTCAATCCAAAACCTTAAACAACATTAGTATACAGACTAATGTTTCATATCCCTGCCAACTCCAAACTCCCAGTGTATCTAAATCCAATAATTTAACTGTACCTAAACCTAATACCACTACAACTGCAATTCAAACTAAATTAACCACCATGAATTTAACTAATAAAAACTCATCCTCACTACCTTCTAAATCGCCAGCTATAAAACAACAAGTAAAATCTACAACCAAACCTGGAGAAGCCCTTAAGCAAAAGGTCTTCTCAAAAACAAAAAATCATGAACCCAATAAATCCTCACCATTGCCCTTGCACCAATCTACAACTAAACCGGCTGTTTCCATTACATCCAATTTATCATCGGATGAAGAGGTTATTTCTGGCCTCTCTGATTCCGGTGAAATGGATGTGGAACCCGGTCTCGAGACTCCTAATAATCTTAAACCTAGGAGCAACTCGAATGAAAGGCGGACCAACAATAAGCCATCTTAAAATTCAATCTCCTTTCTTGGAATTGTCGTGGTTTCCACCATAATTCGGTAGACATCAAACATCTAATGGATGAATTTAAACCTGTCTGCTTCTGTTTGCAAGAGACGCTCCTGAAGCCTTTTCAGAGCTCTCTTATTAGGGGATATAGTCCTCTTCGAAAGGACTATGTCAGCGGCGACAGAGCTAGCGGCGGTGTCGCTATTTTCACATCGAATAGCAGTCCATCTACCCCGCTATCACTCTCGACCAACCTTCAAGCGGTTGCTGTCCGAGTCGCCCTGCAAAATGAATTGATCACTGTCTGCTCGATATACCTCCCCCCTACTCTTAACATCAGACAAACAGAACTAAACAGGCTTTGTAATCAGCTTCCACCCCCATTCATTGTAATGGGGGATTTTAATGGCCATAATCCTCTTTGGGGTAGCCCAGACACAAACAATCGTGGACGTCAAGTAGAGAAACTAGCAGAGGATCATAACCTCTGTCTACTAAACAATGGGAAGCCTACTTACTTCCACGCCCCATTGAGGACATTCCATGCCATCGATCTTGTCTTGTGCTCGCCATCTCTTTTTCCTAAATGGTCATTCCATGTAGGACGCAATCCTTATAATAGTGATCACTTTCCTCTTCGCCTTGAGGGCTTATGCACTGGTGTTGCTCCTCAAGGCCGTCCTCCTCGTTTCATTTTCGAGGCAGCCAACTGGGACCTTTTTGCATCAGTTATAAATTTAACAGACGAGATGGTGAGTCAAAATGATATCGATGAAGCCACAACATCTGTGACAGACGCTCTTCTGGAAGCTGCTTACATATCAATACCCGTCTCATCAGTTCATCTACCGAAAATACCAAAACCGTGGTGGAACCATGCTTGTAAGATGGCTTATAAGAAACAGAGAAATGCTTGGAATACCTTTCGTAGGTACCCTTGCGAATCCAACCTCATCTGTTTCAAACGTGCTAGAGCAGAAGCACGTATTATCCGCCGACGGAGCCAGAGGGATTCTTGGCAAAGTTATGTCTCTACTATTACCGCTTCAACATCTTCTAAAAGGGTCTGGAACAAGGTCAATAAGATCAAAGGCCGTTATCCCAATTACTCCATCTCCATCTTGGAGAATGATCAGGGAATTGTTTCAGACCCCAAAGACATAGCTAACACTCTTGGCGATGCTTTTGCCAAGGTGTCTAGTAATAGTAATTATAAAGAACCCTTTGCCACGTATAAGCTTCGAGCTGAGAGGAAGAGATTGGCATTTACCTCCAACGCTATGGAAGATTATAATTCTCCTTTCACACTGGCCGAGTTGATGAAAGCCTTATCGAGCACTCATAACTCCGCAACTGGGCCAGATAAATTACATTACAGCATGTTTAAACATCTACATGCACTCCAGCTCAAGCTTATACTTAAATTGTTCAATCGCATTTGGTGCGAAAATAAGTTTCCATCTGCATGGCAAAGGGCTCTTGTTATACCAATCGTAAAACCTGGGAAAGATCCCAAGAACCCCTCTAGTTACCGTCCAATTGCATTAACGAGTTGCTTCTGTAAACTTATGGAGAAGTTGGTCAATTTCCGTCTGCTTTTCTTTTTAGAGAAAAATAACCATCTCTCTTGGTTTCAAAGTGGATTTCGTCGTGGACGCAGCACTGTAGATAACCTTCTCCTCTTAGAAACATCTGTTAGGGAGGCATTTGTCAAGAGGAACCATCTGGTATCTGTTTTTTTCGACATGGAGAAAGCCTATGATCGTACTTGGAGGTATGGTATCCTCAGAGATCTGCATAATCTAGGTCTCCGGGGAAATTTACCACTCTTCATTGAAAATTTCCTTTCACGAAGAGTCTTTCAAGTACGCATCAACTCGATCCTTTCCGATGAGTTTGATCAAGAACAAGGTGTTCCTCAGGGAAGTGTGTTGAGTTGCGCCTTATTCATCATTAAAGTCAACGACATCATGACCTGCCTACCACCTGCAGTGTCTGGTACTTTATTTGTCGACGACTTTCAGATGTCGTGCGCCTCAACAAGCATGCCTCTCATTGAGAGGCAGCTCCAACTTGCAATCAGGAGAGTTACAGATTGGGCCAACAATAACGGGTTTACTTTCTCTGCAGAAAAAACCGTGGCCATGCACTTTTGCAGGAAACGTGAGCTGCATCACGATCCGGAAATCTATTTGAATGGGGTTCTGATCCCCATCGTCCCGGAAACTAAGTTTCTGGGCGTTATTTTTGATTCCAAGCTCACTTTCCTGCCTCATATAAAGCACCTAAAGACCAAATGCCAAAAAATCTTGACTCTCCTGAAAGTATTGTCTAACACTTCCTGGGGAGCGGACACCGCCTCCATGTTGAGAATATACAGATGCCTTGTCCGTTCCAAACTTGACTACGGATCGGTGGTGTATGGATCAGCCAGACCATCGGCCTTAAAATTCCTTGACCCTGTTCACCATTCTGGTCTCAGGATTGCGTCAGGAGTATTTTCTACATCCCCGATACCAAGTTTATATGTGCTGTGTCTCGAACCCTCTTTGAAACTGAGAAGAGATAAACTCGTTTTAAAAATGTTTTTAAAAATCAAATGCAACCCTCGTCATCCGCTTGTAGATCATATTTTTAATCCTTCATTCATACGTCTTTTTGACGCCCGCCCATCATGTATTCCAACATTCGCATTGAGGATTAAATCTCTCCTCTCTATTTATAATCTTGGAAATATGAAAATTCATCCTACAACCTTCAATCTACCCCCATGGCATATTCATCAAATCACCGTTTTAAATATTTTTAGTAATTTTAAAAAATCCGAAACACCGGATGCTGTGTTTTTATCTTTATTCCATTATCATCGCAATACCTTCTCATATTTTAGCCCAATATATACAGACGGGTCAAAGAGCCAGGAGCATGTGGGTTCAGCCGCTATTCACGATAATACCATACTATCAAACGAACTGCACCCAGGCAGTTCGGTTTTTACGGCTGAATCCCAAGCCATTCTCCTGGCTTTGCAATATATTTATCATCAAAATCATTTTCAGTGGATTATTTATACTGATTCAAAAAGTTGCCTTGATGCATTAAATAATCCACTGAATCAAACTCACCCTCTCATTTTAAAGATTTTACATCTTCATGCCTCACTTTTAATTAGAAGTTTTAAAATTATCTTTTGCTGGATCCCAGGTCATGTGGGGATCATGGGAAACGAGCGTGCAGATGAAGTTGCTCGATCTGCAATGGGGCCAAGGAGCACTTGGCTTTGCCCTGATGATGCCATCAAAGTTTGTATAAATGCTCTGTCTCTCTCATGGCAGGCCATGTGGGATGCAGAGCTCACTAATAAGATGCGCTCATTTCAGCCCTCAATTTCTGGGTTTGCTCCAACCCAGTTATCTTGAAAAAGGGAAGTGCTCCTGTCGCGTCTAAGAATCGGCCACACTCGTTTCACCCATGTACATCTTCTGCTGGCAGAAGATGCCCCCACATGCAGTTCCTGTGGTGATGTTTTTACTATCCTCCATATTTTATCAGATTGTCCAGTTTTTAACTCTATACGATAGCATTTTTTTAATTCAAATCAGCCATCGCTCTCATCATTTTTAAATTCACCCCCTCATGCGAATCTTTTTAGCTTTTTAAATCAAATCTCATTTTATCACCTTATTTAAGACTTTTAATATTTACATTAAATGTTCTTTTAGCAATTTGCCAATGATGTGTGTTCATCAACGGGTATCCCTTTATTTGTATTTTAATTATTGTTTTTAAAATTGGTTAGTGGAAAAATGGAAAGCACCAAAGCTGATGGCGCAGTTTGGCCCTTGTGTTGCCCTTGCGCCAAATAAGTTCTAAACACAACCAACCAACCAACTTAAATAAGATTTTTATTTACGGGGTGTTGACCAACGGTCTTTCGGCGCATTATAGCCCTCGTGTTGCTGACGGCGCCAGATAATCTGAATACAACCAACCAACCAACAAGCTATAAACAAAAACTTAATAGATAAAACTTAACATGTAACAGGAGTCGAACGACTTGATATGAGTTGGTAACCAGCCCAGATCGAGTGGGTGACCTGCTGTCCATTTCAGTAGCTGCGTCAATTAAACTTTGCGACATTTTGCAAAGTGGACGATGGGGGGGGGCATATAGCGCTTTTTTACCAATAATTATAAGATTCGATCCTTAGTTACAAAACAAAAATAACTATTCTCTTATGTTGTAGAAATATTTAAGGTCCCTGACAATAGCTGGAATATAAAAAAATTCAAAATTGCTTTGGATGCATCTTATAAATTGACACTTCTTAAATATTTTAAAATAATCATATAAAATAAAATCATATTTCTATAGAGTTGTATTCTGCAATAATAATAGGGAAAAAAAGTATTTTGCAGCTAAGATCCCGGTTCATCCCTACTTTCTACTAATAAACAAAATGAAGACAACTAAGAAAACACATTTATTGACGCCACATAAATTTAATTAAAGCATGATATAATACAAATATTGTTAATAGTTTCTTTGGTGATTATTTTGCCAGCTTACTGCGCCAATGCCATTAAAATAGGCTTTAAAATTGTCTCGTATTACAACATTATCTTTTTCGCCTCTAACATTGCAGGCTGTTAGTGGCAACATATTTCATGTCGGCAGTGGCAGAGGGTCCTCAACATTATTTTGAGTTGAGGCAAGTACTTTTGCTTCGCGCAACAAATTATGTAAAATGCATGCGCATATGACTAACTTATCAGTCGTTTGTGAGAAAGTGGCAATTGGCTGAAAAAAAATCCTAAAATACGCACATAAAATTCCAAAGGCATTTTCGATTGTTCTCCTACCACGAGAAAGGCGATAGTTGAAAACAAATTTTGTTGAACTAACCAACCAAAGCACGGCAGATCCAAGTTTAACGGCGCAAGGGCAACACGAGAGCCATACTGCGCCAACCAATCGTCAATCAGTTTTAAAATGGGTTTAAAAATGTTTCAGTCATTGTTTAAATTAAAAATTCAAAAATAAGAAAAACTAAATGTTCATCTGCCGTGCTTTGCTTTCTAGGATAAGGCTTCATCAAATTCCGATGCAAAGCCAACGCGGCATATCCAACAACACCATGTGGTACAACAACATCCGTTCCGGGAAATGCTTTAGGAGACGGGATTTGAATTCATTGGCTTGAATTTTTTGTCCTAAATTGCTTTTCTGGTAAATCCCAGCATCCCCTTCTCTGCCATATAATCCCACATCGATTGCAACAAATTTATAGTCTGCATCGACTATGGCCAATAATACAATTGAATAGAATTCTGCCGAACCACTTCTATCTGGCGCCCTTATCTTCACATGTTTTCCATCAATGGCACCAACACAGTTTGAAAAATTCCATGCTGAATGAAATGTATTCGAAATTTTCAGCATTTGTTCTTCCGACGGTGTTGGCATTGTAAGGGCAAACATAGCTTTAATTATGCTATCAGCAACTTGCCTTACAATATTGCTTATCCAGGAATGGCTTATCCTTATCCGGAACTGAAAAGCCAGTGACCGGAATGACTCTCCAGTAGCTAAGAACCTGAAAGGAAAATAAAATTTGTATATATTAATCCTTAAAAAAAAATCTTAATTTTTTCTTGAGTAGATGGCCAAACATAAAATTGTGGTTGATATATTAAAAATGTGATATAAAATTGTGTAAATCTGATTACTATTAACGTCTTTTATTAATTCCAGATATTGAATGTTCTAAGAGGTGGGCATATGTAAGAGATTACTATATAAGACGGAAAGGAAAGCCTAGTACTGGACAAACCTATCATTAGACCCATTCATGGAGTGGGAGGCCTTGTCTACACTGACACTGACAAATCTGAAGCCTTTGCAGACATTTTCGAGAAACAATTTCGGGAGAATGATGAGCCCTCTGACGAGGATTTTGAGGACATAATCATCAACTCTGTCAGAGTTTGGAAAAACTCAACTGCAAACTCATGCTCACTACCACATACTACTGCTGAGGAAGTTCAGGCTATTATCAGCAAACTTAAGCCCCGTAAAGCCCCAGGCATTGATCAGATTTCAAACAACATGATACGTAACCTTCCCTCCAATCTTTTAAATTCTCTGGTCTGTATTTTCAATTCAAGCTTAGATAACAACTATTTCCCTGACCCTTGGAAAGAGGCACTTATTGTCGTAATCCAAAAACCAAGCAAGGACCCCATCATGACTTCCTCCTATAGGCCAATTAGTCTCCTGCAGGAATCGCCAAAATCTTCGCACTACTTAATATAGTGAGTCCAGACTAATGAGATTGTTGAATTCACCAACTCGTCTGGACCACTCTCCAGACTTATTAACGAGATGGTCGATATCACCCACTCTAGTCTGGACTTAATTTTAATCTCGTTATTGTCTTACTGATTTGTTTTATATATACTTTCAAATTGCTCATTGTGCCCTTTTACCAGATTTACTTTATATTGCTTGATTCTCACTGTGTTTTGTATATTTGTATACATCTTTATTGCTCACTGTGTATCCTATCCCTCTCCCAATCCAGATCTAATGAGAAGGTTGACGTCTCCAACTCGATCTGGGCTGGATATCATCTCGTATCTAGTCTTTCGACTGCAGTTTTAATTGACTCTCCAACTTAATTTTTATTTCATATTGTATTATAGTTATTATATTATATTTTTTATATTGCTCATTGTGCCCTTCTACCAACTATCAGATTTATATATTAGAGTCATGTGGGGCAAGTGTGCGCAGCGGATAAGTGTGCGGAGGTTTCTTTTTTATAAAACCGTTGACAGTAGAGTAGGGGAACTGACTGCCTTCAGTAGTCACTATGACGTTGGACAAAAGAGCAAAGGAAAAATGGAGATTTCCTAACAGCCGCAAAAGTTATCTGCTCATGGCCAATAACAAAATGAGGATCAAAAACGGAAATATATCTTTGTACTTTCCAACTAAATATTACGTGAGTAAATGTTACAAATATACTACTTGGCCATTTCTTTGAGAAGAAACTTATGCATTATTTGGCTAAAAGAAAAATTAACTTTTTTTGTGGAGGAGAGTTTATAACAATGTCTACATCCAATGCAAATCCAAAATAAGAGTCGTTTAAGTACCATTTATGTGTTTCATAATAATAATAATAATGGCTAACTTGATTTATTACAAATATTTTACAATGCAAGATATTTAAAAATTTTTATGATGAAATCAAAATCATAACCCAAGTACTTCATGTTGCTCATGTAATATTTAATTTCGGATTATTTTTACATAAAAAATCGTTAAACACAAAATTTTATTGTATAATGTAGGTAAAAAAATTTCAATGTAAACAATAGCAATATCGTTCCAAGTTTGCACTAAACTTTGTTTTGCCAAAAAACATAAGCGAGATGTATGGTAAAAGTAATGAAGCATTTATTAGAAGTGAATCGGATATCATTGTCATTTTTTGCCTATTGTTTTAAAAAATTTGTGTTGGTACATTATCTAAAAATTATTATTCTTGGAAATTTTCAAAAAAGAAACAGCACGATAATTTAAATGCATTAATACACAATGAAGCGAAACATAAAAAGAGACGAGTGTTTGTAAAAAATAAGGCTTAATTGCATTTGACGATCACTATAAATTGAAAAAGCAAGGATGGCAACTGCTTCCCAAACATCAGATGAAAAATGATAGCTAAGTTTTTTTTAGTAAAAGTTGAGTTGGGTAGATGGTGTCGATATTATAATGGTGCAAGCACACAACCGCTATGCCTAAACACAGTCACAATATCTACAGACTACATGGTCAAACTGGGAATTGTTACTTTTATTTAAAAGTGTATTTTTCTACACAAACTTCTTATCTCAATTATTTGTATTAAATAATTTTAATTAATTTCATTACATTTCAACTTAAAATATATAACATACCATTTGGCTGTAGTCCACTTCATCAGGAACAATAACTTCGGTTTCATCACCTGCGAGAAAAATAAGTTATATTTAAGGTGGTAAATTGTATACTTGTAAGTTTAAAAGAAGCTAATATACAATACACATTTTCTGTACTTTTCTGTTATAGAATTGTCAATCGGCAGTTATTCAGGCAACAATTTCTTCACTGTTTGGGCAAATGACTTCAAAACTTGATCCGAAATACCTTAATTGAGTTTCAGAGTGCATGAGGTTAGTAAGCGTTAAATTACTGATGACGAGAGGGAGGGGAGCATGAGGTGGCATGATACTTTTCCGTTAGCTGGATATTAAAAACCGCCAAATTGCAGCTGTAACTCAACCAAATTAAAATCCTTTAAAAGGTTTATCTTCTATAGCAACTTTAGAACATTTGACATTTATAGCAATATAACATCACCCTATTTTTTTAAAAATAAATTTCTTTAAAAGAATTTTCTGTAAAAGAAAATGTCAGCGAAATTTGGGCAACTAAAATATAGTGTTCAACAATTCTACGTTACATTTTACTGCAAGTAGCAAAAACATTACGCAAAGCTAACGAAATTTTTGAGTATCTTTCGCTTCAAATCATCTGTTATGCAAAAAGGTTACTTTTCTACGTGCACTTTGGAGAGGTGAAAGCACTGATTAAAATACAAAAATAAAAACAAATGGACGACGTAAGTGATGACGTCACGGTTGTCAAGTGAGTCTAAGCAATCCGTTGCTATGGTAGTTTCATTGTAAATTTAGACTCACTTTCTTCGAGCTATAGTAGAGACACAATTTAAATTCATCCAGCCATATTTAAGCGTTTGAAACCTTATAATCGTATAAACAGTAAGTACCATCTTATCTGGAATGCATTTGGAAAATTATTTTTTAATGTAATGTTTTGTTTTATGTATTTTAAATTCACCTTGTGTTTTGTTTGCATTTGCTTTCGCGTTCAAGATGTATTGTGTTCAGCGGGATTTTTAAAATCAATCGTTGTTAAAGTTTTAATCTTGGCTACTTTTGTGCTTAATTTAGATTTATTTTAAAACTAAATTTTAGAATTTGATGCAAAAAAGTTTATATATTCTTTTTTAAACAGGTGCTATTAGCTTCACTGCAGACAACAGATATATTTTGTTGACTCTGTTATCCGATGTTTTGTGTATGTTAATAAAATATACAATATTAGTTTAAACATGTCAACTAATGAAATTCTACTTGAAAATATGTACTTTTGTGTTTTATTTTAAGATATATTAACAAAGCTAGTTTTCTGTGGCACTTCTTTCCTGTATTAAAGCAAAATCATACACATTACTATCTTGACAAACAGTTGTTTCGATTCCAGATTTTTATTTTCAGATATATTGGTCATTCAGTTGTTTCTTCTTTTCTTTTTTAGATTCTCATAGAAATTTATTCTTTAAATTATTTTTCAATATTTATTAGATGTCAAGGAAAAGTGTAATCAAGTTATCTTACATAAATAACTTGTTTTGTAATGATAATAAGTTAATTGAGAAAGGTGAAAATGCTGTGGAGTCTGGGCATATTGCTTCCTTCTGCTATGATGCTGAAAGTCAGTTTCTGAAAGGGTCTGTTTATGCTAGCATGAAAGATAAATCATATTCAGTCGAAGTAAGTTGAAGTGTAAATATTATATGCTGTTGTTATACTGCTTAATATTTGTGTATTATATACTCTTCTATGATTATTATGAGAAGGGCGCTGGTTAGGGACAAAAATTTACCATTGTAGCAATGGTATGAAAGTTAGGTACTTACATACTATCACAACCATGGCCACCTTCGAGATAACTCGCCAGATTGGCAACCCCGATTTCGCACGTGTTGAAAGCGCTGAATTAGTAACCATGTGCTACATTTCACATTCCGTTTTTTGCTTTGGTGCAGTTTTTTTTTTCTCAATGTCGCCAATATGGTTGCGATAGTATGCAAGTACCGAAATCTCATTCCAATAACATTTGGATTCATTTGGTATGACTATGGCTAGATTTAAATCTCTCCTGGTAATAGTTGTTAAAAATTGCTGTTTTTTCATTAGCTGCGCTCACTCTTGGTTTTAAGATTAAAGATTTAGTTATATCGGTGTTACTGGATTCTTCCTTTTAAAAGTCCTACACTGAAGTTATACTGTGCTAAAACATATTTACAATATTTTTCATGCCCATAAGAAAAATAATATTGTTGAAAATTCTTAGTCAAAGTTTGCAGAGTTGCAGACTGCGAAACATGACTCGGGAAAAATGACACAAGTCAGTTCAAACTTTAAACTGACTTGTGTTGCCCTTATTGCAGTGTTAAGTCCTCTAATTGCAATTATAAATATTTTTTTATTTTTGTTACTTTAGATCTTGCTTAAGGAAAACAATGATGTTCGTAAAGCCACTTGTGAATGCCCCAGAGGACTTGTTCTGTGCCACCACATTGCAGCCCTCCTTCTTTATGCCCACTACAACGTGTCAGTGACTGACAAACAATGTGTTTGGTCCCAAAAAAAAGGTAAAAGGAAGGACGAGGCTGTTAAAAGCGTGAAAGAGCTTTTTCCAGCGAAAAAGTTCAAGGCTGTGGCAAATGTTCCAACAAATCTGCGGGAGCAAACTTACGATTTGCTTCAAGGACATCAAGCCACAGTGGGCTTCACGTGGATTTTAAGCCCAGAAGCCAACGAAGCTAGCAGTAGCATTCTTCCATCTCCTCGAGACATTATTTTTTCAAAGGAATATGAAAACTCTCAGGAGAAGGAAGAATTTTTTTCATCCTTGATGAAACTCAGTGCTGAGCAACTTGCATCTACTGTTGAGCAGACAAAAGGGCAAGCTTCGAACTGGCAATGGTCGATCCTTAGGAATGACAGATTAACGTCAAGCAACTTTGGATCGATTTTAGCCGCATGCAAGAGGAATTCATTTCCTCCTTCATTGTACAAAAAATTGCTCAATACTTACAATTTAGATGGAGTAAAAGCTGTGCAATGGGGGAGAGAACATGAAGTTGATGGGGCCATTTCTTTCGAAACCTCCATGAAAATGAAGACGGAAGAAACTGGACTCTGGTTGCACGAGTCAGGAATTTTGGGTGCTAGTCCCGATAGAATTGTTACTTTTGATGATGGATCAATCGGGACTATTGAAATAAAATGCCCTTTTAAATTCAAAAATGACTCTTTGTGTGAAGCCCTGACCAAGGACAAGAAATACATTATTTTCAAAGAGAATGATCTTTATTCATTAAATAAGGATCATAATATTTACCACCAGATACAAGGGCAGATTCATATTGCCAACTGCCAGAAAGGTTTTTTAGTTTTGTGGACTTTGAAAGACTTTCTTATTTTTGAGATTGCACGAGACGAGGCATGGGCCAATAATTTTAATGTATTGCAAAATTTTTATTTCAAGCATTACTTACCACATATTTTAAAAAACCCTTAATAGATATCTAGTAATTTATTTCATTCAGCATATGTATATTTTTTTGTCTTTCATTTCTACAAGAATTTTGTGGTTTTTATGGTGTTTTGTATTTTTATTCAAGGTATTTTGTTTCATTTATTGTGTATCTGGTGGTAAATGTATTTATTCAAGAATTTTGAGTGTTTTTTATATGGTTTTTTGTATTTATAGTCAAGATATGTTGTTTCTTATATGGTTTTTTGTATTTATAGTCAAGATATGTTTCTTTTTTCATCATTTATTCAACAATTTTCTACAGATTTTTATATACACTGCGTGAAAAAAGTAGAAGGACACATGATTTTTTTTTTATAAATAAAAAACACTGATTTTTTTCCATAACAATTTAATGAGTAATACTTTAAATTACTAATTACAAACAGATAACTGTATCTGAAAATTGAAACAAAAAAATACAGGTCAAGTACAGCAGTAAATCAGTTTTGACTTCATTATACTCTGTGAAAAAAGTAGAAGGACACTTCTAAATAATGCAAATAAAAGTCTTATTAATAGGGAATTCTTCCACCATTGGCTTTGACTACTTCAAAAATTCGATTTGGCATCGAATCATATAAAGTTTGAATTTCTGTTTGGCAGAAATTGTTCCATACATAATTCAAAGTTCTCCGAAGCTCAACTATAGATTCAAACTGCTTGCCTTCCGCGTAAACCCGACGAACAATCATTGCCCATATGTTCTCTACAATGTTGAGGTCCGAGCTTTTAGCAGGCCATGGCAAAACCCGAACATTATTTGCTGCAAACCAATTTTTAACCCAGTTAGCTGTGTGAATTGATGCTCCGTCCTGTTGAAAAATCCAGTCATTTTTGCCTAGCTCAACGCCGTAGGGAAGGACATCTGAATTCAAGACCTGGATGTAATCTGTGTGTTTCTGCCTGCCACTCAGGAACACTAGGCTTGTTCTTCCTCCGTACCCGACTGCCAACCAAACCATTAAACTCCCTCCTCCCATCTGTCGGGTAGAATAAGTCTTTTCTTCAGTACCGAGACAGTGCCAATAGTATTTGTAGCCATCTGGACCGTCTAAATTAAAACTTTTCTCATCAGAAAATATAACGGAGGTTCATTCTGACGTCCAGGACATGTGGTTTTTAGCCCAGTGCAGTCGGTGTTCAATGTGCCTTTCATTCCATTTGGGATGGTGCTTCCTTTTTCGGAATACGAAATTTTCGGATCTTTTTATGTAGTTGTAGACAGTTCTTCTTGAAGCGTGTGTGATGCCTGCATTATTTTGAGCTTTAGCAATACTTTCATCCGTTTTTTTTAGTTCCCGAATGATTTTTCTTTGATCGCGTTGCGTCAGTTTTTTAGATCTGCCAGTCTTCTTTTTGGTTCCCTGACTACTAGGATTTCTTATATAGTTTGAAACAGTATTTGGACTAATATGTAGCTGGCGTGCAATCTCTCTCACACCTTTGCCATCGTTTTTGTAGGCATAAATTTGACCTTTTTCAAACTCACTTAAAGGTTTTCCTCTAGGCATTCTAAAAAGATGAAAACGACAGATTTTTAATAAAATAGTATGTTTTTCTTAACAAAAACAGTTAAAAAGAATGAAACACCTACCTTTGAGGTTTACAATATTCCAAAACAAATTGTTTTAGCACGTGTCCTTCTACTTTATTCACACACCAAAAATCATTAAGTACTGTTTTCCTTAATTTTTACTAGTGGTAGATAAAATTTACTCATTTATAAAAAAGAAAAAATAGCCAAACTACATAAATAAAGAAATTTAGATCAGGAGGATCGAAATACAAAGCATAAATTACAAAATATGACTGTCCTTCTACTTTTTTCCCGTAGTGTATGTGGACATTGTTTTGTGTTCGTGTCCCCCCCTCAAGTCCTGCTAAGCTGCCTCAACGCGGCGGGGGGGGGGTGTCCCTGGGCGGAATGGCTGAAGTACGTCGGGAGCTTGCTCCTGGTAGGTTCAACCAAGGCGTGAAGACCATTCCACTATGCCCAGCTAAAGCTTACAGGCAGATACATAAATGTGTATCAGTGGGTCGATCTTTCCTTCAGCTTCGAGAGTGTGCCAATTTATGTTCTTGATACTTTCAGGTTGCAATAACATTAACAAGCTAGTAACACTTGTTAGTAATTGAAATGTAATCATCCAATAGTGAATCCTCAGTGCATGTGTTATTTAAATTTATTCTCTCTTTTCCCTTACAGATTTTGGTGAATAAAATTATTTTGTGTTTCTCATTTTTGTGTAAGACTGAATTTTTTATATTTGACTTTTAAAACATTACCAGTTGAATATACCTTGGATAACATGAATAAAAGTTTTTTTAAGTGAATATTTATATAATGGAACAAACCTAAATAGATCCCTACCCATTTGTATTCGTGTCCTTAATTAGTTGAAGAAATGAACACTGAATCAAATAGAAGCCCTTTGCATATGGTACATGTACTTCTTGCCATGATTTTCAACTGTCCATATTGCTTTAGAAGCAGGTAAGATACTCAAATTAACAGCAGATTAAAAAAAAAAAGGCATTGCATAACAAATAGTCGAACATCACAGGTTGAATATGCCATTAATAAGTTTTGTATTCTTTTAAAATATAAAAACATACAAAATATTTGTTAACTAAATGTAACAATGAAACAAACATTGTGAATCAAACTTGGGGCCCTTTGTATGTTATTGACATATTCAGTCTCAATGAAAAAGATGGCCTGCTTAAAATGTAAGTTGCTAGTCTGAGTCTAAATCTTATAGGAGGTATTTCTTGGTGTGGCTGACAGGTTCTGCTAATGCTTTTCTGCATTTTCACTGAAATTAAATATTTGGAAATATTTAATTCAGTAACATTAACTTATCAAAAAGATTTATATTTTCTAAGAGTCAATTTCATGAGGGACTAACAGAAACGTGTTCTTTACCATTTTCACATTATGTCAATTACAGGAGTAAAAAACAATTAACTTCCAGGCAAGAAAGAGTATTTTAGTGGGAAATCATAATTTCCATAAAAATCAAATTCCTGCTTTTAAAAGTGGGGGCTTTTTATAACGACATGCAAAATTTTAAAACTTTTTTACTTGTAAATCATGGGGAAATAATACTTTTTCGTGAGGAATGCGATAAAATAACTTTTCCACATTAGAGTGAAAAAGTACTTTCTCGCATGCCTCGTGCTCAAATATAGTCTTGGTATTAAAATGAAATATTTCCAAAAGAAATTTATTGACTGGAGTTGCCGACATTAATAATATCAGCATTACAATTATTTTTTGCACATGGTTATAATAAAAATATTGTATGTAACACATGGGAAAATACTTTTTCAAACTCGGTAAATTATTTGACGAGTGCGATAGCACTCGTGTGAGGTTGTGAAAAATTATTAAATGTGTGAGGTTTTTTAATATCCAAAATGAAAAGCAAGTTTCAGAAAACAGTAATATTCAATAAAGATAGCAACTGTCTTTTTTTTTTGGGAAGATGAAAGGTTTCATTCTTAATTATTCCCTCACTATTCTTGATGCAATTTTTATATGGATTATTATATTAATTTCAAATTTTTTAAATAAACAGTTAAATTCTTTATTTATTTATTATAGTCGAATAATAAATACCACTATGAAATAAGTACTAAGTAAGTATATCACCATGGATTTATAGGATGCTGAAGATGTGTCTTGTAGATTTCAAATGAAAAAGCCAGTGTGAGAGATTAATTTAACAAAATTAAATCTTGAAAAGATCCAAAATATTTTTTTAATTGAACAAAAAAATTAAAACAGTAAAAAAATGTGTACACTAATTTCAAGAATTGTAAGTTAATTATTTGTAACAGAAAAAAATTTAAAAGATTTAGGCAAACAACAAAATTGAAATACAAATATTTTATTTTCGAAAAAATAGCAATACAATAACATTGTCACACATACACCTAAATCTGTAAGGTGAAAGAAAACGTGAAATAACACAAAAGCTTAGGGGTTCACTTTTAGGTGATTATATAGTGTCCCTCATTTTGTTAGTGCAAACTAAAAGTATGACTCGCTGATGCAAATTTATGTATCTGCCTGCAAGCTTTAGCTGGGCTTAATGGAATGGTCTTCACGCCTTGGTTGAACCTACCAGGAGCAAGCTCCCGACGTACTTCAGCCATTCCGCCCAGGGACACCCCCCCGCCGCGTTGAGGCAGCTTAGCAGGACTTGAGGGGGGACACGAACACAAAACAATGTACACATATATAAAAATCTGTAGAAAATTGCTGAATAAACAATGAAAAAAGAAACATATCTTGACTATAAACATAAAGTACCATTTGAAAAACACCCAAAATTCTTGAATAAATAAAAGATGAAAACCAACACATCTTAAATATGCATGAGAAAAACCACATAAAAAATCACAAAATTCTGGATTATAAATAAAAGATGAAAAAAATACACAATCATTAATATACACACAAACTTCTGAAAAAATTGGTTTTAAAAAAGAAAAAAACTGCAATTGGTTGCACCCCCTTTATTATCAACCGAGAGTCCCATTCATATAGAGGAATCTTCAGCTCGGTTGCTCGACAACAGAGGAAGAGGGGTCAGAACCAATAGTTAAACAAAAAAAAACACAATTATTTTGCATATGATTGCCCTACTTCCTTTAATAATGGATTTCGAAAATTAGTTAATGCAGCACAAACTTGAAAAATTACTGTTGCATGAGGAAAACATTTCTTTGGGATTAATTTTATAATTTTGTAGTATTTTATTCTACAAATGGCTCTCTCCACATGTATACGAGCCCGAGCAATATTAGTGGTTGCAACCACTTCCGAAGGAGTAAATTGGCTAGTATACAAGAATGGAGGGATGTTGACATGAACTCCTTGGGGAATGAGGTCAGTGATAAGAAATCCCTTATCGGCAAGAATTAAATCACCTGGTTTTAAACAACTATATAAATCACTGCAGGATTTAAAAACATCTTTATCAGAGGTTGACCCTGGGTACAGATCACTTACAGAAGTGATAACACCATTTGGAGCAACAGCTATCAATGCTTTCATCGTATTGCGATGTTTATAAGAACTGTAAAACAACTTTTGGTGATCCATACGGTTGGGTACCTCTGTGAAGATTTCGGTGCAATCCAACACCATCCTGCAGTTGATGAAATGGTTGAAACAATGAGGCAGACATTCCTGGTTTTTGGTTAAGTTTGGAATACTTTCCATTAAGGTTACAAATATTAATTCATGAAGTACATGAATCCAAGTAAAGAAAATGTTGCTAATGGTAGCCCGGCTCACCCCAAATCTAACCGACAGGTCCAAATGACCTAGGTTTAATTTGAGTTTCATCAGTGTGATGAGGAGCTGATCCTCATAGGATGTGTTATCAACCACCCACTTGTAATAGTACGAAATTTCACTGCTTGAGCAGATACTGAGCAGGGTGTTAAATATATTTACATCTGGTAAACCAGTATAATATTGAATATGTTCATTGTTGTCTTTTATAAGACGGAAAGAAAAAGGCTTCTTTTCCAGTTGTGTTATCTGGTCTTTTAACACTTTGATTTCTTTCTGCAAACAGTAGATTTCAAAAAGATGTGTTGCACAAGAAGGTCCTTCAGCTACAGCATTCAATGATGATGGACCTGCTTGATCATCTACAGATTCAAGAGTCCTATAGCAAAAAATCATAATTAACAAGATTCATTTAAAATACCCAAAAAATTGTATAAGAAAATGAAATTGTTGGTTTATTCTTCAATTCAATATCTTCACTAGAATATTGTATTATTTTTATAGCATTTCCACCTTTAATATCTCATTACTGATATATTTCACAGGTTAGGTTTCTAGATTCCACTTTTTATTATTTTGGTCATGAAAGATTTTGCCAAAACTAGCAATTCCACATAAAAAAAACTTTTTTAAGCAGGATTCGTGAAAATAAAACATTCAAGGACCTATGAAGAGACTTGGCTGAGAAGAAATTTTATGTTTGGGCTTCACTTACTTTTAGAAAAATTGTCCATTTGGCTAATCCTGATAGTAAAAGGTTTATATATTTTTAATCAGTCTATATCAAGTAAAATCTTATCTAATTAAACATGTGTTAACTGTACAGAATTTTCTGGTTTAGAAAGCTAATAAATATCTTATACAGTTAAGTAAAAAAAAATATTTCTTACTTGGGATGTTTTTCAGGCGAATCAAACATCATTATTTTCTTCTCATTTCGTTTGAAGATGCTTGGCCCATTGCTCTTCGCCCCATTTTTGAAGTGACAGCTGCAGACTTGAGAGTGTTTGGTTGGGAGTTTGTCAGCCCTCCTAAAATTATTTTTCACAAAAAAATTAACCCATAAAAACAAAGTTGTTAAGATACATTCTTCATATTCATTTTTAATTTTTTAAGCTCAGATCCGAGTTGCCATAGTGTTAAAGCATCAGTAACCTGGCATGGATTAATTATTAATTTTTTTTGTGTGGCCTAGAATGCATTGCCATCGACAAGTCTATTTGCCAAATTTTAGATGATTAATTAGCTTTCTACAGCTATGGTCATCACACACTTAAGAAATTAGTCATGATTTAAAGAATAATTGTATTTAAGTAATGAATTTTGTGTGTGTATATATATAATTTTGACAACAGTTTAAAGTAAAAAATACATAAAGATGAAATATCTGTCCTTCTCAAAACAAATTTCAATAAATCTCCACATCTATCAACAACCACTTGCCAAATTTTGCTAAGAAATCTGGGTACTTTTCTGTTATGGCACTATCGTGCGACAATAATATTCCAATGCATCACAAAAATGTGAGGCCACGCATGAGCTATTTCGACGTATGTTTTGAAGTCGCAATAACAAAAACTATTGAGTAAACAAAATTATTTACCAAGTGGCAGTGCTACAATGAAAAAGTACCAAATTATGTATGTTGCATCATAACATATACTAAAGTGAGTTAATAAGATAATTTTTGCTATTAGAGTTTGAAGTGAACATTTATTAGAGTAAAATCTAAATAGAGCCAAAACAGTGACTAAAATTAAATGTAACTACTTTAATAAATTAAAGTACAGTTACTTTAATAAATTAAAGTAGAGTATAACTTAAAATAAAACCCGTTGGCACAAACAGCATTTATCCGTGGAAAAAAATCCCAAATAAAATTGCATGAAAGAAATGTTCTATACTACATCTGTACCAAATAAATTGTTAATGAAAAAAAATTATATACACCTTATATTTCTTATCCAAATTTTCTTTGATTTTTCATCCCTGGGAAATCTATAAAAACGACAACAATCCCGTTGGTTGTAATGCTTGCAATCTGGTACAAAGCACATAACCATCTTTGCCTAAAAAATAGTAAGCACTTATGTATACACTAGGCTCAGACATAGTAAACACTTATAGCACTAAGTTAAAACATAGTAAACACAAATACTAGACTCTACAATACATAAACAAAACTTCATAAAACGAATTTTGTTTATTCTTCCATGAATAACTGATAAAACATTAAAAAAAAAAATTACAGTATTACCCTATTACTATATATACAAATCCATATAACAGCACATACTTCAGCTAGAACAGATACTTAGAGGCAAAAAAACATTTAAATAAAAATAATTGTACAGCTAAATAACTAAAAATATACATTTTTCTATTTTATCATATATATAGTGTAGATAAAAATTTATATTTACCTTGAATCTATAATAAGAAACCAGTTATATGAACGAAAATCTTCGATCGCAAGTGCCTCCGATCTCCAAGCACAAGATAGCAGAAGCGTGACTTAAAATTACATAAAAATAAAAGATTACATGAAAAAATAATATTCAAAATGTAAACACAAAAAAATATGAATTATATTGTATATAATTACAAAATTTTAAAGTCGCAAATATTGGTAGATTAATTTAAATTCTGATTCTAAAATCACTTGGACGGGAGGGAGTCTAAATTTACTTTGAAACTAGCATAGCAACGGATTGCTTGGACTCACTTGACAACCGTGACGTCAGACTTACGTCGTCCATTGGTGTTAACTAGCAATGAAGAAATACAGAAGACTATAAATGGTTTGGCTAAACATAAAAGTACACACAAGAGTTTCATGGAACCTTGAGTAAGACTTGGCATAGTATAATCACAATACCGTGACAAGTTTTACTAAGCAAAAAAATCAGACAATATGAAATTAATACTTACGATGTTCAGCAAGCAGCAATTTTGTCGGCATTGCGTCGCTGTCGTAAGGCGTTGTTAAAGGGACAGTGATAGTGGCCATTTCCGCCAAACGATCTTCAAAACCAAAGGGCGATACTGCTATTAAAGAGCAATTGCCGGTGGTTCGCCATTTTTGGCGGACACTAGCCATCTTACCACCGGCAATTCTTTTACTAGTTTTAAACCATTCTTTCATCTGCTTTGCAGACCGTTTGGTAGAAATGTTGATAGATGAATTAAAGGCCTCACTCACAGCGACGTAGGCCGCTTGCTTCTGAGCCACCGAAGTCTTGTTTGTTTCCTTACATTCAATAATATCAATTTTTTCTTTGATCAGTTCTAAGAGAAGATTTTTTTCGTACGGAGAAAACAGACTTCGCTTTTTTTTGGAGATTAATGCGGTATTCATGGTTGAAATTTCAAGCATGTGATTTAACAGCACATAGCAATATAAACAAAGCAGGGCTGTCTGGGAAATATCACATGACACTTTTTTTCAACCAATAGCAAGCTGTCTTTCACCCTTGGGGTCAAACGCAGGTTGAGGAACACTGGTTTCACAAACACAGGTCGGAAAAAGCTCTGTGAATACCGCTTTCTTAACCCTGGGGTGAAAGATCTTGCCCCAGTGCTTATCAACCCAGGGGTTCGGCGCGAGTTTAAGGATTTTCGTGAATACGGCCGTTAGTCTACTAGCCAAAGCTTATAATTTATTTAGTTGACTTTGTATTTCACTGCAGAGTTACTTATCAGGAGAATGTCATCTGCGTGTATTCGTCTTGCATAAGCTTGAATTGATTTGCGGCTAGCTAAGGTTTCCTTTGTAGGCTGTGTGAAATCTACTGGTATAATAACTTTTTGATTTTTGCGAAAATGACCTTTAACACGTTTAGCTAGTAATGCAGGAGACGCATAGAATTGACAGGAATAATAGTGAAGTTTCTTTGACCCACTAATCTTAATCCCAGTTAACTATTTAAATGAACTGTAGGTAGAAGTACCTTCAGAATCCAACCAAACTAAAAAGGTATGAATTGAATTAAAGGTTAAAACTTTCATGCTCCCCAAATTGTGTTTCTCTAATAAGTGTTTATTCAAGCGCCCTAGCTGTCTAAAGGATTCTTCACATGCAGGATATAAGCATTTGTTGAATTTGTACATATTAATAGAACATTTACTTTTATGATTATAAAATGCCTTTCGATTTTTAAAAATATTAGTGCAAGTTTCACATTATTTAGGATAGGTTGACTTAAAAAAACTTGTTTGCTTACAAGTTTGTTGGAAAACTCCAGAGACTGTTTTAGAATTTACTTTTGTATGTGCTAGGCATTGAACATCAGCTTTAGCTTTTAAACTTGGATAAAGAGTTGTTAATAATGTATTGTTGTCAGGAGATTCTGTCAAGACAGTGCCATAACATTCTAAACTATTAATGCTAATTGAAGAAACCTGGGAATTTACAGGTTTTGTTCTTTGATATACTTTTTCTTATCATTGGAAAATGATCCTTTAGATGCATAGGATTTTAAGCATTCGGAACACTTTCTAAGATATGAAACTTTAAATACTTCCATTTGGTTTGATTTACGCAGAGCTTTTTGTGTATGTTTATTATAAGTATCTTTAGATGGAAAATACTCTTTGCATTCCAAGCATTGTCTAGGATAAGTAATTTTAATTTTTGCACCACCAGTTACATCATAATTTTTTTCTACTGATGGTTCGAAATCACATACTTCAGTGATTGAATGACAGTCAACCTTTACCCGAAATGCCATACTTTGGGGTTTAGTTGAAGGAAAAGAAAAGGATTTATGACAGAGAGACAGCTCATTTTCCAACACTGAAAACCGATTGCCTACTTTGATATTGTAAACCATGTCGGAAGAATCAGTAGGAAAGGCAGATTCAACAGTGAAAGGAAAAAGTTCAGAAGCAGCAGAAGATAGCTTACAAGAGTTAACAGAAGAAAATCGCTTAGAATAGGAAGCCTTAGACAAGGAAGCAAAAGACTTACAAGAAGAAATAGGAGAAAAGGGATTTGGAGAAGAAGCAGAAGCTCTAGAAGAAAGAGCAGAAAGGGTTTAGGGGGAGTGGAAGCAAAAAGCTCAGGGAGAGAGGAAGAAAAAGGCTTTGGAGGAGGACTAGAAGCAAAAGCGGATGCATAAGTTTTAGAATTAAGAGTGGAAGGAAAAGGCTTCGATATAAGAACATGAGCATAATATTTAGAAGAAGAAGCAGAACCAAAAGGCTTAGAAGTTTCAGAAGAAAAAGTAGAGAGCTTAGTCTTAGAAGTGGCTGAAACAGAAATCTTAGAAGTAGATGAAGCAGAAAGCTTAGAGGAAGTAGCTGAAGCAGAAAGCTTAAAGGAAGTAGCTGAAGTAGAAAGCTTAGAGAGAGGCCTATGAGGGGAAGGAGCATTTAAAGAAAACAACGAAGAAAAATATCTTGGAAAGGAAGTTGTAAAGGACGGCTGAGAACATTCTATAGGTAAAGAAGGAAAAATCCTGGGAGAGAGAAAAAGAGGGACATTACATACCTTCTTAAGTTCCTTACCTATTAACGTCTTTAGTGTCCTCACGATGTCGTTCCCCATCTGCGGATGGCCACGTGGTCCAAGGTGAAGACCTTCGCTTCTCAAGATAGGGTCATGCAACCTGTAATAAAAAAATGCTTCCCGACCTTGGCTCAGCCTTTCCAGCCTAGAAATAATGCATTCAATCTTTTCATTCAAGGAAGGAAGTTGATTTCCAAACTGGGCTTTTTTACCTACCTCTTGTTTAAACTGGTTCTGCTTACGATGCAAGGTACCTGAAACGACAACTTTGACGTCAGGTTTTAAAGACACTATTTCATCGAAGAGAAAACCAAACTTTCTTAATATGGTCTCAAGTATAATCATGATTAGTATTGTTAGTACCAACATGCACAAAAACCCAGTCGTACTGGTTGTCCAAAGAGGAAATTACACCTGTCAACCTTTCAATCGTGTAACCTGGACAAGCCTTGAGAGTTACCTCGTGATCAAACAACCCCTCAGTCAAGAATAACTTTAGATTCTTAACAATGGAATCGCCGATTACGAGAATTCTCATCTTAAGGAAAATTGAAAAACAGAACAAAATATAACTAAACACAAGCAAATAGCAAAGGCAAGCAATTGTAAAAACACGTAAGTTCTTGATCAAAAACGCAAATCAAACAATTTTCTTTCCTTTTAAAGCAAATACAAAAAAAAAAAAAAAAAAAAATTATATGCAATTTCTAAATTCTACAAACAATAACAAAGTAAATAAATGCTTAAAACGTTTTGCCTAACAAACATTCAAAAAATTATATATGCTGTATGTCAATAGGGTTAACAATGCGCTATAGGGTTAATAGTAAACCACAAAGAAAGGATATGCTTATAGTGTAAATGGACAAAAATTAAAGCAAATAATAATGGGAAATCACACAAATATAATAGTAAATAATAAGGGAAATCTCACAAATATAGAAGCAAATCAGAAAATTCTTTTTTAAAAAACACGTTTTGGAACAAACGTGGTTAAAGAGCTTTAGAGAACAAAAAATACATACAAAAGATCTGGAACTGCGGTTTGGCGCCTAAAGTATTTCTTTCCAGTATTCTTCCGGAAGTAAACATGTCACGTGACTGCATGCGCGCGCAGTTTGTGGTCAAAAATTTACACCGTCCCGTGACCCCGTGCGTCCCAATTTACTAGAATGTGCAGTATTCGCGAAGAACGATGACGTCATTGGAAGTTGAGTTGTTCAACTCCTTTTTCTAAACGAACGATTTATCGGCTTTTTTACTAGTGACGTCAGTAATTATTTTACAAAGTTTGTCTTTGAGTCAAGACTTGACGGCGTTGAGTTGTTCTAGGGCTGCTTCTAAACGAATAAGTTATAGTTTCAAGGCTTTTTTATGTGTGACGTCATTATTTTTACAAAGTTTACCTTTGAATCAAGAACGGCCTCCACTCGAGGAATCTTTTACGGATATGACGTATGAAGTGACCCTCGGAGGAGACAAATGCGCTCGCATCTAGTTTTTTCTGGACGTGATTAGGAATTGTGGAGTGGTGGTGGATTTTAATTTCAGGGATTTCATGTTAATAAATTCACTGCGTTATTTTATTTTTCGTTTAGAAACTGTCCCTGTGTGCTTTAAAATAAATTTTATGATATACATTTATGAAACGACAATTAACTAAAAACGTGAATTTTTCTTTAAAATACTTTTAAAAAGGAGTAGGAGGTCTATAAATATGTATATTATTTTTACTTTAATATAAATTAGACTGTACTGAACTGAAGCATCGTGACGACATATCGCTCTAATGAAACATAACTTCTGGTGTGCCTTTTAGGAGGTCTTCTATGTAGATCTGTCCATATTTGCTTCTTTAATAATAAGATATTGGAAATTCATATCAAGTTGCCGTTCTTTTATCGTGTAATCTATCTGCTACAATCACTGTCGTAGTTCCTTTTTTTTTTAGAGCAGTACGCAGTGTCAGCGCTGGTCCCAAATCCTCAAACAGCCAAAACTTTACAATTTAATACAAATGATAACCATGGCTAATATAGATAATCTTACACAGCCATTCGAATCTCGATTAACTTACTTTAAAGGGTTCCAAATGCAGAAAACACCTATTGACTCTGAAAACTGGTACATATATTCTTAAAGCCATAAGCAACCCTAAACAATTACAATTTGAACTAATCTCAATTAAGGGAAACCGAAACCGTTCTTCAAATCTAATAATCAGCAATGAGCTGAAAATATTTGCACACATTTCAATAGCTGTACATTGGAAAACTAAGCTGCCCCGGTCTATAAGAGTTAATAAAGGGATAAAAACGTTTCAAATATGGAATATTCTAATGTCTACTTTCCATAACGCTAAAACTAGGAACAGTTTTGAAGCGAAGCTCGAGTATTCTGCTATACTAAACTTCAACTTAACTAGACATCACTTAGACGGTAGATCGTCACAGTGCTCATAGGTATTTAATCCATTTTGGCGGAGTGAAGACATAATTCTCTCCAAACCTTATAGCCTTTTGTTCTCTATAGGAATGTGGTTTGGCGAACATTATGCTTTCACGCCGCCAAAATGGATTAAATACCTATGAGCATTGTGACGATCTACCATCTAAGTGATGTCTAGTTAAGTTGAAGTTTAGTATAGTAAAATAACGTACATTAATTTAGTCGGTGTATATGAAAGTAAAATATATGCTTATATGTACTGCAAATTTAAAACTAAAATACTAGTAAATGCGATCGCTTTCATATGCTTTTAAAAATGTAAAATAGTCAAAGCTGAATTCATCGAAAATCTGGGGGATCAATCGCCTGTTCCTTCTCTTTTGTTAATTCTAGAATTTTACCCCAGGTTAGTTCCTTAAGAGGCAGAGAGTACCTTCCTATAGATCCTGAGCAAATTGCCCCCACCACCCTGCATTGGGTAACGAAATATTATAAAAAATTCCCTTTTCCAAAAATATTGATGTTTTAGAGTTCAATGAAATCATAATTTTAACTCTACCTGCATAGAACACTTACTATTCAATAATTGCTAACTTTTTATAAATGCACGAAATTTTTATAAATAGTTTCCATCATTTTATAAATTGTCAAAAAATGGTGAGACCTTTTCAAAAAATGTATGCCTTATCATTTGAATATTCTAAAAGTAAGCGTGATAGTGTTTAATCAAATACAAAATTCATTGTTTGCCATCATCATTCAAGTTGTTTTTCGAATTGCAATATTTCATTACACACACAGCAAATTCAATAGAATTCTTTTAAAAATGTGTCTTATATCCCATTAAATTAATAAGTATTTCAACTATTGATGATTAGAAAGTACATCCAAATAAAAGTTTTCTTATTGGAGTGAATGTTATAAAGGTAGAGTTAAAACTGATCTTTTATCCAATGCAGGGAGGGGGAAAAAAGAAGAAAATAAAAAAAGGAGTGCACAGATTCAATTTCAAAAAATGCCTTTGCGTCAACTCTATCTTATCAGATGAGTTTATTCAGGAGCAAGGCGTTCCCCAGGGAAGTGTATTGAGTTGCGCACTGTTTATCATCAAAGTCAATTACATTATGACCTGCCTACCACCTACAGTGTCTGGATCGTTATTTGTCGATGACTTTCAAATATCGTGCGCCTCTATTAACATGTCTCTTATCGAAAGACAGATGCAAAGAGCAATCAGAAGGATTTCAGACTGGGCCATTCAGAATGGCTTTGCATTCAATACGCAAAAGACCGTGGCCATGCACTTCTACAGGAAACGTGGGCTTCATAACGACCCTGAGCTTTTTATAAATGGTACTCAAATACCTATTGTATCAGAAACGAAGTTCCTTGGTGTCATATTCGATCCGAAGCTCACTTTCCCACCTCATATAAAACATCTCAGAATAAAGTGCACTAAAGCTCTGAACCTTCTAAAGGTGCTTTCTAACACTTCCTGGGGTGCTGATACTACCTCCATGCTACGGATATACAGATGCCTTGTTCGTTCAAAACTTGATTATGGATCTGTGGTGTACGGATCCGCCAGAAAATCGGCGTTGATGCTCCTTGACACTGTTCACCACCAAGGTGTCAGAATCGCGTCAGGAGCCTTCCGTACATCACCAATTACAAGTGTACTTAACATATGTCTCGAACGACCTTTGAAACTGAGACGAGACAAGCTGTCTTTAAAATATTATTTTAAAATTAAAAGTCACCCATCCCATCCTGTCGCTCAAAATATTTATGATCCACTATATACCAGACTTTTTAACTCTCGAACTTTTTGCATCCCATCATTTCCATTACGAATACATCAAATTCTTTTATTGTATGAATTGGACAATTTCAGAGTTCGTCCTGTCATTTTTAAGGTTCCTCCTTGGCATGATCATAATATCATAATTTTAAGCATTTTTAATCATTTTAAAAAAAGCGACACCCCTGACATTGTTTTTACAACTCTTTTTCACTTTCATAGAACAAATTTTTCTCATTTTAAATCAATATATACGGATGGGTCGAAAAGCCTGGGACATGTCGGAGCTGCTGCAGTTCATGACAGTAACACCATGTCTCGCGAACTGCACAATAGCAGCTCCGTTTTTTCTGCCGAGTCCCTGGCAATTCTCATGGCCTTGCGATACATCCTACAGCAAGAGTACGGCCAGTGGATTATTTATTCAGACTCAAAGAGTTGTTTGGATGCCCTCAGTAATCCACTGAGCCAGACCCATCCTTTCATATTAGACATTTTAAATACCAACATTTTACTTTCAGAGAGAAATTTTAAAGTTCTTTTTTGTTGGATCCCAGGTCATGTGGGGATCATGGGTAACGAGCGAGCAGACACAATTGCCCGATCTGTAAGTGGACCTAGGAGTACTTGGCTTTGCCCTGGTGACGCATATAAAGCTTGTGAAACTGCTCTGTCTCTCACTTGGCAGGCCATGTGGGATGCACAGAAGGATAACAAGCTGCGTTCGTTCCAGCCCCTAATATCCGGATTCGCCCCCATACAGCAATCCCGGAAAAGGGAAGTACTCTTAAATCGTTTAAGAATAGGCCACACTCGTCTTACTCATGTTCATCTTCTGCTGGCAGAAGATGGCCCCACATGTAATTCCTGTGGAGTAATTTTAACAGTTTTTCACATTTTATCAGAATGCTCTTCTTTTAATTTGATAAGGCAACGCCTTTTTAATTCATGTCATCCTTCATTGTCTTCGATTTTAAGCTCACCGCCACATATGAATCTCTTTAAGTTTTTACAGGAGATAGGTTTTTATTACCTTATTTAATACATCAACTTTAAAAGTATTTTATTATTCTCTTCCTGTAAACAAGTGTATTTTTAAAACCTTTTAAATATTTGTATGGTTTCGGCGCAGTATAGCCTTTTTGTTGCTTTTGCGCCAGATAACTCACAACCAACCAACCAAAAATGCCTTTTTTTTCTAATTTCTTGTATATCCGCACCTAAATAAAGTTCATAAACACTAGTACCCACAAATTAAAATCCAACAAAGCATCCAATAGGTTGGTTGTATTCAGATTATCTGGCGCCGTCAGCAACACGAGGGCTATAATGCGCCGAAACATTCGTCATTAGACAAGCCAACATACATTTACAAACACCCATGCCAACACGGGACTCGAACCCGCAACCTCGCGGACTAGAAGCTAGCACGCTAACCACTATACCGTTTGGTCGGCAGCATCCAATAGGAAAAGACATGCATATATCAATAAATACATTGCTTTCTTTTGGAAATTTTCCCAACAATTTAAGGAGATAATGCATTTTTGACCTTAATCAATGCAATAAGTTTCTAACGAAATAATAAAAGTAAAAAATTTATCTTTTTAATTTATTTACACCTAACTTTTTATTTGTAAGGCATCATTTAAAATATATATATATATTTTAAAATTATTTTTATGGCATTTCATAGAGTGGAAAATTTAGAGCTTAATTATTTTCAAAAATATATTATAATTATTTAATAGTTTATTTACTATGCTGAATTGACAGTTTTAATAAACTAGTAATAGGTTGTCTGAATATATTTGTTACCTACTAAATAACAGGCAACAATTGAAAATATTGAGCTATATTATTTGCATATAACAAAAAATAATAATGAAGTTTATAATATTTGTGCTAACACATACACTAATGAATATAATTACAAAACATATTTCATTTAAGAATTTTATTATTTAAAAAGAAAAACAATATACACAAAATTTAAACTCTTGGAATGCTTGTGAGTAACATTATTAAAAATTTAGGTTTTTTCTAAATGGTGATCCAGATATCTAGAAATGGTCCTTGAGTCATGGTCATCTAGTTTCTTTTACACTGTTGAATAAATATAACAAACATAAGTAATTTGACACAGTAAAGTATCCTCACTTTATTTCCAATTTTTGTGTGATATTATCAATTAATTCAAGTGATGATTCTATTAAAAGAAATGAGAACACTGAACCAATTCTGATACAAAAAATATTACAGGAGAGCTTTTAACATGGAATGAAATTAAAATAATAATTTAATTTAATTAATTTTCAATCGCAGAACTATGGCACAATGTGGAAAAAGCACAATATTGCTGTTAAAATTATTAAAAAAAATAAATATCTATTTAACAGTCACACTAAAAACTTTTATGTATATTAATATTTTTAATAGGCTTTTGACGGAATTACTGCCTGACACCTGCGGGTTCTCAGATTGCATAAGTGTATTTGAACAGGGGTTTAGTTTTTAACTCAGGTGCCAGCCTCTTCCCTGCAAGACTTATGCAATATAACCATTACTACTTAACTTACTTACAACTTTAACAGTATTTATTTAAAAGAGGTATAAATTACTAACACATACATGAAACATTTTCATCATGACAAACCCATTATGCTTTTATGAACATATTCCCTAAAACGATAAGCATTAAATTCTTTGGTTAATGAGGCGTTTTTAATTATTTGTTCAGCATAATAACAAATAAACAGACCACAATTAAAATTATCTGTTTGTTGAACATGCTGAGGAAAATTAACTGACCACTTAGATGAAATACCCAACAAATCATTTAGAAACAAAACACACTTATAATACTCGTGAAATCTCTAGTAATCTGCTTACTCAATGGATCTAAAAATTGAAATTCACACTTTTTAATGTAAGCAAGTAGCAACACCCAATGAGAATTTATATTAATAGGAATTAATAAAAGCTCTTTTTTTTTAAGATCATTTCCCAAACGACTAAGATTTTTATAGGCAAATGTGTTTAGCATTTCTACCGAAAGTACAGAATTCATAAAAATAATGCTTGAATTGTGCTTAATTATATTATAAATAAATGCATCAATTACTGAATTATACAACCAACCCTTTTTAAAGCAAGGGGAAGCTAACTTTAAAATTCTCTCTTCATTAGAAGTAGGAGAAGGATCTAAACACTTAAGCATATACTGAGTTATTTTTATGCCATTTATGGTGACTATATGATCCGAAACATTATCTTCATCAATTTTGTTAAATTGAAAAACTTGAGAGCTTTTTTCTAAATTCCCATTGGGTTGAGAAATTTCATGTTGATTGTCATCAGAAAAAATGTAATTTTCATCATTACTAAACTTTAAAGGAGCTGCACTCAGCAAAGCATGATACATATATGACCTAAACGTGTTTGGATTGAAGGACTTGGATAAATTATATTTATGCATTATTTGATGTACATAGTAACATACATATACACCACAATTGATGAAATCTTGTTGAACTATGTGGGGAGGTGAAGTTATAGTCCATTCATGTAAATTCTTGATGCCTCCCTTTTCCAAAGAATTTTTAAAATGATCAAAATATACCTGGTAATCATTGCCAGGCTTTGGGTCATAGATTTCGATAACTTTATTTACCCTATTTAAAACCAGTAAAATCCAGTGATCAATAAAGCAAACAGAGAAAAATATCACTGGTGTAGCTAGATCAAAATCACATAAGTTGTTTCCTAAACACATAATCAAAGAAAAACCTGATGCAATGCAAGAAAATTCACATTTATTGTTGCATAATAAGAGTATAAATGAATCAACAATCTCATCGTACAACCATCCTTTAGAAAATTGAGGATCTATCAAGTTTAGAACATTTAAATTGTTATCATCTATAAAATTATCAAGAGATTTCAGTGAAATGTAACTAAGACTATAAATACCTAAATTTTTTGGACAATCTGTTTCTCTTAAACCAGATGAAAAAGAGCTTGAAACATTTATTACAGTACTTGTGACAGGAGACTGAATTACACCACTTGAAGATTTAAATTGTTTGAGAGGAGGCAAACCACAATTGGTATCATCAACACTTTCTGAACTAAGACATCTTTTTAAGCTATACTTTTTGGAAATTGGGTTTTTTGTTTTCAATTTTTTTTTTTTTTTTTATAAAAATCAATTTGACGCACAGGCTTTTGATTAGGAGCCAATTTAGAATGAGGAATGTTATTTGAAGAAATTATGGTACTTTCTAAATTTAAAGCACCTTTGCAACTTGAAACTAATTCATTTAATGTCTTGAGTACATTTATTAGCATGAATTCCGGTAACTGTTTACTTTTGACTAAGTTTGATAGTTCATTGCATAGTGTTTCACATTTGGCTGATCTCAGTTCATTTGTATGTGGAATATAAGTTGTATTAATATGTTTATCAGAATGAAAACTTGTATCATTGTTATTAGTATTATGAATTTCTTCCAACGATGTTATGTCATGTAAATTATTTACAGAGGTTATTTGATTTTTTTGAACTAACATAGAATGTACTTTGTGAATGTGTTTGCATAAATTGTTTTTGGAAGGGCAAGTACAATTATATATATGACTACACAATGTTTGACAAATTACTTCATTGCATTTATAATAGCAGTGATCACTTACGGGACACTCTTTACAGACTTGTTTTACTGTATAATGTTTGTCTTTGTTTGACTGCGACCTAACGGACCAGCAATCATTGTGATACACTACATGTTCATTGGGTATCTTCCTACCAGAATTATGTGTAATTTTTGAAATTTTATTCTGATGGGAAGCAATGGGGACATTACTATACACTTTAGAAGAATGAGACACAAATCGGTCTTCTTCCATATGCAGTAGCTTTAGTACTAGCTTGTCTGGCCGTCGATTATATTTGGGTTCCAAGTACACAGTTTTGAGTAAATTATGAAAAGACTCGCAATAGTATTTGTCGTGATCTTAGAAAATGGTAAGCATCGGAAACAGCCTGCCCATACTTCGTGCCTACTATTATATGTTTCCACAAAGTAATCGTGGAATGCTTTGCATTTGGAACTATAATTTTGAAATTCCTTTAAAAGAATATTAAATTTTGAAATACTTTTCTCGTACAATAATTCGGTCAACTTCGATTGAATACCTGATTTTAATTCTTTAGGCAACACTTTGATATTGATTTGTCGATTCCAAGAACGCAAAACATGCCACTGACATAAGAAATGCCTAACGTTTGGACCATATACTTCATTAAATGCTTCAAAAGTAAATGTATCATCATCAGTCATTAGTGTATTTAATTTTAAATCTGGAACTTTAAATTTGAAGACTAGTAAACATGCAAACTATGGTACTATAATCCAAATGGTTTGTAATGAAATGAGCAACAGGATAACCTTGCTCAAATTCATCTGGCACAATAAGTGTAATTAAATAAAAATTATACTGATTGGTGTTAAATGTCGCATCAATACAAAGTGCTTTGTGAGAATTTTTGACCAATATCTCCTTCTGTTGCTCTGTTTGAATTCCAAATGCAAACGTATTATTAGAATTTGGCAACATGTCTAGATTGCAAGGGCCATTTTCTGTTACAGAATTTAAGGGTTTGTATACTAAAACAGGGCTATAAGACTCTTGAGTTAGATTTTTTACTATCAAAGATACAGAAAGAGCATCATTTTCAGGGTAAAAGGCAGTATGTAAACGTGCTGCATAAGATTGAATTAATTTTCGAGAAGTGAATATTTATTTCTTGAGAAAAAATGTACGGTTCTCACGACAAACTGAATTCTCTCGTAACAAGCGTTGCATTTCTGCTACAGGAACCTTTAACTGCAAGAGTAATTTTAGAGTCTGTCTGTAGGTTGGTTTTAATTGATGATGTATACAATTTTCAAAACCAACAAAATGATTATGTTCGGAAAAATAATAGGCTGTAACTCTACCTTTTTCTTCTTCTGGCTTCTTTTGTTTCTTGGAACTGTCGCGGTTTTAGGTCTAGGAAGGATGATGTGAAGAACATTATTTCACTTTACCATCCAGCATGTTTGGCCCTTCAAGAAACTTTCTTGAAGGATACTTATATATCTAAGATCCGTAGGTATAGCTGCATTAGAAAAGATGTTAGCCGTAGTAATACAGTGTCTGGAGGAGTATGTCTTTTTATTTCTCATAATCACCCCAGCACTGTACTCACACTGCACACATCTCTACAGGCTGTGGCTGTGAGACTTCATATACAGTCCCTTCTCACAGTCTGTTGCCTATACTTACCGCCACATGCTATCATCCGCCAAGAGGAGCTGAATGACCTTATTGATCAACTTCCAGCACCATTTTTACTGCTCGGTGACTTTAATGGACACAGTACTATGTGGGGTAGTGATAATACGAACCCTCGTGGGAGACAGATTGAAAAGTTGTTATCTGATCACTGTCTCTGTCTCCTGAATAATGAGGAGAAAACGTATTTTCATGAACCCACTAAAACATTCCATTCACTTGATTTAGCCATTTGTTCCCCTATACTTTTGCCATACTTGAATTTTGCTGTTGGAAGTGATCTACATAACAGTGATCACTTCCCGATTCTCATTTCCCATAACGGTAGTAGTAGCGTGAACATCCGTCTACCTACATACAAATACCACAGGGCGAATTGGGACAGATTTACTGAGTTGGCTGTTGTAACAGGAACAATGGTGGACAGTGAGGATGTTGATACTGCTGTCCAAAATGTCACTGAAGCAATTTTAAATGCTGCTGACTCCTCGATTCCTAAGACATCACCTAGAACACTGCGACACTGTAAACCATACTGGAATGCAGACTGTCAGTCTGCATACAAGAAGCAAAAGAAGCTATGGGGTATCTTCCGCAGATACCCAACTACAGGAAACCTTGTCGCCTTTAAAAAGGCTAAGGCAGTTGCTCGTAGGATTAGACGTCAAAGTCGGAAAGATTCTTGGATAAGTTATGTCTCTTCGATTACATCTAAAACATCAAGTAAACAGTTGTGGAAGAAGGTTAGAGCAGCCAACGGTTTGTATCCGGAATATTCTTGTCCGATACTTCAAACCGGAGCTGCTGTGTTCTCTTCCCCTGAAGATATTGCTAACCTTATCGGTGAAACTTTTGAAAGAGTGTCCAGTCCCGATTCTTATAGTTCTACTTTTCTAGTGACTAAGAATCGTGCTGAACGGACTGGAATTAACTTCAAAAGCAATATTGATTACTCCTACAACTGTGACCTTAAGATGTACGAATTGAAGAGTGCTTTATCTAAAGCACATAACACCAGTCCAGGTCCAGATGGGATCAGTTACCAAATGCTTCGCCATTTAAGTCCAGATTCTCTTTTTAACATCCTTTTTCTCTTTAATCGAATCTGGAAGGAGAACATCTTTCCTACCTTGTGGCGGGAAGCTACTGTAATCCCCATTCTGAAACCTGGAAAGGATCCCAAGGATCCTCTGAACTATCGACCGATAGCCTTAACGAGCTGCTGTGGGGATCATGGGTAACAAGAGAGCAGATAAAATTGCGCGGGACGCAAAAGGCCATTTCAGCAACAAACTATGTCCAAGTGACATCGATAAAGTATGCGAGGAGGCTCTGTATCAATCCTGGCAGGCCAGGTGGGATGCAGAGCAGTCAAACAAGCTGCACTCCATACAAGAAACTTTGTCCGGCTTTGATTTTACTATTCCGAACCGGAAGAGGCAGGTTCTCCTTTCACGTCTACGTATTGGCCATACTCGTTTTACCCATGTTCACCTTCTGCTGGCAGAGGGTGCCCCCACATGTACCACATGCAATGTTATTTTTTCTGTTAAACACATTTTAACTGACTGCCCTGTTTTTAACCCAGTCAGATTGCGCCTGTTTTGCACCAGTCATCCATCATTGTCATTACTTTTAGGTCCATCACCACATATAAATCTTTTTACATTTTTAAATACAATTGGATTTTATCACTTGATTTAAAGTTTTTATCACTGTCCTATAATTGTTAATTGTTCTTTCTTTGAAGTTTTAAATATTTTAACGAGGGTTTGGCGCAGCATAGCCCTTGTGTTGCTTTTGCGCCATAAAATCTAAACAACCAACCTTAACGAGCTGCCTCTGTAAGACCTTTGAACGTATTGTAAACGCCCGACTCTCTTACATGTTAGAAAAAGATAAATGCATTTCACCTTTCCAGAGTGGGTTCCGACGAGGACGGTCCACTCTTGATAACATCGTGAAACTAGAAACAGATGTCCGCAATGCCTTTGTGCAAAGGAATCATCTAGTTTCAATCTTTTTCGACATTGAGAAGGCGTATGATCATACGTGGCGATATGGTATCCTACAAACTCTATTTAATTTTGGTCTTAGGGGTAATCTGCCCCTTTTTATTCAAAATTTTTTATCATCTCGTGTTTTTAGAGTTCGTATTGGAGCTTCATTTTCAAATTATTTTAACCAATCTGAGGGTGTTCCTCAAGGTTGTGTTTTAAGTGTCACCCTTTTTAATCTTCATATCAGTAACATACTTCATGTCCTTTCACCCTTTGTTCAAGGAACTTTATATGTTGATGATTTGCAAATCTCATGCCAAGGATCAAACATGCGCTTAATTGAACGTCAATTACAAACTGCTGTTAACAGACTTGTAGAATGGTGTGAACAAAACGGCCATAAACTATCACCATCTAAAAGCAGTTGTGTCCATTTCTGTAGGAGGAGGGGTCTTCACCCTGACCCTGAAATCCACATACGCAACACGCCCATCCCTGTTGTCAATCAGATAAGGTATCTGGGAGTCATTTTCGACAATAAGATGAATTTTCTCCCTCATATATTGTCCTTGCGCAAGAAGTGCGATAGGTCACTTAACATCCTCAAGGTGCTTTCTAATACTTCTTGGGGAGCGGACCGCACTTCTTTGCTGCGTATATACAATTCAGTTATCCTGTCTCGTATTGACTACGGATGCGTTGCGTATGGTTCTGCAGGAGCATCTCTTCTGCGCAGATTGGATACCGTCCACCATACTGCTGCCCGTATTTGTTTAGGTGCATTTCGTACCTCACCCATTGAGAGTCTGTTAACAGAGTGTTGTCAACTCCCACTTGACCTTAGACGTAAAAAGTTAAGCGCTAACTACTACTGTAGAATAAAATCTGATCCTTCTCATCCTTTACGGAATTCGAGTCTTGACGCATATCTTGGTAGGCTATATAATGCACGTCCATCTAGCATTCGCCCATTTTCTGAAAGAGCTCACTCTGTTCTGTCGGATGCAGCTCTAAGTGACCTAGATATCCAGCTGGCTAATTCTCAGATCTTTTCTCCATGGGATATTCCATCATTTAATTTTTTAAATCCATTTGCGATGCATTACAAAGCAGACACTGCCCCAGAAATTTTGCAGAAGATCTTTTGTTTACACCGATCTCAGTATAGAGACTATTATGCAGTCTATACTGATGGATCCAAAGCAGGTGAACGTGTTGGCTGTGGTGTTGTGTCTGACACATCCACAGTCAGTTTCACGCTTCATAAATCCTGCTCGGTTTTTACTTCTGAGATGGTTGCAATTTTTTGTGCTCTGCTGCACATTTCTTTGTGCTCCCATCGCAAGTTTTGTGTATACAGCGATAGCTTAAGTGCTTTAACAAGCCTGGAGCACTTTAACAACATATGTCATCCAATAGCTCCTGACATATTATCTCTGTTACACAAACTTGAGAGGAAAGGTTTTGTTATTTTGTTTTGCTGGGTACCTAGTCACGTGGGGATTTCAGGAAATGAATTGGCGGACTCTGCTGCTAAAGCGGCGTCAATCCCGTTTCAGCAGCCAGTCCCCTACCAAGACATAAAATCTCATATTCATAAGTTTATTTTTTCTTTGCGTCAAGAAGCATGGGATTTGCAAACTAGCAACAAACTTCATACCATTAAAAACCATCTTCATATGTGGCCAGTTAATCCAATGCGTCGGACAGATGTCAAACTGACTCGTCTGCGCATTGGTCACACCCGATTGACGCATCGACATCTATTGCTGGGAGAAGATCCACCTGTTTGCGATATTTGTCGTTGCGATCTTACTGTGTATCATATTTTAATTTCTTGTCCTAAGTTTCAATCACAACGTCTTAGGTTTTTTAAGAGTACTAGTTTAAGTCTTCATGATTTGATTGGGGAAGCTCCTCATCCAAATCTTTTTGCTTTTTTAAGATCAATCGGGTTTTTAAATCACATCTAGCTGTTTTAAACATATTCATTTTTTAAATTTTTTTAACCTCTTCATCATTTTAGAAATGTGTTTTTAATATTTTTTAATTATGTCATGTCACATCTCATCATATTTATAATTCGTCTTTCATCCTAGTTTTTCTTTTATCCTTTGTTTTGGCGCAGCTTGGCCCTTGTGTTGCCTTTGCGCCATAAAACCGCAAACAAACAAACAAACAAACTACCTTTTTCTTCACATGCATAGATTTTAACAGGACGATTGATATTTAAAGGAATTGTACCTTTTCGATTTTTACGAGCAGGGCATTTAAATTGCTTGTTTTGCAAAGCGGGAGGCACATAAAGTTGACAAAAATAATAGTGAAATGTTTTCGACCCTGATACTTTACTCCCAGTCAATTTTTTAAATGCACTATATGTAGAAGTACTTTCGAATTCCAACCAATTTAAGAAATTACTCATTGAATCAAATGATAAGACCTTTATGTTTCCTAACATATGACTTTCTAATAAGTGTTTATTCAGGTTTCCCATGTATCTAAACGATTCTTTACAATCCGGAAAAATACACTTATTAAATTTATACAAATTTTTCAAACAATTCTTTTTATGTTTCCAAAACGATTTTCGGTGTTTGAATGTATTTTTACAAATTACACATTTCCTATAGTGTATTAGATTTCTTTTAAAAGGTAACAATTCTAAATCGGTTTTAGATTCTTGTTCAGGGCCTTGAACGTTCATTTCGGCAATGGAAGAATTCGAAAGTAGTTGGTTTTGTTTACATGTTTTTTTATGCTTAAAGAAGGACACTTTATTTGAATAACATTTTAAACAATCAGAGCATTCTCTAGGATACAATTTAAAATTGGTTCTAGATTCTTGCTTAGGGCCTAGAACACTTATTTGTGAAACAGGAGAACTTAGATGATGTTGTTTAAGATTACATGTTTTTAAATGCCTAGAGAATGATCCTTTATTTGAATAAGATACTAAGCAAACAGGACATTCTCTTGGATATAATTTAGAATTGGTTTTAGATTCTTGTTCATGGCTTTGAACATTTATTTCAGCAATGGAAGAACTTGAGTAGTTGTTTATCTCTACACGTTTTTTTAAGCTTAGAGAAAGATGCTCTATTTGCATAACATTTTGAACAATCTTGGCATTCTCTAGGATACAAAATTTTCACTGCAGATTTACAACAGTGATTACCAACAAAATAATCAGAACAGTTTTCACACTGTATCCTCGTATTATTATTAGTTTTACAATTATAGTTATCCAAATGCTTATAATAAGTGGTTTTATCAAAATATTTTTCACACTCCAAGCACTGCCTAGGATAAACAATATCAATTTTACCTCCACCAGTAACACAGGAAATTAAATTTTCTGAAGGCAATTTTTTTATGACAGGCAACTTGATATCACTCACTTGTAAAACCGAAAATCGATTGCTTACTTTTACTTGGTACACTATATTTTCAAAATTTGATGCTGAATGACTAGAAGGCGAAGGTTGATTTTGAGGCAAACCACTACAAGAATACCTTGGTCAAGTTCTAGTAGGTGTATGAGAGGTTAAAGAGGAAGGTCTAATGAAGAAAGGGAAAGATGGAATGGGAAAGGAAGGCTTCGAAATGGAAAGTTTAAAAAAAGGAACAGTAAAGAAAGGCTTGGAAGGATCCAAAGAGAAAGGCTTAACAGAAGACAGAGAGGCAGCCAATAGCTTAGAAGATGAAGTGGAAACAGAATGTTCAGGAGATGGGACAGTAGTAGAAAGTTTAGATGGATTGGTAGCAGGAAGTATAGAAGATGGGATGGAAGTAGAAAGCTTAAATAATGAAGTAGAATAGAAAGGCTTAGCAGAGGAAGCAGAAGATAAAGGCTTGGAACAGGAAGTGGAAGACAAAAGCTTATCAGAAGGAGTGGACGAGAACAGCTTGGAAGAAAAAGACTTGCACAAGGGAACGGAAGGGAAAGACTGGGCAGAGGAAGGCTTGGACAAGGGAGCAGAAGGGAAAGACTGGTCAGAGGAAGGCTTGGACAAGGGAGCAGAAGGGAAAGACTGGGCAGAGGAAGGCTTGAAAGTGGTAGCAGAAGAAGAAGGCTTGTCAGAAGGAGCTGAAGAGGAAAGCTTAAAAGTAGCAGAAAAAGAAGGTTTAGACAAGGGAGCGGAAGAGGAAGGCTTGAAAGAGGTAGCAGAAGAGGAAGGCTTGGACGAGGTAGCGGAAGAGGAAGGCTTGGACGAGGTAGCAGAAGAGGACGGCTTGAAAGAGGTTGCAGAAGAGGAAGGCTTAAAAGAAGTAGCAGTAGAGAAAGACTCAAAAGAGGTAGCAGAAGAGGAAGGCTTGGACAAGGGAGCGGAAGAAGAAGGCTTGAAAGAGGTAGCAGAAGAGGAAGGCTTGAAAGAAGTAGCAGTAGAAGAAGGCTTAAAAGAGGTAGCTGATGAGGAAGGCTTGGCAGAAGGAGTGGAAAAGAAACGCTTGGAAGGAGTGGAAAAGAAACGCTTGGAAGAAGACTTGGACAAAGGAGCGGAAGGGAATGACTGGGAAGAGGAAGGCTTGGAAAAGGTAGAAGAAGGCTTAGTTGAAGAGGACACACAAAGTTTAAAAGAGGGATTAGAAGCAGAAAGTTTAGACGAAAGAACAGAAGATAAAGGCTTGGCAGATGAAGTGGAAGGTTTGGAAGCGGTAGCAGATGAGACTGGCATAGAAAAGGCAGGAGAGAACAAGGAAGAATAAGATCTCGGAAAAGAAGTAGTAGAGGAAGATAGGGAACAATCCAAAGGTAAAGAAGGGAAAATCCCGGGAGAAAGAAACAGAGGAACATTACATACCTTCTTACCTATTAACATCTTTAGCGTCTTCACGATGTCCGTTCCCATCTGAGGATGTCCATGTGGTCCAAGATGAAGGCCGTCCCTTCCCATGATAGGATCCTGTAACCTGTAAAAATAAAATGCTTCCCGGCCTAGGCATAGCCTTTCCAGCTTAGTATTAATATACTCAATTTTAGCATTAAGGGAAAGCAGTTGACTTGCAAACCAGGCCTTTTTACCTACCTCTGCTGGAAACCTGTTTTTTTCACGAGGCAGGATACCTGAAACGACAACCTTGACATGAGGGTTGAAAAACAGTATTTTCTCAAAGAGGCAATCAAACTTTCGTAATATGGTCTCAGCGTGATCATGATGGGTATTGTTAGTACCAACATGCACAAAAACCCAGTCGTACTGATTGTCCAAAGAGGAAATAACATCCGTCAACCCCTCAATCGTATAACCTGGAAAAGACTTTAAAGTAACAACGTGCTCACGCAATCCCTCAGTCAAGAATAACCTCAGATTCTTAACAATGGAATCGCCGATTACGAGTACTCTCATTTTAAGGATGTATGAAATATAAACAAAATACTATAACAACAAGTTAATATCAAAGACAAACAAACAATAGAAAAAAAACGTTAATAATAGATCAAATTTTGAAATGAATAAAGACTACAAAAATAAATAAATTCAAAGCGACTTTTAAACACAAACAAACAACAACCAAGTAAGGATATTTGCTGAAAACGATACAAAGAATACAAATGAAATAAATAGGTATACTTTAACACGAATACCAAAGCTAAAATTAATGGATAATCACAAGAGAACAAAAGAATGTTACTTTAAAAAAAACCACGTTTCTCAAGAACGAATTCACAGAAACAGAAGGAACAATAGATCCACGGCCGCAGGCTGGCGCCAAGTCTATTACGTAGAGTGTGACGTAGGATGTAGTCAAAGTGAGGTTACCCGTGTTGGTAGTCCAAATGGGAGGGCCGACCAAACGGTACAGTGGTTAGCGTGCTAGCTTCTAGACCGCGAGGTTGCGGGTTCGAGTCCCGTGTTGGCATGGGTGTTTGTAAATGTATGTTGGCTTGTCTAATGACGAATGTTTCGGCGCATTATAGCCCTCGTGTTGCTGACGGCGCCAGATAATCTGAATACAACCAACCAAATGGGAGGAGCTAAACGTCCCCTTTTACTATACTGTGGATATTCCAACAAGGTTGGTGGAAAGATGGGCCCTCAAAAAAGAGGATTGGCGGTGAGCAGGAGCGGAGTAAAAAATGGATGGATGGATGGTAAACCCCCGTTTGTTTACAAAAACAGCGAGGAGCGGATGGAAGGTTGGAAAAACCCCGTGTGATTACATTGACGGTGGGTTGGAGCGGAGCAAAAAATGGTTGGTTGGTAAACTTGGGTGATCGGGCGAACGTGGGAGCTAACAGGTGATCAGTGGGGGATGGAAGGGGGTGGGGGAAATGCTAACTAGTCAAGGATGGCAAGTGTAGCTCTCGGTTTATTTTTGTGGATTTTCCTAGAGATGTCATAACTGTGAAGATTGGAAATCTCAGGGTTTTCGTGCACGTCAACTGACTGGTAGAATGTAAGAGCTTGTTTGTGAATACAATCTGTGATAGTGTTCAGGTTGTAAGAGTGCCTAATATCTCTGTTACGGATGAACCAAGGGGCACTGGCAATGTGATACCTGATCAGTATGTTTTGCATGGTTTCAATTTTACCAATGCGGTGTTTTCCAGCATAACCCCAAACAGGAGAAGCATAAGTGACCACTGGTCGCAGAACAGACTTGTAGAGCAGGAGTTTGTTTTGGGTGGAGAGAGGGGATTTCCTACCGATGAGAATTCGAATGGCACCAGCCGCCCTTCTAAAGTTGTCAGTGATGTGAATCAATTGCTTATTCCAATTTAACCTGCGATCGAGGTAAATACCCAGATACTTGGTGTGATTGGCCCAGACCAGTTCCTTTCCATACATATTGATAGTGGGGGGGGGGGGGGAGTTTGTTTTTCCATGAGAAAAGAACAGCAGCACTTTTGCTAACATTAATGGCAATTTTCCATTTGTTGAGCCACACCTCTAAAAGGGAAACATGGTGTTGGAGGTGTCTGTGGATGAAGTCATGTCTGCGGGAACTGGTCAAAATGGCAGTGCCATCTGCGAATAAGCTAAGCAAGGTGTTGTTGGTTTGGGGGATGTCGTTTGTGTAAAGGTTGAAAAGTAAAGGTCCGAGTACTGAGCCCTGGGGGGTACTGGCTTTAATGTTGCGGGACGTGGATAGGTGTTTGTAAAGTTTAATCGAGAAAGTTCTGTCAGTTAAGTAGGAGGTGATGGTGTGTACGAGGTAGTCAGGTGCTTCCATGGAAATTAACTTGTAGATAAGGCCTTTAATCCAAACTCTGTCCAAGGCCTTGGCCACATCAAGGAATAAGCCACCTACATCGGTGCGTTTGCCTAAGTTACTCTAAGGAGTTGGTGGGTGGTCGAATGTTTAGTTCTAAAGCCAAATTGTTCGGGAATAAAGATGTCGTTAGAATTTAGAAAGTTAAGTAACCTGGTTTTGATGGTCTTTTCATTAATTTTGCTAAGAACGGACAGAAGAGAAATGGGTCTGTAACTGATGGGGTCATTAGAGGGTTTACCAGGCTTTTTAATGGGGATGACATCCGCTCGTTTCCAGGCAGTAGGGAAGGTGTGGAGAATCAGAACAGAGTTAAAATGAAGGTGAGGTAATCGATAAAGTTAAGGGGGAGGTTTTTTAAGCATTTTGTTGGTGATACCTTCCCTACCAGGAGCTTTCCTAATTTTAAGGGCCGACCAAACGGTATAGTGGTTAGTGTGCTGGCTTCTAGACCACGAGGTTGCGGGTTCGAGTCCCGTGTTGGCATGGGTGTTTGTAAATGTATGTTGGCTTGTCTAATGATGAATGTTTCGACGCATTATAGCCCTCGTGTTGCTGACGGCGCCAGATAATCTGAAAACAACCAACCAACCTAATTTTAAGGACCTTGATGTGGCCCTGAACTTCCTCTACAGAGATGGGGTCGATGGTGTGTGTAAAAGGCTTGGAAATGTAGTCGTCGACTTGTTTGACAACGAATTTGTCGAAGCTTGGGTTAGTGGTGGGGTTCTCCTGAAATTGGTCTTCGAAGGCATCCGCAAAAAGTTCCGCCTTGGCATTGGTGGAGTAGGGGCAGTGGAGTTTATTACTCAAAAGTGCAGGAATAGTGGTCCTCCCTCTTTTCAGGCGTTTGTTTATTTTCCATAGCGAGCCATCTTCGGTAGAAAGGGATGCAATTTTGTCACTCCAAGCCTTTTGTGTGTGTTGACGGAGAAGCTTCGCTACATGTCTTTGGTATTTATTAGCTAGTTGTTTTGATCTGGGGTCTCTGTAGCGTTGCCAGTCTCTCCGGTGTTTGTTTTTGATCTTAATGTAATGCCGAATGAGTGGGGGGAGTGTAAATCTCGTAGGTAATTTCATTAGAGGTAGTGGAGTTTCTGTGAGCATTAATAATAGTGTATGTGAAGTCCTCAACGGCTGAGTTAAGCTCGTCTGTGTTGTTGATAGAATTGGGAAGTGTATGTGTGTCGTTGAGGATGTTTTTAAAGGTGTACCAGTTGGTGTTGAAAGCGTGATTAGAGTTAATGGGGAAGCTGGCGTCAAAGTCAGTGATGATGGGATTGTGGTCAGAAGAGAGCTCAGGCTCGGACTTAGTGACAAAGTTAAAAGGGAATTCACGCAGGAGGATGAGATCAATAGTGTTTTGGGAGGTGGTGCCATATCGAGTGGGGGTGGGGGGAGCAGCAATAGTGAAGGAGTGGTTGTCGGCAAAGTTTGCCAACAAAAAACCAGACCTGTTTGCTTTGTGGTTCCACCTGCGGTGCTTTGCGTTGAAGTCACCACACAAAATAATGCTTTTGTTTATGTTAGATAATATCTTGAGATCATAAATGAAAGTGGGGGGAGGGGTGTTGGGGACATACACAGAAGCAACAGTGAGAGGGGGAAAATTCGAGGGGGTAATCGATAGCAGCAACCACAGAGTATATAGCTGACGCATACAGAGGCTGCACTACCATTGGCCCTCGTTTCATTTGAATTAAAATTGGATATCGCATAGACGGTGGCGCTTCTGGTGACTAACGTGGAACTAAAACGCAGATTTTGCTCGGATGTGTTGCCATGACAACCGGAACCAACATTTCGACGCGTTGCTATGGCAACCAGATAGATATTTCGATGGTTTCAAGATATTGCATATTTTTAACTTAAACGACACAGAATTAAGAGTAAACAGGTTTGAAATAGAAGTGTATGGTTATTTAAAAAACATTTTTTTATCCCAATTTTTTTTTTTGTAAAAGAAATTAAACATTTAAAAAAAAAAATTATCTTTAAATTTAGGATAACATCAATTACTTCAATCAAACTTATTTTAAATTTATTTTAAATAATTAAAATGTTTAAAATACTAATAGATATTATACCTTAATTGTAAAATCATGCATATATGATCTTTTATGAACTTCCACATTTGTCAAATAGGACACTAAGAATATTTTGATATAGTAAAAGTAATTTTTCAATTTTTTAAACGCATACATCAGGAAATCCTATATCACGAAATGTTTTGAGCTTTTCATTTTGGTTAGAATTCCAAGTCCTGTAAGGATTTTGAACAAATAATTGTTTACATAAAACTGCACCAATTATGGCAACCATAGGCAGTTCACTTGTCATGAAAAAAAAATGACAGAGCTGAAATTTTTTGGCGAAAAGCACCTTGACTCAGAATCTTTACCGGACTTGTAATTTTAACCTTAATTTTTATATTACAAAGTAATATGGATATTAAATTCATCAAAGAAATAAAAGAAAGAAAAATCAGAACATAAAACTAACTTTTTTTTTTATTGAAAATAAAATATATAATATCAAATAAAATATATAAAAATAATAACATATATAAAAAATAAATTAACACAACACACAATAGCAGTTTAAATTACAATTTTAAATAAGTACAGTACAATTGGGGTATTGTTACTCATTTCTTACACAAAATTAAATCAAAATTTCTAGTCATTCTGTATTGATTCAAACTAATACAAATTTAATCAGAAAGACTAAAAACTTTATTTCATATTAATATACAAAAAAAAAATTAAATTCAACGTTTCATAAAATTTTAATGAGCCGAATTAGTGATAAATTATTAAAGTATGATGGATATTAAATTCTTGAAAGAAATAAGAGGAAGAAACATCATAACCTAAAACTAACTTTTTTTCATTGAAATGAAATAAATAATTTAACATGTAATACCAGTTTAAATTGCAATTTTTAATAAGGATATGCAGTACAATTGGGGCATTGTGACTCATTTCTTACACAAAAATTAAAATTCTAGAAACAGATCTTCACAAACATAGCAACCATTTAATCACCAGAACGCTTAACAAAATGGTCATCACATACAAACATAAATAATGCCAATACATGGTTCGTACACTTGAAGGGGAAAAAAATTCAAGGATTTTTCAATGATGCATTATCAACACAAATACATTAAAAAAAACATCTCAATTTTGTTTATAAATAAAGCAGGTTCAAATTGAGTAAATAAAAAAAAAAAAGAAGGGGGGGGGGGTGTTAGGTTTCAATGAAATAAAATGTTAAGGTTACAATAGAAAAAAAAACAACCTTCCAATATATCAGAAGCAGTACCATGTCCCATATAAACAGAAATAAAGTAGCTAGTACTCACTTGGTAATTATGCCAATATTGGATGTGAACATCCATTTGATTGTCTAGTTTCATCATATGGTCATTGTCTCCCATCATGTCATTTTTGACACACAAAGTACAACGTGCAAATCCTACACATAGGCCTCTGTGACATAAGCTTCGATATTATATTCTGGCTACTCTAATCAGCTTGATTTGAAAATGCATGTCCTCATCATTTTTAAACAGTGTGCAAAAAATTAGCAAACACAATATAAAAACGAAACAAGACATCACATGATTTGAACAGATATTCCACATATATTGCGCATGCGCAGTACTGTACTCATCAATGGGGGAATGACGAAATTTTTATTATATTCAACTGCTATGTTTTCCTAGTTGCTGATTGGCTTAGCTAAATTCAAAAGATTTTGCTCACTTTGTTGAACAAAATTTTTTAAGATGCTATATTTTTAGAAAATAAAATGAAATTCAAGCACTTTACACATATTTTTACAGAATTCAAGGTTTTTTAAAAACGTACAAACCATGCATTATATAAAAATGCAAGGAAAACATAAACTGAAGTAGAATTTTGTCCAACTAAGACACTTTTCGCAATTAAAAATAAAAAAAATTACGGCAATCCGTAAAAATTCTGATGAATATTAATGTAAATACAATAAATATAATTTAAACACAATTACGAAATTTCCCTGCTAGAAGAGTGCCACAAAGTATTTGCTTTTTATAAACATAGATTTTTACATGAATAGCATTAAATTTTATTGTTTTAAATAAAGTAGGAGGGTAATCATGGCTCCGATATGAAAGCATGCAAGTAAGCTGATATGAAGTTGTTTTAAAAACAAGTTTCAAGATAAGTTTTTGTACATTAGTAATTAAAATAATATAATTAAAATATATAATTTGAAAATAGCTAAATATTTTTGATAATTAAGGAAGTTGATTCAGAAGGCTAAATTGTAAAATGCAAAATTTATGAAATATTTAAATTTTAAATTACTGCTTATCTCCATAAACATGCTTTCGTTTCTTCGCCGCTCTCGTGAGAGATTGTGCCTTTTGCAATTCCACATTCAGAGTTTTGACCTTATGCTTTACCATCATGCGAACAAAAGTAGTCACAAAATATTTTTAAGCAACACTTTCATGTTCTGTATGGTTTACAAATACTGTACACTTCACCTGAAGAAGACAATCTGTTAGCTTTTTGCAGATTTCTGAAGCAGACAAGTAATTGCAATTAACTGTTAAAAGGGAATCGCTCAATTCCTTCATGTACGTCAAAAACTCCGATGTCGGCCATTTTAGGCCATATGTCGTATCTCTGTATTCCTTAAAATACAAAAGGTACGCATAGGAATCTAAGGACTTGTCTCCAACCAACAATGCTTTGTACTGATCGCAGGAGACGTTAGAAAGAAACTTTTTGCAAAGGTATCCTGCAATGTAAGCCAAGACATTCTCTTCTATAATATCTAATTGTAGGAGAGAACGCCCATTAACAGCAGTTTGATCCGAATTCGCTTCCTCCTCATCGAAAACAAAGGTGTCGTCAAAAATCGAATCATTCTGCGATATATTATTTACATCAGAAGAAAATGGTTCTTCGATGATACCCTCCAGTTGTGTTTTGTTGAACTGGGCAAAGTCCACTAACACAGAGTCTTCAACACAGTTCGCTGTGGCACTCTTCTTCAAAAAGTTATGGATAATAAAACCGTGTATGGCACTACGAAATTGGTAACAATCAGGAGTGTCCCGAAATCCTCCTCTGAGTCTAGCAGAGCTGAAGGTGTTTTCAAGGCAATACTGGTTAAACCGATTGAGTAGGAGGAATTTCACCTGGCCTGTAAGGGATTCCCAGATGCCCTCCATAGCACGCAATGTCAAAATCCAACCCTTTTTGGACGCAGGCACACTTTTTCTTCCTCTGCTATCGGTGAAAGTCCAGCTTTCAACCCACTTGGCCATCTTTGCCCAAAATTCAATGTAACCAGAGTCAGCTTTCAATGCACCGGCATATGGCTTAGAGGAGTGGAGCGAGCAAGAGTTCAAGCTATCAAACAAAGTATTGATAGCTCCCACAAACTCTGATGTTTCGCCAGCTCCACTTCCTAAGCAGCCGGTGCCGCTATATACACATAGCGCTGCCGCCACACTGTTGCTAAGGACCTGCAAAATAGAAAACAACTTAAAATCATATTATTAACAGTGAAGTGTGTTAATAAATACTGAAGTTCATACACTAGAAAAAATAACCTGTAGTGAATGTCAGGCTTAGGGATCTTACAATTTACTTTAAATAAATGGTTTCTGTTAAAGTGAATGAGAAAAAGAACAGAATAACATGACCGAGGAAACACAATATTTGCTTGTTGTAAAAAAAAAATTCCCCCTGTTTGCTTGTTCCTTACTCTATGTGGGTCTCAATGTAAAAAAAATGCATGAAAGGTTTTTTTCCCTCTCTTAGATCAGTATGTTTAAATTCAAACAAAAATCTTTCCATGGTGTTTAAAAATACTGAGTTGGGTGGAGGAGGGCTTGGGTCAAGGTGGCCAACCCAAGTTTATGTCTATACCTGAAGATTCATTAATGTTTTTAATTTCATTCTTCACAGAATAGTGAAATATACTTTTAATGACTCCAGAATATTCCTATAAAATAATTAACTAATCCTACATACCTGTGCAGCCAGTTTAACATTCAACTTCGCTAACCCTGGCACTTCCACATGTTTCTTTGTCAGTTTTGGACAAGTACGATACTCCTAAATATAAGGGAGAGAAATACTGTAATTAGCACCTTTTTGAATTAAAACAAACATTTCGAAGTAGAACTTCAAGCAATGTGCTAAAATCTGAAAGGGGCTTGATGCCTAAAAATTCAGATACCTAAAAAGTTAGAATATATTACTAGGAACATTTTTTTTTAAAAAATCAGGAAAAAATAAAAATAAAAGAGAGAATTTAGAATTTTTTAAAAAATTTAGAGCACTATGTGAACTTTATTTTTAATAAAATTTAGTTATTTCCTAATAATACCTCCAAATATGTAAAACTTATACTTATAAATGCTCAAATTAAAAAAAAAAATTAGTTTTAAAGGTACCAAGTCCCTTTAAAAGATAATGCAAAGAAAGGGAAAGTACCCTTTTCGAATCTTCCTCGTAAAGTCTGACCACGGGACCCCAGGAGGCGTACATAATACGCGGATTTGAGATGCCCACCTTCATCTCCTGAATCCCATGGTTCTTTAAATTGTTCCTCACACACTTTAGAAGATGTGGAGGATCATAAAGAGCAAATATGGGGTTGGCATCTTCAACATTGAAGAAGGGTCTGTCGATGGACACGCCCAAATCCCTGTATGTTCCTAAATTGGAAGGTCCTGTAGAGAAAAATAAAAGATATTACTCTTTATGTGGTATAGTATTCGGGTTATAATTACTCCCTCTCTTGAAAGGGTAAAGTTATCATCTTCCAAAACAACAGGGTTCCCACTCAAATCACCGAATGAAAATCAATGACATTTAAGGTCCTAATTAATGTTTTTAAGGACCTTTGAAAATTTGTTTTCAGACATCATGCCTATATATAAATTTTTAATAAAGTATATTCTACTCAAAAAGTTATAAGTTGGCACATGCGTAGTACAAATATGTCGGAGAATTCCGATAAGGGGCGGATAAGTGGCGTCACGCAGGGATAGCAAGTCTGAGTTGAAATTTTATAAATTTTGCAGTGGGCACACAACATCCACACAAATTAAGGAATTTTAATCACCTCTAAGCATTTTCAAGGCCTTGAAAAAATGTTTAAAAATATTAAGCACTTTCAATGACCGTGGGAACCCTGAACAATTTTACTCTTTAAATGCTTTTTCAAAAGTTAATTGAAAAAAAAAAAAAAAAAGATTTCATCCCTGAATGTTGTATTGAGCACATTAAAATATTAAAAATTAACGTTTAATAATTTAAATAAACTTGTTACTTTTTCATTTCCTACATTGTAGAAAAATGCCTAAATGTAATAGTATCAAATTACCTTGGTCACACACTGTGGCTACAACTTTAAAGTTGCATATTCTTAAAATCTTAATGGCTTCAACAACAAGGGCCTGGACATTAATGTTGGTGGACCCTTTGGCAGTGAAGAAGTAATCCAAGACCTATGAATTAAGAAAATATTAAAGAAAAAATAACTATAAGAGTCAATTCATCGTTGCATTTATAGTAACGGTCTAAGTGAAAGAATTTTAACCAATCATTGTTGACACTCTTAGCAGATGCTAACATTGTTTTAATCAAAATACATAAAAGATATTTGGATGCAAGTTAGGGTATATTTAAGCTAGGGTATAAAATTTCTTTATCCAGAAAGCTACAATCACAATTTTTCTTTTAGCAAAATGCTTAAATGATTACAACTTCCCTCACTCACGATGTTTAATTTGCCAAAACACTTATTATTAAACATTCTTTTTTAAATACAATGCTATTTTATGCTAAATATCAACCGGGAAAAATACTTTCAACCTTCATCTTACTTGTTAATGAATAGGAGTATAATAGATTTGAGTGATAGTAATTCTCAAATCTATTATAGCACCGTTTCTGTTATCTGTGAAAATCCAAATGTTTCATTCAAATTCCTGTTGAATTCACACTCAATGTAGAGGTTCTTAATTAAAAATAATTTTTGCTTTGAATATTTTTTTACCTTATCATACATATATATGTAACAGAAATCCTTTTTTAGAACCGACAGTTATATTAATTCCTCTTTCCAAAGCACAAAATCATCTTTAACCAATTCATTCAACAACTTATTTATGATAACTGCCCATGTCAAATTAATGTGCGAGATCTTTGCAGAGTCAGCATTCTTGTTATTCATATCCCATAATTAGTATTCCGTTTTGGCGCCAATATGCTTGCCTTCTCACTACAATGTTTATAAAATATCCTTGCTAACTCAGCGATTCCCACGGTTGTAACGCGACGCTACTCTCTGTTCGACAATACTACGCATTACATTCAAAATCCTATCATCATGTAGTAAAGACGTAACTTTCACTCTCTCTCTCCGGTTTATCTTAATAAATATTTTATCTTGTTTCAAATTAACTCTTCACTACCAGTTTCACGACCACTCTGCAATAACTTAAATTAAAATGGAATAGTACCTTACATATATATATATCAAAAATAATGTTCATTTGTTCAATATTAAAAAAAAAAAATTAATTTTTAATAAATATTTTGTGTACATTAGTGTTTGTTATATTCATTTCAATAAGTACCTTACAACTTTCTAGTACTATAACAAAATCAATCATATAAAGCAAATTTTTGATCATGTTTTCTTTTAATTTTTTTTTTTTACCCATTATTAATGTCGTAAAATTTGTATGGAAAATCACTTTTTATAATACTTATGTTACCGAAAGAAAAATTCCTTTTCATCATGTAATGATGTTCAAACTGCAAATACCATAACTTTCTTATGCTATGCAAAATTATAATATGCTTTAGAGAATCTACAAAATATTTTACTTAAACTATGCTAGCGCATAAATGTTAAAAAAAAAATTAATAAATTATTTATTCATTCACCCGTTTCCAATTTTTGGTTATACCACGTGCCATAAAAACCAAAGCATACGATGCACGCAATGGTTTTTTAGCTGGCTCTTTGAGGATTGACTCAAAGCCATCAATCGAGTCAGATCTCGGGCAGTAGGTAAGGCCTTCTTTCACTACCATTTCGTCCCAAGCCAACAAACACAATCTGTCCTTCATGTTTTTGGCCATTGTGGCCATACATTTTTGCAGGTTCTTTCAATGTAGCTAAGGCGCTACGATTTTGTAAGTATATCTAAAAAACAAAAGCTCATTACTTTAAAACTCACCTTCTCCATTTTTAAATCCGACTAGAGGGATTCAATCCAAATATCATGATTTTTTTTTATAGTTTACTTTTGTAATACATATTGATCAAATGCAATGAATAACTGTTCTATTTAGAGTTTTGAATATATCCCATTCATGTATTTGCTTCCTCACAAAAGTGAGGGAGATAGCAGTTAGTGGGAAATAAACAGACATCACAGTTAGTGGGAAATAAACAGACATCAAAACAATTAAAAGGGACATATATACACCTTTTCAAGGTAAACTGACAAATGACTTTTATCATGCATGTTGACCAAATGTCATCAAATGCTATGAAAAACATGTCGATCCCGATTTTTGAATATATCCCATTCATGTATTTACTCCCTCCCAAAAGTGAGAGGGTGGCAACCAGAGGGAAATAAATACACATCGAAACAACTGAAAGGGACATATACACCTTCTCAAGGTAGCTTTACTGGGGAAAACCAACTTATTTCTTAAAAGTTGGTAGGCGCTGGGACTTTGCAAGTAAATATTTAAGGCAAAGGCCTTATCTTTTTTGCCCCACCTTCTACCTTTCATGGGACGACCACACTGATTTATCTGGGACATCACAAATGTATATTGATCAGCAGTTAACTTATCTCTCAGTTGATGAAGAAAATTTGGAACTTTAAGCTTCAATATTTTCTTCCTCAAACGAGAAATCGTTGAACGCTGATTCAAAATAATTTGTGATTCCCGAGATCGCTTTGGTGTAGAGCTTATGGGAGGAGCATCATCTTGGGGTAGGGGGCAATCTAGGGCAATAGTGGGTTTGCGAGTCGGATTGCTTATAGGCCCAGGCATCTTTTGCGGGATGGGGGACGATGGAGGATGGGCAGTTTCAGGGTATGCACACCTAATTAAATGTTCTTTTAATGTACTCGCAAAAGCCCAATCCGCAAAGTGCCTTATGCATACTCTTGCATTATTACGAAGGTACGTTATATCAAGTTGCAATAATCCTTCACAGCTTAACAACTCTGTTTAGCCATTTTTTTAACCTAATAAAAATAAAGATTAGAACATGATTCAAGAAAACACAATACAATACAAGCTTCCCAAATACACACAAAAGTGAAATTCATGTAAATAATGGAGAACGTCGATGGAACAAGATCCTAAGCACTTGCAGGATTATTAGCAAGAGAGAAGTGCACATAGTAGTTGCAAGTAAATAGATGATTTGAATGGTATGGGGGTGTTGGCATATTACTGTAACACCCTCTCAACAGCTCTTTCGCATGGCGACTTCAATTTAGCGCCAAGCAAAAAAAAAGTCGCCAATGGGGTATTAGCAGTGCTTACCATTAAACTCTATCCAGACTGAAAACCTGCTTTTGTTCCAATTGGATAGGGGGGACACTTTCACTTTTTTCCCCAGGGGGACACTTTCTTTAGGTGTTCACGGGCGTCGCAACCCCGGGGTCCCAGCGATCTTTTTTATCTCTCCTTCTCTCCCTCTTTTCTTTTTTTCCCCATCTCAACTTTGTTTAAAAAAACTAACCTTATTTAAGCTTTAACAAGTTGAGCTTCTTTTATTTCGGTTTCGTTTCATTTAAACTAATTCACCATTCTTGTAATATTATAATTTGTTGGGAGATTTTCTTTTGGCAGTGGCCGTTACTTCTCTTTTATTTTAAAAGCTTGCGATCCATCAATGCCGATCCTGTGTCCTTCCCCTCCTGCTCTATGGGTCACAGTACCACTCTTCGGCCTCTGCCGTAAGGTATACCGTTTGGGCTCGGGAGCTGACTCATGTGGGTCGGTCAGGAGGCGGGAAGAGCGGCGTGAATCGCAAATATTGGCTCTCAGAAACGCTCTTGCCCTAAAGCGGTTCCAGAGGTTTGTGTCCCTTGGTTGCGTTTGGCTGGATATAAGGGGACATGGGCCATAATGGGAAATCCTCCTAGGTTTTACCTGGGACAGTGTACCTGGTGCACGTTATGGCGGTCTCCCCTTTATCCAGTGCACGAAGAACACCGGCGGTTCCACTTGGCACGTAAGAAAAGTGTGGAAAGACGGGGTATGGCGGGGGCCCTGATCTGACTGGAAGGAATCCGTGTTTCTTTACTCTGGTTATGGCTAGTGCATTTGAGAATATGAGTTTGCCTAACGGCAAGAGTTCTCAAAGCGCTATCGCTAATTCCAATGCTCACAAAAGTTCTCCAACTTCTATTAAATCAACCATGAACAAATCTGATACTACGCCTGCAGGAAACTCTGTTTCCTGGGCAGACCAAGTTGAAAATACGAATAACCGCTTCTTTGTCGTTCACCGTACGGAAGGCACATTTCAAAACGTTTCTCCCTTTTTGATTCAGAAAACACTACAAGCTTTGGTTGGTACTGTTAAAGCAGTTAAAAAGTTTCGGTCAGGTGACCTCCTCGTTGAAGTTGCTAATACCCAGCAGGCAAATAATATCATGAAACTAACATCTTTTGGAAGCCTCGCTGTAAGTGTATCAGCTCACAAGACCTTAAATGTTTCACGGGGAGTGATTTCTGAACCAGATTTGCAGTACGTACCTGAAAATGAAATCTTGGAAAATCTCAGTGACCAAAATGTAGTTTCTGTTTCACGGATAACGTTTCGCAAAGATGGTGAAACTCTTCCTACAAGACATCTTATTCTTTCTTTTAGTACCCCAACATTACCAACTCACATAATCGCTGGCTATCTTAGATGTCCTGTAAGGCCATACATCCCAAACCCCTTGAGATGTTTTCAATGCCAACGATACGGGCACTCCAGACAAGCATGTCGGCGTAGAGTTTCTACGTGTGCTCGCTGTGGCATTGATGGACACGATTCTGATGACTGCTCTGCTGATCCAAAGTGCGTGAATTGCCAGGGAGACCACCTGGCCTATTCACGTTCATGCCCTGAATGGAAATATGAAAAAGAGTTTGAGTTGAGTTTGATGTTAGTTTTAATGGCACAAGGTCCGGTTTCGGACATGCTGCGCCAAGCCCAAGATAAAAAAATAAAAACAGTTAAAATATAAAAATTAAGTGTAAAACATTAAAAACAGAGGTATAAATATAAAAAGGGTGTCAAAAATGTTGGCCGGCAACTTGACGAAAAAAGTATTACAGTAAAATGAACTAGATGTGACTTAAAAACCCAATGTCATTTAAAAACGAAAAAAGATTTGAATGAGGAATTTCTCCAATCAAATCGTGCAAGTTTAAAATTGTGCTATTAAAATACTTAAGGCGTTGTTGATTAAAAGCAGGACAGACAATTAAAATATGAAAAACAGTAAAATCAGATTGACATGAAAGACAAAATGGAGGATTTTCCCCCAATAAAAGATGACGGTGAGTAAAACGAGTGTGTCCAATACGGAGTCTTGTCAATTTTACATCAGTCTTCCGTAGTGGTGCAATAGCCCATTGGTGAATGGTGGGTTTAATGGAGTGCAACTTGTTGCTTTGTTGCAGATCCCATGACTCCTGCCATTTGGAGATGAAAAACTTCTTTGTGTACGCCTTTATATCGACTAATGGAACGGCATGTTGCAATATGACAGAAGCTGCCTTTGCAGCGCTATCAGCAAGCTCGTTACCTTTAATACCAACGTGACTCGGCACCCAACAAAAAACAATATCAAAGCCTTCATTTCTAATGGATTTTAAAATTTTAAAAATATCTAACACTACTGGATGGCAGTCAGTGTCATAGTGCTCCAGCTGCTTTAGTACACTCATACTGTCCGTATATATGCAAAAGTTAAGATGGGTACTCCTAGATATTAGTTGGAGGGCTTGGGAAATTGCTACTGCTTCGGCAGTGTACACAGAACAAGAGGGATGAAGTCTGTAACTAGAAGCTGAGTTATCAAGAGTGACACCGCAGCCAACATATCCCATTCCTTTTGACCCATCTGTAAACACTGGCAAGTATGAGTTGTAATGACAGCTGTGTTGATGGAATAATTGCTGGTAAATCGCTGGAGCAGTATCAGTTTTATAATATGAAATGAAGGGATTGAGATGAGGGAAAGATGGAATATCCCATGGTGGAAACCATAAGCCTTCGTTTATCTGCACCATAACATCACTCAAATCGGTATTAGTAAGTATGGTTTTTACTCGTTCACTAAATGGAACAGTGTGAGATGGGCGGGCAACAAAAAGACGATTCAAACTAGGAGCAAGAGTCATGGGTTTCAAAGGATGAGAGGACATGGATAAAACTTTAAAATAAAAATTGATCGACAGCTTTTTCCTTCTGAGATCAAGAGGAAGTTGGTAACACTCTATGGCCAGACTAGGGATGGGTGATGTTCTAAATGCACCAGAGCATATTCTCATGGCCGAGTTGTGAATTGTGTCCAATCTGCGCAAGACTGAGTCTCGAGCAGAACCATACGCAATACACCCATAGTCGATTCGAGATAGAATGATCGACTGATACACTCTGAGTAAAGAGGTACGATCAGCACCCCAAGATGTATTCGACAGCACTTTGAGGATGTTTAATGACTTTTCGCACTTCTTCCGTAGAGAGAGGACATGCGGAAGAAAAGTCAATTTGCTGTCAAAAATCACTCCTAGGAAACGTATCTCGTTAATTACAGGGATGGGGGTGTTGCGAATATGGATAACAGGATCAAGATGAAGGTTCCTTTTCTTGCAGAAAAGGACGCAGTTGCTCTTTGTAGGAGAAAGAGTATGGCCATTCTGATCACACCACTGAACAAGATTGTTAACCGCAGTTTGTAGTTGCCTTTCAATTAGACGCATGTTACTTCCCTGACATGAAATCTGAAGGTCATCGACATAGAGTGTTCCACGAACAGATGGCTGAAGTTTCTCAAGAATTTGGCTAAAATGTAGGTTAAAAAGAGTCACACTTAAAATACTTCCCTGGGGGACGCCCTCAGATTGAATAAAATCGCTGGAAAAGGTAGAACCAATTCTGATTCTAAAAACACGTGAAGCTAAAAAGTTAAAAATAAAAACAGGTAAGTTACCTCTAAAACCAAAGTCGAACAAAGTACGCAGAATTCCATATCGCCAAGTGCGATCATATGCCTTCTCGACATCGAAAAAAATGGAAACTAAATGGTTTCTCCTAACAAATGCTTTACGGATCTCCGTTTCCAGAAATAGAATGTTGTCTAGAGTGGACCGGCCACGTCTGAACCCACTCTGGAAAGGAGAAATGCATTTGTTCTTTTCCAGTACATAAATGAGACGAGCATTGACCATGCGCTCAAAAGTCTTACATAGGCAACTGGTTAAGGCTATCGGCCGATAATTCAGAGGATCTTTGGGATTTTTACCAGGTTTCAGAATTGGGATAACGACAGCTTCTCTCCATGCTGAAGGGAAGGTCTGCTCCCTCCAGATTCTATTAAAGAGAAGAAGGACATTCGAGATGGAGTCTTGTTTCAAATGCCTTAGCATATCGTAACCAATTTGATCTGGACCTGGACTAGTATTATGTGCCTTTGATAAAGATCGTTTCAATTCGAACATCTTGAAGTCGCAGTTGTAGGGTAGAGAGAGTTTGCTTTTGAAGTTGATAGGTGTCTGCTCAGCACGATTTTTAACAACCAAAAAAGTTGGATTGTAGGATTCAGAGCTAGACACTTTTTCAAAAGCTTCACCGATGATGTTGGCAACATCCTCTACGGAAGAATAAGTGGTGCCTCTGGTTTCTAAAATCGGACAGGAAAATTCCGAATACAAACCGTTTGCTGCCTTGACCTTCTTCCACAATTGCTTACTAGATGTCGAAGATGTTATTGAAGACACATAATTCTTCCATGATTCCTTCTGACTACGGCGTCGCACTTTTCTGGCAAATGCCTTGGCTTTTTTAAAAGCAATAAGATTCTGGGTACTAGGGTATCGTCGGAAAATACCCCACAACTTCCTCTGTTTCTTGTATGCCGTTTGGCACTCATTATTCCACCATGGTTTGTAGTGCTTACTCACACGGGATGAACTCTTCGGGATAGCAATTTCCGCTGCCCCTATGATACTTTCGGTGACGTTATGCACAGCATGATTAATATCATCAACGGTTACCATAGCTTCTGTTATCACTGCTTCTTCTTCAAAAACACCCCAATCTGCTCGTTTGTATAAGTACGTAGATGGGTGAAGCCTACTACGAGTACCGTTAACATGAGTGATAAGTAGAGGGAAATGATCGCTGTTGTGCAAGTCACTGTCAACAGCAAAATTTAAAAAAGGTAGAAGTGCAGGTGAGCAGATAGCTAGGTCAATTGAGTGGAAAGTTCGTGTGGGCTGATGAAAGTATGTCTTCTCCTCGTTATTTAGCAGGCAAAGATGGTGATCAGAGAGCATGTGCTCAATCTGTTGTCCACGAGGGTTCGTGTCATCATTTCCCCACAATGTACTGTGACCATTCAAGTCACCAAGAAGCAAAAAAGGGGCAGGTAGCTGATCCAAAAGGTCGTTCAAATCATGTTGACGGATGATAGCATGCGGCGGTAGATATAGACAGCAGACTGTGATAAGAGACTGGATGTGAGTTCTCACAGCCACTGCTTGTAAAGGTGTACGCAATGGTACTACAGTGCTGGGATAATCATGGGAAGTAAAAATGCATACACCGCCAGACACTGTAGAACCAGAATCTAGATCTTTTCGTACACAACTATATCTACGAATCTTCACAGAGTGGGTGGACTTCAAAAAGGTTTCCTGAAGCGCAACACATGCTGGATGGTATGTTGAGATGATGGATTTCAGATCATCAGTTCTAGACCGCAAACCACGGCAGTTCCAAGAAATAAAAGCCATTACTTAATGGGGGAAGTTGTCATGGAACAATCATCAGGATCCCCACGCAGCAACGCCTCTTCATCATCAGATGGATGAAGATTCATCATATCTTCATCCATTGTGGGTAACCTGAAAGGATTTCTCAGTTTGCGAGAGCTGGATTCCCTCGCAGATTTAAGTTTTAAAGCTTGTACAGCTTTAGATTTCGCAGATTTTTGTTTTGATAATGAACATTTGTTGACAGTTTGTTTTGGCGAGTTATTTAAAGAAAATAATGTGGCAGGTTTAGTTAAATTTGGCTTAATAGTACTGGTTGATGCTAAATTTGAAAACTGATTTAATGTGTCTGTTTGAGTGCTGCAGTTTTTCATTGTTACCTGTGTGGAAGATGAGTAGCTCTTCCCAGGCACTGGTGTGCGAGATGTAACTTTCCGTCTGGCTTCCGGATAAGAGATGTTGTCTTTAAACTTCGTGGCTGTGATCTCTTTTTCTAGTTTCCAAGTCGGGCATGTTCTAGAATAGGAAGGATGGTCACCTTCGCAGTTGACACACCTTTCCTGAGCATTGCAATTTTCGCTGTCGTGTCCCTCATTGGCGCAGCGAGCACATTTGGCGTTACTGCGACAGGTCAATTTTGAATGGCCGAATTGTTGACAATGGAAACAGCGCAGAGGGTTGGGAATGTATGGTCGGATGGGACATCGTAAATAAGCTACCTTGATGTGTTGTGGTAGAACAGGCGTTTCAAAAGTAAGGATCAGATGTTTGGTGTTTTGTATCTGACCATCTCGTCTGATTGTAATTCGAGATACCTTACACACCTTTTGATCATTTAGATTTTCCAAAATTTCCTCTTCCGAGACATACAATAAATCTGCAGCGGAGATCACACCACGAGAGTAATTTAAGTTACCATGCGGAGAAACAGTCACAGGTAAGTTGGCTAGAGAAGTCAATTTAAGTATAGATTCAGCTTGCTTATCTGAAGAAACTTCAATAAGAAGATCTCCAGTACGCATTTTGCTGATAGATTTAGTTTCACCAATACAACCAGTGATACCCTTTTCGATTAAGAAAGGAGAAACATTTAGAAAAGATCCTTCAGGTCTTTTCATTACAAAGAAACGAGCTTGAGGAAAAGATTTAAACATTTGTTGCTCCAATGAAGGAGGAGAATTGATAGAAGTTGCCATGAAAGTAATGTAAAGAAATTCAGACTCTGGAGTCCCACCCACCATGGAGTCCACAAAAGAAAGGGATAGAGGATGCCGGCAAGCACCAAAAACTAGATAAAGAAACAAAAGGAGAAACTAAACAAGCGCGCTCGGCTATCCACTACCAGGTTGTCCAGGGTCTATACGCAGGCAATTCGGCCCCGGTGAAGTCTCCACCCTTAACGAGATTCCCGGAAAACGGATCACTTGCTTGATCCCTAGCCGCCGACGAAGTCAAACGACCAGCCGATTGATACACACGGGACCAATGTGCACCTCCCGTTTATCTGAAGCAAAGGCCGAAGTAGTGTGTTGGCACAGTATGTCGTCCCTCAACTACCAGGATCCCCCTTTCCAGGGACACGGGTCTCCACGCACGGCAAACACGTGGGTGATATAATCCCCAAGAGAAGCTGATAGCAACAGAGCGGCACAAAGCTTCTCAAGGGGAGCCCTCACCTCTGAAGAGGTAACCACAACGAGGGAAGGAAGAGAAGCCAAACAATAAATACAGAACCCAAAAAAGAAGGTAAAACAGAAGAAGGGATAGATCACTGGGGCGCCCCGGGGTTGTGAAGCCCGTGTTTACTTTGAGAAAGTAAACCCCCTGAGGGGAATATGAAAAAGAGATCCAAACGGTACGAGTCAACAATAATATATCACATCCTGAAGCTCGGAAATTAGTAGATGCTCGAACACCACGTGCAGGTGTATCATTCTCATCTGCAGTTAATCCAACCATCAAGATGAGAAGTGCATCTACACAAACTGTCATATCTTCCACAGGAATGGTATCAGCAGTCAATAGCTTTACTCAACAAACAGGAAAAAACACCCGATCTCCTACTTCATCAAAATCTACACAACCTGTTGCTACAACTACAGGAAAAAGCTTATCAACATCAACACTGCCCTTGGATGATTTCATCCAAGTAAAATCTAAAAGAAAGAAAACTGTACATAAACCTAAAAAGAATCTTCCCTCAATTAAATTTAAAGCAACACGTAACAGAGTAGATTACCTAAAAAATCGTCTAGTTTCAGTCGGCGAAAATACTAAAGAAACATCTGACATAGTCAAAGGATATGTGTCATCCGAGGATGAAATGTTGACCGACAAGTCAAGTGACTCAGATGTGACAGTTACTGAAACTGGGCCGGATTTAAGTCACCTTCGCACCTAATACATAAACACAATAATGGCTTGTTTATTGTCTTGGAATTGCAAAAGCTTTAAGCGTAACATCACTGACATCAAATATTTGCTAGAGGCCAAAAACCCTATAGTGTTCTGCCTTCAGGAGACTTCTCTGAAACCACAGGACACAACTCGATTAAAGGGATACCAAGTAATCCGAAAAGACTTTTTAGATGGAGCTCGGAGCTGTGGAGGCGTTGCTGTCTTGGTTGCACAAAACTATGCCTCCCAGACAATCTCACTTCGCACAACCCTCCAGGCTATCGCTATACGGATTCACTTACGTGCCCTTATAACCGTGTGTACTGTATATCTTCCACCTAACCAGACAATCTGATCTCGAACAATTGATAGATCAGTTACCACCTCCTTTTATCATCCTTGGAGATTTTAATGGACACCACCCACTCTGGGGCAGCCCAGACACCAACAGACGTGGGACAGTATTAGAACGTGTTATTTTGAAAAGCAATGTTTGTGTTCTTAATGACGGTTCGAATACATATTTTCACTTTCCAAGCAGAACATTTCATGCAATCGACCTTGGCTTTGCTCGCCTCCCCTGTTATCATCTTGGGAATTTCAAGCAGGTGACGATCCCTTTGGAAGTGATCACTTCCCTATCTCCATCTCTTCTGGGAGCTGTTCAGCACCTACCCCAAGGATGCCTCGCTTCAAATTCAACTTAGCTGATTGGACGAGTTTCACTTCTCTGTCTGAGATCACCCTAGAGATGGTCTCAGTCGAGAACTTAAATGAGGCAGTAGGACTTGTCTCTGAAACCATTATTACAGCAGCTGATGTCTGCATTCTAAAGACAAAAACAGGTCATTTAAAATTTTCCAAACCATGGTGGAACGATGAGTGTAAAGGAACACTGAAATCCCAAAAGAAAGCTTGGGGGACTTTTCGTCGGTACCCGACGACCGAAAACCTTACCATCTTTAAACGAGCTACAGCAGAGGCCCGTAGAGTTCGACGAATAAGTCAAATTAAGTCCTGGAGTTCCTATGTTTCAACCATTACCACAAAAACTTCTAGCAAGGTGGTATGGAATAAAATAAAGAAAATTACAGGCAGTTATAAACCAAGTTCCACCCCAATTTTAAATTCCAATGGAAATTTATTTTCTGATTTAAAAGACGTCGCCGACTGCTTTGGTGCTAAATTTGCAGCGGTGTCGAGCTCTTCTAGCTACTCACCCGATTTTATCCTCACTAAAAACCGTGAAGAGCAGAAGATTTTAAATTTTAATCATTCCTGTACAGAACCATATAATTCACCTTTTACATTTGATGAATTGATGACTGCATTGCATCGATCTCATCCTACATCTGCTGGACCAGATAACATTCATCACAACATGCTTATTTATTTATCATCCTCATCTTTATACAACATTTTATACCTTTTTAACCGCATTTGGACGGAACAAAAGTTTCCTACTGCTTGGCAGGAAGCTACTGTGATCCCTATTTTAAAACCTGGGAAAGAACCAAGCAACCCATCCAGTTACAGACCCATAGTTCTCACAAGTTGCCTGTGCAAATGGTTGGAGCGTATGGTCAACGCCCGTCTAACTTTCTTCCTTGAATCCAACAAATTGCTTTCACCATTTCAAAGTGGATTTCGACGATCAATGTCCACCATAGACAATATCTTACTTCTCGAAACGTCAATTCGTGAAGCATTTCTACAACGCCATCATTTAGTGAGCGTCTTTTTCGATATGGAAAAGGCATATGACAGAACCTGGAGATACCGCATCTTAAAGGTTCTTCATGACTTTGGCCTTCGAGGACACTTGCCTATTTTTATAGCCAACTTCTTGAAGAAGCGCAAGTTTCGGGTACGTGTCTTGTCTATTTTATCTGAAGAATTTATACAAGAGGAAGGAGTTCCTCAAGGCAGTGTACAGAGCGTTTTATTATTTATCTTAGCCATTGATGAAATGATTAAAATTTTACCACCCTCAGTTTCAGGAACTTTGTTCGTGGATGACTTTCAAATTTCAACTTCATCTTCGAACATGAGTATTATTGAACGACATTTGCAGCTAGCCATTAATAAAATTACAGCATGGGCTAAAAATAATGGTTTTGCCTTCTCAACCCAGAAGACCGTATGTATGCATTTCTGTCGCAAAGTAGGTCTCCATTTAGACCCTGAAATCTATCTTAACAATCAACAGATTCCCGTGGTGCCAGAGGTTAAATTTCTGGGATTAACTTTCGATTCTAAATTAACCTTTAAATCTCATGTCAAGAATCTACGTCAGAAATGTACAAAGATCCTTAATATACTGAAAGTACTATCGAATACCTCCTGGGGAGCTGATACCCAATCAATGCTAAGAATTTATAGAGCTCTAGTACGATCTAAATTAGACTATGGATCACAGATCTATGGATCAGCAAGACAATCCATACTAAAAGTATTGGACCCTATCCATCACCATGCGCTGCGAATTTGCAGCGGAGCTTTCCGTACTTCTCCTGTTGAGAGTTTGTATGTTTTATGTCATGAGCTGTCACTATATTTTAGACGAATCAAACTGATCTTAAACTATTATTTTAACATCAAATCAAATCGCTTTCATCCCGCATTTAATAAAGTCATGTATCCATCTCATCAGATTTTATTTGCAAATCGACCCAACTCCATTCCTTCGTTTGGGTTACGCACTCGTTCGCTTTTATCAGATTTTAACCTTGATGATTTTAATATTTTACCCTATTTTAACCTACACCCTCCGTGGATGGCTTCACCCATTACTATCATGAACCCATTTGCATACTTAAAAAAGTCGGAAACAGCAGATATCATCTATCAGCAGCTCTTCTTCGAGCATCGGCAAAAATATGAAACTTGCTCCGCTGTTTACACTGATGGCTCGAAGAACTTGGATCATGTTGGGGCAGCTGCTGTTTTTGATAATGAAACGCTGGCTGTGAGACTTCATCCGTCATCTTCCGTTTTCACAACGGAATTGCATGCCATTTGTTTAGCTCTGGAAAACATTCTCCAAAGATCAGATAAGAATCATGTCATCTATACTGACTCTTACAGCTGTCTCCAAGCTATACGTCACACACCATTCAAAACACACCCTCTCATTTACCGGTGCCAGTCTCTTTGTAGATTGTTATTGAGTAAGGAATGCCGTATAGGATTTTGTTGGGTACCGGGTCATGCCGGAATATCAGGCAATGAAGCAGCCGATAGAGCTGCCAAGACAGCGACCATCCCATCAACAGACTTCCTAGCGCTTGGTGACATAAAGGCAGCATGCACATTTGCTATTTCATCTCAGTGGCAGATAAAATGGGACAGAGAAATCTGTAACAAACTCAATTATATCCAGCCATCGATTAAAGGTTTTACAAATGTATCACCGGGTAACCGTCGACATGAAGTCATTTTATCAAGACTGCGCATAGGTCACACCCGTGCAACACACCTTTTTCTTCTCTTTGCAGATCCGCCTCCTCTTTGTTTTAACTGTAAATGTGTTTTAACAGTTTTACATGTTTTAATAGAATGTCCTTTATTTCTTAATCAAAGACGACTTCATTTTGGCATCAATATGCATTTAAAAGATCTTTTAAGTGATCAGGTCAACCCTAATCTCTTTTCTTTCCTACATTCAATAGGATTTTACAATTATATTTAAATTGATCATATTATATTTTTATATTCTTTCTCTAATATTTTTATTCATTTCTTTTGTTTTTAAAAGATTGGTCCCTTTCGGTTAGACAATAAATCATCGTTTGGCGCAGTATGGCCAAGTGTGGCCCTTGTGCCAATAAACACCAACCAACCAACCAATTGGATATAACAAAAGTCACAACACCAAATAAAATTGGCCGACCAAACGGTATAGTGGTTAGCGTGCTAGCTTCTAGACCGCGAAGTTGCGGGTTCGAGTCCCGAGTTAGGCATGGGTGTTTGTAAATGTATGTTGGCTTGTCTAATGACGAATGTTTCGGCGCATTATAGCCCTCTTGTTGCTGACGGCGCCAGATAATCTGAAAACAACCAACCAACCAAATAAAATTGTGAAATGCCATGGCTTTTCAGTGAAGAGACCACCAGGCCTTCATATAATAGAGACCAGAAGTTACATGTTGAGTAATGGAAAGTAAAAACCATATAACTTAAAACATAAAAAAAAAAATGTAAAAGCATGAACGTAAAAAAAATAGTATAAATTCTTAACTTATCAGAAAAAGAATTCTTTTTCGTGTGCTGTTACGATATTAGGCATACTTTTTCCTTCAGTTATTCTACAAACAACTTTGTTTTGACATTTAAAAATATTAGTGCACAGAACAGTGAATGAATGTTAACAAGGATCTCCAACACAAGAGAATTTGTTGGACCACAACAAATTATCGAAGCCATCACTCATGTAGTATCAGATCATGATAGTAATATCACAAACGGATAGGTTACAAGCACTGAAACTGCTGTTTTACACAACATAATGTTGATGTGTTCTTTTATAAAAATTGGCGAAACTAAGTTACAAGTAATCATATCGCGGGCCTTACTGATTTCTTCAAAGATTCAGATTTTTAAAAAAAGTACATTAGTGTGAGCTATATAATGCAACTTATTATTATTCTATCCTTATTCTTAGCAGAATAACAGAAAAAAATCATACAGATACCCTATAAATTTAAGAAATAAATATATGTGATGAAATAGGTCCATATTTCTGGAATATCCCACCACATTAATTATGATTACTAAATTCTATATTAAGATGAAAAATGAAACTATTCCTTTTTACCAACAATTCTCAATTGCAAAAATATATATATTACATAGGGAAGGCTTGAAATTTTTTTACGTGGAGTCCCAATCAGCTTTAAAAAACGTCACTGCCGTTTCTGAGCATGCCGATGCATAAATCTAAATTATAAAAATATTTTTTTATAATCAGCACAACGCATCACTTCATGTTTAATAGAAAAAATTAATTACCAGACTGATACTAAAAGAAAAAATACATATATGGCTTTACAAAATTTCAACGCAGAACACAGGGTATTAATGGGAAGCATGCTTCCGAATATTTTTTTTGGTTTCAATTAAAAAAAAATTCCACTAACCTTTCCTCATCCTTTGGAACATAAAAGTTTTTCAATTGTAGATCCGCAGGCAATACACTTGGTTCGAAACACTTTGGTTTTTAAGAAAGTAGCCATTGTTTAAAAAAATCAGTGAAAAAACACAGAGGCAAAAATTACGCAAGATACCTTCCTAAAAAATGAAATAGCAAAAAAACAAGCCGTGACGTCATGTCTGACGCTCAGTTAGTTCCTCTGTTGGTCATAGGAGGCGCTGCATTCGCGTCACAAAATCCCGATCTGCCATCTCTGTATGCGTAAGCTATATACTCTGTGGCAGCAACAATGTTCATCCAACACCTGTTATTCAAACTTTCAGAACTACGCTCGCTGCGCCATTGCTTTGCAGTGGTCAGGCGACACAACAGGTAGGTTTGGTAACAAGTTATGAAATTTAATGCTTGCAACTAAGAAGTCTTGTTTCACTTTTTTTTTAAGAATTATAGTTAATATTCTTATTTATCAGTTGTTTAAAGTTGCTCTGATTATCAATGAAAACTTAATTATACTTTAATTGATAATTAATTTTTTACTGGATTCTGACAAGGGCCCTGTTTCAAAAATGTTGACGCGGCCCTCGCGCCATAAAACCTAAACACAATTAACCAACCTGTTTGAAAATGAATGAATTAAACAAAATTAAAATAACCTATTCATGAAAATAAATTATTAAAAACAGCAATATCCTCTATTTTTAAATCTAAAATTAAAAAAAATAAACACCTTAAATTTCAGTAATACTCTTAAAAAGAATTAAAAATTATATTTAAATCACATCAGAAGTTGCTAATCTTTATCGGAAAATTTCTAAATCCAAAATATTCAAATAATAAATAGCTTCAAAAGCCATCACCAGAGGGTGCCACCTAGTAGTTAGAATATGGGGCTCCTGAGCCATTAGGAGATGCAGGGGACGGGACAATGACGTCACTGAAAGTGGGCGTGATATAATATGACGTCACCGGAAATCGCATGGTTAGAAAATGAGTTGTTCTTCTTTGTTGAGTTGTTTCCCTCCTGCTGCTGTTAGTTTCAGTTTCGTTATATGCTTTTTTCATATGACGTCGCAGTGAGAATGACGTCATTATTTTATAATTTGAATTTTAGATTTTAAAGAATCGCAGCCGGAGGAATTTGACAACGTAGCCGGGTTGGTATTAAAGTTGTTTTGGTTTTGTTATTGGCTTTTGGTACGTGACGTTCCAGTGGGGATATAGTGGGAATTGCTCTTGCCCCAGACTGTCATATTCTAACTACTAGGTGGCGCCCTCGGGTGGTGGTTTTTGAAACTATTTATTATTTGAATTCAGGGTTCCAACTCGTATTGAAAATCAAAATTCAAGGACCATAAAATTACATACTTTAAAACGTATAAAAATTTGACCCTTTGCTTTTCCCTCCCACAAAATAAAAAAAAATACGAAAATAGAAACAAAAATTTCAACTTTATTTTTAAAAAAAATCCTATCCTTTACACACAAATATATTTTTCATGATAGCCACTATATTTAAATACAAAGATTTCTGCATATCTTAGATAATACGTAAATAGATTTTTTATAATAAAAAATATTACACTTAATTTCCTTCTAGTAAAGAAAACCTTGGCGTGGCCGTATAAAACAAATATTTAAACCTTTATGCACATTTTTTTAATTCCTTAGATTTAACGCTGATCTTATCAATTTCTTTAATTTCTACATTTTTTTTCACTGACTGCCTTTCTGAACGAAATAGATATAATCAACAAAGAAATATCTTTTTTTTTAATGCTTTTTCCATTGAGGAAACATCAGTTTCCAAACACTGTCGTTTAGCTCTAAGATCTTCCACCTCATTTGAAATGAGCTTTCGCTTCATACCGATTCTTTCACTTATTTTTGCCTTTTTCTCTAAATGCAGCATATATTTTTGTCTAGCAGAGGAAACAAATTTCAGCATTTCATTACTAATGGGAATATTTAATATTTTCGAAATAACTTTTAATAGCATCACAAATTATACGTTGAGCAACATAGGATTCTTGGGCCATATTTTCAACCTCAATTTTTTTTTTTTTTTTTTTTTTTTTTTTGAAAACCCACGCTCGATTGAAGATTGCCCATGAGATAATGTGAAAATTAATTTCATGTTTGGTCATATTTTGTTATAATCTTTTACAATATTGCTCATGTATTCCTTGAAAAATATATCCAATCTCGTACAAGGTTTAAAATTCTGAAATTTCGATGGATGAATATTCACAACATTCTGAAGAAAATTTTTGTATTGAAATATGCCATTACAATCAGTATCTAGAACAATTTTCTTTTGTGATAATTGCAGTAGCAGTTATTTAATAGATTTTACACAATTTTCGGGTTGCGAAGCCACTTATCTCGAATCAAATCACGAGGATTTCCTAACTAAAGCATAATTAATAGGACACTTTTTCATTAGATGATATAACAATTAGATGACAAAACTGCGAGACTCGATTTTAACATTGAAGGCTTCTTTAAGATTATCATTTTTCTTTACTAGTAGTTTCACAATATTATCAGTTACAAAACCCATACTATATTTGTCAAGGGCATTAAACAAGCTTTCATTGATGAAATCAAATTTACACAGTTTAATAGCTGATGAAAAGGTACATTATGGCTTGCAAACATTAAAGTGTTCCACAAGTTGTTTACACAATTTTAGAATGTCATTTGAAAAGAAAGGCAGCAAAAGGGGCGCATCACCCTGATAAAATTCCTAGAAGAGTTTGTCTTGGCAGTTGATAAACATACAAGAAACTTAATAAGAATAAATTTATCTCGAGTAGCTTCCCTTATGTTCAGATAGCTTTTGCTAGTAACAAATGCATCTTTTTGAACATAGGTCACAATATCTGGCCATATTTCAATGGCTCTTTCAAATGCAAGGACATTTTCTAACCATCTTACCTTACAGAATTGAAGTGGACATTTTGTAAAGGTGGAAAGCGTCAGAAAATCTTCCCTTCTAGTGCCGACCAAGCGGTATAGTGGTTAGCGTGCTAGCTTCTGGACCGCGAGGTTGAGGGTTCGAGTCCCGTGATAGGCATGGGTGTTTGTAAATGTATGTTGGCTTGTCTAATGACTAAAGTTTCGGCTAAAGTTTCGGCGCATTATAGCCCTCGTGTTGCTGACGGCGCCAGATAATCTGAATACAACCAACCAACTTCACTTCTAGCAGGGCTATCTTTAAAAAACCAACTGAGAGATGTCAAAATTTCTGAAATATTTCATTCAGTAGAACTTGCACCGTATTTGAAAGAATAATGCAAGATGTGGAGATCACAACTTCCAATGGATAGAGGTTCATGAGATTTTTTTTTGATTTTTTTTTTTAAATCAGCTTGCAAATTCTCAAAAAATTTCAAATTAACATTTGGGCAATCCATTAAGATTTGCAAAAATTTTGAAAGTTTTAATTTCTCCAAACACTGGTAAAAAGCTGACAATATGTCATCAGCTTTGGCATGACCAATAAAAGCTGATGTTAAATAACGAGTCAAGATTTCTAATTAATATGTCCATTTGCTTTAGTCGAGTAGCTTTATTAAGGGTTGCGTCAAAAGGGACAGTACACTGTTCAACGTTATCCAAACTCTTAATCAAATTTGCCTTAAAATACGGTTCCAATCAAAACAGCACACATATGCAGTTTTTGTAGCTCCACACGAAAACTGTTTGGCTATCAAACTGTCTTTGAACATCTTTTCAAATATTGTATTATTCTCTTCACAGGAATTATACGGCCGACCAAACGGTATAATGGTTAGCGGGCTAGCTTCTAGACCGCGAGGTTGAGGGTTCGAGTCCCGTGTTAGGCATGGGTGTTTGTAAATGTATGTTGGCTTGTCTAATGACGAATGTTTCGGCGCATTATAGCCCTCGTGTTGCTGACGGCGCCAGATAATCTGAAAACAACCAACCAATATAAACTGCTCTGTCTCTCACTTGGCAGGCCATGTGGGATGCACAAACAGCTAACAAGCTGCGTTCGTTCCAGCCCTCAATTTCTGGATTCGCCCCTATACAGCAATCCCGGAAAAGGGAAGTGCTCCTAACTCGTCTAAGGATAGGCCACACTCGTTTTACCCATGTGCATCTTTTGCTGGCAGAAGATGCCCCCACATGCAATTCCTGTGGACTTATTTTTTCTGTTGTACATATTTTAACTGAATGTCCGTCTTTTAATACAATCAGATTTAGATATTTTAATATGGACCACCCTCCATTATCATCTTTTTTATCTTCACCCCCTCATACAAATCTTTTTAACTTCTTACTTGAAATTGATTTTTATCATTTGATTTAAGTACGTTGTTTTGTCATCTTTACCTTTTACGAATCGTCTTGTTTTTATTAACTTATTTTAACATTGGTTGACAGTAATCAAATTCCCCTTGCGCTAGAAATCTAATCAATTAACCAATATAAAGGACAACTCTCGTGAGAAAATCTGTGAGAGTAAGGGATAGTGATAGAAAATCTGAAATAGTACACAGTGAGCATTTCATAAGTATAAGGTAACATAGGAAAATCATGTCGAGAGTAGAGGATCACAGTGATACTTTATTGGCATGTGAAAGGCTTGAGCTTTTTCTAGCTCTTACGATGAGCTTTTTCAAAATAGGTTAATTTTCAAGGGCAATGTAATATCATAATGAGGATAAAAACATGTGGAGAACAGTGATAAAATATTGGCACGGTGAGGGCAATAACACAATGAGCAGTATAAAATACACGGTGAGCAGATGAAATAATAGTACATAGTGAGTATTTGATAAATTAGCATTAAATTTAAACATCTTTGGCTAAGACTCGCATTGCAACACTTTTGCTACTCATGTACGAATCGTTTGCTTTAGCCTTGGCAAACATCTCTTTTTAGTGCAGAAAATTTTCAGACGGAAAGTAGCAAACCGATTAACAAGTTTTTGTCGTACACTGTGGTAGGATGGTATGTGAACAAACAATTGCAGGGATGCACTCGTGTTAAACTTTTGCTTAATCAGTTCCTTGCAATTATTAGTTTGCATAAGCATTCCTTCTACATTTCGAAACAACAGTTCCATTTCCAGAAACACCTCGAAAACTTCGTGATAGACATAGTACAGGCAGTTCTCTTTCGTTTCTTCTTTACTAGCCACACTCAGTATGCACGTTTGGCAAACTGAGTGCAATATTTTTAGGCTGTGTACAATGTATCCAGCTATACTATAAAGACAATTTTTGTTCGGCTACACTCAGCGATGGGACATCGTCTGTATTTCTGTCCCAATCTGGTGGCAAAACCAGAACATGTTTATTCGTAGCAGGCTTGTCCTTTACAGTGTCTAAGAAGCATGCAAGAAGCTCGTCAGTTGCATAACTGCCTGTAGTGCACTTCTTTAAGTACTGAGATACACATACCAACTTCAAGTTGTTTTTAAATTGTAGAGCATTTGGAATAACTTGCTTGGAACGAAGAACCCAAAACAAGTTTTCCAAAGAATCTTGGGTAAATCTAGAAGTTAAAACAAACTTGCAGTTGCTTTTTTAAATCAAGGATGGCTGTTGTTGTTAGGATAACACCGGTTTGAATTGGCTTCCAATAAATTTTTCCATCTTTTCCTATTACTTTCATTTTCTTAAAGAGCTCGATTATTTCCAGCAAAAATTCTTATGTCCTTTGATGCTTCAACATATTAAGATGGCTAAGTGCTAATTTAGGACTTCTGGAGGTCACCAAATCAAACCATTTGCTGACATGGCCGATAAACCATGCAGTAGTCAACAACTGCTTTTTCTTGGTCTCTTCACTTAGAAATTTTAAGCTGCAGCTAACATCATGGCTCAAAACTGTTCTTGCTGGTCCAACTTTCATCTTATCAAAATGGCCCTGATAAAGTTCATCACTTGTCAGCTTGTAAGCCAATTTCAAATCCATATTTTCTTGATATGACTCCAATTCTTTCAGATGATCAGCTATGACTTGGTTTGTAGGCAAATTGTATTTTTTCTTCAAGGCACGGGGAATAACAAACTGTGAATTCGAAAGTTAAGAAGATCGTATATTTTTTAGGAGATGTGGAGGATCCGCAATGAATTGTATGGCTTGATTTGGGTGATTTGGCAGCGAGATAGAAGACTTCGTGTTCACACGATTGGTTGTTGTTGGTTGTTTTCAGATTATCTGGCGCCGTCAGCAACACGAGGGCTATAATGCTCCGAAACATTCGTCATTAGACAAGCCAACATACATTTACAAACACCCATGCCAACACGGGACTCGAACCCGTAACCTCGCGGTCTAGAAGCTAGCACGCTAACCACTACACCGTTTGGTCGGCTTCACACGATTGCAATACACACCGAATTCCTTCCGCATTCCTTGGTTTAATGAACTCATAACGCTTGTTACACAGACAACTTTTAAGACAATGGTCTGTACCTTATCAATTAAATTTACGATAATATCTTTAATGGTAGCTCCTTTGCTTTCTTTATTTGTAAAGTAATAGGCTATTACTTGCTTCCACCTTGTAGATATGCCACAGATCATAAAGGTAAAAGCTAGATTCGCTTTGCTTGAAAAGGGTGGAGAGAAAGGGGTGAATCGGAACACTCGTTACAATTTATGTCTGATCTTATTTAAATGTTTACAGGATGACAAAAAACAAGTAATTATGCATTGTGGTTAATAGGAACACAAAATTATCATATAAAAAAATCATTTAATATGACGGATAAAATTTGTGTTTGTTAATTATTGTCAAAACAAATCATACGTTTGAAAGCGTATCAACTCTTCTCCTATAACTCATCCAAATAGTCCTTAAAATTAATAATATTTTTAATCTACTTTATGTGTGCGTGGCGTATGACTGCAAATTCTGTAAAATATCTTGAGAAAGGAGAAAAGCATCCTCATTTGGTTTTAGAAAATATCTTCGTTCATGTGCGCTTTTTGTAAAACACACTTATATAGCAATAATCTTGTGGGTGTAAAACTTTGCTCACATAGTCTTCATTATCCTTAAATTTTATGGAAAAATGTATGAAGTCGTTTAGGGAAAAAAAAACACTGGAACAATCGGGTTTTCTGCCATGCGGAAACTAGGCTCCTCTTCAGACATTATTCAAGCCTGCAATCTTGATTACTGTCTTGAAGGGAGTAATTAGACTCTCCTTCAGTCGTTGAATCTTGTGTGGAACATAATCTTGCCAAAAACCGCTTTTTAATATCACTTTTCAAGTGTTCACCCCGCAAACCCCTCGGGGGCTCACATCTTGTGAGTACGGGCTTGGCAAACCCGAGGTACCCTAGCTGGGCCTAGCATTTTTCTTTCCTTTTCTGTTAGGCCCTACCGTATGTACTGTTTCGTTACTTATGGTTCTGTTCATTCATTTGGTTCCATATTTTGTCATACGTTTTTTCGTTTTTGTTCTTTACTTATTTTTATGGGTTGATTTATCTTAATTATAATTCTGGGTTTAGTTTATTTAACAATTATTTTTGGGTTCATTTATATATTGTTTTTTGTTGGATTTTCCCAACCCACGTGTTTGCCGTGCGTGGCGTCCCGTAAGGGGGAGAATGGGATCCTGGGGTTACCATGCGTAGGATTCACATGGTTGGGTCCTCGTATGCGTGCCCTTTGGCCCAGGATTCACTGTAGACGGGTGGCAGGAGGTAGCCCCCTCCTGTCAATCGGCTGGTGGTGTAAATTCCATCCTCACTGCCTAGGGTTAGCATTGCGGTTAGGGTTGCCCAGCGGATCAACAACCCGAAGCCGTAATGCTATATCTCGATGCTATCCCTGAGACCCCAAGGGTCTCCCCTTGTTGGGCTCTGTGATGGGTGGGGGCGCATCGAGATGAACAAAACAAATCAAAACATGGAACCTTTAAACTCTACAGGCACTGGTGAAGCCTGGATTCACCAAAAAAAAACCAATTCAAATCCGTCAAACAACAAACGTCCATCATCTGATCTACCAACTACATCAATTCACTCCAAAAAGCTATCTGTTAACTTACCAACCTTCTACATAATCCAGTCATCTGATCCCTCGTTCAAATCAAAATCACCTTTCTTCATCCAAAAGGCCTTCCAAGGGGCAATTGGTGAAGCAAAAACGATTAAACGATTACGTTCAGGAGATTTACTTGTTCAAGCCGCAAATCCACTTCAATCTCAATCTCTAAACAACCTCAAAATGCTAGCTACCTTACCTGTAACAACAATGCCACATAAGACCTTAAACAATAGCCAAGGCGTCATATCTGAACCAGATCTACAGAGTGTGGATGAGGACGAACTCGTCTCTGAACTTTCGAGTCAGGGCGTAGTTCGTGCTCATCGCATTACAATAAAAAAGCAAGATAATATCCTAAAAACTAAACATGTCATCCTAACATTTAATACACCTGTCCTCCCTACCAATATTAAAGCCGGATATCTGAACTGCCCAGTCCGCCTATATATCCCGAATCCGTTGCGCTGTTTTAAGTGTCAACGGTTCGGTCATTCTAAGAACACCTGTAATAGGCCGGACACATGTGCGAAATGTGGTAGCGCTGAACACGCCGATCGGGATTGCACCGCAGATGCCCATTGTGTAAACTGCAATGGTGCTCACCCTGCGTTTTCCCGATCGTGCCCCGAATGGGAGCGTGAAAAGGAAATTCAGCAAATAAAATCCACACGCAATGTGTCCTACGCTGAGGCAAGGGCACTGGTACCTAAAAGACCATCTAACACCGGTCATAAAACTTACTCAGCTGCAGTTCAGCCCCAATCCGTAAATAGTATTAGTATCCAGACCATTCTATCTTACCCATGCCAATTGCAATCTCCTAATTCATCCAAATCCAATAACTCAAACACATCCAAACCTAAAACAACAACTACAGCTATCCAAACAAAATTGGTATCAATTAAAACTAATAAAGCTTCACCTATATCTCCTCAAATTACTACTTCTAAAACAACAACAAAATCTACAACTAAACCTGGAGAAGCCCTTAAACTTAAGGTGCTCTCCAAACACAAAAAATCTCCTGAACATGAAAACAGTGAATTGCCCTTGCAAAAGAAAAATATTACAACTAAACCCTCTGATCCTGGTAGATCAGAATTATCATCGGATGAAGATGCCATTTCGGGCCTATCTGATTCCGGTGAAATGGACGTAGAGACGGGCCTGGAGACTCCTATCCATCTCCAGCCTAGGAGCAAGTCGAAAGATAGGCAGACTGACAAAACCCCATCTTAAAATTCAATCTCCTTTCTTGGAATTGTCGCGGTTTCCACCACAATTCGGTAGACATCAAACATCTGGTTGATGAACATAAACCTGTTTGTATCTGTTTGCAAGAGACGCTCTTAAAGCCTTTTCAGAGCTCTCTTGTTAGGGGATATAGTCCTCTCCGGAAGGACTATGTCAGCGGCGACAGAGCTAGCGGTGGTGTCGCTATTTTTACAGGTAATGGCAATCCATCTACCCCGCTATCGCTCGCGACTAACCTACAAGCTGTTGCTGTCAGAGTTGCTTTACAAAATAAATTAATTACCATCTGTTCTATTTACCTCCCCCCTAATCTTATTATAAGACAAATGGATTTAAACAGGCTTTGTGACCAGCTTCCTCCCCCTTTTATTATAATGGGGGACTTTAATGGCCACAATCCTCTTTGGGGTAGCCCAGACATCAATAACCGTGGAAGGCAAATCGAGAAATTAATCACAGATCAACATCTCTGTGTTTTTAACAATGGGCAACATACCCACTTCCACGCCCCATCGAGGTCTTTTCACGCCATCGATCTTGCCCTGTGTTCACCATCTCTTTTTTCTGATTGGACGTTTTTTGTGGAAAATGATCCTTATCATAGTGATCATTTTCCTATAGTCCTTAACTATATAGGAGGTGCATCTACTCCTGTAATTCGCCAACCCCGATTTATCATCGAAAGAGCTGATTGGGACATGTTTTCTTCTGTCGTTTCTCTTTCCGATGAGATGGTGGACCAGGACGACATCGATGTAGCTGTGCAATCGGTCACCAACGCCATTATTGAAGCTGCTCACCTTTCTATACCTGTATCATCAACAAAGCTACCGAAACAATCTAAACCGTGGTAGAACCAAAACTGCAGACTTGCCCATAAAAAACAAAAAAGATTGTGGGGTATTTTTCGTAGATACCCTACTACGACAAATCTAGTCAATTTTAAACGGGCACGGGCTGAGGCGCGTCTGATCCGCCGCCGAAGCCAGAGGGATTCTTGGAGGAATTATGTTAGCACCATAACTTCCTCAACGTCTTCCAGGAGGGTCTGGAGCAAGGTCAATAAGATCAAAGGCCGTTATCCCAATTACTCAATCTCCATCTTAGAGAACCATCAGGGAGTTGTTTCAGACCCTAAGGATATTGCCGATACTCTTGCTGATTCATTCGCCAAGGTATCGAGCAATTCGAACTATAAAGAGCCGTTCGCATCATATAAGCTTCGAGCTGAGAGAACAAAGTTGAATTTCGCTTCTGCTTCTTCAGAAGATTATAACTCTGAATTTACTTTGGCTGAGTTGATGCAAGCATTATCTGGTTCCAACAATTCTGCCGTTGGGCCAGATGATATACATTACTCAATGCTTAAACATCTCCAGCCACTCCAGCTCAAGCTTATATTGAAATTGTTTAACCGTATTTGGCAGGAGAACACATTTCCATCTAATTGGCAACGAGCTCTTATAATACCAATTGTGAAACCTGGTAAAGACCCCAAGAATCCCTCAAGCTACCGCCCAATTGCATTAACTAGTTGTTTGTGTAAACTCTTGGAGAAACTAGTTAATGCACGTCTTTTATTTTATCTTGAATTTAATCACTGTCTGTCTCGGTTCCAGAGTGGTTTTCGTCGTGGACGAAGCACTATTGACAACTTGCTCATCCTCGAAACTTCGATTCGGGAGGCTTTTGTCAAGCGGAACCATTTGGTATCTGTATTCTTTGACATGGAGAAAGCGTATGATCGTACTTGGAGATATGGTATACTCAAGGACCTACATGAATTAGGTCTGCGAGGAAATCTACCGCTATTTATTGAAAACTTCTTAAAACGAAGAATCTTCCAAGTACGAATAAACTCAATATTATCTAACGAGTTCATACAAGAACAGGGTGTCCCCCAGGGAAGTGTGTTGAGTTGCGCACTATTCATCGTCAAAGTCAACAGCCTTTTGACCTACTTGCCACCATCAGTGTCAGGGACGTTGTTTGTTGACGATTTCCAACTGTCCTGCGCCTCAACGAATATGTCACTCATAGAGAGGCAGCTTCAGCTGGCTATCAGGAGAATCACGGACTGGGCTAATAACAACGGGTTTACTTTTTCTGCTGAAAAAACCGTAGCCATGCACTTCTGCAGGAAACGTGAGCTTCACAATGACCCAGATATTTACTTGAATGGTGTTCAAATACCGATTGTTTCCGAGACCAAATTTCTCGGAATTATTTTTGACTCCAAGCTCACTTTCCTGCCCCATATTAAATATCTGAAGCTGAAGTGCAATAAAGTCCTAAATCTCCTGAAAGTTCTCTCTAACACTTCCTGGGGAGCTGACACAACCTCCATGTTGAAGATTTACAGGTGCCTGGTCCGTTCCATACTTGACTACGGCTCGGTGGTGTACGGATCTGCCAGAAAATCGGCGTTAATGCTCCTTGATCCTGTTCACCATTTAGGTCTCAGGATTGCATCAGGAGCATTTAGTACATCACCAGTGCAAAGTTTATATGTGCTTTGTCTGGAATCCTCTCTGGGACTGAGACGTGACAAACTTTCTTTAAAATTTTATTTTAAAATCAAAAGTAATCCATCTCATCCCATTTTAGACCATATTTTTAAGCTTCTTTATCATCGACTTTTTAACGCACGCCCATCTTGCATACCATCTTTTACATTAAGAATTCAGTCCATTCTTTCATCACATAATATCAACAATTTTAAAATTCGTCCTATCTCATACTATATCCCACCATGGCATCACCATCAAATCATCGTTCTTAATATTTTTAGCAATTTTAAGAAAACCTGTACACCAGACATTATTTTTTCAAACTTATTTTACTATCATAGAAATACTTTTTCCAATTTTAAGGCAATATATACGGATGGGTCAAAGAGCCAGGGACATGTAGGAGCTGCTGCAGTTCATGACAATAACATCATGTCCCGAGAATTGCACCATAGCAGCTCCGTTTTTTCAGCTGAGGCCCTGGCTATTCTATTGGCCTTGCAATTTATTTTAAAGCAAGGCCATGGTCAGTGGATTATTTACACAGATTCCAAGAGTTGTCTAGATGCACTAAATAATCCACTGAACCAGACCCATCCTTTTATCTTAGAAATTTTAAAACTTCATATTACACTTTTAGACAGACATTTTAAAGTTCTTTTTTGTTGGATCCCAGGTCATGTGGGGATCATGGGTAATGAACACGCAGATACTAACGCACGATCTGCAAGTGGACCTAGGAGCACTTGGCTCTGCCCTGACGACGCTTATAAAGCTTGTGAAACTGCTCTGTCTCTCACTTGGCAGGCCATGTGGGATGCACAGACAACTAACAAGCTGCGTTCGTTTCAGCCCTTAATATCCGGATTCGCTAATATACAGCAATCTAGGAAGAGGGAAGTGCTCCTAACTAGATTAAGAATAGGCCACACTCGTTTTACCCATGTGCATCTTCTGCTGGCAGAAGATGCCCCCATATGCAATTCCTGTGGAGTTATTTTTTCTGTTGTTCATATTTTAACTGAATGTCCGTCTTTTAGTACTACCAGATTTAGATATTTTAATATGGACCACCCTCCATTATCATCTCTTTTATCTTCACCCCCTCATACAAATCTTTTTAACTTCTTACTTGAAATTGGTTTTTATCATTTGATTTGAGTGCGTTATTTTGTCATCTTTACCTTTTATGAACTGTCATGTTTTTTATTTACTAATTTTAACATTGGTTGACAGCAATGAAATTGTTCGGCGCAGTATGGCCCTTGTGTAGCCCTTGCGCCAGAAATCTAACCAACCAACCAATCACCCCGCAAATCTCAAAATCGAGACGAGGCAAAACATAAAAAATTCGTAAAATAAAAAGTTTTTAAAACCAATTTAAATTAAGTATGGCATGTTGTTGTGGATGTTTATACTTATCTAAAAATGTATTAGTTAAGTCTATAACTGGCACATGTTATTAATTACGTGATAAGTTATGGAGAGGTTAAAACTCATTGGATTGTAGGACGCTGTTTCAAACTTTTTTTTGAAAAAAAGGACAGTGTTGAAAACCCCACAAAACATGCTTCAAGATTCCAAAAATGTTAGCCAAATAAAAAAAATATATAATTAATAAAACTGTTTTATTTGTGTAAAATAATAATTTCTTTGTAATTTCTTTGTTTCGTTCCGATTCACCCCGCTGTTCCTATTCACCCCATTTTACGTACCGAAATAAGTGCAGGTTGACATATCGAAACTTACACTTTTCTTAATAGCCATCTCATCAAGAAGAAAGCACAGTCTCTTATGTTCATTAAAATGAGCCACCTTTATTTTCAAATAGGCTAAAACTTCATCAAGTATACCACTTTTAAATTTTCTAGTCGTCGCTGCAGAGTTCTTATAGATGGGAAAGGCAGACCTAAACTCAAAATATGTTCATAACCTTTTGATCCGCATGAAAATCTTAACGTTAACGCTTTTTTTTTACAGTGGTGTTCGACCATTTTGTATACGCTTTACTTTTTCTATTAAGAGCCATTATCTGATCTTGTTCAAATATCTCCTTAGTACTAACATCTTTTAGCTTTTTTGTATGTCTCCACTTATACTGAGCATTTCTTAAAATTTCTCGTTTCAGTCTTAGCCGACGAAACGGTATGGTGGTTAGCGTGCTAGCTTCTAGACCGCGAGGTTGCGGGTTCGAGTCCCGTGTAAGGCATGGGTGTTTGCAAATGTATGTTGGCTTGTCTAATGACGAATGTTTCGGCGCATTATAGCCCCCGTGTAACTGACGGCGCCAGATAACCTGAAAACAACCAACCTACACCTATGACACGAGCTATAAAACAGCAAGCATTTGTTTGAAACTCATTTATCAGTGATAAAAATGAAATATGCCATATACTTCAACAGAAAAAAAACTTCTATTAAAAAAAAAGCAAACAACAAAGCATTTAAAAACGTATCCAACATTTCAAAAGAAAACCTACACATATGGCACGAGGTATAAAACAGCAAAAATTTTGCTTGCATCTTATTTATCAAAAAATCCAAAATATGAATAAGAAAAATATTTTTAAAAAGTATAAGAGTTAAAGAAACTTGCCTTGTTTAATTCTTTCCGAAACGAGCCTCTCAAAAAGTTGATTTGTTTTTTACCATTTCCTTTGTGGCATGTGGGTCTTGTTTTTTTTTTTTTAATAAATCGCATAATTCTTCTAATGCAGAATTTCTTTTTACTTTATCATGGTAATTTTCATCTGATGTTTTCCATAAGCACGGCACGGTCAATGACACTGACGACAAAATCGCGTTTGCTAGAAGCCATTGCTGAGATATGACAATATGACTCCTGCCAGATTACCGGCGCATTATAGCCCTCGTGTTGCTGACTGCGCCAGATAATCTGAATACAACCTGCCAGATTACCCACAGACGGTCATTCCAACGTGCCACGACGCGACATGGGCTATAATGTTTCGGCGCATTATAGCCCTCGTGTTGCTGACGGCGCCAGATAATCTGGAAACAACCAACCGTTTCAGTCTAAATTTTAAAACAATATTCTCACGCTTCAAGTCATTGATAGTTTTGTCAGATTGTTCTAACTTCTCTTTAAGATTGTCTATACTGGCTTCTTCTACAGGCACATAATCTTTCAATTTAAAAAATTTTAAAGTATATTTAATACAATTCTATTCCTTTAAAATATTCTATGCTTGTCCGTTTCTTAATTTTTCACTCATTTCAAGTTAAGAATATCTACTTTAAAAATAATTACAAATATAAAAATTAGTGCAAGTTACTTTTACATAAAAAAGTTTTTTTTAACATAAAAAGTTCCGTTCTTACATTTCTTTTTAAAAATATATATTGTTAAACAAATTACATTTTCCTTCATTGGTCTTGTGGAACATCTACATAACTCTTTAACAAACTTGTTATTTAAGAAATTCTTTCAGCATTAAAAAGTTATAGTTTTATATAAAAATGTAAATATCTTTATTATATACATTACTAATAGAATTGCATTTTCCTTTATTTTCTCCTATCATTTTCAATACTCTGAAAAATTTATCAGAAACTATTATAATATAAAAACCCTTTTTCTATTTCTTTGCATATATTATTAATTATAATATAAAATAATAGAAATTCATTTTCCTATTCTTGGTCTTATATTAAACATTTTGAAACTTTTTAAAATACATAGCATAAAAAAATCTAAAATAAAATAATAAATGTTAGTATAGTTGCAATTTCCTATCTTTACACATATTAAACAATTTCAAAACTCTATCGATATCTACATTTTCTGTACGTTTTCTTTCAAATGCCAAAAACACTAGATTTGCCATCCTTTGGTGGCCCATTGACATTCTTTTGGGACGATTTATGGCCGTCAAAGTGAAAAAGGTAGATTCGCAAGTTGCTGTGCTACAACCGAAGGTATCTACAGCAGCAAAAAGTTCGTACGTGTCTTTGAAGGTTTCCCTGTACTTGTACAGAACTTCTAGCAAACTTGTTTTATCCTTCCAATAATGTATAATCCTTCCAATAATGTATCATATTTAGATAATGCAAGTTTCCCATCTTCTTGACTAACGAGGATTTTTTTCATAACGGCTAATTTTTCAGTTGAGGGTATATTTAGTCTTACAAGCAAAATAAATTTATGCAGATATACATATAAACTTCGAATTTTTTCCATCCACAATGAGAAAATAATAAAAAAATATTTATATATTTAATCCTTTTTATAACCAGCCACATCATATTGTTCGGCACAGTATGGCCCTAGTGTAGCCCTTTCGCCAGAAATCCAACCAACCAGCCACATCATATTAATAAAAAAATAAAATTATATCAATGGCTAATGATATAAAAGGACCAACTAGAAAAGTCAAGCACAACAACTAGGTATATTGTGTTGGGGATGGTAGCAGAGCGTGGTTGAGAGAAGCAACAACACTAGCGGTACAATTAGTTTATTAAGTCATTAAACCGCCACGGACACAGGAACACACACATAACATTGGACAGTCAGAGGTAAATGAATAGAATACAATGAATGAATGGCATACAGGCTAGAACAACAGTTTATATAAGCCAGCCACAAGGCGGCGCTGCAAGGCAGGGCAGTCCACAAGCAAGCAAAGGGGTGGAAATGAGTGACAGTGGATAACAATATCCCAACACTCCCCCACAATGTCAACTCATTTATCAAAATATACAACAGTATCATCAATACCAAGTAATCTTAAACACTTATAATGCTTACAAGAAGGTAATGCTTTAGTTAAAATGTCAGCACCCATATCATCTGTTGACACAAACTTTAAGTCAATTTGACAATTTTTTAAAGCATCTCTTACAAAATGATGTCTAATATCAATATGTTTTGTACGTTTATGAAAAACTGGATTTTCAACCAATTTTATTGCTCCCTTATTGTCAGTGAGCATACGTACCTTTTCCAAATTACTATTACACAGTTCATTAAGTAACTTACAAAGATATATCGCTTCTTTTGTACCATCAGAAATAGCCATATATTCTGCCTCCGTAGAAGACAGAGCCACAGTACATTGTTTTCTACTTTCCCAGCTAATAGCACTTCCGCTAAGAATAAAACAGTACCCTGTGTATGACTTCCGGTCAAAAAGACAATTACCCCAATCAGCATCTGTATATCCAAACAATGATACTTCTGTACGTTGAAAAACAAGTCCAAAATTAATTGTTTTCTTTAAATAACGCAGAACTCTTTTCGCTGCAATCCAATGCGAGTTATCATAACAAGTTAGGAACTGACTTAGCTTACTAACTGAATTAGAGATATCAGGCCTCGAACACGAAGCTAGGTATTGAAAACTACCAATCAATTCGCGGTAAGGAATCCCTTCCTCGCATTTTTCGGCCTTCTCCAATTTAATGCTAACATCCATTGGACAGGTAACAGGTTTAGCTTCCAACATATTAAAACGGTTTAAAAGCTCCCTTATGTAGCTTTGTTGACTCATAGTCACAACTCCCTTTTTCTGTTCAAAATTTATTCCTAAACAATATTTGACTAAACCAGCATATTTTACACCTAATTCTCTATTCATGTGAGTTTTAAATTTTTCGATCATATCCGGATTTTGAGAAATAAACAAAATATCGTCAACATAAACCATTATTATAGTTAAGCCCTTACTATCTTTAATGTAATATGTACACGGATCTGCCTCGGTTTGTTTCGCACCAAAATTATTTAAAATTTCATTCAACTTAACATTCCAGCAGTATCCTCCTTGCTTAGTCCCATAAATCCCTTTCTTTAATAAAAGAACTTTATCACCCTGATTTAAAGAATTTAAAATTTCATTTGCTCTTTCAGAAATTTCCCCATGGAGTTCCCTTTTATCGATTATTCGTTTCAGGATTTCTCCAAAATAATCAGGACATTCCATAAAAACTTCTTCCTTTATTTCTCCATTCAAATAAGCAGTAGTTACGTCAAATTGATGAATTTCTAGGCCTAAATCTGCAGCAAGTGCACATAAAACTCGGATTGACCCTTGTTTTACCACTGGGCTGTAGGTGTTAAAATAATCAACATTATATTGTTGTGAGAAGCCTTGCGCAATAAAACGCGCCTTATACTTTAATAATGTTCCATCATCTTTAAATTTATTCGTAAGAATAAAGCGGCTCCCAATACATCTTTTAGAATCTGGCGTATCAACAATTTCAAAAGTATTATTTCGAATAATACTCACGACTTCATCAATCAAAGCATTAAACCATAACTCACTATTTTTATCTATGAGCGCATTTTTAATCGGTACTTCCACATTAAAAATAAAATCTGCTTCGTCACGAATGATATCCCTATTGCGCAATGAAAGAATTCTTTTTCTTGATTCTTGTTGATCTAAAACTAAAGGTTCACTATCACCCATAACTAAAGTATTTTTCAATTGCTCGCTTTCCAAAGATTTATTTACATCTAACTCCACATCCGGTTTGATTGACTGATATAGCATTGGATCGCTTCCAAGTTTCGATTCGTTTTCAATTGAAATTGAGGTTTCATTTATATTTTCTTTTTTCTAAGAAATCTTGCAATGTAACGGATTTATTATCGTATTCCTCAAAGAATTTTACGCTACGGGAAGTTATAACTTTATTTTCGTTTGGTAAATAAATTCGAAATCCTTTAGATGTTTCGGAATAACCACAAAATATTCCCTCTTTTCCCTTCGCTGAGAACTTATGTTTTCTATAATTATCGATATAAAAAGCTTTACAACCGAAAATCTTAAAATAACTAACATTTGGAGTTACACCATTCCAAACTTCATAAGGGGTTTTTCCATTAAGTGAGCTAGTCGGGCATCTGTTTCGCAGATAATTAGCCGTATTTATCGCCTCTGCCCATAGTTTAAGAGGTAATTTTGACTGAGTTAGTAAACATCTTGCAGTTTCAACTAAACTTCTATTTTTTCTTTCCGCTAAACCGTTTTCGGAGGAAGAAAAAGGTACGGTTAATCTATGCTCAATCCCATTTTTCCTAAGAAAATCGTCGAATTCCTTATTTAAGAATTCTCCCCCATTGTCGGTCATTAGTACTTTAATTTTAATCGATTTTTGGTTCTCCCATAAAGCCTTGATATCTCTAAATGCACTTAGAGCTTCACTTTTATGCTTTAAAAATTTAACTGCGCAATATTTTGATTCGTCATCAATAAAAGTCATAAAATAAAAAGACTTACCAATTGATGGCACTTTCATTGGACCACAGAGATCCGAGTGAATTAAATCCAACGTGTTTGACACTCTCTCTGATTTCTTAGGATAAGGGGCACGTGTTAATTTGCTAACCGCACAAATTTCACAATTAAATTCTTTAGGGGATTTTACTAAATTTAATCCACGAATATTTCCCTTACCACTAGATTCCAATAAATCTCCTATATTTAAATGACCCATTCTTGCATGCCATTTTTCAATATCTGCAACTTTGCTTTTACCACTATCAAAAGATTCACTAGCATGACTTGCACTTTGATTAACACTACAATTACCACCACGTAAATAATATAAATTATCTTTTCTATCGGCAATTAGTTCCAAGTTGGATTTAGTGTCTACAATCTTAGCAAAGTCACTTTTGAAAGTCACAGTGTATCCACGATCACAAAGTTTAGAAACTGATAATAAGTTTGTACGCAGGTCCGGAACAAGAAGTGCATCGAAAACATCAACATCTTGAATTTTCTTGTTAACTTCCGCTTTGATGACTGCTTTACCGGAGCCTAAAACTTCAGTTGTTTCGTTGTTGGCAAGATTGAGAATGTTGATTTCTGTGTCGCCAATGTTAACAAACTTTGATTCATCATTACATAAATGTCGCGTGCATCCGGAATCTACCACCCACTGTGTTTGCATTTCACCATGATGTGTAAACAATGCATCTCCACACTTTTTGGATTCGGCACACGTTAACAGTCCAGCATTTTCTTGCTTGAAGCGAGAAATATCCTTTTTCTGGTAATCCTGGTCACACGTGGCTGCTCGGTGCCCTAAACGTCGGCATTTCCAGCAACGGATTTTCGAAGAATCTCTGGCCTTCGGGAACTGATTGTTATTCTTCTGGAAGTTTTCGCTTTTTGTTTTCCAATGAGGCTTGCGTTGAAGATGAGTCACAGCAAACGCTCCTCCACTCTCGCCGTTTGATTTCCGGTCCTGGCGTCTCGCATCACATTCTTCCACTATTTTTATTCGCAAAACCTCTGGTTTCGGTAACTCGTCGCGGGATTCTATCGCACATCGGAAATTTTCAAAACTTGGTGGAAGGCTGTATAATAACATCACTGCTAGCAGATCTTCGTCGATGCGTATTTCCATTTCACTGAGCTTATCAACAATGTCGAAGAACATTCGAAGGTGCTCTCTCACATCTAGAGTTGTTGTGTCCGCCATCTTGTGTTGAATCAGCGATTTCAACAACGACGCTTTTCTGGCAGGTCCTTTGGATTCGTAAATCTGTTTCAATTTAGTCCAAACGTCAGATGATGTTTCACAACTTTTCACTTGTTTCAGTTCAGATGGAGCTATACATAGGATAATGTCCGACTTCGCTTTCTCATCCATTTCTGCCCACTTTTCACAAGCTTCTTTCGATTTAACGTCATCTTGAATGAGCACAGGTTTTGTTTTGATTCCAGAAACATAAACCCAGGAATCGCTTTTGATAAGCAAAGCTTTCATCTGTATTTTCCATGTCTCGTAATTATCCTTGTTTAACGATTCAATCCGTGTTCCATTCATCGTCGTTTTTAGTTCGGTTTTCGTTCCAGTCCGTGTGTTGCTCTCTCTGCTAAGGTATGGCTATTTACCTGGGCCCATAACCTGTTGGGGATGGTAGCAGAGCGTGGTTGAGAGAAGCAACAACACTAGCGGTACAATTAGTTTATTAAGTCATTAAACCGCCACGGACACAGGAACACACACATAACATTGGACAGTCAGAGGTAAATGAATAGAATACAATTTTAACCCTCTTTATCATCGACTTTTTAACGCACGTCCATCATGCATTCCATCATTTGCATTGAGAGTAAAATCCATACTTTCATCTCACAATATTGATAATTTTAAAGTTCCCTCCATCTCATTCTCTATTCCACCTTGGCATGATCATCAAATCGTTGTTCTTAATATTTTTAGCAATTTTAAGAAAAGCTGTACACCAGATATTATTTTTACAAACTTATTTTACTTTCATCGAAATAATTTTTCCAATTTTAAGGCAATATATACGGATGGGTCAAAGAGCCAGGGGCATGTAGGAGCTGCTGCAGTTCATGACGATACCATCATGTCCAGAGAACTGCACTATAGCAGCTCCGTATTTTCAGCTGAGTCCCTGGCTATTTTATTGGCCTTGCAGTTTATTTTAAAGCAAGGCCATGATCAGTGGATTATTCACACAGATTCCAAGAGCTGTTTAGATGCACTAAATAATCCACTGAACCAGACCCATCCTTTTATCTTAGAAATTTTAAAACTTCATCTCACACTTTTAAACAGAAATTCTAAAGTTCATTTTTGTTGGATCCCAGGTCATGTGGGGATCATGGGTAATGAACGCGCTGATACCATCGCTCGATCTGCTAGTGGACCTAGGAGCACTTGGCTCTGCCCTGACGACGCAAATAAAGCTTGTGACACTGCTCTTTCTCTCACTTGGCAGGCCATGTGGGATGCACAGACAGCCAACAAGCTGCGTTCGTTTCAGCCCTTAATATCCGGATTCGCGCCCATCCAGCAATCCCGGAAAAGGGAAGTGCTCCTAACTCGTTTAAGAATAGGCCACACGCGTTTTACCCATGTGCATCTTCTGCTGGCAGAAGATGCCCCCACATGTAATACCTGTGGTGTCACTTTTCTGTTTTTCATGTTTTAAATGAATGTCCATCTTTTAATACTCTTAGACATCGACATTTTGGATCCAATCATCCTTCACTTTCATGTATTTTATCTTCACCTTCTCACGAAAATCTTTTTGATTTCTTACATGACATTGGTGTTTATCATTTGATTTGAATAAGTTGTTTCTCTTATCTTTGACTTTTTATATTTTTAACTCATAAATGAGTCTTTTAAATCAATTTTAAAAATGAACAACGAATGGTTGGCGCAGTATGGCCCATGTGTTGCCCTTGCGCCGTTAAACTCTTACCAACCAACCAACCAACCAAAAAAGAGGAAATCCAAAATTAAAAAAACTAAATACACGGGACACCGGATTTTGCAATAGTAAAACCCAACACTCCTTGTGAACGGGCATGATGCAAGTTGCTGAGGATGTCTAGGTACAAAATTTTTATATGAAGGAACTCATGATTATACATACAAACTACAAATTATATACAGTGGGTAAAAAAAGTCTCCGTACGGAAGCCAAAGTTACAAATAAATTAGTAAAATTTCTAATCTTTTGCTTCATATCTTCAGTAACTATTGTAATAAGTTTAATTTGATTCTTAAAATAAGTTTATAATAAATGTGTTTTTTCAAAACGCAGCAAGTATTTAAATTGAAATATTTAGGAGATGTTGCTAAGCGCCATGCAAAAAAAGTTTCCGCACGCCATATGAAAATTAAGTCGCGTTTTCCACAACAGACTTTCAGTAAATTTTCAAAACTGAAGTGTACTCAAGTATCATGAAGACATGATAGCAGCAATTGTTTAATTTTAGCTTGTAGCTTATCATGGTATCAGGATTGCAGTAGGAGCATTCCGTACATCACCGGTTAAGAGTTTGTACACTTTGTGTTTGGAACCCTCTCTTTGACTGAGACGACATGAGCTTAGTCTAAATGTATATTTTAAAATAAAGACAAATCCTATACATCCACTTTTAAATCATATTTTAAACCCATCATATGAAAGAATTTTTAATGCACGACCATCTTGTATACCATCTTTTTCATTGAGATTCAGAACAGCCTCTCGTTCCATCAAGTGGATAACGTTAGAGTTATTCCTCTGACTTTCCCCTTTCCACCTTGGCATCCATCATGAAATCACTGTTTTTAACACTTTTTCTTATTTAAAAAAATCTGAAACCCCTGACACTGTTTTTACCAGTATATTTTATAATCATCGTTTTAATTTCTCTCACTTCAAAGCTGTTTTTACTGGATTGTTTATACGGATTCCAAGAGTTGTCTTGACGCTCTTGGCAATCCGCTTTCACAAACTCACCCTTTTATAATTGAAATTTTAACCTGTCATTCGAAGCTTTTAAAATATGGTTTTCATGTTTTCTTTTGTTGGATTCCGGGGCATGTTGGTATCATGGGTAACGAACGTGCCGATGTCATTGCTCGGACTGCAACCGGGATTGTGAACGATTCGCTGTCTTGACGACGCCTTAAAATTTTGTGCAAAGGCTTTATCTAACACATGACAGGCCATGTGGCACTCGGAGCCTACAAACAAATTATATACCTTGCAGGCCAATAATTTCACCTCCCAAATTCACCTTCTCTCAACCAAATAGGAAGAGAGAAGTGCTCTTGTCAAGACTACGGATCGGTCATACACGCTTTACCCATGCTCACCTTCTGCTGGCGGAAGGTGCACCAACATGTTCCCTATGTCACGTTAATTTCTCAGTTGTCATATTTTATTAGAATGTCCTTTTAATCCAATAAGGCAATGCCTTTTTAATACTTGTCATCCTCCATTGTCCATGCTTTTAGATTCGTCCCCTCATCCTAACTTATTTAAATTTTTACTGGAAATTGGCTTTTATCATCTCATATAATTAATTACTTTTAAATATATTTTAGTACTTTTAAATATTTGTATGGTTTTGGCGCAATATAGCCTTTATGTTGCTCTTGCGCCAGAAAAAACAAACCAAACCCTCCCTTCTTGACTTCAGACCCACCATTCATCAATTTAAAAATCTTTGTTCAAAGCTAGATTAGTAGCATGATATTGATACACTTCTAAGGAAAACAACTCAATTTCTTCATCCTTCAGGACATTCTTAACATGCATAGGCAATGTTTGCATTCTTTTAAGAGCAATTGAATTCTGTCTGCACAAAGGGTCAATTGAAGAAATGGCTCTGAAAAATGTATTAGAAATATGCATTTTGCTTTGCAAAACCTCTGCACAGCCCACAAATGCTTTTACACTGGAGAAATAGAAATCATCGACAATTCCTGACTGGGCTTTGCGGTAAGACTTTACCTGTAGCCTTACTTTCTCACCTACAAAAATTGACTTTCTGCTGAGATGATTTTTTGTTTCCTCAACTTTCAAAGCTTTTAGTTTTGTTCCAGTTGTGCATTGTGCTAAAACTTCTGGCTTTATGAAACAGGCAAGGAAAGTCTTCAACAGGTCGATCTGCTTATCGTGCAATATGTGAATAAGTGGGACACTGCTCTGAAACAATGAAACATATTCTCTCAACATGGGGAGAACAGCTATGAAAAAGTTAGTGATCAATTTAGTTTTCAGCTGATTCTTAAATAGCTGCGACACAATACGTTCTTTACGTGCCTGGAGCTGTTCATTCATGTTTTTTTTTTTTTTTTTTTCTTAAGGAAGTTTGAATCTGACGAATGTAGTCTCTGCCAGCTTCATCCATGTTATGCTTACAGTATATTGTGGCTACTAATTGTAAATAATCATCCCTTTCTATTCTATTCATAAATGAAAATAAAACAGCACTAATGATTCCATCATACGAGACAGATCCTGAGAAGTATCATAAATTGATAGCCAGCGAAAGCTTACAAATGCCTGAGGCATTGAATGTTTAACGTTCAAGATATCACACACTTCCTTCAATGCAGCTCGTAGATCTGGCGACCACTTATACCGCTCAAACCTTTCCACCGTGGGATATTCCATCATTCCACTTTCTCAATCCATTTGCGATGTATTGCAAGGCAGACACTGCCCCAGAAATTTTGCAACAAATCTTTTGTGATCACCGCTCTCAGTATGCTGACTATGAAGCAGTATTTACTGATGGATCCAAAGCAGGTGAATGTGTTGGCTGTGGTACCGTGTCCGACACATCCACAGTCGCTTTTTCACTTCGTAAATCCTGCTCGGTTTTCACTTCTGAGATGACAGCAATTTCTTATGCACTGCTGCATATCTCACTCTGCCACAATCGCAAATTTTGTGTGTATACTGACAGTTTGAGCTCATTGTCAAGTCTGAAGCAATTTAAGACCAATAGCCATCCACTTGCCTTTGACATTTTGTCAAAGTTACACACACTTGAGAGGAAAGGATTTACTATTTTGTTCTGCTGGGTACCTAGTTCACGTTGGAATTTCAGGAAATGAATTGGCTGGTTCTGCTGCTAAAGCGGCTTCAATCCCGCTGCAGCAGCCAGTTCCCTACCAAGATGTTAAGACTTCAATTCAGAAGTTCATATTATCCTTACGTCAAGAAGCATGGGATTTGCAGGTTAACAACAAACTTCATTTCATCAAAAATCCTCTTCTTAAATGGCCAGTTAATCCAATGCGTCGGACAGATGTCAAATTGACTCGTCTGCGCATTGGTCACACCCGATTGACGCATCGACATCTATTGCTGGGAGAAGATCCACCTGTTTGCGATATTTGTCGTTGCGATCCTACTGTGTCTCATATTTTAATTTCTTGTCCTAAGTTTCAATCACATCGTCTTAGATTTTTTAAGAGTACCAGTTTAAGTCTTCAGAATTTGATTGGGGAAACTCCCCATCCAAATCTTTTTGCTTTTTTAAGATCAATCGGGTTTTTAAATCTCATGTAACCTTTTTAAACATATCCATTTTTTAAATTTTATTAACCTCTTCATCATTTTAGAAATGTTTTTTTAACATTCTTAAATTATATTATGTTGCATCTCATCATATTTATAATTCATCTTCCATCCTAGTTTTTCTTTTATCTTTTGTTTTGGCGCAGCATGGCCCTTGTGTTGCTTTTGCGCCATAAAATCTCAAACAAACAAAAAAACAACTGGCGACCACTTAAAATCATTATGAATATCAATATATTTAATAGGCAATACGTTTTTTGGGGTCAGTCCGTCCGCCTAAACTGCTCATCCAATTTCAATGATCAAGGTGTCATTTTAAAGGTTGGTTGGTTGTATTCAGATTATCTGGCGCCGTCAGCAACACGAAGGCTATAATGCGCCGAAACATTCATCATTAGACAAGCCAACATACATTTACAAACACCCATGCCAACACGGGACTCGAACCCGCAACCTCGCGGTCTAGAAGCTAGCACGCTAACCACTATACCGTTTGGTCGGCGTCATTTTAAAGGAAATAAGCTGTAGATTTGCCGAAACGTGCCAAAATAATTTATTAACACTTTATTAATTAGTTAAATTTCAATATTTTTCATCATTAAGCTACTACAAAGCCTCAATGATTTTGAATATATGAATGGCAACATCCTTACGTATGTAAACAACAAACCCGTTCCTAAATTTAAAGCTCTTTTTAAGGGAGTATTCTACTGTAGAGGCATGAATTTCGCCCGGTTTTTGAAGCGGAAAAAAATTTTAACAAAGGAAACAAAAAATATTTTTATCATCAATTTTTTTTATCATTTGTTTATTGATGTTTTATTATTACATAAAAAAATAATTAAAAAAAAAAAAATTGACAAAGTTATGAGCAGTCAAAGTGGGGGGTCAAAAAAAGAAGAGGGTGTCCTGGCGTGCATTATTCCAACCCTCCTGGTGATCTGAAACATAAAAAACAGACGGATTCTTAATTATTATAGATGCCGCTATCGTATAACCCTTGGATAAGTTTAAAAAAAAAAAAAAAAAATTAAATGGCGGCAGTTTGAAAAAAAAATTTTCATATTCTTTTTAACAATTCCGAATTTTTAAAAAATACTAAATGAGAAGTTATAGTTTTGGGCAGGGTTCACGAGATGAAGCCATTTTTCAGGTCTATTCAAATATGTATCCTGAAAATATCTAACAAACTCATATTCTATTTTTTCGTAACACTGGATGAACTCTTCAACTAGTTTATCAAATGTATTGATATCTGCTTCAGTTAGTTGTTGTTGTTGTTTCTAATCTCCCTTTTGTCTGACGAAGTCAGACAATATCAGTGAAGCCATTGACATTAATGAAGTCTGACACTAGTTGTGGACAGTTATAAATGTCCTCCCAGTCCAGTCCAAGGCAGTCCAAAATGTGCTGAGGTGATGCCTGTTCTTTTTGGCATTTAGGGCAAAGAGGAAAATTTTTGCTTCCCCCGGAATATGTTAGGCCTTTAAGGTGACCACTAGCAAGTCGGGACAGACGGGTATTGGTGTGCCTATCACAAGGAAGAGATAGGGAGTGTCCCTGCTTCAGTTAGAATTTTTTTAACTTTGCCTTAATTTCTTCCTTTTTTTTCAAGATTTTTAACTTTACCATTAACATTGGAATTCCAATTTTTAATTATGTGCCAGCTACATAATAAATGTTTGGCATCATCATTAAATATATCTTGCCATGCATTATAAAAGGAGTCGGCGTCTTCGCTCATTAAAACCTTTGTTTTCATACTCGGAGCACGCTTTTTAATTTCATCAAAAAAAGGAAGAAGAGCTTCAGCAGTAGTCCTCGTGGAAAACAAAGTTGCGACTGGCAAACCCTCATGATTCTCATCATTCACCATGACAGTTGTCAGTTGAAACCCATACTGATTAGTGCCATGGGTCGAATCAATCATGATACATGTGGGGCCATACAATTCAAGTAATTTTAACTGGGCATCATTCATTAAGCCAAGCAAAAACTCTTCTGCTTTAACAGCGGTATATTCTGGCAAGATAGCACCAACTGGCTTATAAATAACTACAGGATTATCTGTAGAGCAATTCTGCACTTTTTTCACAGTTACATCCAGCGATGTTGAATCATCAGCACGAAGAACAACTTTGCGATTAATGTTGAAATCCCTACATATATTGTGTAGATCCTGGCGGGTTGCAAGACCAAACCGTTTAGTTGGAGAAAATGTTTCTCTAGTTTGATCAAGAAGCTTGCCAACTTCCAACTCATGTCTGATGTGTAGAGATTGATAAGAAACTTGAATTTCACAAACATTTGCGTTGAACAATTGATGATTGCTGGACAGGTGCAGCCACACTTGACAGATCCAGCAACTTTAATATGTCGTTTTCTGTCATCTTTCGAATTTGCCATTCCACTCCGATGGCAAGTGAAGTATGAAAGCTTCTTTTCATCCTCATTTGTACAGGAGTTTCCAAGTATAAAAGATGACATAGTTTCTTTTTCTATTTTATTTTTCCACTTTTTAAATTCTTCCTCAGAGTAGAAAGTTTTTTTCTGAAAATTCAGTTTCACATCATGTTGCACAGTGAAATGATCGTGCAATCGAGGAAAAGTGCGAAATTTTTCATCGCACATACCACAAATCTGATTACCCTTACATGGATGACAATATTTTCTTCCCCGTGATATTTTCTCTGGTGAACATATAAACTTTTTCTTTTCCCAAACGTTATATTACACTAATTGCAAATAATCTCTTCCTTTTCTGGATCACATAAAGGACGTTTTCCAGCCATAGTTTAAATATTAAAAAAAAAATTAAAGCAAAAGGAACTTTAAAATCTCATGTAAAATACAAGCTAACATGAATTACAAAACACACGCTTTGGTTAGGCTTGAGAATTATATCCTTGTGTCATGAATGAGAATTATATCCTGGGCCCTGAATATTCCCTCCCGATTTTCCCTACTACGGTTCCTGCCCATGTGTAAAATGGATTCGCCCAAATATTGAGTTCCCATAGGATGCCACATTGGGTTTGAACAGCTAGTCGCAAACCCCATTTACCCTCCAACCGGTAAACACAATTTTCGTTGTGGCGTCACCTACTGGGAAAAATTCGTACTAAACACTTCAAATCGAGGTAGATGTACTCATTGGCTAGAAACACTAATGACGTCACATTTTTCAAAATGACCAAAATTAAGTTAGAAAAACGCGGAAATTACTGAATTACTAAAAAGTGAAGTAAAACTTGAAAAAAAACAAAAAAAAAACACAAAACGCGGAAAATCGCAGAAAATTCTCATCCCTGGGCAGCACTCAAAATCTTTGAAATCAAAGAAAAAAAAAGAGGCAAATTTAAAATTTAACATAGTTTCTTTCCTGCCGACAATTCTCTACCAATCAGTTGCAGACCAAACAAAACGAGTATTCGTGGCATTCAGCTTGTTTGATTTGTTACTTATACAGAAGCCTTTGCCAAATGCAGTTTTTACAGTGAAGGGATAATCGGATGAAAATCCAAACCTGGGATCTTCTTTATGAAACAGGTTATCAGTGCTGCATTGTGGACATAGCTAAAATACTTATTAATATTTTCAAATCAATAATTCTATTTCCCCACAACTCCTCACCGTGAATAAATGAATCACTTTGATCCCCGTTTGTGGAAGATCCCAATTTCAAAGAGCTGGCTGTAGAAATATCGTTGGTATTCTGCAACAAGCTTTTTACTAATTTTCGGACATTTTCACTTTCGAGAATTTCTTCCGAAACCCATTGAAAAAGATACTTTTAATTTATCTTAATATATTCCTAGTAAAAAGAAGCGATAAAATTGTAGTTAAAGTAAAATTAAATTGAAATAAAATGATAGCAAGCCGTTGAACATCGAATGTAAACATTGATATGATCCAAACAGCATTTTGTTGCCAACTTTTCTTTACAAAATAAACTAATTAGTAAAAAAAGGTGCTAAGCATCTAGAACATAAATTAAATAAAAAGAAACTCAAATTTGTTCTTAATTTAGGCGAATAGAAAGTATCTTTCAATGTATTGGTTTCTGTTTCGCACTTCCGGTTGCGATTTCCCTACTTACGTTAGAATTTATCAGTTCTAAGTATACATTAAAATAAATTATAACTTCTGTTTTAATTCACCTGGAATCAAAATCAAAACAGATTTAGAATCTTGTAGAATGTAGCTTTTCATTTCTATAATTATTAGCATAATTATTTGGCTGAAGGTATTTACTGAAAATGGTTATTTTTGTGGGTATTTATAATTTTTTCTTCTGGTTTAACTGCTCATTACGCGTTAATCAATTAATTACTTTCACGAACATTTTTTTATATAATTGAATTTGTTTAAAGGTAGAGTTACAGGAAACAAAAAAAAATTTCCCTTTGACCTAGGGAAACTTGAAACATGTTCCATCCTCCCTTAGTCAGTAAATATGTAAAAATATATTATGTTATTATAAGAAAATTGTATGCGAGTCAATGGTCAAAAAGTAAGGCTTTCAACCATTCGAGATTACTATAGTAGACACAGTTCCCCCCACCCCACTTTCTCTGATCCATACCTCATCATTCCCAAATGGGAAATGCCGACCAAACGGTATAGTGGTTAGCGTGCTAGATGGTTGGTTGTTTTCAGATTATCTGGCGCCGTCAGCAACACGAGGGCTATAATGCGCCGAAACATTCGTCATTAGACAAGCCAACATACATTTACAAACACCCATGCCTAACACGGGACTCGAACCCGCAACCTCGCGGTCTAGAAGCTAGCACGCTAACCACTATACCGTTTTCCAACCCAAATGGGAAATCATCGATGATTGAATACCAATTTTGAGAAGGCTTCGGCGTCTCCTGGTCTTCCAAGAAACATCAAACTATCAAAGTACCACAACGTAGGCACATAAATTTGATCAGTTGACGTACCTGATCTTTCAGACGCTCTAACCTATGAACCAAAATTAATATGATGTTAGTTTTGGGTCATTCCTTAAAAATCAGGAAAAAACTAGAATATAAAATATTTTTAACATTTCAATATATTCACTTGCAAATTTTATTGGATGCTTTGAGCATACCATATACTCTGAGTTTTCTAAAAACTGAAATATACCCACATACTTCCAAAGAAAAAAATGCAAGCAACAAAAAATTTAAAAACGTTTCCAACATTTCAAAATAAAACATACACCTATGACACGAGGTATAAAACAATAAAAATGTGCTTGAACTTTATTTATCAATAAATCCGAAATATGAATAAGGAAAATATTTTAAAATGTAATAGAGTTAAAGAAACTTACCTTGTTTAATTCTTTCCGAAACGAGACTCTCAAAGAAGTTAGTTTGTTTTTGACCATTTCCTTCGTTACATTTGGATCGTGTTTTTTGAATGATTCACATAATTCTTCTAATGCAGAATTTCTTTTTACTTTATCATGGTAATTTCCATCTGATGTTTTCCATAAGCACGGCAACTCTCTATAAAGTTCAATGACACTGACGACAAAATCGCGTTTGCTAGAAGCCATTGCAGAGATATGACAAAACACAGCAGTCAAGTTTGGGAGCTCAAGACACACTAGTCCATTTTTTTCTGTCAGATTTCCCACAGACGGTCATTCCAACGTGCCACGATGCGCCAATTTTCCCCACACACGAAGAGTCGGCGTCATGGAATGATGGACAGTCGCGATGGTGTTAAGCCGGGCGTCCACTGGAGCAAAATTGCTGGATGGACAGGAAAAGAGGGATTTTTAGATGAAAGTGAGCATGCGTGTGACGTCACTCTGACGTCAGAGGATTGAAAACTTCATCCTGTTTCGATCGGTCTGGGAAGCGATTTTCGAGCAAGATTCATACTTGGTGCATGCGCAGTATGTTATTTTAGGAGCATCGGCTGTTGACAAAATCTGTGACGTTTATCAGTGTTTTGATTTTTGCTCTTTATCTTCAAATCGTAATCGAATCTGCGAACGTCTTTTCGGACATTATACAGTATATAAAGTTAGTGATATCAATTTTTCATATTAATTAAATATTTCTTATTATTATTATGTACTAAGATTGGAAAAAAGCTGGTGGTTGTGCATTTTATTCAATAAAACTTGAATCATATAATGTAGTAATCTTAGTATTTACAGTTATCGTGTTATATTATGAATACTAATATATATACCTGAATATTATTTACTTAGTCTTTCTGAACAAGTAATGTGAAATTTAGTAACACTACAATATAACAAGCTCTTTCGATACAGGCCTCTAAAGAGTTTCATAGGTACAACAAACAGTTCGGCTTTTTCTTTGCTCCAAATCAAAGTTAAGCCAAACTCTTGACCCTCTTGTAGCCGGGTTTGACTTTTGCAATGAAAACCGAAGGAGGCAAGTTATACTTTCCCGGTTACGCATAGGCCACGCTCGTTTCACCCATGCTTACCTTCTGCTGGCAGAGGGTGCCCCCACATGCACCTCGTGTAATGTTTTGCTTACTGTACTACATATTTTAATTGATTGTCCAAATTTTAATTCCATACGCATACATCAATTTCATAATCCTCATCCAACATAATCAACTCTTTTAGGATCATCTCCACATATTCACCTTTTTAAGTTTTTATTAGAAATTGGTTTTTACCATTTTATTTAATACTTTGTCTGTTTATATTTCTTATATTTTTTCAACTTTAACTACTCCTTGTAGTAAATAAAAAAAATTAGAAATTTTTTAATGGACTTTTAATAGTTAAGGTCTGACTCGATGTTCGGCGCAGTATGGCCTTATTGAGCTCTTGCGCCAGATAATTAAAAACCAACCAACCAGCCAAACTCTTGACTTAAAGCAGAACACTTTCACAGCTTGAAAGAGACCACAGATTCCTCTTTTTGTAGGTGCATAAGACAATCTGATTTCGAAGCTGAATACAACAATGAAATGATTGACGTGTTTTGTGTTGATTGTTAGAATCCTTTTTGGGGGAGTTTTTCTGAGTTTCTTACCATTTGATATGTAAATGTGGGAAATTTCTCAAGCTCTGAACCTTCTGAAAGTGCTTTCTAACACTTCCTGGGGTGCTGACACCACCTCCATGTTAAAGATATACAGATGCCTTATTCGTTCAAAACTTGATTATGGTTCTGTGGTGTACGGATCTGCCAGAAAATCGGCGTTAAAGCTCCTTGACCCTGTTCACCACCAAGGTGTCAGAATCGCGTCTGGAGCCTTCCGTACATCACCAATCCCAAGTGTACTTAACGTATGTTTGGAACGATCTTTGAAACTGAGACGAGACAAGCTGTCTTTAAAATTTTATTTTAAAATTAAAAGTCATCCATCTCATCCTGTCGCTCAAAATATTTATGACCCATTACATATCAGACTTTTTAACGCGCGACCATCTTGCATTCCGTCATTTTCATTACGAATTCATCAAGTTCTTTTATTTTATGGTTTGGACAACTTCAGAGTTCGTCCTGTTATTTTTAATATTCCTCCCTGGCATGATCATAAAATCATAATTTTAAATATTTTTAGTCATTTTAAAAAAAGTGACACTCCTGACATTGTTTTTACTACTCTTTTTCATTTTCATAGAACTAATTTTTCTCGTTTTAAATCAATATATACCGATGGGTCGAAAACCCAGGGGCATGTCGGAGCTGCTGCAGTTCATGACAATAACATCATGTCCCGCGAACTGCACAGTAGCAGCTCCGTTTTTTCTGCTGAGTTCCTGGCGATTCTTATGGCCTTGCAATACATCCTACAGCAAGTGCACGACCAGTGGATTATTTACACAGACTCTAAGAGCTGTTTGGATGCTCTGAATAATCCACTGAGCCAGACCCATCCTTTCATACTAGACATTTTAAATACTCGGATTTTACTTTTAGAGAGAAATATCCAAGTTCTTTTCTGTTGGATCCCAGGTCATGTGGGGATCATGGGTAACGAGCGCGCAGACACAATAGCTCGAACTGCAAGTGGACCTAGGAGCACTTGGCTCTGCCCTGACGACGCAAATAAAGCTTGTGATACTGCTCTGTCTCTCACTTGGCAGGCCATGTGGGATGCACAGACAGCTAACAAGCTGCGTTCGTTCCAGCCCTCAATTTCTGGATTCGCCCCTATACAGCAATCCCGGAAAAGGGAAGTGCTCCTAACTCGTTTAAGAATAGGCCACACTCGTTTTACCCATGTGCATCTTTTGCTGGCAAAAGATGCCCCCACATGCAATTCCTGTGGACTTATTTTTTCTGTTGTACGTATTTTAACTGAATGTCCGTCTTTTAATACAATCAGATTTAGATATTTTAATATGGCACCATCCTCCATTATCATCTCTTTTATCTTCACCCCCTCATACAAATCTTTTTAACTTCTTATTTGAAATTGGTTTTTATCATTTGATTTAAGTACGTTGTTTTGTCATCTTTACCTTTTATGAATCGTCTTGCTTTTATTAACTTTTTTTTAACATTGGTTGACAGCAATCAAATTGTTCGGCGCAGTATGGCCCTCGTGAAGCCCTTGCGCCAGAAATTTAATCAACCAACCAACCAATCAAAACTTGATTATGGTTCGGTGGTGTACGGATCAGCCAGAAAATCGGCTTTAACGCTCCTTGACCCCGTTCATCATCAGGGTCTCAGGATTGCATCAGGAGCTTTCCGTACATCACCAGTCGAAAGCCTGTACGCGCTCTGCATGGAACCTTCTCTGAAACATAGAAGAGATAAACTTTGTTTATCTTTGTTTTTTAAAATAAAATCTAATCTTCGTCATCCATTTGCAGAACACGCTTTTAATCCGTTATACGAGAGACTTTTTAATGCGCGTCCTTCATGTATACCCCCTTTTACATTCAGAATAAGACAACTTTTATCATTTTCTGACCTGAACTATGTCAGGGTTCGTCCTGTCATTTACAGTCATCCACCATGGAATGATTGTCATATAACTAACATTAATATTTTTACCAATTTTACAAAGAGTGAGACACCTGATGTTGTGTTTTCAACTCTTTTTAACTATCATCGGAATCATTTTTCACATTTTAAGCCCGTTTACACTGATGGATCTAAAAGTCAAGGCCATGTGGGATCAGCTGTGGTACTGGATAATGCCATCGTACCAACCGAGCTGCATCCTTGCAGTTCTGTATTCACCGCTGAGTCCCATGCTATTTTCATGGCCATACATCACATATCCAAACAATCGTATAAGCAATGGATTATTTACACAGATTCAAAGAGCTGCCTTGAAACTTTAAATAATCCATTGAGTCAAAATCATCCCCATATCATTGAAATTTTAAACATTCATTCCAGATTATCAGCACTGGATTTTATTATTCTGTTTTGTTGGATCCCTGGCCATGTGGGGATCATGGGTAACGAGAGAGCAGATAAAATTGCGCGGGACGCAAAAGGCCATTTCAGCAACAAACTATGTCCAAGTGACATCGACAAAGTATGCGAGGAGGCTCTGTATCAATCCTGGCAGGCCAGGTGGGATGCAGAGCAGTCAAACAAGCTGCACTCCATACAAAAAAACTTTGTCCGGCTTTGATTTTACTATTCCGAACCGGAAGAGGCAGGTTCTCCTTTCACGTCTACGTATTGGCCATACTCGTTTTACCCATGTTCACCTTCTGCTGGCAGAGGGTGCCCCCACATGTACCACATGCAATGTTATTTTTTCTGTTAAACACATCCTGACTGACTGCCCTGTTTTTAACCCAGTCAGATTGCGCCTGTTTTGCACCAGTCATCCATCATTGTCATTACTTTTAGGTCCATCACCACATATAAATCTTTTTACATTTTTAAATACAATTGGATTTTATCACTTGATTTAAAGTTTATCACTGTCCTATAATTGTTAATTGTTCTTTCTTTGATTTTTTAAATATTTTAACGAGGGTTTGGCGCAGCATAGCCCTTGTGCTGCTTTTGCGCCATAAAATCTAAACAACCAACCAACCAACCATCAAAAGGCTACGATCGGGAGATCTGCTAATCCAAACAGCAACTCCCCTTCAATCACAAACTCTCAATCTAAAAATGGGCCAGACAACATGCATTATTCAATGCTTAAACATCTCCAGCTCAAGCTTATATTGAAACTGTTTAACCGTATTTGGCAAGAAAATACGTTTCCATCCACCTGGCAACGAGCTCTAATAATACCAATTCTAAAAACTAGTAAAGACCCCAAGAATCCCTCTAGTTACCGCCCAATTGCATTAACTAGTTGTTTTTGTAAACTCCTAGAAAAACTGGTTAATGCAAGTCTTTTATTTTATTTAGAATATAATGACTGTTCGTCTAGGTTCCAGAGTGGTTTTCGTCGTGGACGAAGCACTATTGACAACTTGCTCCTCCTCGAAACTTCAATTCGGGAGGCTTTTGTCAAGCGGAACCATTTGGTATCTGTATTCTTTGACATGGAGAAAGCCTATGATCGTACTTGGAGATATGGTATACTCAAGGACCTACACGATTTAGGTCTGCGAGGAAACTTACCATCATTTATTGATAACTTCTTGAAACGGAGAATCTTCCAAGTACGAGTCAACTCGATTCTATCTGATGAGTTCATACAAGAACAAGGTGTTCCCCAGGGAAGTGTGTTGAGTTGCGCACTATTCATCATCAAAGTCAACAGCCTTTTGACCTGTCTTCCTCCAGCAGTGTCGGGCACGTTGTTTGTTGATGACTTCCAGATGTCATGCGCCTCAACCAATATGTCAACCATAGAGAGACAACTTCATCTCGCTATCAGGAGAGTCACGGACTGGGCTAATAAGAATGGATTTACTTTTTCCGCTGAAAAAACCGTAGCCATGCACTTCTGCAGGAAACGTGAGCTTCACAATGACTCAGAATTTTTTTTAAATTATGTTTTTTACCCATTGTTTCCGATACCAAATTTCTCGGAATAATTTTTGGTTCTAAGCTCACTTTCCTGCCACATATTAAACATCTAAAGTTAAAATGCAATAAAGTCCTGAATCTCCTGAAAGTTCTCTCTAACACTTCCTGGGGAGCTGACACCAGCTCCATGTTAAGAATATACAGATGCCTGGTCCGTTCCATTCTTGACTACGGCTAGGTGGTGTACGGTTCAGCCAGAAAATCGGCTCTAATGCTCCTGGATCCTGTTCACCATTCAGGTCTCAGGATCGCGTCAGGAGCATTTAGTACATCACCGGTGCAGAGTTTATACGTGCTTTGTCGGGAAGCCACTCTGGGGCTGAGACGGGACAAACTTTCTTTAAAGTTCTATTTTAAAGTAAAAAATCATCCTTCTCATCCTCTTTTAAAACATATTTTTAACCCTCTTTATCATCGACTTTTTAACGCACGCCCATCATGCATTCCATCTTTTGTATTGAGAGTCAATTCCATTCTCTCATTTCACAATATTGACATCAAATCATTGTTCTTAACATTTTTAGCAATTTTAAAAAAAGCTCTACACCAGATATTATTTTTACAAACTTATTTTACTCTCATCGAAATAATTTTTCAAATTTTAAGGCAATATATACGGAAGGGTCGAAGAGCCAGGGGTATGTAAGAGCTGCTGCAGTTCACGACGATACCATCATGTCCAGAAAACTACACCATAGCAGCTCTGTCTTTACAGCTGAGCCCCTCGGGGGCTCACATTTTGTGAGTACGGGCCTGGCAATCCCGAGGTACCCTTGCTGGGCCTAGCTTTTTTCTGTTTCCTTTTTTGCGAAGGCCCTACCAAGTGCACTGCTTATTGTTTGAGTTTTATTCTGTTCGCTCGTTCATTATCGTATTTATTTTGGTTCTTTAGAATTTGTTGGCTTTATTTCTTCTTGTATCTCTTATTTCCATACTTCTTTTGCGTTTGACGTTTTAAATTAATTTATAACCTTTATTTCCTTTGTTTTGTCAGCTTGCTGACCTGCACGTTTGCCGTGTGCGGAGACCCGTAAGGCCGGAAAATGGGATCCTGGGGTTCCTGTGGCGTCCCATTTCAGGACAGGTTTTAGTTTCCTGGGGCGCTGCTGCGTTCCCTTTGGCCCACGCTTCGGCCAAAACGGGAGGCAGAGTAAGGCCCGACTCTGTCAATCGGCTGGTGGTAACAGAACCTCCGGGTTGCTGACCGCTAAGGGTTAGGACTGAGTGCTTGAGGTCTGCCTTTCGGTGCCACGCCTCTATGACTTGGAACGACCTCGGCGTACTACCCCCTAGCTAGCATTGTTGCTGCTACCCGTGTTGGGCTCGGTGGTGGGTGGGGGTGTACGTCGAGTTTTTTCTCTTTAACATATGGCTTCTTTTCCTTCTTTGAGCCCCTTGGGAGGCCTTGATCCCAAACATCCAACCGTTGCTCAAAATAACAAAAACGATGAACAAAATACAATGTCTGCACCTGTACCAAAATTTTTAGTCATCACATCTCCTCAAAATATTCTAGGAACCATGTCCCCATTCTTTATTCAAAAAGCTTTGCAGGGCATTTGCGGAAACCCTAAATCGGTAAAAAAACTAAAATCTGGAGACTACCTCATCGAAACAATATCTGAAACTCAATCTAAGTCACTATTACTAGCTAGACAGTTTGGCACAATAACAATAACTGCATCACCACACAATAGCCTTAACTCATCAAAGGGGGTCATATCAGAAACTGACCTTCTTGGTGTGTCCGATGAGGAAATACTGACTGAGCTCTCTTCTCAAGGTGTCACTGCCGTGAGAAGAATCACACTTAAAAAAGCTGACTCTATCGTTTCCAAAAAACATATAGTATTAACTTTTAATAGCCCAAATCTACCTTCACACATTAAAGCTGGCTACCTGAATTGTCCGATACGTCCATTTATCCCAAACCCTTTGCTCCCTCGGGGGCTCACATCTTGTGAGTACGGGCCTGGCAAACCCGAGGTACCCTAGCTGGGCCTAACATTTTCTTTTCTTTCTCTTTTTGTTAGGCCCTACCGTATGTACTGTTTTCTTGTTACTTTTGGTTCTGTTCATTCGTTTGATTCCGTATGTTTTTATAGGCTTTTCATCTCTGTTTTTCACTTCTATTTTGAGTTTAGTTTTTTGCTTAACTTTCTGGATTTAGTTTTTTGCTTATATTTTTGGATTTAGTTTTTTTAATTCTTTGGATTCATTTATATAATTTTGTTGGATTTTCCCAACCCACGTGTTTGCCGTGCGTGGCGTCCCGTAAGGGGGAGAATGGGATCCTGGGGTTACCTTGCGTAGGATTCACATGGTTGGGTCCTCGCATGCGTGCCCTTTGGCCCAGGATTCACTGTAGACGGGTGGCAGGAGGTAGCCCCCTTCTGTCAATCGGCTGGCAGTGCAAATTCCATCTTCACTGCCTAGGGTTAGCATTGCGGTTAGGGTTGCCCTGCGGATCTACAACTCGAAGCCGTAATGCTATATCTCGATGCTATCCCTGAGACCCCAAGGGTCTCCCCTTGTTGGGCTCTGTGATGGGTGGGGACGCATTGAGATGAACACTATATCTCTAAATATGGACACTTTACTTTCTTCTGGCGCGGGTGGAGCCTCGAATCCCCAAAACCAAACCAAACCAAACAACCTAAACGCACTTCTGACCAAATAACTGAATCGCAGCAAACCCCGAAAAAACTCTCCACTAACCTTCCTGTATTTTTTATTGTTCAATCCGATGACCCTTCCTTCAAAACTAAATCTCCTTTTTTCATACAAAAAGCAATCCAAGGTGCAGTAGGAGAGGCCAAAAATATCAAGCGTCTTCGTTCTGGAGATCTCTTGATAGAAACGGCCACTCCTTTGCAGTCAAAATCCCTAATGTCACTCAAAACTCTTGCTACCATTCCTGTTAAAACTATGCCCCACAAAAGCCTTAACTACAGCCAAGGTGTTATCTCCGAAACGGACCTACAATGTGTAGATGAAGCCGAGCTCGTCGCTGAACTTTCCAGTCAGGGCGTAGTGAAAGCTCATCGAATCACAATAAAACGTAACGGAGAAATACTGCCAACCAAACATATAATCCTAACTTTTGATTCCCCAGCTCTACCAACAACAATCAAAGCCGGTTATTTAAACTGTCGCATCCGCCTATATATCCCGAATCCGTTGCGCTGTTTCAAGTGTCAACGATTCGGGCATTCTAAAAACACTTGTAATAGGCCGGACACATGTGCTAAATGCGGAATTGCTGCCCATGCCGATCGGGATTGCACCGCAGATGCCCTTTGCGTTAACTGCAATGGTGCCCACCCTGCGTTTTCCCGGTCGTGCCCCGAATGGCAGCGAGAAAAGAAAATCCAAACCATCAAAGCAGAAAGCAATGTGTCCTACGCCGAGGCAAAGGCAATGGTGCCGACTTTACCATCTAAAACCGGCCAAAAAACATACTCGGATGCACTTCAACCCAAACCATCAAATAGCATTAGCGTTCAAACCAATCTGTCATATCCCTGTCAATTGCAAACCCCTAATACATCCAAATCCGTGTCCAAACCTAATACTACAACTACCGCAATACAAACAAAGTTAGTCTGCATTAAAACTATTAAACCTCAACAAACCGAATCCCCTCTAGCTACAATAGCTAAACCTTTAACAAAATCTACAAGTAAACCTGGGGAAGCCCTTAAACTTAAGGTGCATTCAAAAAACAAAAAAAATGCTGAACCTGAGAACAGTACATTACCCATAAAACAAAAAAACTACTAAAATAAAATCAATACATCCTACTAAATCAGATTCCTCATCGGAAGAAGATGCCATTTCCGGGCTATCTGATTCCGGTGAAATGGAGGTAGAGTTGGGGCTGGAGAATCCTATTCATCTCCAACCTAGGAGCAAGTCGAAAGAAAGGCGGACTGATATTAATAAATCTTAAAATTCAGTCTCCTTTCTTGGAATTGTCGCGGTTTCCACCACAATTCGGTAGACATCAAACATCTAGTTGATGAACATAAACCTGTTTGTATCTGTTTGCAAGAGACGCTCTTGAAGCCTTTTCAGAGCTCTCTTGTTAGGGGATATAGTCCTCTCCGGAAGGACTATGTCAGCGGCGACAGAGCTAGCGGTGGTGTCGCTATATTTACATCAAATGGCAATCCATCCACCCCGCTAACGCTTTCGACCAACCTTCAAGCTGTTGCTGTCAGAGTCGCCATACACAATCAATTAATTACTGTGTGTTCCGTTTACCTCCCCCCTAATCTTACTATCAGACAAGCAGATTTAAACAGGCTTTGTGGACAGCTTCCTCCCCCTTTTATTATAATGGGGGACTTTAATGGCCACAATCCTCTTTGGGGTAGCCCAGACATCAATAACCGTGGAAGGCAGATCGAGAAGTTAATCACAGACCAACATCTCTGTATATTTAACAATGGGCAACATACATACTTCCACGCCCCATCGAGGACTTTTCATGCCATCGATCTCGCCCTGTGTTCACCATCTCTTTTTTCTGATTGGACGTTTTTTGTGGAAAATGATCCTTTCCACAGTGATCATTTTCCTGTGGTCCTGAACTACCAAGGAAGGTTAAATACTCCTCTAATCCGCCAACCCCGATTCATCATCGAACGGGCGGATTGGGACATGTTTTCTTCTACCGTTTCTCTTTCTGACGAGATGGTGGACCAGGATGACATCGATGTAGCTGTGCAATCTGTCACCAACGCCATTATTGAAGCTGCGCACCTTGCCATACCTGTGTCATCAACAAAACTACCGAAACAATCCAAACCGTGGTGGAACCAAAACTGTAGACTTGCTCATAGGAAGCAAAAAAAATTGTGGGGTATTTTTCGTAGGTACCCCACTACGACAAATCTTGTCAATTTTAAACGGGCACGAGCTGAGGCGCGTCAGATCCGCCGCCGAAGCCAGAGAGATTCTTGGAGGAAGTATGTTAGCAGCATAACTTCCTCAACGTCTTCCAAGAGGGTCTGGAACAAGGTCAATAAGATCAAGGGCCGTTATCCCAATTACTCTATCTCCATCTTAGAGAACCATCTGGGAACTGTTTCAGACCCGAAGGATATTGCCAATACTCTTGCCGATGCATTTGCCAAGGTATCGAGCAATTCCAATTATAAAGAGCCGTTCGCATCATATAAGCTTCGAGCTGAGAGAACAAAGTTAAATTTCACTTCTACCTCCTCGGAAGAATATAATTCCGATTTTACTTTGGCTGAGTTGATGCAAGCTTTATCTGGTTCCAACAATTCTGCTGTTGGGCCAGACAATATACATTATACAATGCTTAAACATCTCCAGCCACTCCAGCTCAAGCTTATATTGAAATTGTTTAACCGCATTTGGCGAGAAAATTCTTTTCCGTCCAACTGGCAACGAGCTCTTATAATACCAATTGTGAAACCTGGTAAAGACCCCAAGAATCCCTCAAGCTACCGCCCAATTGCATTAACTAGTTGTTTTTGTAAACTCCTTGAGAAACTAGTTAATGCACGTCTTTTATTCTATCTTGAATCCAATAATAGTCTGTCTCAGTTCCAGAGTGGTTTTCGTCGTGGACGAAGCACTATTGACAACTTGCTCCTCCTGGAAACTTCAATTCGGGAGGCTTTTGTCAAGCGGAACCATTTGGTATCTGTATTCTTTGACATGGAGAAAGCCTATGATCGTACTTGGAGATATGGTATACTCAAGGACCTACACGATTTAGGTCTGCGAGGAAACTTACCATCATTTATTGAAAACTTCTTGAAACGGAGAATCTTCCAAGTACGAGTCAACTCGATTCTATCTGATGAGTTCATACAAGAACAAGGTGTCCCCCAGGGAAGTGTGTTGAGTTGCGCACTATTCATCATCAAAGTCAACAGCCTTTTGACCTGTCTTCCTCCAGCAGTGTCAGGCACGTTGTTTGTTGATGACTTCCAGATGTCATGCGCCTCAACCAATATGTCAACCATAGAGAGACAACTTCATCTCGCTATCAGGAGAGTCACGGACTGGGCTAATAAGAATGGGTTTACTTTTTCCGCTGAAAAAACCGTAGCCATGCACTTCTGCAGGAAACGTGAGCTTCACCATGATCCAGAAATATTTTTAAATGGTGTGCAAATACCCATAGTCAAAGAGACTAAATTTCTGGGTGTAATATTTGACTCCAAGCTCACTTTCCTGCCCCATATTAAATATCTGAAGCTGAAGTGCAATAAAGTCCTGAATCTCCTGAAAGTTCTCTCTAACACTTCCTGGGGAGCTGACACAACCTCCATGTTAAAGATATACAGGTGCCTGGTCCGTTCCATACTTGACTACGGCTCGGTGGTGTACGGATCAGCCTGAAAATCGGCTCTAATGCTCCTGGATCCTGTTCACCATTCAGGTCTCAGGATCGCATCAGGAGCATTTAGTACATCACCGGTGCAAAGTTTATACGTGCTTTGTCTGGGACTGAGACGGGACAAACTTTCTTTAAAGTTCTATTTTAAAGTAAAATATCATCCTTCTCATCCTCTTTTAGAACATATTTTTAACCCTCTTTATCATCGACTTTTTAACGCACGTCCATCATGCATTCCATCATTTGCATTAAGAATTCGCTCCATCCTTTCATCTCATAACATTGATGATTTTAGGGTCCGCCCCATTTCATTTTCCATTCCACCCTGGCATCACCATCAAATCATCGTTCTTAATATTTTTAGCAATTTTAAGAAAAGCTGCACACCAGACATCATTTTTACAAATTTATTTTATTATCATAGAAATTCTTTTTCCAATTTTAAGGCAATTTATACGGATGGGTCAAAGAGCCAGGGGCATGTTGGAGCTGCTGCAGTTCATGACGATATCATCATGTCCAGAGAACTGCACCATAGCAGCTCCGTTTTTTCAGCTGAGTCCCTGGCTATTTTATTGGCCTTGCAGTTTATTTTAAAGCAAGGCCATGATCAGTGGATTGTTTACACAGATTCCAAAAGTTGTTTAGACGCACTAAATAATCCACTGAATCAGACCCATCCTTTTATTTTAGAAATTTTAAATATTCACCTCACTCTTTGTGAAAGAAATTTTAAAGTACTTTTTTGTTGGATCCCAGGTCATGTGGGGATCATGGGTAATGAGCGCGCAGATACTAACGCACGATCAGCAAGTGGACCTAGGAGCACTTGGCTCTGCCCTGACGACGCATATAAAGCTTGTGAAACTGCTCTGTCTCTCACTTGGCAGGCCATGTGGGATGCACAGACAGCTAACAAGCTGCGTTCGTTTCAGCCCTTAATATCCGGATTTGCGCCCAGCCAGCAATCCAGGAAAAGGGAAGTGCTCCTAACTCGATTAAGAATAGGCCACACTCGTTTTACCCATGTGCATCTTCTGCTGGCAGAAGGTGCCCCCACATGCAATACCTGTGGAGTTGTATTTTCTGTTCTCCATATTTTAAATGAATGTCCGTGTTTTAATCCTGTTAGACAGCGGCATTTTAAATCTAATCATCCTTCACTATTTAACATTTTAAATTCACCTCCTCATAAAAATCTTTTTAATTTCTTACAAGACATTGGATTTTATCATTTGATTTGAATAGTTATTTTTCTTATTTATTACTTTTTAAATAATGATTGAAACCTTTTTATATCCATTTTAAAACTGATTAACGATTGGTTGGCGCAGTATGGCCCTCGTGTTGCCCTTGCGCCGTTAAACTTAAATCAACCAACCAACCCAAACCCTTTGCTGTGTTTTAACTGCCAAGGTTTTGGACATTCCACCAACACATGCCGCGGAGTAGAAACATGCTCGCGATGCTCAAATATCGGACACACATTCATATCTTGCTCTCTTCCGATAAAATGCAAAAATTGCTCAGGCGATCACACTGCCAACTCTCGTGATTGTCCTAGATGGATTGAAGAAAAAGAGATCCAAACAGTGAAGGTAGAAGAAAAGCTCTCATATCAGGAAGCCAAGCAAAAGGTTATTTCAAGAACACCCAAACCACATACACCATACGCCGCTGTAGTAAAAAAAACTTGTTCTATTGGTGTACAAACGTGTGCACCAATACTTAATATAGCTCCATCAGTTTCAACCCAAGCTCAAACTTCTACCAACCAGACTTCAACACCTCCCAAACCAAAAACAATAACTAAAAAGAAACTCCAAATCAACACATTAAAAACACACCTTCAACAACAAATCCGTTACAAACCAGCACCCCTCTCAAAAAAGGGACGTGCTGCAGAAATAGCTTTAAAAAAACAGAAGATAATGGAAGAAAAAGGAAAAGCTTTAAATAGCTCTAGCGAAGGAAGCTCCGCTGAAAAATCTGAAAGCTGAGAGATGGAGGTTGAAAGAGGATTGGAAACCCCGCCTCACTTACAACCACGAAAGCAAGGGTGTAAAGACCCTCCATCTAATAACCAAACTTAATGGCCAAAAGTCTCTTATCGTGGAACTGCCGTGGATTCCACCACAATTCAATTGATATTAAGCATCTCCTTGATGAACACCAACCTGTCTGCTTTTGCTTACAAGAGACGCTTTTGAAACCATCGCAAAGCTCTCTTATTAGAGGGTACACTCCTGTTCGTAAAGATTTTACAAACGGAGATAGAGTCAGTGGCGGAGTAGCTATCTTCACATCAAATAGCTCTCCATCCACCTCACTGCCACTGAATACGTCTTTGCAAGCAGTTGCTGTTAGAGTAGCTTTAAACTCTCTCGTAACAGTATGCTCTATCTACCTACCCCCTAATGAAAATATCCGCCAAGCAGACCTCAACAGGTTGTGCGACCAGTTTCCATCCCCATTTCTTATAATGGGCGATTTTAATGGCCACAGTCCTCTTTGGGGTAGTCCCACCGTCAATACCCGTGGAAAACAAATTGAAAAGCTGATAGAAGACAAGAATCTTTGTCTCTTAAACGACGGACAACAAACTTATTTCCACGCCCCAACGAGGACTTTTCATTCCATTGATCTTGTTTTGGTTTCACCATCTCTATTTTCCCTGTGGTCTTTTCATGTGGGAAATGATCCTTTCCACAGTGACCATTTCCCTATTTGCGTTACACATACTGGAAGTGGTGTACCCTGCGCTTCTCGTGTACCACGCTTTAAAATTGAAGCTGCAGACTGGGATCTCTTTACTTTAAACGCACAATTTTCTGACGAGATGGTGGACCAAAACGACATCAATGAAGCTACAACATTAGTCACAAATGCTATTATGGCAGCTGCTCGCAGTTCTATCCCAGTTACATCAAGCAGATTGCCCAAACACGCAAAGCCGTGGTGGAATGACGGTTGCAAAAAAGCCCATAAGAGACAAAAAAAGGCCTGGGGTATTTTTCGCAGATATCCCACAGTAACAAATTTGATTTTATTCAAACGAGCACGTGCAGAGGCGCGTAAAATCCGCCGTCAAAGCCAGAAGGATTCCTGGAAAAGTTATGTTGGCACCATAACTTCATCAACACCTTCCCAACGGGTCTGGAACAAGGTAAATAAAATTAGAGGACTTTACCCTAAATATCCAACTTCTATCTTGGATACTGATCAAGGCATTGTTTCAGACCCGAAGGATGTTGCAAACACAATAGCAGAATCTTTTGCCAAAGTGTCGAGTCACACGAATTACCAAGAGCCGTTTGCTTCATATCGACGTAAAGCTGAGCGTGTTAAGCTGCAATTTTCATCTGGTGGTGCTGAAGATTATAATGATGATTTTTCAGTTGATGAGTTAATGAGGGCTTTATCCCGTACAAAAAACTCCGCTTCAGGTCCAGATGAAATTCACTATTGTATGCTCAAACATCTGCCAGCCCACAGTCTTACGTTGATCTTAAAATTATTCAATCGCATTTGGCGAGAAGGCATTTTTCCATCATCATGGCAACGAGCTCTTGTGATTCCTATAGCAAAACCTGGAAAAGACCCCAGGAATCCTTCTAGTTACAGACCCATTGCACTTACCAGCTGTTTGTGCAAACTTCTGGAAAAAATGGTAAATGCACGTTTGCTCTTTTATCTAAAATCAAACAACCATCTCTCCCGGTTCCAAAGTGGCTTCCGTCCCGGCCGGAGTACCGTGGATAACCTTCTCCTACTTGAAACTTCAATTAGAGAAGCTTTCGTCAGAAGAAACCACCTGGTATCTATATTTTTTGACATGGAAAAGGCATACGATCGTACTTGGAGATACGGTATTCTCAGAGACCTTCGTAACTTGGGTCTAAGAGGGAATCTACTGTTATTCATCCAGAATTTTCTGCAGTGCAGAACCTTCCAAGTACGTATCAACTCTGTCCTTTCAGATGAGTACATCCAAGAACAAGGCGTCCCCCAAGGAAGTGTATTAAGTTGTCTATTGTTTATAATTAAAATCAATGATATCATGACCTGCCTTCCACCTGCAGTGTCTGGCACTCTGTTTGTAGACGACTTTCAGTTGTCCTGTGCCTCAGTCAATATGGCACTTATTAAAAGACAGTTACAGCTGGCTGTAAACAAAGTTTTAGACTGGTCAAATAAAAACGGTTTTGTTTTTTCGACACAAAAAACTATTGCTATGCACTTTTGCAGAAAGCGTGGGTTACACCTTCACCCAAAAATACTCTTAAACGGTATTGAAATCCCTGTTGCTTCTGAAACAAGTTTTTTGGGAATCACTTTCGATTCCAAACTCACATTCCTGCCGACCAAACGGTATAGTGGTTAGCGTGCTAGCTTCTAGACCGCAAGGTTGCGGGTTCGAGTCCCGTGTTGGCATGGGTGTTTGTAAATGTATGTTGGCTTGTCTAATGACGAATGTTTCGGCGCATTATAGCCCTCGTGTTGCTGACGGCGCCAGATAATCTGAATACAACCAACCAACCACATTCCTGCCACATGTGAAACAACTCAGGAAAAAGTGCATGGCTAGTCTCAACCTACTCAAAGTTCTGTCAAACACTTCTTGGGGTGCAGACACAAATTCCATGTTGAAAATATATAGATGCCTTGTGCGTTCTAGACTCGATTACGGTTCGGTCGTTTATGGATCTGCAAGGAAATCTGTGTTGAAGATTCTGGATCCTGTGCATCATCTTGGCATGAGAGTTTCTTCTGGAGTTTTTAGCACATCTCCTGTTAAGAGCCTTTATGTGTTGTGCCATGAGCAGGATCTGCAACTGAGGAGAGATGGCTTAGTTTTTAAAATGTATTTTAAAATTAAGAATCATTTGAATCACCCCCTTTCCAGAAATGTTTTTAACCCTTCATATGAGAGGATCTTTAACGCTCGTCCATCCTCTATCCCTACTTTCTCACTACGTGTCAAACAGATTTTAGAACTTCATCACATCGAAAACTTTCGTATTCGTCCATTCTCTTATTCTATTTCACCATGGAATAATCATCAACTAAAGGTTTTAAGTATTTTTAAAGATTTTAAAAAGTCAGACACGCCAGACACTGTCTTTGTAGCACAATTTCATCATCATCGAAATGTTTTTTTCAATTTCAAGGCGGCGTTTACAGATGGCTCTAAATGTGGTGTTCATGTCGGTTCCGCAGCCGTGGTCGATGGCCACGTATGTGCAAAATCAATACACACCAATTGTTCAGTTTTTAGTGCTGAGAGTTACGCAATCTCCCTTGCTCTTCATCATATAGCTCAGCAGAAGTATAAGATGTGGATCATCTATACCGATTCTATGAGCTGTCTAGAAGCGTTAACTCATATTCATAAACAAGATCATCCTACCATCATTGAAATTTTTAAATTGCACCAAACTCTGACAGAAAGAAATTTTAATATCTTATTTTGTTGGATACCAGGACACGTGGGAATTGCTGGGAATGAGCGTGCAGATAAAATTGCTAAAACCGTTGACGGTACCAGGTCGAGCTGGCTGTACATTGGAGATGCAATAAGATCAAGTGCTAACTCTCTGAATGGTTCATGGCAGGCTTCATGGGACACAGAAACTTTAAACAAATTGCATGCAATACAGCCGCTTATCTCGGGTTTTGATTTTTGTCAGACAAGTAGGAAGCGAGAAGTGATTCTCTCACGTTTACGTGTCGGCCACACTCGCTTCACCCACGTCCATCTTCTGCTGGCAGAAGATCCACCCACGTGTTCTGGTTGTCATGTCCCTTTTACTGTAAAGCATATTTTAACAGATTGCTCATATTTTAACAATGTACGATATCATTTTTTTAATGAAAACCATCCCCCATTATCATTGCTTTTAGATTCACCACCTCATAAACATTTGTTTAGGTTTTTATACAAAATCAAATTTTATTATTTGATTTAGATGTAAGTGATCTAATAATTCATTATCCATTTTTAGACGTTGAATTTTTTAATAATTTTATTAAAAAACAAATTTAAATAATTTTAACAAATTTTACAAAGACATATTTATATTCTTAACTAGTGTTTGGCGCAGTATGGCCCAAGTGTTGCCCTTGCGCCAATAAATCCCAAACAACCAACCAACTTTACAGCTGAGTCTCTGGATATTCTATTGGCCTTGCAATTTATTTTAAAGCAAGGCCATGGTCAGTGGATTATTTACTCAGATTCCAAGAGTTGTTTAGATGCTCTAAGTAATCCACTGAACCAGACCCATCCTTTTATCTTAGAAATTTTAAGACTTCATATCACACTTTTAGACAGACATTTTAAAATCCTTTTTTGTCGGATCCCAGGTCATGTGGGGATCATGGGTAATGAACGCGCAGATTCCTTCGCACAATCAGCAAGTGGATCTAGGAGCACTTGGTTCTGCCCTGACGACGCATATAAAGCTTATGACACTGCTCTGTCTCTCACTTGGCAGGCCATGTGGGATGCACAGACAGCTAACAAGCTGCGTTCGTTTCAGCCCTCAATTTCCGGATTCGCACCCATTCAGCAGTCCTGGAAAAGGGAAGTGCTCCTGACACGCCTTAGAATTGGTCACACTCGTTTTATCCATGTGCATCTTCTGCTGGCAGAAGATGCCCCCACATGTAATATCTGTGGGGTTATTTTTTCAGTTTTTCATGTTTTGAACGAATGTCCGTGTTTTAATACCTTCAGACAGCAGCATTTTAATGCCAACCATTCTTCACTTTCATCAATTTTATGTTCACCACTTCATAGAAATCTTTTTAAATTTTTACATGACATTGGATATTTTCACCTTATTTAAATACTTCGTCTTATTTTGGATTTTTTCAATCTTTTAAATATTAATTGATATTCACTTTTAAAATATTTTAAAACTGATTGACGATTGGTTGGCGCAGTATGGCCCATGTGTTTCCCTTGCGCCGTTAAACTCTAACCAACCAACCAATCATTATGTATCTTGAGATCCCTTCTATGCCTAAATTAATAAGTTTTCTTATAAGGGTTATTAAATCTCATGCAAAATCTGTCAATCATTCTAGTGTGACCATGGAATGCAATGTTATTTGAGAAGCCTGCTAGTAACTGTTAATTTAAGTTTCATGTCATATAATTGTAATTTTAGGTTTGGATAATCTGTTATTATTAGATAACACTGTCATTATGTAACTACGTACAGAAGTACAATGCAAGTGGACAATATATAAATATATATTGGATTTATTTTATCTAAAATTTTCATTTTTAAAATGTTGATTATACATCATATTTAAAATGTTTGAGAAAAATCTTTCTTCTATATTTTTTTAATGTTTCTGTTTACAAGTATTTTAACAAGCCAGTTTTGTTGAACACCACTTGTTATAAAAGCTTCATACAAAGGGATGTATCAAAAAATTTTGAAATGTGCTTAATTTCTTATGTAGAATACAAATTTATATCCAAATTTTATTTTACATTACTTATCTTTACATAAAGAAAATGCATAGTGAAACAAAGCATTTTTAAGCTCATAATACCCAAGCTCATTGAATATATTAAAAGACTAAAGTACAAGATCAAAACTAAAATTTATTTATTCAATTCTGCCTACATAATTGAAATACACTCATGTTCATAAGTTAAGGATAATTCAGTTTTTCCCTAATAACTTCTCAGTGGAGCAGCATAGACACATGAAATTCACATCAAAGTGAAATTTTTATGTAACATATCTATAAGTAAGACAACTCAGTCGCAATTGAAATGTAAAGTGCACAGTGGGGCATATGCATAAGAATGGAGTACCATTAGTGTGCAGTTGTACAGATGCATTGACATTAAAAATCACGCAACTCATGGAGTTGACTTTTAGTGTGAGATATGATCTCCCCTTTGTTTACTTGGCTCTATATTCTCATACTTAACATGAGTTTCTTTATGAATTATAGTGACTGAATTGTTCGTCCCACCTTTTGAATTGTTTCGAGTGATGCAAAGTTCCCAATACAATAAATCTTTACACAATGCATATCGTATAAGTGTCCCACACATGTTCAATAAAATTTGGATTGGAGGAGTGATCTGGCTTATTTATAGGGGATATATTCATATTTTTTCAATCATTTATACAAAGTAAAAGTGGGATAAAATGTGCAATAAGTACCAATAAACACGATTAAGAAACTGATATTTCACAATTAAAGAATTGTCTAGATCAAGTTAACGTAATTACAGTGAAAAAGGGGAATTTAATTATCTTTTGTTCTCTTGGGGAGCAACATATTGTACCCAAAGACCAAATCTTTTTAACATCAGATACTAAGTAGTGAAAATAATTTTTTCAGTCTCATGAGTAATTTTGGCCATCAGAGGATCTGTAGAAAGGTGGGAACATGATATTTCAGGGTAAATGCCAATTCAAGATAACGATTTGGTGAGAAAAAGTTTTGGTCTTCAGGTTCAGTGTGTTGAATTTGTTTAATAAGCTCCCCAAGAGCGCAAAAGATAATTAAATTCCCCTTTTTCATTGTAATTACGTTAACTTCATCAAGACAAGTTATTAATTGTGAAATATCAGTTTCTAAATTGTGTATATTGATACTTAAGGCGAATTTTATCCCACTTTTGCTTTGGATAAACGATTAAAATATATGAATATTGCACCTATAAGTAAGCCAGATCAGTCCTCTAATCCAAATTTCGTCAAACATGTGTGGGACGCTTCTACAATATGCATTGTATAAATATTTAATGTATTGGGAACTTTCCATCACTTGCAAACAGTTCAAAAAGTGGATTGTGCAATTTAGCCACTAGAATTCATCAAGAAACTCATGTTAAGTATTAGAATACAGTGCCAAATAAACACTGATAACAGGGGAGATTATATCTCATACTAAAAGTCAACTCCATGAGTTGCGTGATTTTTAAGGTAAATGCATCTGTACAACTGCCCACCAATGGTACACCATTCTTTTGTATATGCCCCCACTGTACACTTTGCATTTCAATTTGCGATTGAGTTGTTTTAATTACAGATATGTTACATAAAGATGTCTCTTTGATGTGAATTTCATGTGTCTATGCTGCTCCACTGAGAAGTTATTAAGGAAAAACTGAATTATCCTTAATTAATGGACATGAGTGTAGTTTTCGGGTAGCACACTATGCTCCGACAGAGACAGAACTCCACTGCTCTGTAGATGGTGGACTCGTAACTATTGCTACAGATGTAGCCATACGACTTCAGGGTCATTTTCTATAATTCGGTCCGCCGTGTTCTCGTCCAAATGGAAACTGTAGGTAATGGTCCTGAAGGTCTCTCTAGTTGCTAGATACCTAAATGAAAGAGTCATTGGTAAACAAGATTTTTTTTAATATAGAGAGAAATATGAAATTTTAATAGGGACCATGTTTGTATTGTTTTGAAAGGCTTTTTTTTAAAATTAAATTATAAATATTTAGTTTAGCAAGTACAAGTGGAGGCAGGGGCGTACTCCTCCCCTCAAGAACACGTCTTTCGAATTATAACTTAAAGTATAATTCGAGGGGGGGGGGGGGTCAAAGCATTTTACGGTAATACACATACTTTACATTCCGTACTGCCACCAACTTAAAAAGAAATTCAAAAGGAAAACTTTATTTCTGAGTCTTTTAGTCTGTTCTCAAAATTTCATAAAGGCCGAAAGAAATGAGTTGCAAGTCGTTGGGATTATGAAAACCTATATCGGTAATTCATTCAAATTCAGCTTGCTAAAAATTATATTTTTGCAGCTTCTAAACAAATAAAATTAAGAGTAAAAACACAAAAATATATTTCCCTGTTGTTTTTTTTTAAACAACAGTTTCTTATTTATGCTGCTTATTTCCAAACGCTAATTGTGCTGGGGTTGCTTTTTATTTTCTATACAAAAAGATTGCCTTCCACGATTGATTTTAAAAAATTTTATTATTGTAAATGGCTTTTAACAGTTATTGCTTTTTATCAGTTATTATTTACTTTGAGGAGTACCCAGAGTAATATTTAAGAGGAGGAAATCGATTATCAATTTATGAATAATAATGTAGTTAGCTCAGTTACAGCAAATTACATGAATATACAGTAATCTTGCAATTATATAGCTTTCCCACAAGACCACTTTAAAAATGTGTGATATTGTTAATACAGTATTAACTATCTGAAAGATCGGAGCTAGGAGTGTTTCGATAACAGATTTTTTTGGATAACCAATCATTTACCAAAAAATAGGCACTAGTGCATGGGTGTAAATTGGAAAAAATTTAACAGATATCTTATACAGAAAACTGTATGTTTTGTATTTATTGCATGTCAACACCAACAGATATTTGAAAATTTTATTTTATTTACCTTAAACAGACAGCTACACTTACTGGGATACATTTCCTGCAATTCATGTTCCGTGCTGTCAGGGAAACAGAGATCTGCTCCAATTTGATGAACTGCTAAAACGATATCATAACTAGTTTTGGAAACACTCATTACCAAATTCAAAGAAAAAGCTGGAATTCTCCCATCGTCTCTGTCCCCTCGGGGGCTCACATCTTGTGAGTACGGGCCTGGCAAACCCGAGGTACCCTAGCTGGGCCTAACATTTTCTTTTCTTTCCTTTTTTGTTAGGCCCTACCGTATGTACTGTTTTGTTTCTTCATTTGATTTCCATGTATTGCCATACGCTATTCGTTTTGTTCTTTCAGTTACATTTCTGGGTTTAATTATGATCTTATATTTCTGTGTTTAATTATCTTACTTATATTTATGGGTTTAGTTTATATTACTTGTTTTGTATTTATTTGTTTTTTTGTTGGATTATACCAACCCACGTGTTTGCCGTGCGTGGCGTCCCGTAAGGGGGAGAATGGGATCCTGGGGTTACCTTGCGTAGGGCTCACATGGTTGGGTCCTCGCATGCGTGCCCTTTGGCCCAGGATTCACTGTAGACGGGTGGCAGGAGGTAGCCCCCTTCTGTCAATCGGCTGGTAGTGCAAATTCCATCGTCACTGCCTAGGGTTAGCATTGCGGTTAGGGTTGCCCTGCGGATCAACAACTCGAAGCCGTAATGCTATATCTCGATGCTATCCCTGAGACCCCAAGGGTATCCCCTTGTTGGGCTCTGTGATGGGTGGGGACGCATCAGGATGAACATCATATCTCTAATTATGGAATACTTACCTTCTAAAGGCACGGGTGAAGCCTTAATTCACCCACAAACTACCAACCCCAGCTCTACATCCAAACGTCCATCAGATCCACTTGCCTCAAATGAAACAAAAAATCTGTCCATTACTTTACCTGCGTTCTACATCATACAATCACCTGATCCTGCTTTTAAAACAAAATCACCGTTCTATATACAGAAGGCTATCCAAGGTGCCATAGGAGAACCTAAATCCATAAAACGACTGCTATCAGGGGACTTGCTCATTGAAGCTGCTAATCCCCTGCAATCTCAATCCCTCAATAGACTTAAAATGCTTGCTACTTTCAATATTACATCAATGCCTCACAAAACCCTAAACAATAGCCAAGGAGTGATTTCCGAACCAGACCTCCAGAATGTAGATGAGGACGAGCTCGTCTCTGAACTTTCGAGTCAGGGCGTGGTTCGTGCTCATCGCATCACAATAAAACGTAACAATGAAATAATAAAAACTAAACATGTCATACTTACATTCAATACTCCTCTCCTACCACCTAATATCAAAGCCGGATATCTGAACTGCCCCGTCCGCCTATATATCCCGAATCCGTTGCGCTGTTTTAAGTGTCAACGGTTCGGTCATTCTAAGAACACCTGTAATAGGCCGGACACATGTGCCAAATGTGGAATTGCAGACCATGCTGATCGGGATTGCAGCGCAGATCCCCATTGCATCAATTGCGATGGCGATCATCCTGCGTTTTCTCGATCATGCCCTGAATGGCTGCGTGAAAAAAAAATCCAGGAAATTAAATCCACAAGCCGTGTGTCCTACGCTGAGGCAAGGGCCCAGGTCCCGAAACTACCATCTAAAACGGGCCAAAAGACCTACTCAGCTGCAGTTCAGCCGAAATCTGTAACTAACATCAGTATCCAGACCAATCTCTCATATCCTTGCCAACTCCAAACATCTAGTACATCGAAATCCAATAGTCCAATCACAACCAACCCTAAAACTGTAACAACTGCAATCCAAACTAAACTAGTCTGTATAAAATCTGCTAAAACTCAACAAAATGTATCCCCTCCCACTGCAGTAGCTAAACCAATTACAAAATCCGTAACCAAACCAGGAGATGCCCTTAAACATAAGGTTCTCTCCAAAAACCAAAAAAAACCTGAACTTGAAAACAACCAATTACCCTTGCCACAGAAAACTAAAAAAGCAAAACCAAATAATACTAACTCAGATTTATCATCGGAAGAAGATGCCATTTCTGGTTTATCTTCCGGTGAGATGGATGTAGAAGCTGGGTTGGAGACTCCTTTTAATCTCCAACCTAGGAGCAAGTCGAAAGAAAGGGGGACTGACATTAATAAATCTTAAAATTCAGTCTCCTTTCTTGGAATTGTCGCGGTTTCCACCACAATTCGGTTGACATCAAACATTTAGTTGATGAACATAAACCTGTTTGTATCTGTTTGCAAGAGACGCTCTTGAAGCCTTTTCAGAGCTCTCTTGTTAGGGGATATAGTCCTCTCCGGAAGGACTATGTCAGCGGCGACAGAGCTAGCGGTGGTGTCGCTATATTTACATCAAATAGCAATCCATCAACACCGCTGACGCTCTCGACCAACCTTCAAGCTGTTGCTGTCAGAATCGCCATACACCATCAATTAATTACTGTGTGTTCCGTTTACCTCCCCCCTAATCTAAATATCAGACAAACAGATTTAAACAGGCTTTGTGGCCAGCTTCCGCCCCCTTTTATTATAATCGGGGACTTTAATGGCCACAATCCTCTTTGGGGTAGCCCAGATATCAACAATCGTGGAAGACAAATCGAGAAATTAATATCAGACCAACATCTCTGTATTTTTAATAATGGGCAAAATACATACTTCCACGCCCCATCGAGGACTTTCCACACCATCGATCTCTCCCTGTGTTCACCATCTCTTTTCTCTGATTGGACGTTTTTTGTGGAAAATGATCCTTTTCATAGTGATCATTTTCCAATAATCCTTAACTATCTAGGAGGTGCACCTACTCCTGTAATCCGCCAACCCCGATTTATCATCGAAAGGGCGGATTGGGATATGTTTTCTTCAGTCGTTTCTCTTTCTGACGAGATGGTGGACCAGGACGACATTGATGTAGCTGTGCAATCGGTCACCAACGCCATTATTGAAGCTGCTCATCTTTCTATACCTGTATCATCAACAAAGCTACCGAAACAATCTAAACCGTGGTGGAACCAAAACTGCAGACTTGCCCACAAAAAACAAAAAAAGTTGTGGGGTATTTTTCGTAGATGCCCCACTACGACAAATCTAGTCAATTTTAAGCGGGCACGGGCCGAAGCGCGTCAGATCCGCCGCCGAAGTCAGAGGGATTCTTGGAGGAAATATGTTAGCAGCATTACTTCCTCGACGTCTTCCAGGAGGGTCTGGAACAAGGTCAATAAGATCAAGGGCCGCTATCCCAATTACTCTATTTCCATCTTAGAGAACCATCAGGGAGTTGTTTCAGACCCTAAGGACATTGCTGATACTCTTGGAGATGCATTTGCCAAGGTTTCGAGCAATTCCAATTATAAAGAGCCGTTCGCATCATATAAGCTTCGAGCTGAGAGAACTAAGTTGAATTTCGCTTCTGCTTCTTCAGAAGATTATAACTCTGAATTTACTTTGGCCGAGTTGATGCAAGCATTATCTGGTTCCATCAATTCTGCCGTTGGGCCAGATGATATACATTACTCTATGCTTAAACATCTCCAGCCACTCCAGCTCAAGCTTATATTGAAATTGTTTAATCGTATTTGGCAAGAGAATACATTTCCATCCAACTGGCAACGTGCTCTAATAATACCAATTGTAAAACCTGGTAAAGACCCCAAGAATCCCTCAAGTTATCGCCCAATTGCATTAACTAGTTGTTTTTGTAAACTCCTGGAGAAACTAGTTAATGCACGTCTTCTTTTTTATCTCGAATATAATAATAGTCTGTCTCGGTTCCAGAGTGGCTTTCGTCGCGGACGAAGCACTATTGACAACTTGCTCCTCCTCGAAACATCAATACGGGAGGCCTTTGTCAAGCGGAACCATTTGGTATCGGTATTCTTTGACATGGAGAAGGCATATGACCGTACTTAGAGATATGGTATACTCAAAGACCTACATGATCTAGGTCTGCGAGGAAATTTACCAACATTTATTGAAAACTTTTTAAAACGAAGAATCTTTCAAGTACGAGTTAACTCGATCTTATCTGACGAGTACATACAAGAACAAGGTGTCCCCCCAGGGAAGTGTGTTGAGTTGCGCACTGTTTATCGTCAAAGTCAACAGCCTTTTGACCTGTCTACCATCATCAGTGTCAGGGACGTTGTTTGTTGACGATTTTCAGATGTCATGCGCCTCAACGAATATGTCACTCATAGAGAGACAGCTTCAGCTGGCTATCAGGAGAGTCACAGACTGGGCTAATAAGAACGGGTTTACTTTTTCAGCTGAAAAAACCGTTGCCATGCACTTCTGCAGGAAACGTGAGCTTCACAATGACCCAGAAATCTTTTTAAATGGTGTGCAAATACCCATTGTTTCCGAGACCAAATTTCTCGGAATAATTTTTGATTCTAAGCTCACTTTCCTGCCACATATTAAACATCTTAAATTGAAGTGCTTTAAAGTCTTGAATCTCCTGAAAGTTCTCTCTAACACTTCCTGGGGCGCAGTATGGCCCACGTGAAGCCCTTGCGCCAGAAAAATCGAACCAACCAACTAACACTTCCTGGGGAGCTGACACTACCTCCATGTTAAAGATATACCGATGCCTTGTCCGTTCCATACTTGACTATGGCTCGGTGGTGTACGGATCAGCTAGAAAATCGGCGTTAATGCTCCTGGATCCTATTCACCATTCAGGTCTCAGGATCGCATCAGGAGCATTTAGTACATCACCGGTGCAAAGTTTATATGTGCTTTGTCTGGAAGCCTCTCTGGGGCTGAGACGGGATAAACTTTGTTTAAAGTTATATTTTAAAATCAAAAGTCATCCATCACATCCCTTTTTAGACCATATTTTTAACCCTTTACATCAACGACTTTTTAACGCACGTCCATCATGCATTCCATCATTTGCATTAAGAATTCAATCTATCCTTTCATCTCATAACATCGATGATTTTAGGGTCCGCCCCATTTCATTCTCCATTCCACCCTGGCATCACCATCAAATCATCGTTCTTAATATTTTTAGCAATTTTAAGAAAACCTATACACCAGACATTATTTTTTCAAACTTATTTTACTATCATAGAAATACTTTTTCCAATTTTAAGGCAATATATACGGATGGGTCAAAGAGCCAGGGGCATGTAGGAGCTGCTGCAGTTCATGACGATGCCATCATGTCCCGAGAACTGCACCATAGCAGCTCCGTTTTTTCAGCTGAGTCCCTGGCTATTCTATTGGCCTTGCAGTTTATTTTAAAGCAAGGCCATGGTCAGTGGATTATTTACACTGATTCCAAGAGTTGCTTAGATGCCCTAAGTAATCCACTGAACCAGACCCATCCTTTTATCTTAGAAATTTTAAAACTTCATATCACACTTTTAGACAGACATTTTAAAATCCTTTTTTGTTGGATCCCAGGTCATGTGGGGATCATGGGTAACGAGCGCGCTGACTCAATTGCACGATCAGCAAGTGGACCTAGGAGCACTTGGCTCTGCCCTGACGACGCAAATAAAGCTTGTGAAACTGCTCTGGCTCTCACTTGGCAGGCCATGTGGGATGCACAGACAGGAAACAAGCTGCGTTCTGTTCAGCCCTTAATATCCGGATTCGCCCACATACAGCAATCCCGGAAAAGGGAAGTGCTCTTAACACGTTTAAGAATAGGCCACACACGTTTTACCCATGTGCATCTTCTGCTGGCAGAAGATGCCCCCACATGCAATACCTGTGGAGTCATTTTTTCTGTTCTCCATATTTTAAATGAATGTCCGTGTTTTAACACTGTCAGACTACGATATTTTAATTCTAATCACCCTTCACTATTTGACATTTTAAGTTCACCTAATAACAATCTTTTTAAATTCTTAAATGACATTGGATTTTATTACTTGATTTGAACATTTGGTTTCTCTTATTTTCGAATTTTTAATTTAAACAATGACTGAAAATTTTTTAGACCCATTTTAAAAAACTGATTGACGATTGGTTGGCGCAGTATGGCCCTTGTGTTGCCCTTGCGCCGTTAAACTTGAACCAACCAACCCATCGTCTCTGTGTTCCTGATGCACTAACAAGCGATTAAAAAAAAGATGACCTCCAACATAGCTTGATAATGGGCCATCTTAAAGAGAAATTACAATTCTATGAAATTAAACAGAAAAGTATATATAATTTTATTCATTCATAAAACTTGAGTTGCTATAACATTTCCTTATACAACAGAAGAAGAAAAAAAACAGTCTTATAAAACATGCAAGTAAAAAAGGAGAAATCTACTTTAACGACTACAAAACAATCAATTTTTAATGATCACTTATGAATAAACAAGGAATATTTAGAGAAAAAAAAAACAGCCAGAATGTTTAAGATTGCTATAAGAATTAGAAGAATAAAATATAAGTTTAATTCTCAACAAAGTAAAAACCAACAGGTACACACACATAATTATAACTACTAAATAACATTTAATTCACAAAAGAAATTCTAATATAGTATACTATAAAAAGCGAAGATTTAAAAGCAAAACGCTAAAACAACATTACTTTATCAAAGCAAGCATAACAACAACAACTGCGAAGCTACTAAAATGTGAAAGAATCTTTTACGTACTGCGCTTGCGCAGTGGTGATTAACTTTAGTTCATCTTCAAATCCTGCTTCAGTGGACGCTACAGCAAAAAATCCTGTTCCATCCACCAGAAACATCCTCAATTCCTCTTTTCCACTTTTCTTGCTATCCCGCTCCAGTGGACGCCCGGCTTTAGGCATGGGTGTTTGTAAATGTATGTTGGCTTGTCTAATGACGAATGTTTCGGCGCATTATAACTCTCGTGTTGTTGACGGCGCCAGATAATCTGAATACAACCAACCAACAACCATAAATATGAAAGTATTTATGTACATGAGATATTGTGGAGATCACAAATTAGGAAACTTTTCTAAATATTTTTTAAGAAGCCTTTAACTTATCAACTAATTGATGAACTTGATGTCGCAGACGTCCTATGTGTCCTATAAATCCTATATATTTTTTTGAAATCGTCACTTTCTGCGTGGCATGAGGAAAAGCGCACCTCGGCGTCGGTGAAGGTCACATGACCACTTTAGCTTTGTTCCTCGCGTTGCCGATTGGTCGACTGTTTCCTTTCGGTTCGGGAAGGGAGGAAAAAACTTCTGTGTTCATATGCTCTTTACCTACAACTCAACTCTACGGGACCACATGTGAGCTTTTCCTTACCGCGCGGTTTCGAATTACTTATCTGTTTGTAGTATATTAATTGTTCTTAATGCCGCTTCGTGCGACGAAATTTCGTGGAGACTGGTACCATTATTATCAAATAACGATAACCAAAATTAGTGACTGGTATGTTAAAGGAAGCGATGATTTTTCCGGATATTGTTTTTTGTGCAAAACAACAGTAAATATTAGCAACAGTAGAAAGACTCAACTGATGCAACATGCCAATACCGCAAAACATAAGTCGCTCGATGGTGCGCGAAAGGATTGTTCTCAATCACGACTAGTGAGTAGGCCTGGAACGAAAGATATCTTTTTGGATATGTTGAAGCAGAGCAACTCTGATACGTCTAAACAGCCATGGATACTATCTGAAGAAGATAAATTGTACCGAACTGAAATTCTTTGCGTTATTCACATAGCCTTGAATAACTATTCATTTCTATCATGTGACTCAGTGAAATCTTTGTTCTGCCAAATGTTCCCAGATTCATCCTTGCCAAAAGGAATTCAGTTGTGTTCCAGCAAAGTGTCATATACAGTTTCTCATGGACTTGGTCCTTACTTTCTTAAGCAGATAACAGATGAGTTCCTTCAAAATTCTCCATTCTTCACTCTTATGTATGATGAAACACTAAATGAACAGAACTTAAAACAGTTAGACGTTCATATACGGTTTTGGAACACTAAAGAGAGTTCCATCTCGGAAAGTTATATTGGGAGTGAACTGTTGGGCCATGCAACAGCATTAGATATTTCTACAAGCATCAAGGCTATCCTAAATTCTTGTGGCATAGACTTAAAATGTCTGCGTATGTTAGGATCAGATGGTCCAAACGTAAACAAAGCTGTATTTCAGGTATTTGATAAAGAAGTTAAATCAATTAGAGATTTTGGATTAATTAATGTTGGAACATGCAATTTGCATGTAATTCATAATGCATTTGTACTGCCCAAGCCAGGGAACTCACCCCGAAGGGTTTAGAGTTGGGATAAACCCTGGCCGGGAGGAAAGTGTCACCACCAGCCCGAAGGAGATCCCCCGAGCGCCCCGACCCTGCCGGAGCAGCTTTATTTAAAAATCAGGGTAAGTTTTGCATTGGTGACTATGGTAATAAAGGTATGATACATGTTGACAAATAAGGGAAAACAAAACAATTCTTCTTTCTATAAAAAACACAAAAACGCGAACAAATAAAATTAAGATAGAACATATAAGCATGACGATGAGTACACATGAAAAAGTAAATTTACATAAAAATAAAAACACATAAAAATAAAAATTTACACATATTAAATAAGATAGAATAAAAAATAATGGGACAGTTAAGTTTGGGTAGAAAATTTATAACATTATTTGTATTAATTATACCTTTTTTCTTTTGCAGATACGCCGGCGCCACCGAAGACCTTTTTACTATCCACTATTATCTTAAATCTTTAAATACTCTTATAATCTTTCTTTCTCTTTCCTTTTATAAATCTGGATCAGTTGTGCTGGATTTTTTCAAAAAGATGCAAGTTAAGTTTTATCTTTTTTATTATTAAAAATAGAATCAGTTGTACCTGATATAGAAAAAAGTAAGTTTCTTTTCAAGTGTTAAGTATAGGATATGCGGCGCCGGCATAATAATAAAAAATAAGTGCAAAAGGTAATAATTGGGTAACAAAAAGAGCTATCTCATTGGACAGTTCATAAAATCCAAAGCTCCTCCTCCCCAAAAAAAGAAGGGGGGGGGGGGGATAGACGTGGAAGTGGCAACAGACCAAAAAAAGAGTTAAGTAAGAATAAATGAACAATATAGTGTTGGTCCCGATAGCTTGGTTGGTTTGCTATTGAACTTTGCGCCACTGTCCACGGATCAAATCCCGCCGGTGACCCTTTTTTCAAAAATTCGAAAAATATGTAAATGAGCCAGAAGGAGTAGCCAATCAGCTTATTCGAATTTAAAAGATAGAAAAATGAAAGGAAAACTCAAATAAATAAAAAGGATCTATTTGAGCACCACCAGGTTAGCCTGGTGGTAGGGACTCGGCCTTCTGAACTGCCCAAGCCAACTCCACGGGTTCAAATCCCGATCGAGAAAGAGAGGGCAGTCAATTGGCCAAAAAAAAGCAATTCGTGTCGGACTAAAGCTCGAGGACTAACTTGGTGTGTGTATGTGAAAGATGATGGATGTGTGTATTGTGTGAAGTTTATGATTAATATTGTTATGAATTTTTCCACGGAGGCAATGATGGCACAGTTTTCACGGTTTAAAAATATTTATTCTCTCTTCAGAAAACTCACAAAATTTATTCACAGGCAACAGTTTAATTACTCTCAAGCTTCAACACAAGCTTCAACAAAAATAACTTCGAATTCAGCGATTATACAAGCTCACTCCAATAGGTAAATAAAGCGATCAGCTTTCAACGAACTCCGAAGTCAATCTGAAAACTTTCCCGTTCTCCAATCCTTTATATACAAGCGCGTGAGACATTCTCGAAATTTCCAGCCAATTTATCGGAAACGAAATATCTCGAAACTTCTCGATTACTTTAGGTGTTGCCACCTTTTTCTAACTTGTATAATCGCTATTAATTACTAACTAAAATAGGATAAAAATAAATTACAATAGAATTTTGAAATAATACGTCACTATTTACACTATATACAGACAATTTGTGCAACATTTCCCCCTTCTTAAAGACTGCACGTCCCGGGCAGTGAAGTCCTTAAGAGGAAAGGCAATTCAATCACTTCTACCATAATATGGGGCTAGTCTATTGTTATGTACAACTCTAGGTTTACAGGAGGGTGTCCGTTGAATCCTCACCACGACGTCGTTGATCTTCTTAAGGACCACATACGGCCCTTCCCAGTTCGTCTGGAGCTTAGGGGAGAGTCCTTTCCGACGTTTAGGATTCCATAACCACACCTTGTCACCTTCCTGGAATGAACGTTCCGTGGCCTTGGCATCGTAGCGGACCTTCATGCGCTCTGTCATGATGTTGATTCTTTCTCTGGCGAACCGATGTACGGCTTCCAAACGCGCCTGGAGATCATCTAGATACTGGACAGGCGAGGAAGGGGTGTCCGGTGGTCTGATGTTTTTTAGTATAATCCAAATCAGAATTTACTAATCTCCCACCAACACGTAGTACATTATTAGAATCTAAAAATGGATTTAATGATCTAAGTTTACTATTTTTACTAATGGGGTGACCCTTACTTAAATCATATATTTCTAGATTATATTCACTTCTTTGAATGTGCCGTATTATATAATTTGCGGCTTTTTTTACTTCCTCTTCAGAAAGCGGACCACTTATACGATTATCCTTTGATTGGACATTAATAACAAATCTCAAAACAAATGCAAGTATACGAACAATTTTCATATAATCATTACTTTTCTCAATTATATCATTTAAAACACTGTTATGTATTACTGTAACAAGATTTATATTCACATTTTCCTTAACTCATTTAAGTAAGTACTATCCATGCAATATTCACTACCTGGATTACTGACAAATGCATTTGCATGTTTTAAAAACTGTGGTCCATGCCACCACATATCATTGTTTACTATATCGCTAGGTTTGAGACCTCTAGAAATCAGATCTGCTGGATTATTATCAGAAGTTACATGGCACCACTGATAACCTGGTGTGAGTTTCTGAATTTGAGAAACTCTATTAGAAACGAAAGGTTTTAATTGATTAGGGGGAGTTTTAATCCATGCCAATACAATAGTGGAATCACACCACAATACAATTTTATCAATTTCAATTTTTAAAGCTGTAATAGTTTTCTTAACTAATTTAGCCAACAACAATGCACCACACAATTCAAGACGTGGTATGGTTAAGGTTTTCAGTGGAGCCACTCGAGACTTACTACACAATAAATTTACTTTAATATCATTAAATTTATTAACACATTTTAAATATAAACAACATCCATAGGATAGCTTAGAAGCATCACAAAATGCATGCAATTCTATCAATTCAATATCATCAATGAAAATAAATCTCTCAACACAAATATTCTCAATAACTGACAGTTGGGAAATAATACTATCCCAAATTATACTGTCTTTTTCAGGTAACATATCATGCCAATCAATTTTTAAAAGCCATAAATTTTGCATAAAAATTTTTAATTTACATATCAAAGGACCTAATAACCCCAATGGGTCAAATATTCTAGCAATGGTTGATAATACTGACCTTTTAGTATGCGGAGACTCACCTATGCTCACCCGAAAGGTGAAACTATCCTTTTTTGGGTTCCATATAACCCCTAAGGTTTTCACTGTTTTGGTCTCAGCACTATCGTCGAACGAATATTCTAAACACTCACTTGGCACTCTTTCTAAAAGGGAAGAAGTGTTAGACACAAATTTATGCAATGTCATTCCACAAGTCTGCAACATATTGACAAGTTGATCTTGTAGTTCTATTGCTGTTTCTAATGTTGATCCACCGGTAAGAATGTCATCAATATAGTAATCAGTCAAAGTTGCTGCAGCCGCAAGAGGAAAATTAAACTGTTCATCTTCTGCCAATTGATTTAGGACTCTTGTACTCAAAAATGGACTACTGGTCATGCCATAAGTGATGGTTTGCAGCTGGTAGATCTTGATCGGACTATCAGAATTTGTCTTCCAGAGAACACGTTGGAAGTTACGATGGCACTCATCAACTAACACTTGGCGAAACATTTTCTGTATATCTGCAGTGAAAGCATATTTATGAGTTCGGAATCTGGACATAATATCAAAAACATCTTCTTGTAAAACACCTCCGTACATTAGCAAGTCGTTAAGGGAGATCCCATTTGAACTTGGGGAAGAAGCGTTGAAAACAGTTCTCAATTTCGTAGAAGATTTTTCTGGTTTGTAGACTGCATGGTGTGGGATATAATAACAGTCTCTAGGATCAGATTCTTCAATTATTTCCTTCATATGACCAAGTCTTTCATACTCTTCCATGAATTCCACATATAAACTCTTTAATGTGGGATTTCTATTCAGACGTTTCCAAAGAGAGTTCAGTCGGACAGCGGCAATGTCTTTTGAAGACCCCAGCACTCCTTCTTTCATAGGTAGTTGGACCACGTAACGCCCATCTTCATTTCTGTAATGAGTAGAGAGAAAATGTTCTTCACAAGCTTTTTCTTCATCGTTTGCAAAACGCTCAGAATCATCAACATCTTCAATGTTCCAAAACCTTTCGAGGTTAGAGTTCAAATTACTTAATTGTTCTTCACAAGATAAATGGCAGTGCACGGTAGATTTCGCATCATCTGGAAAAGACCCACTCACGATGTATCCAAAAACAGTCTCTTGTAGAATGATTGTATTGTTCTTAAGTCGTATTTGATTATTCCTTAAAAGTTCGAAAAAACACTCGGCGCCTAACAGGGCATCAATCCTTTTTGGCTTATTAAAGTCAGGATCAGCGTATAGAATGTTCGGTAATATCAAACCCGCAACATCTACGGCTCTGGAAGGCGATATGTCCGTAATTTTAGGGACAAGCAAAAACTGCAGACATCTTTCATAAGTACTCTGCTGGTTGGAAATGAGGGTCTGAATTTTCTTCTTTATTGTAGAAACCGTCATTCCATTCAATCCACTGACTGGTACATATGTTTTTTCTTTTTTAATTCTCAAGAGATCTGCGCACTCAAAAGTCAGAAAATTACTCTGTGAACATGAATCAAGAATAGCTCTAACATTGAAGTAATTTCCTCGTTCATCTTTAACTTTAATTATATCAGTTGCGAGTAAAACTACGTTTTTTCTCTCGGAAAATAAACAGCTGCTTCTCATAGTCGAAGAAGTTTCACTTCGAGTGGATTGGCCTTGAGTAGCATTTGAAGAATCCTCAAGATCTGATGGAATCGCCTGAGAACTCTCATCATTAACGAATGGTTTATCATTTCTTTCCACTGAATGTAATAGTGTGTTGTGGAATTTCGAACCACATTGGCAAGTAAATTTTGATCTGCAGCTGTCTACTTTATGGTTTCTTCGCAGACATCGAATACAAAATTTATATCTTTTAACGAGCTCAAATCTATCAACAACATTCATATTTCTAAATGCGTCGCACCCAAAGAGGCCATGTGTTTCCTTCTTTTTGCATGCAACACAGAAATGCGTAGGCGAGTTAATAACTAAATTTTTGCTTCGATTTAAGGAGTGATGTGAAGCATTAGATTTATTTATTTGTTTCATTGATGGCATATTTCGAGATATACTTTCTAATATATTACTTCGCTTTTCTAAAAACGTTATGAATTCATTAAAATTCTGCACTTCATTCGATGAAATGGACATTTCATAAATCTTTCTTGTTTCCAAATCAAGTTTATCAATTAAAATGTTCATTAATAATATGTCAGACAATTTGTCACGATCATATTCCAGTACTTTAAGTGCTCTTAAATTCTTTTTTAAATTATCCAAAAAATCACGCATTTCTTTCGCAGATTCTTGATTTAGCTTAGGATATCTTAAGATATTTTGAATATGGGTATCTAATATTACCCGGCGATTTTCGTATCGTTGTTGCAGAGCATTAAATAAGGATTCGAATGTATCATCCTCCGTTTCAATTGACTTGGCCTTTCCTTCCAAAGTTGCGTTTAAATAATGCAACTTCTGAATATCATCTAACTCAGCATTATTTGTAATGAGATTAGTGAAGGAGGTTTTAAATTTACTCCAATCTTCATAATTTCCCGAAAATACTGGAAGGGGAATAACAGGCAATTTTGTTCTAACTAAAGTACCACTAGTTTCTGGCTTTACTGCAACACTTGGAGTATCTTTTTTTAGTAAACTAATAAGTTTCAAAAGACTTACTTCACTATTTTCGATACGAATATCCAATTCTTGTAGTGCTGCATCAATTTCTTCTATTTCTTCATCTTTTGCAGCATCATAATATTTATCACGAAGAGAATTCACTTCGTTTTGGGTAGTCTTGAGCCCTTCAAGTTTTTGTTTCAGTTCGATTACTGAATTTGTGCTGCTAAGTGTTTCAGCCGATAATAATGTCAAGGGTGCACAAAACTCCTCTAGACGTGTAAGTTTTGACTTCAGTGTGCCTTGCTGCCTATTTAATTTAACTAATCGAGCCATTGTTTGCTCTTCTCTCCGGATCGTTCACGGACCAAAATGTCAGGAGCTCAGTTAAGTTAATTTAAAGTAGTGGACTGTAGATTTTTTACTATTATTTATTAAAGACATACAAGGCACACACATAATACAGATTTACTTACACGTATAAACATTTATAATTCTTCAAAGTTAATTATTTATAGTTGAGCACTCGGCTCCAATTTTGAGACATGTGTCTCCTATCAAATTCAATTCAGTTCTGCTTCTCTTCTCGCTTATTCTCCACTAGGGGGAGACACCACGAGGATAAATTGTTCTCGACCAATCAGGCGCAAACAAATATCGTCCAGGCAAGCTTCTTCAGAGTAGGGCAAAGGGTTTCGAGAGAGACAATCAGCATCCCGGTGTTTCTTTCCACTTTTATATTCGATGGCGAAATCACATTCTTGAAAACGCAGAGCCCATCTGGCCAGTCTTCCTGACGGATCCTTGAGGTTAGTCAACCAACAGAGCGAATGATGGTCGGTCACCACTACAAACTGTTGCCCAAAGAGATATGGTCGGAATTTATTGATGGCCCAAACCACAGCAAGACATTTCCTCTCGGTGGTCGAGTAATTCTTCTCAGCTGGCGTCAAGGAACGAGATGCATATGCGATTGGTCGCTCGACTCCGTTCTGTATCTGAACGATAACTGCACCGATTCCATGACCACTGGCGTCAGTATGAATTCTTGTGTTCATTTCCGCACTAAAATGACCTAGAACGGTGGGTTTTGTGAGAGCCGACTTTAAATTCGAAAAGGACAATTCTTGTTCCTCCGTCCAAGTGAACTTCATATAGTTTTTTATCAGATCATTCAATGGCTTAGCGATTTCAGAAAAATCCCTTATGAACCTGCGATAATAGGAACATAACCCCAAGAAACTCCTGACACAAACTGTACTTTTTGGAACAGGGAAATTCACCACAGCTTCGACCTTCTCGGGGTCCGGATGGATTCCATCTTCATCAACCAAGTGCCCCAATATTTTTAATTTTGTTTTCCCAAATCGACATTTATCAAGATTTAGGTAGAGTCCCGCTTTTCGAAAGCACATCAAGACTTGTCGTAATCGCCGAATATGTTCTTGGAATGTAGAGGCATATACGACAACATCATCCAAATAACATAGACAGATGTTCCATTTCAAGCCTTTCAACAAATTATCCATCATACGCTCAAAAGTTGCTGGAGCATTGCACAGCCGAAAAGGCATTACGCTAAATTGGTATAATCCATCGGGCGTCACGAAGGCCTTTTTTTCGCGGTCTTTTTCATCCATCTCTATCTGCCAGTATCCAGACTTCATGTCCATGGATGAGTAAAATTTCGACCCTGCTAGACTGTCTAGTGCGTCATCTATACGGGGAAGAGGGTATACATCCTTTTTTGTGACTTTATTCAATTCGCGATAGTCCACACAAAACCGCCTGGTTCCATTTTTCTTTTTAACGAGAACGACCGGCGAAGACCAAGGACTCTCGGAGGGGCTCACGATCCCAAGATCGACCGTTCTATCGACTTCGTCTTGTATGATACGTCGCTCTGTGAGTGACACACGATAAGGTTTTTGTTTTAGGGGCGGGTTACTGCCCGTATCGATTCTATGTTTTACAACTCTTGTGTGATTTGCATCCGAAGTCAAAATTGCCACTAAATTCCTGTAAGAGTTTCAGCAGTTCTGCCCTTTGTTCAACATTAAGGTCAGAGTCGATTAGACGATTAAAACATTCCGTATCATCTTCTGTACAAACATTGAATTCATCTCCCGTTTGATCTAGCTGCACATAAACTCTCGAGAGGAGTTTATTCAATCTCAGCTACGCACACCCCTCAGGGGGTTTACTTTCTATAAGTAAATACGGGCTTCACAACCCCGGGGCGCCCCAGTGATCCATCCCTCCTTCTGTTTTACCTTCTTTTTTGGGTTCTGTTTTTATTGTTTGGCTTCTCTTCCTTCCCTCGTTGTGGTTACCTCTTCAGAGGTGAGGGCTTCCCTTGAGAAGCTTTGTGCCGCTCTGTTGCCATCAGCTTCTCTTGGGAATTAAATCACCCACGTGTTTGCCGTGCGTGGAGACCCGTGTCCCTGGAAAGGGGGATCCTGGTAGTTGAGGGGCGACATACTGTCCCAATACACTACTTTGGCCCTTGCTTCAGATAAACGGGAGGTACACATTGGTCCCGTGTGTATCAATCGGCTGGTCGTCCGACTTCGTCGGCGGCTAGGGATCAAGCGTCCGACCCATCTGCTGGGAACCTCGTTAAGGGTGGAGGCTTCTACAGGGACGAGTCGGTCGCGTATAGGCACTGGATAACCTGTTAGTGACATACCGTGCGCAATAGTTTAGTTGATGTTTTCTTTTCCTTTCTTATTTTATTGCTTGCCGGTATGCACTATCCCCGATATCGAGGACTCCATGGTGGGTGGGACTGTAGTGCCCGAATTAATCAATACTACTTTCATGGAAAGTCAATCTTCTTCTTCTTCTCCCCCTAGTGGGGAGCAACATAGACAAAATTCTACAAATAACATTGCAGCAAAATTCTTCATCGTTCATCGTAAGGAGGGCTCTTTCGAAAAGGTATCTCCTTTTCTAATAGAAAAAACTCTAGCATCATTTGTTGGCGATACAGCTTCAGTTAAGAAACTGAAGTCTGGAGATCTTTTAGTTGAAGTTCGCAATGTCCAACAAGCGAAGAAAATACTAAAGATCGAATATTTTGGAACACTCCCGGTAAATGTGACAGTACATGGTTCCCTTAATAAATCTCGCGGTGTGGTGTCAGAATCAGACCTTTACTACACACCGGAGGACGAGATTCTTGACCACTTACGTGAGCAACACGTTTCAGCCGTCCACCGTATAACCATACGTCGAGAAGGGAATATCATGCCTACTAAGCATTTGATTCTCACTTTCGATTTGCCCACATTACCATCGCACGTAAAAGCCGGCTATCTGAATTGCCCTGTTCGTCCGTATGTTCCGAACCCACTTCGCTGTTTCAAGTGCCAGAAATATGGTCACTCACAAACAGCTTGTCGTGGGGAAACGGAAACATGCGCACGTTGTGCAGATACTGGACATGCTAGTGCTAATTGCAAGGCACCTGAAAAGTGTGTAAATTGTGACGGCTCACATCCATCTTACTATCGGAAATGTACAGTGTGGGTAAAAGAAAAGGAAATCCAGACCGTGCGAGTGAACCAAAATTTGTCATACTTTGATGCTAGAAGACTTGTTGAAGCTAGAACCCCTTCTGTTGGTGTCGCCTATGCTGATGTTTGCAAAAAAACTTTCAGCAGCAAAAGCACACAGACAGAGTCTACTTCCTCAAGTCTAGTTAAATTACCTCAGAGAACATCTACGGAGGTAATTAAACAACCGCTTATTTTGAAGAAAACCTTAGCTAAGTCTAAAGCATTACAAGCAATAAAACTTAAAACAGCTAAAGGAGGACCTTCTCGAGAGAAGCCATCTAACCGTTTTAATATCCTTCGTTCATTTAGGGAGGCGGATGTGGTGAACCTTCACCCATCTGATGACGAAGATATTAGTGAAGAGCCTGACCCACCTTTTAAAATTGCATCAAGTAATTAATGGCTTCTTTTGTTTCTTGGAACTGTCGCGGTTTTAGGTCTAGGAAGGATGATGTGAAGAACATTATTTCACTTTACCATCCAGCATGTTTGGCCCTTCAAGAAACCTTCTTGAAGGATTCATATATATCTAAAATCCGTAGGTATAGCTGCATTAGAAAAGATGTTACCCGTAGTAATACAGTGTCTGGAGGAGTATGTCTCTTTATTTCTCATGATTATCCCAGCACTGTACTCACACTACGCACATCTCTACAGGCTGTGGCTGCGAGACTTCATATACAGTCCCTTCTTACAGTCTGTTGCCTATACTTACCGCCACATGCTATCATCCGCCAAGAGGAGCTGAATGACCTTATTGATCAACTTCCAGCACCATTTTTACTGCTCGGTGACTTTAATGGACACAGTACTATGTGGGGTAGTGATAATACGAACCCTCGTGGGAGACAGATTGAAAAGTTGCTATCTGATCAGTGTCTCTGTCTCCTGAATAACGAGGAGAAAACATATTTCCATGAACCCACTAGAACATTCCATTCACTAGACTTAGCCATTTGTTCCCCTATACTTTTGCCATACTTGAATTTTGCTGTTGGAAGTGATCTACATAACAGTGATCACTTCCCAATTCTCATTTCCCATAACGGTATTAGTAACGTAAACATCCGTCTACCTAGATACAAATACCACAGGGCGAATTGGGACAAATTTACTGAGTTGGCTGTTATATCAGGAACAATGGTGGACAGTGAGGATGTTGATACTGCTGTCCAAAATGTCATTGAAGCAATTTTAAATGCTGCTGACTCCTCCATTCCTAAGACATCACCTAGAACACTGCGGCACTGTAAACCATACTGGAATGCAGACTGTCAGTCAGCATACAAGAAACAAAAGAAGCTATGGGGTATCTTCCGCAGATACCCAACTACAGGAAACCTTATCGCCTTTAAAAAGGCTAAGGCAGTTGCTCGTAGAGTTAGACGTCAGAGTCAGAAGGACTCTTGGATAAGTTATGTATCTACAATTACATCCAAAACATCAAGCAAGAAGTTGTGGAAGAAGGTTAGAGCAGCCAACGGTTTGTATCCGGAATATTCTTGTCCGATACTTCAAACCGGAGCTGCTGTGTTCTCTTCCCCTGAAGATATTGCTAACCTTATAGGTGAAACTTTTGAAAGTATATCCAGTTCCGATTCTTATAGTCCTGCTTTTCTTGTGACTAAGAATCGAGCTGAACGGACTGGAATTAATTTCAAAAGCAATATTGAATATTCCTACAACTGTGACCTTAAGATGTACGAATTGAAGAGTGCTTTATCTAAAGCACATAACACCAGTCCAGGTCCAGATGGGATCAGTTACCAAATGCTTCGCCATTTAAGTCCAGATTCTCTTTTTAACATCCTTTTTCTCTTTAATAGAATCTGGAAGGAGAACATCTTTCCTACTTTGTGGCGGGAAGCTACTGTAATCCCCATTCTGAAACCTGGAAAGGATCCCAAGGATCCTCTGAACTATCGACCGATAGCATTAACGAGCTGCCTCTGTAAGACCTTTGAACGTATTGTAAACGCCCGACTCTCTTACATGTTGGAAAAAGATGGATGTATTTCACCTTTCCAGAGTGGATTCCGACGAGGGCGGTCCACTCTTGATAACATCGTGAAACTAGAAACAGATGTTCGTAATGCCTTTGTGCAGAGGAATCATCTAGTTTCAATCTTTTTCGACATTGAGAAGGCGTATGATCATACGTGGCGATATGGTATCCTGCAAACTCTATTTAATTTTGGTTTTAGGGGTAATCTGCCCCTTTTTATTCAAAATTTTTTATCATCTCGTGTTTTTAGAGTTTGCATTGGAGCTTCATTTTCAAATTATTTTAACCAATCTGAGGGAGTTCCTCAAGGTTGTGTTTTAAGTGTCACCCTTTTTAATCTTCATATCAGCAACATCCTTCATGTCCTTTCACCCTTTGTTCATGGAACTTTGTATGTTGATGACTTGCAAATCTCGTGCCAAGGATCAAACATGCGCTTAATTGAACGTCAGTTACAAACTGCTGTTAACAGACTTGTAGAATGGTGTGAACAAAACGGCCATAAACTGTCACCATCTAAAAGCAGTTGCATCCACTTCTGTAGGAGGAGGGGTCTTCACCCTGACCCTGAAATCCACATACGCAATTCTCCCATCCCAGTTGTGAATCAGATAAGATACTTGGGAGTCATCTTCGACAACAAGTTAAATTTTCTGCCACATATTGTATACTTGCGCAAGAAGTGCGATAAATCGCTTAATATCCTCAAAGTACTCTCAAATACATCTTGGGGTGCTGATCGCACTTCTTTGCTGCGTATTTACAATTCGGTTATCTTATCTCGCATTGATTACGGATGCGTTGCGTATGGGTCTGCAGGAGTATCCCTTCTACGAAGATTGGATACTGTCCATCACACTGCTGCCCGTATTTGTTCAGGTGCATTTCGCACTTCACCCATTGAAAGTCTGTTGACAGAGTGTAGTCTACTTCCACTTGACTTGAGACGGAAAAAATTAAGCGCCAACTACTACTGTAGAATTATGTCTGATCCTTTTCACCCTTTACGTAAGTTGAGACTTGATGCCTATCTTGGTAGGTTATATGATGCTCGTCTATCTAACATCCGACCATTTTCTGAAAGAGCGAAATCCATCTTGTTGGATGCAGCTCTAAGTGACGTAGTTACCCAAACATTTACCACTCAATCCTTTCCACCGTGGAATATTCCATCTTTCCACTTTCTCAATCCATTTGCGATGTATTGCAAGGCAGACACTGCCCCAGAAATTATGCAACAAATCTTTTACGATCACCGCTCTCAGTATGCTGACTATGAAGCAGTATTTACTGATGGATCCAAAGCAGGTGAACTTGTTGGCTGTGGTACTGTGTCCGACACATCCACAGTCGCTTTTGCACTTCATAAATCCTGCTCGGTTTTCACTTCTGAGATGACAGCAATTTCTTGTGCACTGCTGCATATCTCACTCTGCCACAATCGCAAATTTTGTGTGTATACTGACAGTTTAAGCTCCTTGTCAAGTCTTGAGCAATTTAAGAACAATAGCCATCCACTTGCCTTTGACATTTTGTCAAAGTTACACACACTTGAGAGGAAAGGATTTACTATTTTGTTCTGCTGGGTACCTAGTCACATGGGAATTTCAGGCAATGAATTGGCCGATTCTGCTGCTAAAGCGGCTTCAATTCCGCTGCAGCAGCCAGTTCCCTACCAAGATATTAAGACTTCAATTCACAAGTTCATTATCCTTACGTCAAGAAACATGGGATTTGCAGGTTAATAACAAACTTCATTTTATCAAAAATCATCTTCTTAAATGGCCAGTTAATCCAATGCGTCGGACAGATGTCAAACTGACTCGTCTGCGCATTGGTCACACATTGACGCATCGACATCTATTGCTGGGAGAAAATCCACCTGTTTGCGATATTTGTCGTTGCGATCTTACTGTAGTTCATATTTTAATTTCTTGTCCTAAGTTTCAGACGCATCGTCTTAGGTTTTTTAATAGTACCAGTTTAAGTCTTCAGGATTTGATAGGGGAAACTCCCCATCCAAATCTTTTTGCTTTTTTAAGATCAATCGGGTTTTTAAATCGCATCTAGTTTTTTAAACATTTCCATTTTTAAAAATTTTATTAAAATCTTCATCATTTTAGAAATGTGTTTTTAACATTCTTAAATTATATTATGTCACCTCTCATCATATTTACGCCGACCAAACGGTATAGTGGTTAGCGTGCTGGCTTCTAGACCACGAGGTTGCGGGTTCGAGTCCCGTGTTAGGCATGGGTGTTTGTAAATGTATGTTGGCTTGTCTAATGACGAATGTTTCGGCGTATTATAGCCCTAGTGTTGCTGACGGCGCCAGATAATCTGAATACAACCAACCAACTCATCATATTTATAATTCATCTTTCATCATAGTTTTTCTTTTAACTTTTGTTTTGGCGCAGCATGGCCCTTGTGTTGCCTTTGCGCCATAAAACCTCAATAAACAAACAAACAACTCAGCTACGCACATACCCAAGGGAATCAGCTTTGGTATCCGAGAACAATTGGTGACCCATACTGTTCCTTGTCCATCTTTCACATCTATCACAGACGCTGGAATATGAAGTTCTGTTTTTAGCTCAACTTTAGCCATACTACTCGCAACAAATGTCCCAACTTCAGTACATCTGTCCGTCTTAGTCCTAATTAATTGAATACAATTGGCTGGAATGATGTAGTTTCGGTCAGCATACAAGTAAATGGCCTTTGAAATTTCTTGTGGAAAAATTTCGCCAAGTTTAATTTCTTCTCGTCCACAATCGATTATTGCGTCGGTAGCCTTGAAAAAGTTCCAGCCAAGAATTATTGCATGACTGCAATGAGAAAAGACCAAAAATTCAAAAGGATGCACTATGCTCTCCAAATCGACTCTTACTACACATCTTCCTAGAGCAGTGATAATACTCCCGCTCGCTGTGCGAAGAGATGTTCCATGATCAGCAAACATTGGAATCCGAAGTTTACGCCGAAGACTCTCAGATATCACCGAAAAGTCAGCCCCTGAGTCTACTAAAGCCTCTACTACACAGTCCTTACCTCCATTCAGGGGGTTTCCTTTCTCTAAGTAAATACGGGCTTCACAACCCCAGGGTGCCCCAGTGATCTATCCCTCCTTCTGTTCTACCTTCCTTTTTTGGTTTTGTATTTATTGTTGACTTCTCTTCCTTCCCTCATTGTGGTTACCTCTTCAAAGGTGAGGGCTCCCCTTGAGAAGCTTTGTGCCGTTCTGTTAGTTACCATCAGCTTCTCTTGGGGATTAAATCACCCACGTGTTTGCCGTGCGTGGGGACCCGTGTCTCTGGAAAGGGGGATCCTGGTAGTTGAGGGGCGACATACTTCCCCAATACACTACTTTGGCCCTTGCTTCAGATAAACGGGAGGTGCACATTGGTCCCGTGTGTATCAATCGGCTTGTCGTCCGACATCGTCGGCGACTAGGGATCAAGCGTCCGGCTCGTCTGCTGGGAATCTCGTTAAGGGTGGAGACTTCTACAGGGACGAGTCGTTCGCGTATAAGTGCTGGATAACCTGGTAGTGGCATACCTGTTTTACCATTTCTGTTTAAAATTATGAGATGAAATTTTAAAATTTCTAAAATAAAAGGATGGGTCTGGTTCAGTGGATTATTTAGTGCATCTAAACAACTCTTCGAATCTGAGTAAACAATCCACTGACCATGGCCTTGCTTTAAAATAAACTGCAAGGCCAATAGAATAGCCAGGGTTGGTTGTTTTCAAATTATCTGTCACCGTCAGCAACACGAGGGCTATAATGCGTCAAAACATTCGTCATTAGACAAGCCAACATACATTTACAAACACGCATGCGTAACACAGGACTCGAACCCGCAACCTCGCGGTCTAGAGGCTAGCACGCTAACCACTATACCGTTCGGTTGGCGAGGAGCGCAGAGCAGCTGCAGCTCTCGAAAGACAAGTTACTTTAGATGAAATTCAGCAGCGCAGAACAAAGCTAGAAATTATTCGAAAAAAGAGAATGAATAAATTAAAGTTTTTTTAACTTTAGAAAAAGTTTTTGGGTTATTTTTTTTTATTATTTATAAATATTTTAATCTATTATGAATATTTCTAATTTTAGCAGTTCTAAGTGGCAAGAGTGTAAGAAATTTTCAGTCCTCAAAATTTCCTAGAAGGCAATTTTTCCCCCAACTAAAGTAGCATACATTTCTCATGTTTACAAAAACTACTTTCTGTTGTTAATGTTCCCAGCAAATGACTAAAGTAGTAAAGTTATTTTTTTATAACCTACATTAAGAATGGAGTCTTTTCGGTTTTGACACAATTCTCCTCTTTCGAAAAACTTAATTAAAAATCTAATTTTAGAAAAATGTATGTTTGCAATATCAAGTTAATAAAAAAGAATGTCTGATACAAGTAAAAAAATTCATAAAAATGAAACAAATTGGATTTTTAGTTTATTGATCACATCTTAATTTTATAAAATTGTTGTTGTTTACTTATAGATTAAACTGATTTAAGCATTAAGATGCAAGTGTAAAAAGAAACTTACCCAAGATGTTAGTGACTTCACCAGGATGAACAACGTCCTCTCAGTTCCAATGCTTTCTCGCTCCAAATTTTTTACCATTTTTGTTTTGGTGTCGCAGTCGATCTCGTCATCCAAGAGTGACAAAATACATAATTCTTCATTCAAGTACCACAAATGATGACTGAATATAGCCGACCAAACGGTATAGTGGTTAGCGTGCTAGCTTTTAAACCGCGAGGTTGCGGGTTCGAGTTCCGTGTTAAGCATGGGTGTTCGTAAACGTATGTTGGCTTGTCTAATGACGAATGTTTCAGCGCATTATAGCCCTCGTGTTGCTGACGGCACCAGATAATCTGAATACAACCAACCGACGACTGAATTTATTCAGAGCACTTGCAGAAATGGTTTTATTTACTTTTATTTTTTTAATGATTTAAAAAACTCAAGTTCTGCTTTGGGGCTCTTATTGCTGCTGAAATGTTCATCCATGATTTTACGTATATTTTCACTAGAAATAAACAAATATCCTTCATGCTAGTAACGTCACTTGGACTGAGAAGCAATTCAAAACGGTACAAAAACATTTTGATGTAATAAATAGCCTTTGCCATCCTCCTTGCATGATGCAAAGCTCCAGGTGGTCTTATTTTTAATTCATAGTCTACATTTGTCCCCAAAATATAACGTTCAATTCGATGAGTTCCCTATAATCATGTTTTAATTCTTTTTCTTGTAACATTCTTTTAAACAGAGTGACCGTTTCTTCCACTTTATTGTTGCAGAAAGCCTCACGTAGATATTCTTTTCCATCCTGAAAATTCTCCTTATTTATAGATTTCCATTTTGTTCTCAGTATTTTAAATACTTCCATATCTGGACTGCTTGTAACTTAAGCTATTTCATTTTTAAACGCGCTCTGTAACACCAACTCATAGATGTGATGACGGCAAGGGAAATACAGCATTTCTCTTCCAGCTAGATGTTCCAAGCGAATAACAGTTCCATTAAAATGGCCCGTATTAGACGCTGTGGTATCAGAACAAAGTATTTGTACTTTGTTTTCCAAACCCCAATCTTGTAAAGCATTCCAAACAGCCAGTGATTGTTCTTCTCCAGTTGAATTTGACAATGTGGGCACACCAAGCAATTGTTCTTGATCTTCATAAGTTATAATAATTGAAAATCTTTCAGTTTCAGAATCTCTTACATTTAAGGCAGGAAGCAGCTTACCATCCCAGTGAATGGTTACAAAGTTAGGATCCTTTTCTTTAAACAGGTCTTTTATCCTTTCTGCTCGTTTCTTTCTTAACTTTTCACGACACCGTTGAATTGAACTGCGACTGATAGCCAAATCCTCGACATTGTGTCCCAAGGCTTCAGCTGCAGCTTCGAGACAAATACAGAATCTCTCCGACTCAGTTGGCATCTGTCGAGAGCAGCGACTAGTTTTGGAGTCATAATACTCTTCCTTCCTTTTTTACACACATTCTTTTGTAAGTTTTCTATTTCTGGGTTGTGTATGATGTTAGGAATACTAGTATTACTTGAATCGCTAGAAGAAGCATCCGTAATTTCCATGACTTGAGGATTATTTGGATCTGTGGAGATTTTGACTTGTCTTTCCTCCTCTTTCGCATTTCTAACTCTAGATCTTTCCTCTTTTTCCGCCAAATTTCTATCTACTCCACCAAGACATCCTGGTTTTCGTTGTTCTATTAAAAAACGCTTATCCTCGTTTATTTTAATAATTTCTAAGGCATTTGCATGAGCAACATCAAATAGTTAATTTTAATTCTGAGTAAACTTCTGTTCTCGTTCTCTGGAAGCATCTGTCAATCAATGGGAATTCTTTTGAAAATTGCGCCACTCTGAATGCAGTCCTATAATTTTCTTTTCACAATGGTGTAAAGCTCTTGTAGGAATTCTAGCTTTCGCCCAAAATATAAGGCACTCCTGTGCGACTAATTTTGCACTTTCACCGATAGTCAAGTTCACCTCTCGTATGTGGTAAAACAAGATTGATAAAACCTGTTGGTTTGATGGCAACTTGCTTCCTGTTATCTGATGATTAACTTTGCCAATTAAATAAATGCTTCCACTACTACTCCTCAAACTGCTCGCCATAGTTTAGAGAAAGAAAAGGGACAAACTAACAACGTCAAAAGGAAACTAACTCTGAACTGAATGTGGGAGGGCGAGAAAGCACTTGCTTACATTTCTGTCACCCCCTACGCCTCGCTGTATTGTACTCAAATTACATCCCCTTCAAACCCGGTGGGGTTGTCATTTTTCAATAAATCTTACGGCCGTATTCACGAAAATCCTTACCCTCGCGCCGAAACCCTGGGTTGATAAGCACTGGGGCAAGACCTTTCACCCCAGTGTTAAGAAAGTGGTATTCACATAGCTTTTTGAGACCTGTGTTTGTCAAACCAGTGTTCCTCACCCTTCGTTTGACCCAAAGGTGAAAGACAGCTTGCTATTGGTTGAAAATAAGTGTCGGGACATTTCCCAGACAACCCTGCTCTGTTTATATTACTTTGTGCTGTTAAATCACATGCTTGAAATTTCAACCATGAATACCGCATTAATCTCCAATAAAAGCGAAGTTTGTTTTCGCCGTATGAAAAAAATCTTCTCTTAGAACTAATAAAAGAAAAAAATTATATTATTGAATGTAAGGAAACAAACAGAACTTCGGTGGCTCAGAAGCAAGCGGCCTACGTCGCTGTGAGTGAGGCCTTTAATTCGTCTATCAACATTTCCACCAAACGGTCTGCAAAGCAGATCAAAGAATGGTTTAAAACTAGTAAAAGAATTGCCGGTGGTAAGATGGCTAATGTCCGCCAAAAATGGCGAACCACCGGCAATTGCTCTTCAATAGCAGTATCGCCATGTGGCTTTAAAGATCGTTTGGCGGAGATGGGGACTATCACTGTCCTTTAACAACGCCTTACGACAGCGACGCAATGCCGACAGAATTGCTGCTTGCTGAACATCGTAAGTATTAATTTCATATTGTTTGATTTTTTTGCTTAGTAAAACTTGTCACGGTATTGTGATTATACTGTGCCAAGTCTTACTCAAGATTCCATGAAACTCTTGTGTGTACTTTTATGTTTAGCCAAACCATTTATAGTCGTCTGTATTTCTTCTTTGCTAGTTAACACCAATTTGTTTTTATTTTTGTATATTAATCAGTGCTTTCACCTCTCCAAAGTGCACGTGGAAAAGTAACCTTTTTGCATAACAGATGATTTTGAAGCGAAAGATACTCAAAAATTTCGATTTTCGAAAATTTTTGCTACTTGCAGTAAAATGTAACGTAGAATTGTTGAACACTATGTTTTAGCTGCCCAAATTTTGCTGACATTTCCTTTTACACAAGGAAAAAATGCAATTGATTCCAAATAGCTGTGTGCTGCAATTTTTGATTTCAAAAAGAAATTCACAAGACTTGAAATTGTGACTCAAGAGTCCCTCATTGTTTAACGAGACGTTTGGCGACCCATTTGAGATGCAAATCCCCTTGAAGTAACAAAAGAAGTATGCGGCTATTTCTCCTGTGATATTATCCATAATCGAAATTGATAGAGGTAAAAGAACCATTAGACATTTCTTGATTGATCATGCCTCTTGTACTTCTCCGTTAGCTGGATGCCCAAGTTACCTGGGTACGTCTAGATTGAAGAGTCGGCACAGTTGTCGCCAAGACATTTATGCGGTTTGTCGGTAAAGACATTTATTTTTTAAAAAATAAAGTGATGTTATATTGCTATAAATGTCAACGGTTATACATTTGCTATAGACGATAAACCTTTTAAAAGATTTGAATTTGGTTGAGTTACAGCTGCAATTTGGCGGTTTTTAATATCCAGCTAACAGAAAAGTACCATGCCACCTCATACTTCCCTCCCTCTCGTCATCAGTAATTTAACGCTTACTAACCTCATGCACTCTGAAACTTAATTAAGGTATTTCGGATCAAGTTTTGAAGTCATTTGCTCAAACAGTGAAGAAATTGTTGCCTGAATAACTGCCGATTGACAAATCTATAACAGAAAATGTGTATTGTATATTAGCTTCGTTTAAACTTACAAGTATACCATTTACCACCTTAAATATAACTTATTTTTCTCGCAGGTGATGAAACCGAAGTTATTGTTCCTGATGAAGTGGACTACAGCCAAATGGTATGTTGTATATTTTAAGTTGAAATGTAATGAAATTAATTAAAATTATTTAATACAAATAATTGAGATAAGAAGTTTGTAGAAAAATATACTTTTAAATAAAAGTAACAATTCCCAGTTTGACCATGTAGTCTGTAGATATTGTGACTGTGTTTAGGCATAGCGGTTGTGTGCTTGCACCATTATAATATCGACACCATCTACCCAACTCAACTTTTACTAAAAAAAACTTAGCTATCATTTTTCATCTGATGTTTGGGAAGCAGTTGCCATCCTTGCTTTTTCAATTTATAGTGATCGTCAAATGCAATTAAGCCTTATTTTTTACAAACACTCGTCTCTTTTTATGTTTCGCTTCATTGTGTATTAATGCATTTAAATTATCGTGCTGTTTCTTTTTTGAAAATTTCCAAGAATAATAATTTTTAGATAATGTACCAACACAAATTTTTTAAAACAATAGGCAAAAAATGACAATGATATCCGATTCACTTCTAATAAATGCTTCATTACTTTTACCATACATCTCGCTTATGTTTTTTGGCAAAACAAAGTTCAGTGCAAACTTGGAACGATATTGCTATTGTTTACATTGAAATTTTTTTACCTACATTATACAATATAATTTTGTGTTTAACGATTTTTTATGTAAAAATAATCCGAAATTAAATATTACATGAGCAACATGAAGTACTTGGGTTATGATTTTGATTTCATCATACGTATTTTAAATATCTTGCATTGTAAAATATTTGTAATAAATCAAGTTAGCCATTATTATTATTATGAAACACATAAATGGTACTTAAACGACTCTTATTTTGGATTTGCATTGGATGTAGACATTGTTATAAACTCTCCTCCACCAAAAAGGTTAATTTTTCTTTTAGCCAAATAATGCATAAGTTTCTTCTCAAAGAAATGGTCAAGTAGTATATTTGTAACATTTACTCACGTAATATTTAGTTGGAAAGTACAAAGATATATTTCCGGTTTTTGATCCTCATTTTGTTATTGGCCATGAGCAGATAACTTTTGTGGCTGTTAGGAAATCTCCATTTTTCCTTTGCAGCTAGAATCTTCTGATTTTAAATTTTTTTTTATTTCCAATAATTCAATGTCTGGTTTATAGATTGATGATACCAACAACATGGATTTCGCATTAGACTCGCGAGAAGATTTTCTGGATTCCACAAGAGTATGTTTAGCAATTGATGTTGGTACATATATAATAATTATATAGTGTGGCTCTCGCATAGAGTAACTAGACTTTCATTCACTACGTTTTCCCCTCTCATTCGTGATCACCTAATGGCTGTAAGGTTAGTGTTCTGGCCTCGCATGCAGGTTGCGGGTTCGAGTCCCGCGTAGGCATGGGTGTTTGTAAATGTATGTTGGCTTGTCTAATGACGAATGTTTCGGCGCATTATAGCCCTCGTGTTGCTGACGGCGCCAGATAATCTGAATACAACCAAACTGGCCTCGCATGCCAGAGGTTCCAAGTGTGTGGTGTTGTGGTTCAGTTGAATGGTTTATACGCTCAACGACCTATTTTTATGCACAGCAAAGGCTAATCAGGCTGGGGCCTACAGCGTAACGTGGATTTCTAACCACAAGGGACATCCATGCCTGATCCGGGATTCGAACCCGGCACTTTTGGCATGCGGAGCCAGAGCTTTAAACTATTTATAAAAAAATTGCTTATTACCTCTTTAGTGTGCATGTTCTAAATTGATTAAAGTGTGTGTACATCTGGATAAATTGGGGAAAATGTGAAAAAAGTTTGCCCTATAATCAAGAAATTTTTTAAAAATCTGTCAGAGAACTTTTTATTCTGAATTTTGTGGCTTTACTGAATTTTCGTAATATATCAATTGGTTATCTTAGCAAAATTTTCTTTTTTAGTTACCCTTGATTATTTAATGTATTCAGTGTATTGTATTCAGTTTTTTTTTTATGTATGTTTCAGGAAGCCGAAACAGCTCCAAAAAGCATACCCTCAACTTTGGAGCTCTTTCGAAAGAAAACCAAAAGGCTAACAGCTCCATCAACAGCTGCAGTTGCGATTGCAGAGGAAGCATAGTAAAAAATAAAGTTAATGGAGCAAAAACATGCACCAGAGATGGAATTGATTGAAATAAAAAAAAACATTTGGAAAAGAAATGCAGAGTGCAAGATGAATTGCTTACACTATTTAAAAATAACCCATTTCTTTAAAAAATAACCCATTCAACCCTAAACTTCCTGTCTTGTATAAGCAGTTGGTGTTAGTAAGTATAAAGCAATAGTTTAAAAATATATTTCAACAATACAAGTGCAAAAAATAAATCTTAGTATGTACCTGAATGGAGATAGTTTCCTTGGTTGCGGAATGGCGGTAGAGAAGGTGCATACTGCAAATTATGCAAAAAGCATCTCCGCTGCAAAAAAAAGCATCATCATGCAGCACTGCAAAAGTAGTGGTCAAAAGAAGAACGAAGGAGCTGTAGGCAGTAACCAAACACTAACTTCGTTTTTCATAAAGCCATTGGAGAATGATGCTTTGAAAAGTGCCGAACTGCAACTGGCGGCTTCAATTTCTTGCATTGTGCCATATCCTCAGTTGATCATATTGGAGAGACAATAAAAACCAACAGGAAGGGTAGTATTTTAGAAAACATACAGCTACACAGTACAAAATGTTCCAAACTCATAAGCGAAGTCATTGCCCCTGCTATAGAAGATGAATTAAAGAAAGAGTTTGAGGGAAAACATTTTTCATTAATTATGGATGAAACAACAGACATTTCGTCAGAAAAGAAAGTTTGCCTATGCATTGTTTATAATAATGAGACGGACAAATGTATAAAATATGAATTTTTAGGCCTAGTTTCAGTCAAAGAAACGACTGGCCATGCCTTATTTAATGCCATGTTAACTATCCTTGAAAAATTTGATCTTAAACTTAAAGGATTGTATAGGTTTCGGCACAGATGGGGCCAGCAACATGACTGGTAAGAATAACTCTGTTTAGTCAAGAATCCAACAGCAGTCCCCAAATTGCATAAAAATGCAATGCATATGCCACAGTTTAGCACTATACGTTAAAAAATAGTTTGAAATTTTGCCCTTCCAATCTGGGATATTTATTAACCGAAATTCCATCTTGGTTTAAGAAATCCGCGGAAAAAAGGGAATTTTAAGAGGTTGTTTGACATTATCAATAACGAGGAGGAACGATGTGGATTACCGCTGCCATTTCAAAAATCGTCTGAAACCCGTTGGCTGGTTAAAGGGATTGTTATGTATAACATCTTAATAAATTGACTGGAGTTAAAAACTTTGACTTCGAAAGTGCAAATAAGTCTCAAGGAGGGCGTTATAAGGCAAAGACTATATCTGAAATGTTGCATGATAACATTAATTTTCTGTATTTTACATTCGTATGTCCTATTGTTCAGGAATTCGAGAAAATAAATGCACTCTTTCAGTCAAAAAATGCTGAGCCGGAAGCTTTGTTAAAGGAACTTGACATCCATTACAAATCTTTAAAAGGTCGAATACAAAACTCTGATGGATCCCTTTTAACGATGGAAAAGGTGGATTTCGGCTTCCATTTCTCTAGTGAAGTCCAAAAATATAGAGAAAAAAATCCCAATTCTGAAGAAATAACTACCCTGCTAAACAGATGCCGCGACTGTCTTTTAATGTTATTGAAAGGAGTTGAAAAGCGCCTACCAGCAAATAAGGATGTTTATTGGGGGATGAGTGGTCTACATCCCAAGACTGTATTGTCTCGGGTAGAGAGATTAAACTTTTCAGAATTACCCATGAAACATTTAATGGTAAATATAAATGACATTGAATCTCAATATAGGAAAATAGTAATGCACCTCTGGAAAGTGGAAGACGTTTTCAAGGAAAATTTTCCCTCTGACAATTCAGTTATATTCTGGGGTGGAATTCTTCAATATACAGATGCTACAAAAAATAAGCCATACAAAGAACTTGCTGGGTATGCATTGAATTGTTTGTGTATGCCCCAACGCAGAAGTTGAGAGGGTTTTTTCCCAACTATGTCTGGTGAAAACCAAAGTGCGAAACAATCTTTCTCTGAAAATGTTAAAATCTATTCTCAGAATCCATAGCTATTTCCATGACGAAATGTTTCGGCGCATTATAGCCCTCGTGTTGCTGACGGCGCCAGATAATCTGAATACAACCAACCATAGCTATTTCCGCAACAAGGGAATCTGTTGTAATAATTTTAAGCCAACAGCAGAAATGCTGAAATTATTCAACAGTATGGCCGACCAAACGGTATAGTGGTTAGCGTGCTAGCTTTTAGACCGCGAGGTTGCGGGTTCGAGTCCCGTGTTGGCATGGGTGTTTTTAAATGTATGTTGGCTTGTCTAATGACGAATGTTTCGGCGCCTTATAGCTCTCGTGTTGCTGACGGCGCCAGATAATCTGAATACAACCAACTATTCAACAGTATGCAAATTTAGTGCCAACGGAGGATGATAATCTTTTAGAATTATTGTAATTTTCCTTTTGGTTTTCTATTGTAAACATTTATTTTTGATTTTTGAACTTGGAAGTTTTGGTCTAGTTTTATATAACTTATTATTTTTTTTTTATTTGAGAAATGATTTTCATAAATTATGTTTTCCTGATGAATGTATTGTTTAGGTTTTTAATTAAGATTCGAGAATTATATATGAAGTAGCTTTTGAACATTATTTATATGTTACTATATTGGCAATGCATTTTTCTAATTAAAGTTATTTTTTTTTTTTTTTTATCAAATGTCGTTTGAATGAAGTATCTGTTGAAAATAAAATAATTTTTAATTGTTCCTCTTTTGGTTGATAAGTTTTTTTTTTTTTTTTGCAATTACCATGAATGTATTAACTATGATATGTCTTTTTTACCATAAAATGTATACAAATTTATTTGCTATCACCAATCAATGTAGTTTTGGTCCAATTAGGGATTATTTCTTTTGAATTGAGGTTTTTTTTTTTTTTTTTTTTTTTTTTAAATTATGTTGCTCTGATAAATTTATTGTATATGATTTCTGTTTTCAGATTATCTGGCGCCGTCAGCAACACGAGGGCTATAATGCGCCGAAACATTCGTCATTAGACAAGCCAACATACATTTACAAACACCCATGCCTAACACGGGACTTGAACCCGCAACCTCGCGGTCTAGAAGCTAACAAGCTAACCAATATACCATTTATGGTTTCTGATTTTGAATGAAGTATCTTTTGAAAATGAAATAATTTTTAATAGTTTATTTTGGTTGATAAGTATGTTTTTTTGCCATTATCATGGATGTATTAACTATGAGATGTCTTGTTTACAATAAATGGTACACAAATTTATTTGCTATGAATGAAGTTTTGGTCCAATTAGGACTTATTTTTTGTTTTAGTTGAGAAATGATTTTCTTAAATTTTGTTGCTCTAATAAATTTATTGTCCATGAAGAGATGTCTTGTTTACCATAAAATGTACATGAATCTATTTATGAATTTATTTATTTATTATCAATGAAGTTTTGGTCCAAATAGGACTTAATTTCTTTTCAACTGAGAAATGATGATTCTCTTAAATTATGGTTTATGGTTTCTGATTTATAAATGAAGTAACTTTTTAACATTTACACTTTGTTTACTGAATAACATTATAGAACATTATGAATAATATTATTGGTTAACATTATAAAAGGTTTACTGATTTAAAGGTAATTAAAAAAAAATTCTTTAAAAAAAAAACTGGCTTACATATTTACATTAAAAAATAATATTTCACTTCCTTACATTTTTGGCTTACTTATATGTTGCTAATCTAATTACAATGCATTTTTCTAGTTATTGTTATTTGTTTTGCTTGTTATCAAATATCGTTTTAATGAAGTATAGTGTTAAAAATAATTTTTTTTTTTTTTTTTTTTTTTATTTTTTTTTTTTTTTGGAAGATAAGGTAGTTTTTCTTTGCAACTTCCATGAATGTATTTATAATAAGATGTCTTGTTTCCCTATGAAAATTGTTAAACCGCAATTTGTTTATTTGATTCCAAAAAACGTTATCTTGAATTTTTTTTTTTTATATTATATTTTCACATGCCTCAGTTTTCTTGTGAGATTTTTCCAAATGCAAATCATGTTCACTTTTACACAATAAACTTTAGAAATTGTGCATTTTCATCTTGGTGTATTTTTATTTTGTATTTTTTAAATGAAGATGCCTCTCACTACACATACATACAACGGAGTATTCGCTATGAAAAGTAATGAAACTGTTTCCAAATACCATTTTGTTTTTGTACAAGATAGAATTGACTGTTCAATACAAATTTGTAGCCTATGATTGATTTGCGATGTTATCACTATTTAATAAAATTCTAGGATTTGATAGTATTAATTAAAAAAAATACTGGAAAATCCATGATAATTGATTTAATAATTGAAACAATAATACAATAAATAATTAAAAGTACATTGAAGGGTTTAGTTAAAATTTTAATCAACAGGTGGCGTCACTAGTTTATGATGACGTCATAATTTGACCCCCTTTTTTTTTAACTCGATTTGGCATTATTTCACCATTTTTATCTGGCAACCCTGATCAGTAGGGTATCTCACCCATCTGGGAAACATGGCCCTGCATATGGCCTCTGACACCTGAAAGATGCAATGGCTGAAAGAAGCCTGGCCAAAGAACTTAAAACTATAAGAAGGCAAGCTTCGCCGATTGCTTGCCTTCTTGCTGAATATCTCGCTGAATGTGCTGAAATATCGCGGATTTTCCAAGTTGAGACAAAACTTTCGCCAAATTGCTCCTATTTCCAGACATGCGCAGAGCTTTATTCTTATTTTGGCGATCGTGCTTTTTAAACAAACAAGAACATCAGATTTATTTCGTCGCATTCGTGGGAGATTTAAATAGCAGAACAAATGGAGGATTCTACTTTGCAAAGTAACATATTATTTATTCCAGTTTGTTAAAAATTTTCGCTTTTGTGCACAATAAATTTCGGTAATGTTCTGAAGATTATAATATTTTCGTTAAAGAATTTTAACAGGACACTTTTTGCAGTGTAATAAAACTTGGTGGTTAGTGTTCTTAATCGTATGTTTTTATTTTTTCGTATCATTCCGCAGGTCAGTTTTAATGTTAAAAATAGTTTTTTTTTTCTTCGTGAACTTCTCTTTTTTACTTACTTTGCCATCGCTTGAAAGAATGTTTATCATTTGTTAGTTGTATAAATGCACTAAATTATTATGTGTTTATTGTATAGTGGTTAGCGTGCTGGCTTCTAGACCGCGAGGTTGCGGGTTCGAGTCCCGTGTTTGGCATGGGTGTTTGTAAATGTATGTTGGCTTGTATAATGACGAATGTTTCGGCGCATTATAGCCCTCGTGTTGCTGACGGCGCCAGATAATCTGAAAACAACCATTATGTGTTTATTATAATTTTTTGAAATTTGACGCCAATCTCAATTACCTTTACGGTTTTTTATTTGATGAATTAATAAAGCTAAATGATTATTGCCAACTGTTAGTAAATTCTTCTAAACTAGTACATGCTAAATGATATTGATTTTTGCAGTTGCAAGTCATTTTTAAATTGCACTCAATAACTGGATATTTTTTAGTTTCCTAATGTACTACTTCGAAGAATGCATGGAAACTTTATCGAAATCATTTTCTTCTAGAATGTGTTTCAATTACTTTGTCAATTCTTGATGTTCATATTTCTTACTAAAAGTTCACCAATGCTGGAATATGCTGTAAAAAAACCCAAATGTAATATTAGGATTCGTATTTCATTACAAGATTGATTGGTTGGTTGTTTTCAGATTATCTGGAGCCGTCAGCATCACGAGGGCTATAATGCGCCGAAACATTCGTCATTAGACAAGCCAACATACATTTACAAACACGCATGCCTAACACTGGACTCGAACCCGCAACCTCGCGGTCCAGAAGCTAGCACGCTAACCACTATACCGTTTGGTCGGCTTAAATTTTTTAAGTGAAAGTTTAATTAGCTAGGCAGATTTGTTCTTTTTTTTGGATAAAAGATTTCTGGGAAACCATAAAATGTAATTGCCAAGTGAAACCAAAAAGAGCGATAAGCTTGCCAATGTAGAAACCCTGCAATGATGTCATGTGCTCTCAACTATTTTATATTATCTCTATGGAAGCTTGCCATCTTTAATCCGAAGTGTTATTATAGTATCTTTGGCCTGGGCTCAGGCCCAGAAATCTATCGTTAGCAGTGTACCTTTGATAAGTACCCGAGCCATAAAAATGCAGGGCACACAGCACCTAAAAAAAGATACAAATTACAAATATGAAAAATGTAAGAAATTTAATTTAAATCATATTGAAAACTACATATTTTAGCATTTGTACTAATGTCAGCAAAATACACAATGGTAATTGTATTGGTTGTTTTCAGATTATCTGGCGCCGTCAGCAACACGAGGGCTATATTGCGCCGAATCATTCGCCATTAGACAAGCCAACATACATTTACAAACACCCATGCCTAACACGGGACTCGAACCCGCAACCTCGTGGTCTAGAAGCTAGCACGCTAACCACTATACCGTTTGGTCGGCCGGTAATTGTATTGGATTTACTGGAATCTTTGGATTATACCGATACTAAAATGCATTAAAACATTTATTAACTTTTCCGATGATAACAGAGGAATACCTTTGGTCCCTCTAAATCACAAGTTACAGCAGGTTTTGAGAATGAATGACTCAAAAAAAAAAATAGTAAAACTTTCATCAAACATAAGCTAGGCGGTATTTATGGCTTTTATTGTGCATTTTAACTCTTTGTGATGAACACAATGTTTTGTTTATGATTTAGAACAAAGTGATAAAAAATTATTGGTAAGTAGCAGGCACCCAACAGGAGATAAATATATGCAGCAGTTTTAATTAGAATATTGATAAGAATCGCAACAAGCAAATACTAATTTGCTAACAGTTGGCTGCCGTCTGAATTAAATGAATCACGTTTTTGTCTGGTACCATCAAAACTATTTGGTAGTCAAAGGAAAAATCAGGTTTTTTTCGTAAATGTAGTGAACATATAAGAATTTATCATGATTACTTTTTCCTTCCTTTATTGGCCTGTATCAGGGTCGTTGTTTGTTGACAATTTTCAACTATCTTGCGCCTCAACGAATATGTCACTCATAGAGAGACAGCTTCAGCTGGCTATCAGGAGAATCACGGACTGGGCTAATAAGGAATGGGTTTACTTTTTCTGCTAAAAAAACCGTAGCCATGCACTTCTGCAGGAAACGTGAGCTTCACCATGACCCAGGGATTTATCTAAATGGTGCTCAAATACCCATTGTTCCCGAGTCTAAATTTCTCGGTATAATATTTGACTCTAAGCTCACTTTCCTGCCTCATATCAAACATCTAAAACCAGGTATGAGTTTGGTAAAAAATCAAAAAGCTGAAAACAAAAATTCAAATTTTTTTTGCGTAAAACGCATTTTAAACAATACTCGGGGATTTCGCGAAATATATATGCATTAAAATACTTATTTTAAAATTCGGGCATGCCTAGGAATGTAGATATTTAAGCATTTGCTGCATTGAATGTCAAAATCAGAGTTACTTGAGAATAGAAGCTAATTATTAGGTTTCTCAGCAACCCAGATCTGAAAACTTAGGAAAAATAAAATGAAGAGTTTCCAGATAAAACTGCTTATCATAAAAATCTGATATGATATTTTAAGTTTAAAGGAAGAAAAAGTAAAATATTTATAACAATACACTGGAGGAGTTGATAAACAGACCACCAACAAAAACATCAGGTTTTCTGAAAAATCTGAAGCATATAACTAGTGAATTATCTAAATAACAATTTTTGCAAACAACAGCTGATAAAACTAGCTTAGGCTGTCAAATTTTCATGCAAAGAACTGTGAATCCTGAGTTCCTTGCGAATTTGAACGACATTACAGCGCCTTACATGTATCCATCACGAGCGACGTTCCCCGGCCATCAGGGAATTGCGCCATTAACACCACAGCAGGGCATTACGGCGTTTAGTCGTTTAGTGGCTCACGGTTGTGTCTATAGAGCGGGGCAGCGGGATGTAGAGCAGCGAGTGGACCTCCAGTTTTACACTGAGCTTTGGAATTCGAATAATGCTGAGGCGTGTGTTCTAGAATACGAAAAGAGTTTGTGTATTGGGCGGCAGATGATGGAGGTATTTGGGATCATTGCGGGGATTAGTACTGGTACACTGATTTTGCGACCTGTTTTGCGGGAATTTATCGTGAGAGCCTTGTCGCGGGGTACGTTGAATACGAAGCCCACGGTCGCGCTGATGCACGCGTTTGGGATTGCTCCCAATGGTTGCGACGAATTGCGTTGTTTAGATGAGGTCGAGTTCAGGACGTTGCACGCTGATCCTCGTGTTTTCCAATTAGAGTATGGAACGGTGACGCAGGATCAGGCGTTCAATGTAATGGGTGGACAAAATCGCAATTACATCAGAAGATCGGTTGAGAGCAACTTTCACTTGCTGTGCGATGCGTTCTTTGGGGACCGGCATGGTATGATCAGGATTGGACGAGGAATGGTGTACAGTATGCGATTTTTGCGAGGATTGACCTTCCAGGCGACGCATCGAATTTCGCCCGTTAGCGTGTACATGGCTCCACGTGCCAATGTTGTGCATAGTGAAGTTCGTGACCAGACACAGGAATTGTACGTGATTTATCTTGTCTATCAGTATTGGGATGCGGCGGCTGAAATGCGTGAGCAGCGGGTCGAAACGTTCGCGAGAGATCCATGCGAATTGTTGGCAATCGCAAGACGCGAGTTTCGGTGTTCCGTGGAGTTTCTCACGTATATTGTGGAACGACCTTGCGCATTAAACACGGAGATTATTGAGTTTATTGAGCAGGCGGTAGCGATGCAAGTGGGTACTGTTTGCTTCCCTAGAGCGCGGTATATCTATAGTCATTCAGTTCTCCCCATTGGGAATGTCACCAACGAGTTTAAGGGGGAGCAGGGGTGTGTTGGGCGACTAAAGAATGTCCCGGAAGTGGCACTTGTCACTGTTCGTGTGTGTAACAGTCAGATTATGAGGGGTGGACGCGACCCTGGGCATTGTGTAAAGCCCGTGCTGCCTATGTTAGGGGTGAGAGATGCCTTTGTGTTCGCAAGTGATGTCAATGTGGCGCTTGAGCGTACTCAAGGCATTGTTACTCGCTTGGATCAATTTTTTCCAGCCGTTGTAATGAACGGGAGCGCGCAGGTGCAAGTGGACGTTGGCAGTCAGGTGTTGGCGGGGATTACAGCCCGTCCCTTTGGATTAAGATCGCACGTTGTCGTATACAACCAGACGCCGCTATATAAGCCGGACGTGCAATTATCACTCGTGTAGACGGGTCCGGGGGTCTTGTACGAGATGCGCATGCTCCGGGCATTGATGAATGCCCGGAACTACGGTGTGTGACGCACTGGAGGACATTTTCCTCCAGTCTTTGCAACTTATCCCACTTCTGACACCACTGTTATGAATTTTTCCACTGAGGCAATGATGTCACAGTTTTCACGGTTTAAAAGTATTTATTCTCTCTTCAGAAAACTCACAAAATCTATTCACAGGCAACAGTTTAACTACTCTCAAGCTTCAACACAAGCTTCAACAAAAATAACTTCGAATTCAGCGATTATACAAGCGCACTCCAATAGGTCAACAAAGCAATCAGCTTTCAACGAAATCCGAAGTACATCTCAAAACTTTCCCGTTCTCCAGTCTTTTTATAAACAAGCGCGTGAGACATTCTCGAAATTTCCAGCCAATTCATCGGAAAGAAATTTCTCGAAACGTCTCGATTACTTCAGGTGTTGCCGCCTTTTTCTAACTTGTATAATCGCTATTAATTACTAAATAAAATTGGATAAAAATAAATTACAATATATACAGACAATTTGTGCAACATTTCCCCCTTCTTAAGGCATTCCCAAGCTGGAGAATTACGGCATGATTTAAGAATGAGATTTCGTAACGAATATTTAGCAATGTTGGTACAAAAGGGTCACAGCCGGAAAGAATCGTTGAGTATTGGAGATGTGGTTCTTCTTGAGACTGATTCCAAGCGCATAAACTGGCCTTTAGGAATCATAATTGAAGTCCTCCCTGGAGCAGATGGACTTGAGACATCCTGCACCTCTGGAGAATGTGCGCGGTTACTTATGTCGCGACGATTATGTGCGTTACCCACACGTCCTGGAACCATTACAGATATCCCACCAGTACGACTGGTTTCGACAGGAGCTGGCAAAGCACTGGCACGGCCCATCACTTGGTACGACGAGCCTGCCCACCCGAGTTGTGGAACACCGGAAAATCAGTCAGCTATGTGTAGCGAACGTCGATTTCGTGACATCACGGGCACATGAAAACGTGATGGCGGAGATAGCGGAGGATAGGGGCGATGTTGATCAGTACGTGAAGTTACTAAACTCCATTCGCCTGCGATATATGGATTTGAGGCAGCGGCGAGGAGATGTTGTCCTAATGGAGTGGACATTGAAGGTTTTACGAGAGAATATTGAGCACACGCACTATTTCACCTTCCCGTCAAGCGTTGAATATACCGATGCGTATGTGACTGCGTTTCTAATCTCATCGGATTTGAGGTTTTTGGTATATCGCCATTTGCTCGATAATGTGACATCCAGAATGGGGTATGTTGATTTGATCACCCCTGCTCACTGTTTAAACGGTTTTTCGGCACCCTTGGATGCAATGCAGAGAGGAAATGAGAATCTTGGAACCATCTTGGCGACGTGGATGCGGTGTTTTGCGCCATTCACGAAAGAGACACTTGCGCATACGATTGTGCAGGATATGCTCGCACCATTCACTGATGTGTTCGCCGTACGGATGCAGTTCGGCAGTCCAAATACGATTAAGGCGGTATTATTCGCGATGGGCATTAAGGTATCGTTAGCCATGTCGCCGAATCTCTACGCATATAACAAGCACGTTAAGGCGTGTTTGCTGATGGACTTCTTCTGCACATTTTTCGAACGGGAGTACAACGCGTGGGTGGCACGTGATGGGTATGGATTAACACACGATGGGGAACGAATTCATACGTGGGAGGAGTCTACCAGTTCAAGACGGAGCTGCGCGATAGAACAGTTCGTTGTGCTGCAGCCCCCAGGTGAGGTACCACGCGGTATTCCTCAGTTGCATTGGCAGTTGTTATGTAGTTTTTGGGAGTTCTTCTGTTTGCACGATGTTTCAGAGGAAATTGATATTCCGAACCCTGGATATCGTGTACGTGGACGCCGGGCGCGAATACCTGGACAAATTTATATGCCTAGATCAGGAGATGGTGGTGAGTGGACTCCCCTACAGCAGGAGCTTGCTGGGGTGCGTGATTTGGGGGGGCGATATCAGAACGTGTTCTATGCGGGCGGCGATAGGTTACAGAATGCGTCCACGCGAGAGGCGGTAGCGCACACTCTGGCAATTATGTCTCGATATATTGTTGGCTTCTCGCAGTTTTTCCACAGCACGTACTGCGCTATTTATCGTCTGGCGGTACTTCATCCCGAGCTATGGTTTGATTGCGGGGATCCTGGCGTGTTGTGGCGGACTATGTATGGTGTGCGTGAGAATCCTGAGTTCCTTGCGAATTTGAACGACATTACAGCGCCTTACATGTATCCATCACGAGCGACGTTCCCCGGCCATCAGGGAATTGCGCCATTAACACCACAGCAGGGCATTACGGCGTTTAGTCGTTTAGTGGCTCACGGTTGTGTCTATAGAGCGGGGCAGCGGGATGTAGAGCAGCGAGTGGACCTCCAGTTTTACACTGAGCTTTGGAATTCGAATAATGCTGAGGCGTGTGTTCTAGAATACGAAAAGAGTTTGTGTATTGGGCGGCAGATGATGGAGGTATTTGGGATCATTGCGGGGATTAGTACTGGTACACTGATTTTGCGACCTGTTTTGCGGGAATTTATCGTGAGAGCCTTGTCGCGGGGTACGTTGAATACGAAGCCCACGGTCGCGCTGATGCACGCGTTTGGGATTGCTCCCAATGGTTGCGACGAATTGCGTTGTTTAGATGAGGTCGAGTTCAGGACGTTGCACGCTGATCCTCGTGTTTTCCAATTAGAGTATGGAACGGTGACGCAGGATCAGGCGTTCAATGTAATGGGTGGACAAAATCGCAATTACATCAGAAGATCGGTTGAGAGCAACTTTCACTTGCTGTGCGATGCGTTCTTTGGGGACCGGCATGGTATGATCAGGATTGGACGAGGAATGGTGTACAGTATGCGATTTTTGCGAGGATTGACCTTCCAGGCGACGCATCGAATTTCGCCCGTTAGCGTGTACATGGCTCCACGTGCCAATGTTGTGCATAGTGAAGTTCGTGACCAGACACAGGAATTGTACGTGATTTATCTTGTCTATCAGTATTGGGATGCGGCGGCTGAAATGCGTGAGCAGCGGGTCGAAACGTTCGCGAGAGATCCATGCGAATTGTTGGCAATCGCAAGACGCGAGTTTCGGTGTTCCGTGGAGTTTCTCACGTATATTGTGGAACGACCTTGCGCATGAAACACGGAGATTATTGAGTTTATTGAGCAGGCGGTAGCGATGCAAGTGGGTACTGTTTGCTTCCCTAGAGCGCGGTATATCTATAGTCATTCAGTTCTCCCCATTGGGAATGTCACCAACGAGTTTAAGGGGGAGCAGGGGTGTGTTGGGCGACTAAAGAATGTCCCGGAAGTGGCACTTGTCACTGTTCGTGTGTGTAACAGTCAGATTATGAGGGGTGGACGCGACCCTGGGCATTGTGTAAAGCCCGTGCTGCCTATGTTAGGGGTGAGAGATGCCTTTGTGTTCGCAAGTGATGTCAATGTGGCGCTTGAGCGTACTCAAGGCATTGTTACTCGCTTGGATCAATTTTTTCCAGCCGTTGTAATGAACTGGAGCGCGCAGGTGCAAGTGGACGTTGGCAGTCAGGTGTTGGCGGGGATTACAGCCCGTCCCTTTGGATTAAGATCGCACGTTGTCGTATACAACCAGACGCCGCTATATAAGCCGGACGTGCAATTATCACTCGTGTAGACGGGTCCGGGGGTCTTGTACGAGATGCGCATGCTCCGGGCATTGATGAATGCCCGGAACTACGGTGTGTGACGCACTGGAGGACATTTTCCTCCAGTCTTTGCAACTTATCCCACTTCTGACACCACTGTTATGAATTTTTCCACTGAGGCAATGATGTCACAGTTTTCACGGTTTAAAAGTATTTATTCTCTCTTCAGAAAACTCACAAAATCTACTCACAGGCAACAGTTTAACTACTCTCAAGCTTCAACACAAGCTTCAACAAAAATAACTTCGAATTCAGCGATTATACAAGCGCACTCCAATAGGTCAACAAAGCAATCAGCTTTCAACGAAATCCGAAGTACATCTCAAAACTTTCCCGTTCTCCAGTCTTTTTATAAACAAGCGCGTGAGACATTCTCGAAATTTCCAGCCAATTCATCGGAAAGAAATTTCTTGAAACGTCTCGATTACTTCAGGTGTTGCCGCCTTTTTCTAACTTGTATAATCGCTATTAATTACTAAATAAAATTGGATAAAAATAAATTACAATATATACAGACAATTTGTGCAACATTTCCCCTTTCTTAAGGCATTCCCAAGCTGGAGAATTACGGCATGATTTAAGAATGAGATTTCGTAACGAATATTTAGCAATGTTGGTACAAAAGGGTCACAGCCGGAAAGAATCGTTGAGTATTGGAGATGTGGTTCTTCTTGAGACTGATTCCAAGCGCATAAACTGGCCTTTAGGAATCATAATTGAAGTCCTCCCTGGAGCAGATGGACTTGAGACATCCTGCACCTCTGGAGAATGTGCGCGGTTACTTATGTCGCGACGATTATGTGCGTTACCCACACGTCCTGGAACCATTACAGATATCCCACCAGTACGACTGGTTTCGACAGGAGCTGGCAGAGCACTGGCACGGCCCATCACTTGGTACGACGAGCCTGCCCACCCGAGTTGTGGAACACCGGAAAATCAGTCAGCTATGTGTAGCGAACGTCGATTTCGTGACATCACGGGCACATGAAAACGTGATGGCGGAGATAGCGGAGGATAGGGGCGATGTTGATCAGTACGTGAAGTTACTAAACTCCATTCGCCTGCGATATATGGATTTGAGGCAGCGGCGAGGAGATGTTGTCCTAATGGAGTGGACATTGAAGGTTTTACGAGAGAATATTGAGCACACGCACTATTTCACCTTCCCGTCAAGCGTTGAATATACCGATGCGTATGTGAAAACTGAAGTGCAATAAAGTCCTGAATCTCCTGAAAGTTCTCTCTAACACTTCCTGGGGAGCTGACACAACCTCCATGTTAAAGATATACAGGTGCCTGGTCCGTTCCATACTTGACTACGGCTCGGTGGTGTACGGTTCAGCCAGAAAATCGGCTCTAATGCTCCTGGATCCTGTTCACCATTCAGGTCTCAGGATCGCATCAGGAGCATTTAGTACAGCACCGGTGCAAAGTTTATACGTGCTTTGTCTGGAAGCATCTCTGGGTCAGAGACGGGAGAAACTTTCTTTAAAATTCTATTTTAATGTAAAAAGTCATCCTTCTCATCCTCTTTTAAAGCATATTTTTAATCCTCTTCATCATCGACTTTTTAACGCACGCCCATCATGCATTCCATCTTTTGCATTGAGAATTCGTTCCATTCTTTCATCTCACAACATTGACGATTTTAAGGTTCGCCCTATCTCATTTTTCATTCCACCCTGGCACCATCATCAAATCATTGTTCTTAATATTTTTTACAAATTTTAAAAAAAGTTCTACACCAGAAGTTGCTTTTACAAGTATATTTTATTATCATAGACATTATTTCTCTAATTTTAAGTCCATATATACGGATGGGTCGAAAAGCCAGGGGCATGTCGGAGCTGCTGCAGTTCATGACAGTACCATCATGTCCCAAGAACTGCACCATAGCAGCTCTGTCTTTACAGCTGAGTCTCTGACTATTCTATTGGCCTTGCAATTTATTTTAAAGCAAGGCCATGGTCAGTGGATTATTTACACAGATTCCAAGAGCTGTTTAGATGCATTAAGTAATCCACTGAACCAGACCCATCCTTTTATCTTAGAAATTTTAAAACTTCATATCACACTTTTAGACAGACATTTTAAAATCCTTTTTTGTTGGATCTCAGGTCATGTGGGGATCATGGGTAATGAACGCGCAGATTCCATCGCACGATCAGCAAGTGGACCTAGGAGCACTTGGCTCTGCCCTGACGACGCAAATAAAGCTTGTGACACTGCTCTGTCTCTCACTTGGCAGGCCATGTGGGATGCACAGACAGATAACAAGCTGCGTTCGTTTCAGCCCTCAATTTCAAGATTCGCGCCCATTCAGCAATCTCGGAAAAGGGAAGTGCTCCTGACACGCCTTAGAATTGGTCACACTCGTTTTACCCATGTGCATCTTCTGCTGGCAGAAGATGCCCCCACATGTAATACCTGTGGGGTTATTTTTTCAGTTTTTCATGTTTTGAACGAATGTCCGTGTTTTAATACCTTCAGACAGCGGCATTTTAATGCCAACCATCCTTCACTTTCATCTATATTATGTTCACCACCTCACAGAAATCTTTTTAAATTTTTACATGACATTGGATTTTATCACCTTATTTAAATACTTCGTGTTATTTTGGATTTTTTCAATCTTTTAAATATTAATTGATATTCACTTTTAAAATATTTTAAAACTGATTGACGATTGTTTGGCGCAGTATGGCCCACGTGTTGCCCTTGCGCAGTTAAACTCTAACCAACCAACCAACCCAGCAAAATAAAATAACAAAACCTTTCCTCTCAAGTTTGTGTAACAGAGAACATATGTCAGGAGCTATTGGATGACATATGTTATTAAAGTGCTTCAGGTTGTATTCAGATTATCTGGCGTCGTCAGCAACACGAGGACTATAATGTGCCGAAACATTCGCCATTAGACAAGCCGACATACATTTACAAACACCCATGCCAAACACGGGACTCGAACCCGCAACCTCGCGGTCTAGAAGCTAGCACGCTAACCACTATACCGTTTGGTCGTCTAAAGTGCTCCAGGCTTGTTAAAGCACTTAAGCTATCGCTGTATACACAAAACTTACGATGGGAGCAAAATGAAATATGTAGCAGAGCACAAAAGATTGCCACCATCTCAGAAGTAAAAACCGAGCAGGATTTATGAAGCGTGAAGCTAACTGTGGAAGTGTCAGACACAACACAACAGCCAACACGTTCACCTGCTTTGAATCCATCAGTATAGACTGCATGATAATCACTATACTGAGATCGGTGTAAACAAAAGATCTTCTGCAAAATTTCTGGGGCAGTGTCTGCTTTGTAATGCATCGCAAATGGATTTAAAAACTGAAATGATGGAATATCCCATGGAGGAAATATCTGAGAATTAGCCAGCTGGATATCTAGGTCACTTAGAGCTGCATCCGACAGAACAGATTGAGCTCTTTCAGAAAATGGGCGAATGCTAGATGGACGTGCATTATATAGCCTACCAAGATATGCGTCAAGACTCAAATTCCGTAAAGGATGAGAACAGTGGCGGCTGGTGCAGGGGGCCAGGGGGGGCCCGGGCCCCCTCACTTTTTTGGTCGGTTCCCCCCACAATTTTTTTTTTTTTTTTTTTAATTTTTTATTAGTTACTAGTTAATATACTGATTTATCTGAAGTTTTAATCTTGAAACTGACCATTTTCACTCAACTAATAAATTTCCTTATGAATGAATATTTAAGTCGCCTGATTGAGCTTCTTTTCCTTTGCCCGTAGAAGAAACTTGCTGGAAAAAAGACGAAGGGGCGGGGGTGAGAGACTGACTTTCGCCACCTGCAATATCCTGCAAGCCCCTTGTGTGGTTCTCAAATTACAAAATTCCTGAGTTTCGTGTTTTGGCACTGTCTTCTGATCTATATGATAAGGAGATCCCCGGCCGAAATAAAAGTTAATCTCATTAGATCAGAGACCCAATATGAATGTTACGCATCGATATTTTTTATTTTATTACTAGGCTCATAAAGTTTAATGATGTAAGACTAATTCGCTGCTGAAGGAATGAATTTGAAATGCCCAACTAAGATATTTTTTATGCTCATCTGTGACCGTTTGAAAAAATAAGTTGAATGAAAGTAACTAACTTATTTCGCACAAAAACTAGGACGGTCTCTCCTTGATTGTCGGTCTGTCTTGTGGAAAGAGAGAAGATCTCACTCAAAAGAAGAATCCTTGTTGTTTCTAAAAACTGAAATTGTTCCTCTGAAAGTAATTTCCAATGTAGCTCTAACCGACTAGGCACATTTTTCTACAATCCTGGTCGGATGTATGACGAAAGAGTGAGCCAAATTTTTGCATCAGATATTATTGTTCAATCTTCCTCTTGATTAGAAGCCAATTTGTTATACAGTATTAGTGTGCGGATACCCCTTAAAATTTATTTGCTATAAAAAAATCACGTACGTAAATAAATTACAAAAATAAAAGCTTAAACCATAACTAAAAAAAAAAGAAGAAAAAAAAAAGAAAGAAAAAAAACTTTAAATAATCGTACTATAGTACGATTGCAATTCTACAGAATATTGTAAGAACCCATAATTCCTATTAAAACTCTAACAGCCTAACGCTATTAGAATGACTATATGAGGATAATCTTCTTGCCCTCTTCAAAAGATGTTAGTTTACCCAGACTGTGCTTGGGGGAACAAAATGTCTCCTTACTTCGGTCGACCTTGAATTTGCATCTTAAAGAGCAAAGAGATACGACAGAAAATTCTATAATGTGGCGAGGGCCATTCCTTCCCTTTCACGTGACATCCTGTTTTTTCCTTAGTTTTTTCGTCATACCATGGGTATGAGTATCATATTACTAATACCCCTTCAGGTCCTGGGGATCTGCATGGAAATGGTCAATTCTTATTTTTCTTACTTTAAAGTCAGGGATCAGGCGTTTATCTTTAGTGTCTTCAACTTGTACGACTGCGAAAGAATTTACACCAATAAATAACCACGGTAAGTTTTTTTTTTTTTTTTTTTTTTTTTTTTATTTTACTCTTTATTTAGTAAAATGTAAGAGTCTACAATTGGTTTTTGTTCAGATATTTACTTTTTGTTTTGAAAAATAACTGAGTATTTAAATTTCGTTCAAATGATCAGAAGTGTTGATTTGTCTTACCTCTCCCAATGATATTTGATATTGTTGCACAAATTGTCTGTATATAGTTTAAATAGTGACGTATTATTTTAAAATTCTATTGTAATTTATTGTATCTTATTTCATTTATTAACAGCGATTATACAGGTTAGAAAAAGGTGTAACACCTAAAGCAATCGAGAAATTTCGAGATGTTTCTTTTCCGACGAATTGGCTGGAAATTTCGGGAATGTTCTCTCGCGACAAGTATAAATAAGACTGCAGATCGGGAAAGTTTTCAGATTGACTTCGGAGTTCGATGAAAGCTGTTCGCTTTGTTTACTTATTAGAGTGAGCTTGTATAATCGCTGTATTCGAAGTTGGTTTTTTGTTGAAGCTTGTGTTGAAGCTTAAGAGTGATAACACTGTTGCCTTTGAATAAATTCTGTGAGTTTTCTGAAGTGAATAAATAGTAGTTTTTATCTTAAAAACTGTGCCATCATTGCCTTAGAGGAAAAATTCATAACAATATAGTATACAATTATTAACGTAACTCTCCGGTACAATCAATAGATGAATTTCTATAACGACAGCAAAATATTTCCTTATCAAATCAAAATAAGTGGTTTGGCTAGAATTGGGCAGAAACTACATTTATCCTTTTACTGGGTATTACAAATAAAAGAGAAGATGATCTAATTTTAGAAAAAAATTCTGTAATAAATAAGTAGGTGTACAGCATTGGAAAAGATATCATACAGGATATTCGAAATTAAAAGTTTAAAGTTAGTTCCATACTTTTTAACTTCTTTTCAAAGTATTAAGAATCATGGTCAAAACCTTGTATTTTTAACGACTGCTATATCCGAACTGATTGACACCCGAAGCAATCGAGTCAAGCCGTGTGCTCTGTAATTTGTTTTCAAAGCGAGTAGACACATCAATAATTGTGACTGATATCTTGGTTTCGATTGTTGAGTTCCTCTGCAGATTTTCAGGATTTCTTCAAGTTTAAAATACATATGCTGTGCATTTTCTCTTAAAAGATTTCTTGAAAAACGTTCTTTCCTCGATAGAAGAACTAATATATTAGAGTCCAAATTTTGATTGAAGGATATTCCGTTGAAGTATAACTCTCCCTTAGCTCTTGTGCCAAAAAAAATATACGACATATAGATCATTATATTCAAAGAATATCAAGTAGTTCAATTTAAAACTATTGAACTGGTCAATATAACAATGCCTTCAATTTTATTTTGTTTGTAAACTTGTAAATATTGCACTTTCAAAGGTTTTGTAATATTTTATTAACTCTATTATACAAAAATCAAAATTATTTTGCATGAATTAATAATTAAAATATCATTGACTGAAATATTAGTAGCATTACTCATGACTTAATTTTTTTATTTCAATTATTTTAAAAACCTTATTTGTTGTTGTAAGCAAGCATATATATATATAATTTTTTGGTATCGGGCCCCCTCACTTTCACTGCTCACTAGCCGCCACTGGATGAGAAGGATCAGATTTTATTCTACAGTAGTAGTTAGCGCTTAAATTTTACGCCTAAGGTCAAGTGGGAGTTGACAACACTCTGTTAACAGACTCTCAATGGGTGAGGTGAGAAATGCACCTAAACAAATACGGGCAGCAGTATGGTGGACGGTATCCAATCTGCGCAGAAGAGATGCTCCTGCTGAACCATAACGCAACGCATCCGTAGTCAATACGAGACAGGATAATTGAATTATAAATATTGCAGTTGTTATTCTATTGGGTTTGGTTGTGGTTGAAGCATTGGATTTCGATGTACTGGAGATTTGGATTTGGCAAGGATACGAGATATTGGTTTGGATACTAAATGCTGTTTAAAGGCTTCGGTGGTTGAACTGCAGCGGAGTAAGTTTTTTGACCTGTTTTAGATGGTAATGCTGGTACCATTGCATTTGCCTCGGCGTAAGACACGTTACTTGTGGATTTAACTTCTTGGATTTTCTTTTCACGCAGCCATACAGGGCCTGATCGGGAATACGCAGAGTGGGCGCCATCGCAATTAATGTAATGGGAATCTGCGCTGCAATCCCGATCAGCGTGGTCTGCTTTTCCACAGTTACCACAAGTGTCTGGCCGATTGCACGCGTTCCTGGAGTGCCCGAACCGTTGGCACTTAAAGCAGCGCAACGGATTCGGAATATAATAGCGTACAGGGCAGTTCAGGTAACCAGCTTTAATGTTTGTAGGTAAAACAGGTGTATTAAACGTTAAGATGATATGTTTGGTTTTTATGATATTGTTCTGTTTTTTTATTGTAATGCGATGAGCACGAATCACGCCCTGGCTCCAGAGCTCAGAGAAGAGTTCGTCCTCATCTACATTTTGTAAGTCGAATTCTGATATTACTCCTTAGCTGTTGTTTAAAGTCTTGTGAGGCATTGTTGTTACGGATAAAGTTGCAAGCGTTTTAAGGTTGTGTAGGGATGAGACTGTAGGGGATTAGCTGCTTGAATTAGTAGATCGCCGAAACGTAAGCGTTTGGTGGATTTAGGGTCACCTATTGCACTTTGCAAGGCCTTCTGGATAAAGAAAGGAGATTTTGATTTAAATGATGGATCGGTCGATTGTATTATATAAAAGGTCGGTAAGGTGATAGAAAGTTTCTTAGTTTGTTTATTTTCAATTTTTGCATCAGATGGACGTTTGGTATGGGATGTTTTTTGGTGATTTGAGGCTTCACCAATGCCTGTAGAAGAAAAAGTTGCCATATTGAAGTTTGTATTTGTTCGTCTCGATGCGTCCCCACCCACCGCAGAGCCCAACAAGGGGAGACCCTTAGGGTCTCAGGGATAACATCGAGATATAGCATTACGGCTTCGGGTTGTAGATCCGCAGGGCAACACTAACCGCAATGCTAACCCTAGGTAGTGAAGATGGAATTTACACTACCAGCCGATTGACAGAAGGGGGCTACCTTCTGCCACCCGTCTACAGTGAATCCTGGGCCAAAGGGCACGCATGCGAGGACCCAACCATGTGAATCCTGCGCAAGGTAACCCCAGGATCCCATTCTACCCCTTACGGGACGCCACACACGGCAAACACGTGGGTTGGTATAATCCAACAAAAAAAAATCATATAAATAAATCCAAAAGTATAAGAAATATAAACCAAACCCAGAAATATAAGTAAAAAAATACCAAAACGAGAACGTAAGACAATATATGGAATTGAAAGAATGAACAAAATAAAAAAAGTACCAAAACAGTACATACGGTTGGGCATAACAAAAAAGGAAAGAAAATGGTAGGCACAACTGGGGTACCTTGGGTTCGCCAAGCCTGTACTCACAAGATGTGAGCCCCCGAGGGGGAATCAATATTTATGATTTCTGTCCACAACTTAAAGGTGCATTAAATGTTGAATAATGTGGGTTTTTTTTCTGCTTGTTATAGCTGTGGATTAAATATATATTTTAATCTATAATAATAAAACAAGCTGTCTGTCCGTCTGTGGCTCTATAGAAACCTACTTAAAATTAGAACAAGAATATTAGAATAGAATATTTACAAGAAACAATCCTGCGTTCGTGCAAGGAAGGGTCAGATTTGGCAGTGGGGTACTAATTGATCTGGGCTGGCATCTCTACTGATGGACGCAACGACCTCCACATGAGACTATTTAAAAAACACTATTCTACAACAATTTTTTATCGAAAACTTTGCCCATTCATCAAGCTGAGTCAAATGGTAGCTTATTGTGTGAACTATCATACGCATTTGTGGGCGATGAAGCATTTGTCCTTCGAACTGACTTCATGAAGCCGTGTAACCAAAAAAACTGCGAATGATAGGAGAACATTTAATTATAGATTATCTCGAGCCAGGCAAGTGGTCGAGAACACTTTTGGCATACTAGCCAACTATTTCTGAATTTTGTATAAAAATATGAAGCTCTTTGCTGCCTATTCATTCTTGGAGATATAGAAAGGAGTGACCTATGTTGTTACTAAAAGTAGCAAACAATATCTGATAACATAAAATATAAATTTGAATGCTGAATGTCAATGCAAAATAAATTTCATTAACTGCAACATTTTGCATTCACAGTTATCCCTTATACTTGTATTGATTACGCAGTAAAAAGCATAACATTTGCAAGGACATATATAATGTGCATAAAGCATGTTGTAGCAGCCGGCAACAGATGGCGTTGCACTTTCCTACCAATAAATCAGTTTATAATAAATTCAACAGTATAAAAGCCGAGTAATCTGTCTTTACCTCGAGGATCCTTTTGGTAGACATGGGTTATGAAGGGCTACATTGGTGACCAGCAAACAATGAAATGAACACGCAAAAAACTAATTCCTCTATGGATGGTACACAATTAACAGTATACTTGCTAATTGCGAAAAAATATGTCGCCACAAGCAAAAAAAATAATAAATAAATACAAAAAAATATCGGTTAACTTAATAAGGCTCCCGATCACGCAATGGCAACTATTAACTGGTGGTAACGTTTATCGAATTCCATCTCTGATAAAATTCTGGAGGAAGAGTAATGTAGTAGCAGTCAACAGATGGCGTTGCACGTTCACATCAATAAATTAGCTTACAACAAATTCAGCAGTATAAAAGCTGAGTAACCCGTCTTTACCTTGAGGATCCTTTTGGTTACAAGGGCTACAACATGTTGTGCGTCAACAAGAGATTTCGGTCACTGAACAAGATGCTATTGCATTATGCTTTTAAAGCAAATAGCGGATCTAATGAACTGTAACAATCTTTTTTCTACTTTTAATTTGCATTTCTGCTTTTAGTTTCAATTTAAAATATTTTGGATGCTTTGTTAGCTTCCGTAGTAGAAGGTGTGTGTTGTGTGTTTCGTGATGTTTTGATAAAGTTTATTTAAAAATAGAATGGCTCTGTGTCAGTTACTGTGTTTAATAAGAACTTGAATTTTAATAAGATAAGGTTATGGGCCTTACTAACCCTTGACTTTCATTTCTGACATAGAGTCCAAACAATTTTTCTGAAGATCGCAAAAGTGACGATCAAACATGGCACAAGATAACAACTTTACATTCTTGAAACTATCCGACTTCCATTATGGTTCATGGAAGCTGGACATGAACGTACCATTGATGGAAAGAAAGTGCTGGCAATTCATTAAAAGGAACTGAAGAAAGATGCGACAGAACATGACAAGAGATTTTTGTTGGAGAAAACAGCAGGCGTATACCACTATTTTTCAAGATAAGAAAATACCAGACATTGCTTTACATTAACACAATATGGGAAAATAGCCTGGAAACTCCTCAGAGACAATTTTGAACCCGTCAAAAACACGTATAGCCAGCCTCGAGGACTATTTCTCGCTTTGTTTTGATTCAGTAGATGAAACAATTATAATATATTGCCAGTGAGTCATTGATAAGAAACAAGAAATCAAAGACACAGGATTTGAATTCCTGAACTACTTGCTTGTCTCCAATTAATACGAAGTGAATGAAATGAAAAACATTTCTAGGCAACTCATAATAGTCTATCCGTATTGAGCTAAAATATAAAAATGAAGTGGAGAATCCAGCTATCGTCGAAAATGCAATGTTTTCTAAACTGACATTAATGACAACATTCACGACCTGATGGCACTATAAAAAAAATACATGCTCAGAGCGACACATGTATCACGATGCCCAGAAGAATTTGTAACAATTTTCAGCAAGCAGACTTTTTTGCTTAAGTTTAAAAAACCTTTGCCACTTCAAGTGCAATCCTGTTTGGAAAGGTTATATTGCAGCTGGCCAATGAAAGGAGAACTTGTATCACCAGTGGGTGGTATCGTGCTTCCAAATAGCTCTTGAAATCTGCATAAATAACCCATTAGAAATACACTTGTTTTAAAATATATTGCAAGGCCAAGAGGCTATGAATTCAGCAGTAATAATGGAGCAGTTTTGATGCAGTTTATGAGAGAGGATATCATCATGAACATGCCCATTTCCAACACTATCAGGTTTGGTTTATTTGATTTTACTGGTACAAGTCTATACTAGTAAAAAATCTATAAGTTATAAAAGAAGTAACAGAGTAAAATATGTACAGAAGTGAAAACAGTAGAATCCATGCATATGATTTGATAAAATGAATGAAAGACTGTTCATGAAGCTAAAAATAACAGTAAAACAAAATCAACCAGTTAAAAAAAAAAAATACAGCTTGGATAAAAAACCTGTGCAATTTAAAAAGAGAAAAAGCGATGGATGTGTGGTGGGTGACTCAATAAAATAGGTGATGAGGTGTTAAAAAAAACGACAAAAACATGAGTAATGCTTAGAGGTTGTTGACGGAGATGGCATACTGGAGCAGTTTCGCCTAACAAAAGATGTTGGTGTGTGCATCTGGAATGGCCCATTTGAAGTCGAGTAACACATCATTCCATTTGCATGGCAATGATAGAAGGACTAAAGTAGTTGGGTGTATGCTAAAGTTGGTTGGTTTGAGCTTTACTGGCACAAAAGCAACTTTAATCAATCACTATCAGATAGCCATATATATGGAATCAGAATGCAAAGCAAATTTCGTCTCTTGCCAAGTTAAAACTCGGCTAACATCCTGTAAAAATTGCTGTCCTATTCTTACTGCAATGTTAAGACTCAAGCTGCTCGACACCCTTGAGATTCTCAAAATATGACCTAGGTCGTTTTAAAAAAAACATTGAAATTGTAAGAAAATGGTGTTTACATTTGTGGAACATTAAGCATTCATTTGCAAAATAAGATAAGAAAAAAAATTTCATCAAAAAGTTACAATGGAGTTTAATTGAATAATATAAAAGCAATTCAAACGTGAATGTTAAAAAATGCAAGCAAGAAATTATGCTATGTTTAAATACATATTCACTATGATGAGTAAAAAATAATTTCTGTGAATACAAATTGAATATTATTCTACGAGAAGGATAGCTTTAAGATACAAGTACTTTTTGTAATGGAACCAACCAGCCCTACAAGGAACAGTGTATTTAAGGTTTAAACGTCCTACTTTTTAGGCAAAAGTTAATTTTCTTTAGCCACCAAAAAAAACTGTACCTTATTTAGTTCCTGTTCATGGCAAATTCCCAGTTGATCGTGCATTCAAGCATGAATTTTGTAAAAAGAGCAGATTGTAAGACGAAAGCATGAATACAATTTTTTAAGAATTTGTATTTACAGAGGGAGTAATGGGAAGCGTGTTTTGCATATTTTGTGCAATATTTTTAGACATTCGTATTCTCATTTGGTTGGTTTTATTGTGTTCTGTTATGGTTTGGTGTCATAGAGGCAACATAAAATGGGAACAGAAAACAGAAACACTTTGGATATAAAATTGATTTGGTATGGTGAGAAACATTTTTTAGTTTATTTTTAAAAAATGATAAAAATATGGGCATTGTCGAAAACTGAAGAGGATGTAGTGGCCTACCTTCAATACTATGAAATTCTGCCATACAAAATTATTATTTTTTTTTATTTGTCTTTTGTGTCAATAAAAAAGAAACATTTGGCGAGAATTCTATTGGACGAAAATGTAAGATGTTTAATCCTTAAGTATGAAGGATAGCTTTATAAAACCAAGTAGTTTTCATAAGAAAATAAATAATTGAAGGATTGGTTGTTTCCAGATAATCTGGTGAGCTACATGGACGAATTAAAATCTCTAAGGACTCGATACACCACAAATCAACCAATATTCGTTCATAAAGATCTTAAATCTTGCTCTCGTGTTTTTGTGAAAATGGATCGAGTTAAAAACCACCGGAAGCAGCTTATGAGGGACCATTTTCAGTGTCAGAGAGACATAAAAAATATTTCTCTGTTATTATTAAAGATAAAAAAGTGCATATTTCAATTGACAGGCTTAAGCCAGCTTATGTGTTAAAAACTGATACTGGTAATATGCCTGAAACACAATTTGAAAGTAAGACAATAATTCAGTCATACCAACTCCTCAGGTTATACATGGTAATGATAACCCTGTCAATAATACTCGATGTGGTAGGAAAGTTAAAATTCCAGTGGGATTTCAGGTTGGTTGGTTGTTTTCAGATTATCTGGTGAGGTCGGCAACAAGAGGGCTATAATGCGCCGAAACATTCAACATTTGACAAGCCAACATACATTTACAAACATCCATGATTGACACAGGACTCAAACCCGCAACCTCACGGTCTAGAAGCTAGTATGCTAACCAATATACCGTTAGGTCGGCAAATTATTGAAGGAAAAACCAACCACAATTAGATTTATTATGCTGGGTTGGTTGTATTCAGATTATATGGCGCCATCAGCAACAAGAGGGCTATAATGCGCCGAAACATTCGTCATTAGACAAGCCAACATACATTTACAAACACCCATGCCAACGCGGACTCGAACCCGCAACTTCGTGGTCTAGAAACTAGCACGCTAACCACTATACCGTTTGGTCGGCCTATAATGTGCCGAAACATTCGTCATTTGACAAGCCAACATACATTTACAAACACCCATGCCAACACGGGACTCAAACCCGCAACTTCGTGGTCCAGAAGCTAGCACGCTAACCACTATACCGTTTGGTCAGCTTTTATTATCCTGGGCTAGAATAGAATGAAAACTATTCATATGTGATCGAATAGTTTTTGAGAAAAATTAATCTCAGAAATGATGTTGAACTCTTCATGGTTGGTATTTTTTTCTGGAGCAAGAGCTCAGTAAGGCCATACTGAGCCGAATTATCGTTAGTCAGATCTTAACTTTTTAGAGTAAGCAAGGTAAAAAACTTTACTTATGTTTTATAATACTTAAGTTAAAAGCTTATAAAATTTATCAAACAAACTAAGTATTAAATAAAGTGATAAAAACCAATTTCTATTAAAATTTTAAAAAGGTGGTTATAGGGAGATAATAAAAGGAGTGACAATGTTGGAGGAGTATTATGAAAGTGACACATACATATGAAATTAAAAACTGGACAATCAAATAAAATATACAAAACAATAAAAGAAGCATTCTACGAAGTGCATGTGGGGGCCCCCCTCAGCCAGCAGAAGGTGAACATGAGTGAAATGAGTGTGGCCCATACGTAATCGGGAAAGAATGACTGCCTCCTTCGGTTTTGATTAGAAGAGTCAAATCCGACTGCAAGAGGTTGTAACCAGTGCAAATTTATTATGATGCTCTTCCCAGATGCAATCTTTGCAATTGTGTCAACTCGTTCATTGCCCATGATCCCCACATGACTAAAGATCCAACAAAAGAAAATTTTAAAATTCAAAGATGCAAGACAGGAATGAATATTTAAATTGTCATTAATGAAGAAATGGTTTGGATTCAATGAATTATTCAGAGCTTCAAAACAGCTCTTTGAAAAAATTCCATGGTCATGTTGTAGTCCGTTGAACTAATCATCTTGGCAAAAATCGTCAAGTCCTCATACTGCATCTATACCAATCGAGTATATTTAATAAGTTCAGTCTCATGAAGGTAACTTAAATTAGAATTGAAGTCACTATTATGAGCAATTATTAGTGAATCATTGCACTCCATTAACAAGAGAATTTAAAATGATCATTTCCAGTAAGAAATGTCAACACGCAGATCACTTCTTTGTAGTCAATTTTCAAATGCAGAAAATACTGTTTCTGTTTAGAAATTTGGTATATCAAATATATCATCAGCACAGTAAATAACACAAAACTGACCATGCAAAGTCCATTATTTTGATAAACTTTCCTAGATATAAGTTGTAACAGTCTTCAAATAATAGAGAAACACAGCAATTTCCACTGGCATGGCTATATTGAGTTTTCATAGCACAAAAGCTACACAAGACCCATATTCTTAGAGCTTCACTTGATTTCGTTAGGGTATCAATTAATATAATCTTTTTAAAACTGAAGCAATCCAAACAGTGGACTACATTATGGTTCCACTTTTTTTTATTCTTGCACATTCTCATCTTGATTAAGCTGGTCTTCAGAAATTGTCTTTTCATTGGGATGACAGAGAAGCCATATTCAGCTTCATGGATTGGAAATAAACTTATTCAAGTGTAATAATTCAGCAGTAATTACAGTTCGGGGATAATCAGAAGTTTTTAAATCAGTAAAAGTTCAATTCATAAAATCGCCAAATAATAGACAGTAAATAGATCCGAAAACAATAGCTCAGGGATAATCAGTTCACTTGATTTAAAAAAGTTCGATCATTTAAAAATACAGAAATCTTGCAATAGTAGGCAAATATGCTTGCATGCGTTAGCTTGGGAATAATCCGTCATTTAATTTGTTGAAGTCTGATGATTCGCAAGGACAAAATAGCACACAATTTCGCAGTCGTACAACAACCAAGCAGTCATTTCAGCTGAAGAAGTTGAAACTAATTCATCATCCATCAGAGTCGATTGCAAATTCATCTAGAATCCCAAATGATAAGCGCAATAGTTCTGGGAAAACTAGATGAGTTGATGAAATGCACGATCAGAAAATAAAATACATTCAGTGAAGTTTCTTTTCCAAGAAAAGCAATTTCTCTTTCTCCGAATCGCAGAGAAAATGTCCGATCACTTAACGTTTTTAAAAATAATATATGGAGAACGGATTACTTATTAACATATTCCAGGAATTCCAATTCGATACGCACGTGTGGGAATTATGGGTATGCTATGAGCATAGACTTGCCGCCTTCTGGTGTTTAATAATTTGAGGCTAAAAAGCAGCACTCAGAATAATATCAGGGTTACAATACGCAACGATGCGTCACCGCTGGCAGCGTGTAAACGCATCATTCCAGTCTCAGGATAAGCCAGTTTGTCACATGATCGCCTCTGGCTGGTGATTCCAGTAGATAAAACATTTTCTATTTACTGGAGCGTCAACTCCCCTCCCCCACCACTCTTCCTACCTTATTCATACTCTCGTACACCGTGTAAAACACCTGCAGTAGTTTTATTTCGCTGAAATTTTTAAAGACTTGAATGATGATGTTTATAACAAGAACAAGCTTTATGCCAAATCGTTGGAATGATATGGATTATATAATGAAAAAAGCAACTGTCAAGGAAAACAGTCATTCTCCTAACATCTAGCTTTGGGTTAGTATAATTATTAGTATTTTTTATTGTGTTAAAACATACAAATATATTTTTAAGTAATTTTCGTCATATTCTGAAAAGCAACCCTAGTAAGCTTGGCGACGGCAGAAGAAATCCTTCGCTGAATTGAAACGGCACTGTGTTTCACAATCACATTATAATATGCCTAACTACAATGTTTTTGGTTGCACTTATAGAGATAGTAGGAAAATAATACCTGTTAAAACCACTCGTATGTAAGCCTATAACTGTTCCTTTTTACTTATTGATTTTTAAAATATTTTAAATTATAATGTAACTTTTAATAAAAGATAAGAATTATCTAATCCCATATTGATTGTGTCTGAGGGAAGCATCTGTGACATTTGGCATTCATATAATTTCCAGAAATAGTTCCTTAATTACTTTTGAAATACTACTTCTGCGATAATCTGATAATCAAAAGCAGTTGAACATTAGCGGTTGTTTACATTTACGTTTTCTAATTGAATTAAAATACTTAAAAATTTTACTTATATCTCGTGTAGTATATTATATTCAAAAGTAGTATGTCTTAAATAATGGCTACTAGAATGAATTATGTGTGCCAACGTTAAGAATGTCAACAATAAGATGTTTGTTTACATTTGGGTATTTGAATTTAGTTAAAATTCTTGTGAATATATAGAGTCAAATAATGGTAGTTTTAAAGCTGTTATAGTTGGAACTATGCTTTAAGCTTAAATGTTTTGGTACAAATTTCAGTCACAAATTTACTCAGTTATTACACAACATAAGGAGGACCCAACATGAGATGGATTTCACAGATGGATAATTTATGCAGTTTTTTTTATCAGCAAATTTTGTAGATATGTGTATTTTGTTTAAAGATTAACATTTTAATTTCAATATTTGTTTGCTCTTCTAGGTTGTGAAAGAAAACTAACAAGCAGAGTGCCACTTAGTCTTCATCAACTGTTAGACTTGAAGTAATTGGCTGTCGAATGTTATCACAATTGACTCCTTTTATCTCTGAATGCATGTTGAGTGTTTTTGTAAATTAAGTTCTACTGCTTGTGCGAAATTTGAATAGGTTAATTGCATCAGAAAGTTTTACCCTGAATGTGAAAGAAACTAATTCGTAACTAAAAATTGTTTGTTTTTGAATGTCATTTAATGGAAAATTTATGCCATCAATAACAAATGTTTTTTAGTCTGAATCAGAGATAGGATAGTAAGTCAAAAAATTCTTTGAAAACAATGCTAATCCAATTAAAATTTCTTTTCTAGGTTGTGAAAGAAAGCTAACAAGCAGAGTGCAACTTGTCTTCATCAACTGTTAGACTTGAAGTAATTGGCTGTCGGATGTTATCACAATTACAATAAAGCATTGAACCACTTAAGCAGAGAGTTAAAATGTAATGAAAGTTAGTATAAATGTGTTGTAAAAAAAACTTGCAGCAAAGTATAAGGTGAATGGAGAAATTTTTTTTTTAAACACTTGGCTGAAATTATCAACGTTGTTATTTTGGCTAAGGAAACAACTTTATTTGTGAAAATGTTTCTGAAATTTTTGTATTTTCAAATGTATTTTGGGAACTGACAAAAAGAGTGCTGATGAATAACAAGAAAAGGTATAAAGGCATTTAAATTTTACTCCTCTACAAGAGTGTACAAGTATGCAAGAGATGTCTTCGAATTGGTTTTTGCTGATTTGTCTGCCACTCGAATATGTTGCAATGGCTTAGAATGCAAACCAAGATTTTCATCCAACGCATTTAAACTATTATAGAAAAAAGTTGTTTATTCTTACTGGCTGACCTTTAAAAATTTCTATTTGTATTTACATCCAACTTTTTTGTTTCTGTGAAAATAATAAAAATTGAAACATGCAAGCTGCAACTTCTCACTAATACTGCATAATGTGTTATAGTTAATTTGTTATGCTACTCAAATATTTTAATATGTAACAATATGCTTTTATTTAAAATTACCAGCAACATCAAGTCTTTAAATGCATCTCGACTGAAATCCCCTCTGACACTTTTCCCACATTTTTTTTCTAGTCAGCTTCATGTAATTATTTTCATGGTACAGCATTAGTCAGCACTTTTTGAAACCTTCCCAGGATTGCAAACTATTTAGTATTCACTATTGCATCATGGAACTAGTTTTAACGTCAGGGGTGCAACCAGAAAATTTCTGTGGGAGGGGTCTTTCCATCAAGTTAATTTTTGTATTTCTATTACAAAAACAAATCCTACGTAAAAATTCCTCATCTTATATTTTTCACAAATCAATATTTTTGCAGTTTCTTAATGTGTCTCATATGCCAAAATATTATTATGGTTTTTGTCCAGTATTCAAGTTATACATAAAAACCTAATATGGCATTTTTTTTCTATATCCTGTATTATCCATGTAACCTAGATCATAAATCGATGCAAAAATGTTCTTGTTTATTCAATTAGAGAAGGAGCAATATTTTTAGGCGAATAGACACAAACACCAATATCAGAATCATTTTATATATCTGTTTGATATTTTTTTTACATAAACTTCAGGGCATTTCCTAGTGCACTGAACTACCATTTTGAGATTTTGATTTTAAATGTGTTTTTTTTTTTTTTGGAGAATTTTATGTAATGACAGTTGTTGTTTTCTCGAAGAAAGTAAGGTTATGTAAACCAACACCCATACCTCAGTTAAAATTTGGAATATACCTATTTCATAGTTCAAGGCCCTAAAGGATAGTTCAAACAACATGTTAGTCAAAGAAAATTTCATAAAATGTAAGTGGAATTTTTTTTTACGTTGTTAACGTTTATATAAAAATTAGTCTAAAAATGTTTCAAATTTTGAAAAATATTCAATATTTAAAAATATTTTTTTAGTCCATGCCTTCATTTTGAGATGTTTTACCTTAAAATGCCAAAATTATGCTAATTAAATTGAAATTTAAAAAAAAAGTCTCCGAACCTAGTCGGATACCTTAATGGTGTTTGAAATAAAAGGCATGAAGCACTGAAACACAATAACAACATTTGGAAAATAGACATCCATGTTTATAAAATTTTTAAACAATACTTTTTATTGGACCCAAGAAGTCAAAAAGCAATCTACAATGATTTTTTGATAGTATGAGATTTACAAATATGTCATTTATTTCAGTTTTGGAGTCTAATACCTACTTTAGTGCGATACATTAACTTACTCTGTCTGAATGACGGTAGATTAAAAACGTATCCTTTGAAATTATTTTCGGTTACCAAGTGTTTCTTATTCATAACAAAACACTGGGAATGTTGGGGATTCTAGGGGGGTGTTCTAACCCTAAAAACCTTTAACCTGGTTGCACGCCTGTTTAAAGTTCCAGCAATCTTTGTATTTTTGGTTTGTACGTTTAACAACCTATTTTTGTGCCTGATAACGGTTTCTCATTCCAGGACATACAACTTGACATGGATTCTGAACCCCAATGAACATTGACGCCTAACACAGGATTCAAACATGGCACTTTTGATAGGCGAGACCAGAATCGAGATGGGAATTGCTTTACTCACAGGCTTTTGTTTCCAATGAATTCTATTATTAGCAATACTTTTAAAATTGGCTTCTGAATCTTGATCAACTCGGACCTGTCGTAAATCGCTCCTCTTCCTTGTTCATAAATCTTCAACTGCAATAACGATCTGGGATGATTCTTTTCAAAATTTAAAAAAATGGATTATTTTATTGAAATAGACACTTAGGATTTTTTTTTTTTTGTAAAAACTTATACTGGTGGTATTTAAGTGCAAATTTAAATGTTTTTAGTTATTGATTTTTAGACTTTCCCAATTTTATTGTAAGAATAAAACATCTATATGAAATTTATTTGTCTGACTCTTTCACTGGTGTTATTTCATTTATATGAATAGAATTCCAAAGAAGATTCAAGCGCAAATTACGAACTTGATTAAAGTACAAAATCTTTTTTAATGAAAAGATAAATTTAGTCATTTTTTTTAATCCAAATTATTTAATTTCAGTATGCTTACAAATTGCTTAACTAATGATATTTAATTTGCTAACATTTTTAAGATGAAATTTTAATCTTAAAGAATTATCAATCAAATAAAGAATATGTATCAAAACCCTAGTCCACAGAAAAACGAATATTTAGTTTTTAATTCAACATCAAAATAAGTTAAGGGGAGGGGGGGGGGGAAATTACATTTAACTTCCTTTGTTGGACAGGCTTTTTTGATTTAGGTAATATGTATTTCGTATAAAAGCATTTTCTAAGATTTCCACCTTTTGTCCTGCAAATTTACATTTAACTCGATATTAGAAACAAAATAGAGAATTGTTTTAAAAACAAAAAGAAACCATAAGTTTTATTCCAAATTTTATGTATATGAAGATTTTAGGAAGTGCAAAGGAGTAGAGGATTGTACTAAGTTATTTAAAACATTTATGAAACACAATGATAACTCAGAAGATCTATAATTAGAGATCAGTGACTGTAAAATGTTCAAATACTGGAGTCAATTACAACACAACGAAATTCTATTACAATATACCCAAAAAAGGCAATTTTTCAAGTATCTGGTAACCCGTTGTCGCCAAACTAGTAAAATTGGGATTTTGTTACAGATATTCAATGGGAAAGATTAAAAAAAAAATGTGCAAATAATCTATAACAGCCTTAAAAACGAGCATGATTGAGAAAAATTGTATATTTAAACGTTTTAAGATTAGATTTTATTTATTTTAGATTTTACTTTATTTTAAAAAAATCAACAGCTGCCGCTAGTCGAAAAAGAAAACCAGATCGTCAGCAAATTTTGCTCGTGCAATTCCCGTATTCTTCCAGTCGGTTGGCACCGTGTAAACATAAAACGCCAGTAAACTAGAATTCCAGCCAACTGGTTCCAATGATCTTCCAGCCAATTGGCCGGCTGTCGCGGTAGTAACTGGTAGCGTGTAAATCAGGCATAATTGATAAAATAACGAAAGCCAAGTACCGTTGTAAATCGTGGAAGGTCTAAAAAATTCAATGGCAACAACAATATATTAAACCATATTTAGATTTAGAAGCCAAAAAATACCAAAATACCAAGTTTCATAATTTTTCAATGAGTGGTTAGTAATTTAAATGATGTAAAAAAAATTGCAAATTAATGTTAAAAAGAAAATTTATTATTTTAGCCATAAATTCTTAAATAGTTAATATATTTTTGCAATTTTCGTTTCAAACGATTGTTTATTAAAGGCCAAACATAAATAACAAAGCTACTTTTGTTTCAAACAATTTTTTAATTATTAATTAATAAAACAAGTTTTAATTTATTTTTTTTAAATAGAAACATTTTCTTATTTTTTTCCACCTTCCCTCCCCCCCCCCCTCTCCCCAATTAGAATTATCAAAACCTCTCCAGAATTTCCTTCCTTGCATTTTGGTTCTCAATATTTTAGTAACTAGGGGTGTGAAACATCGCAAAACTTTCAATTACACTATAATACTGATGTCAATTTGTGTCCTTTACCATTTTCATATTTTCATCGAAAAAATAGCCAGTTTGGCGATATTTTTACCATAATTCATGAAAGGGTCTTAAAAAAAAAAAAAAAAAAAAAAAAAAAAAACTTCGCCAAATAGTTGATTTTGGCGATATACTTTTCAATAATTCTTATATTATCCTTTCTTATATGTGAAACTGCGGGGAGAGGAGAAAAAATTATCTTTGATGAGGTATGCTTAAGGAAATAGAGCTCTATGTTAAAGATATTCGTTTTTCAACTTTTTACTTCATTAAATCATTTTTACAGGAATTTCGGAAGTGTGGATGTTTAGAACACCTTAAGAAGCATTACCACACGATTACCACAGCACTCGTAAGAGCCGTTTTTAAGCAATTACTGAAAAAAACGATTTTTTCAATGGCAACTACCCTATGCGCATGCGCGATTTTGACGAAAACCTTCATGGTAGGTCCCTGTGCCATCACCAACCCGCACACCAAATTTGAACATCGTAAACCAATTTGTTCGGCAGCTATGCCGACCACAGACAGAATTTTTTTCTAGATAACTTTTTACTTTCAATTACCCATATGTATATATATATGCATAGAGTAATGAAAGTACAGCATTCGGTCAAAAAAAAAAAAAAAAAATCAAATTTGGTGTTCGAGTTGGTGGTAGCCATGGGACCTACCGTTAAGGTTTTCGTCAAACTCGTGATTGCGCGTAAGGTAGCTGCCATTGAAAAAAATCATCTTTTTCAGTAATTGCTCAAAAACGGCTCAAACGATTTTTTTCAAAATCACTGTGGTAATGCCTCTTAAGGTGTTCTAAGCGAAATTCCCGTAAAAATGCTTTAATGGCGTAAAAAGTAGAAAAGCGAATGCTTTTAACAGAGTTCTCTTTCCTTGAGCATACCTCATCAACGATCGTTTTTTTTTTGTTTTTTTTTCTCATCTAAAGAATTATTACAAAAAGTATCGCCAAACTGGCAATTTTTTCAAAGCTACTGATGAAAATATAAAAATGATAAATTACACAAATCTGTACCAGCAATATAGTGTAATTGAAAGTTGTGCGATGTTCCACTCTCTTAGTTTGATATCAGGATCTTCCAAAACAATAAGAAATACAAAAAAAAAAAATCAGAATTTTTTTTTACCGAGTACTGTACTTTCACATTACTCTATGTATAGGTATCGGTAATGGGGAACTTTTGTTAAGTTTTTGTTTTTTGGAACTATCGACTGTCTATTTCTGCCACTTATAAAGTGCTTATAACACAGCCAAATATGTCTCGTAATTTGGAGCATCTAGAAGAATGAGAGATCGAAATCTTCTAGTGTAAACCCGTCTCTCCGACTCCACCACACCAACGAGAGGACATTGAGGCCACGACAGATTTAATGTGCACCAGCCCCTATGGGGAAGTTGCATGATTTTCAAACTCTTTTGAAAACAATAGTTCCTTTTAAAAAAAAGCATAATGGTATCATTTACAGTTTGATAAAATTCAATTTATATTATTTAAATTAACTTTTGAATGACCCTGACGTCACTTACTTTAAAAACACCGTCTTTGCACTGTGACGTCACGATACATGACCTAGGTTCTTCCAGTTCTTCGATTTCTGCAAAACCAAAGCGGTTGTGATTTCGGGTTTTTTCTTTTAAAGTTATTACACTGAAATTAATTTTATTTCATTTGAATTTACAATGTCAAAAGTGCCGTATAAGTATTGTACTGTTCCTTGCTGCAAAAATATCACCATTTGTGCTCCGGATAAATTATTTTTTTAGCGAACCTAAGGATCCTTAAACAATGGTGCACTGCAATGAAGCGAGACAAATTGTTTTATGGTTGGTTGTATTCAGATTATCTGGCGCCGTCAGCAACCCGAGGGCTATAATGCGCCGAAACATTCGTCATTAGACAAGCCAACATACATTTACAAACACCCATGCCTAACACGGGACTCGAACCCGCAACCTCGCGGTCTAGAAGCCAGCACGCTAACCACTATACCGTTTGGTCGGCGAAATTGTTTTATGAAATTTCTCTGCTGTTGTGAACGTTATTTTTCAGTAAATTGAGATTATTTTGTTTAAATTGATTTAAATATACACGAACCAATTTGTTTTCGTTAGGATACCTTTTCTTTACCATTTTATATCAATAACTTGCCTCATTTTATATTTTAATAGAGAGTTAAGAATTCGAAGTTTTGTAATAATATTTTCCCTTCAATTAACAAACGAATTATGCGAGATATTTCAGTTTGGTCTTTTGAGAGTATTTACTAATATTATTGATCTTTTCTTTCTTTGAAGATTAAAAAACAGTTGTTTGCGATTTTCAAATCGTGATAATATATCCTATGGCATTATCGCCATAACTTTCACGCCCTGCTCTTTAAAAAAAAGGGAATATTATTGTCTGCACAATATGTTTAAACAGAGGCAGTTTAAAATTTATTCCTTTTCTGTGAAAATAACTTATACAAACGTATTGTTACGAATTTTTGTATATTTGTAAATATTTCGTAGTGTTAATTTTTGTAAATAGGAAAATGTATGTACATTTTGCATAAGGAAGTGCAATAGTTCGTCTTTAGTTTGTTTCCCTGCAATGATGGTTGATAACGAGTTTTACAGAGGTAACTCTGGGTTTGTTTGTTTGTTTGTGGTTTTATGGCGCAAAGGCAGCACTAGGGCCATGCTGCGCCAAACAAACGATAAAAGAGACAATGATGGAGGATGAATTATAAATATATGAAAATGGTGAGATGCGATATAAAAGAATTAAAATACATTAAAAGCTCAATTTAAAAATTATAAAAAAGTTTATCAAAGTTTAAAAAATAGATATGATTAAAAACACTAGATGTGATGTAGGAAACCGATCACTCTCAGAAAAGCAAAAAGATTTGGATGGGGGTTTTCCCCAATCAAATCTTCAAGTTTTAAAATGGTACTTTTAAAAAATTTAAAACGTTGTGAATAAAATTTTGGACATGAAATTAAAATATGGTGCACAGTAATATCGCAACGACAAATATCACAAACAGGCGAGTCTTCTCCCAGTAATAGATGTCGATGCGTAAATCGGGTGTGGCCAATGCGCAGACGAGTCAGTTTGACATCTGTCCGACGCATTGGGTTTACTGGCCACATATGAAGATGATTTTTAATGCTGTGAAGTTTGTTGTTGGTTTGCAAATCCCATGCTTCTTGGCGCAAAGAAAAAATAAACTTATGAATAGATGATTTAATGTCTTGGTAGGGGACTGGCTGCTGATACGGGATTGAAGCCGATTTAGCAGCAGAGTCAGCCAATTCATTTCCTGAGATACCTACAGGACTAGGTACCCAGCAAAATAAAATAACAAAACCTTTCCTCTCAAGTTTGTGTAACAGAGATAATATGTCAGGAGCTATTGGATGACATATGTTGTTAAAGTGCTCCAGACTTGTTAAGGCACTTAAGCTATCGCTGTATACACAATACTTGCGATGGGAGCATAAAGAAATGTGCAGCAGAGCACAAAAAATTGCCACCATCTCAGAAGTAAAAACCGAGCAGGATTTATGAAGCGTGAAACTGACTGTGGATGTATCAGACACAACACCACAGCCAACACGTTCACCTGCTTTGGATCCATCAGTATAGACAGCATGATAATCACTATACTGAAAGCGGTATAAATAAAAGATCTTCTGCCAAAATTTCTGGGGCAGTGTCTGCTTTATAATGCATCGCAAAGGGATTTAAAAAGTGAAAAGATGGAATATCCCATGGAAGAAAGATCTGAGAATTAGCCAGCTGGATATCCAGGTCACTTAGAGCTGCATCCGACAGAACAGATTGAGCTCTTCCAGAAAATGGGCGAATGCTAGATGGACGTGCATTATATAACCTACCAAGATATGCGTCAAGACTCAAATTCCTTAAAGGATGAGAAGGACCAGATTTTATTCTACAGTAGTAGTTAGCGCTTAACTTTTTACGTCTAAGGTCAAGTGGGAGTTGACAACACTCTGTTAACAGACTCTCAATGGGTGAGGTGCGAAATGCACCTAAACAAATACGGGCAGCAGTATGGTGGACAGTATCCAATCTGCGTAGAAGAGATGCTCCTGCACAACCATAGGCAACGCATCCGTAGTCAATGCGAGATAAGATAACTGAATTGTAAATACGCAACAAAGAAGTGCGATCAGCACCCCAAGATGTATTTGAGAGTACCTTAAGGATATTAAGCGATTTCTCGCACTTCTTGCTCAAATATAAAATATGTGGGAGAAAATTCAACTTGCTGTCGAAGATGACTCCCAAGTATCTTATCTGATTCACAACTGGGATGGGAGAATTGCGTATGTGAATTTCAGGGTCAGGGTGAAGACCCCTCCTCCTACAGAAGTGGATACAACTGCTTTTAGATGGTGACAGTTTATGACCGTTTTGTTCACACCATTCTACAAGTCTGTTAACAGCAGTTTGTAATTGACCTTCAATTAAGCACATGTTTGATCCTTGGCATGAGATTTGCAAATTATCCACATACTAAGTTCCATGAACAAAGGGTGAAAGGACATGAAGGATGTTGCTGATGTGTAGATTAAAAAGGGTGACACTTAAAACACAACTTTGAGGAACTCCCTCAGATTGGTTAAAATAATTTGAAAATGAAGTTCCAATGCGAACTCTAAAAACACGAGATGATAAAAAATTTTGAATAAAAAGGGGTAGATTACCCCTAAAACCAAAATTAAATAGAGTTTGCAGGATACCATATCGCCACGTATGATCATACGCCTTCTCAATGTCGAAAAAGATTGAAACTAGATGATTCCTCTGCACAAAGGCATTACGAACATCTGTTTCTAGTTTCACGATGTTATCAAGAGTGGACCGTCCTCGTCGGAATCCACTCTGAAAAGGTGAAATACATCCATCTTTTTCCAACATGTAAGAGAGTCGCGCGTTTACAATACGTTCAAAGGTCTTACAGAGGCAGCTCGTTAAGGCTATCGGTCGATAGTTCAGAGGATCCTTGGGATCCTTTCCAGGTTTTAGAATGGGGATTACAGTAGCTTCCCGCCACAAGGTAGAAAAGATGTTCTCCTTCCAGATTCTATTAAAAAGGAAAAGGATGTTCAAAAGAGAACCTGGACTTAAATGGAGAAGCATTTGGTAACTGATCCCATCTGGACCTGGACTGGTGTTATGTGCTTTAGATAAAGCACTCTTCAATTCGTACATCTTAAGGTCACAGTTGTAGGAATATTCAATATTGCTTTTGAAGTTAATTCCAGTCCGTTCGGCACGATTCTTAGTCACTAGAAAAGTAGAACAAGAATCGGGACTGGACACTCTTTCAAAAGTTTCACCGATAAGGTTAGCAATATCTTCAGGGGAAGAGAACACAGCAGCTCCGGTTTGAAGTATCGGACAAGAATATTCCGGATACAAACCGTTGGCTGCTCTAACCTTCTTCCACAACTGCTTGCTTGATGTTTTAGATGTAATTGAAGAGACATAACTTATCCAAGAATCCTTCCGACTCTGACGTCTGACTTTACGAGCAAATGCCTTAGCCTTTTTAAAGGCGATAAGGTTTCCTGTAGTTGGGGTGGCGCAGTATGGCCCTCGTGTTGCCCTTGCGCCGTTAAACTTAAATCAACCAACCAACCAACCAACCAACCTGTAGTTGGGTATCTGCGGAAGATACCCCATAGCTTGTTTTGTTTCTTGTATGCAGATTGACAGTCTGCATTCCAGTATGGTTTACAGTGTCGCAGTGTTCGAGGTGATGTCTTAGGAATAGAGGAGTCTGCAGCATTTAAAATTGTTTCAGTGACATTTTGGACAGCAGTATCAACATCCTCACTGTCCACCATTGTTCCTGTTATAACAGCCAACTCAGTAAATTTATCCCAATTCGCCCTGTGGTATTTGTATGTAGGTAGACGGATGTTCACTCTACTACTACCGTTATGGGAAATGATAATCGGGAAGTGATCACTGTTATGTAGATCACTTCCAACAGCAAAATTCAAGTATGGCAAAAGTATAGGGGAACAATTGGCTAATTCAAGTGAATGGAATGTTCTAGTGGGTTCATGAAAATAGGTTTCCTCCTCATTATTCAGGAGACAGAGACAGTGATCAGATAACAACTTTTCAATCTGTCTCCTACGAGGGTTCGTATTATCATTACCCTACATATTACTGTGTCCATTAAGGTCACCAAGCAATAGAAATGGAGCTGGAAGCTGGTCAATCAAATCATTCAGATCCTCTTGGCAGATGATAGCATGTGGCCGTAAGTATAGGCAACAGACTGTGAGAAGGGATTGTAAATGAAGTCTCGCAGCCACAGCCTGTAGAGATGTGCGTAGTGTGATTACAGTGCTGGGATAATTATGAGAAATAAAAAGGCATACTCCTCCAGACACTGTATTACTACGGGTAACATCTTTCCTAATGCAGCTATACCTACGGATCTTAGATATATATGAATCCTTCAAGAAGGTTTCTTGAAGGGCCAAACATGCTGAATGGTAAAGTGAAATAATATTCTTCACATCATCCTTCCTAGACCTAAAACCGCGACAGTTCCAAGAAACAAAAGAAGCCATTAAATACTTGATGCAATTTTAAAAGGGGGGTCAGGCTCTTCACTAATATCTTCGTCATCAGATGGGTGAAGGTTCACCACATCCGCCTCCCTAAATGAACGAAGGATATTAAAACGGTTAGAGGGTTTCTCTCGAGAAGGTCCTCCTTTAGCTGTTTTAAGTTTAATCGCTTGTAATGCTTTGGACTTAGCTAAGGTTTTCTTCAAAATAAGCGGTTGTTTAATTACCTCCGTAGATGTTCTCTGAGGTAATTTAACTAGACTTGAGGAAGTAGACTCTGTCTGTGTGCTTTTGCTGCTGAAAGTTTTTTTGCAAACATCAGCATAGGCGACACCAACAGAAGGGGTTCTAGCTTCAACAAGTCTTCTAGCATCAAAGTATGACAAATTCTGGTTCACTCGCACGGTCGGCGCAGTTTGGCCCTTGAGTTGCCCTTGCGCCATGACAATTAAAATCAACCAACCACTCGCACGGTCTGGATTTCCTTTTCTTTTACCTACACTGGACATTTCCGATAGTAAGATGGATGTGAGCCATCACAATTAACACACTTTTCAGGTGCCTTGCAATCAGCACTAGCATGTCCAGTACCTGCACAACGTGCGCATGTTTCCGTTTCCCCACGACAAGCTGTTTGTAAGTGACCATATTTCTGGCACTTGAAACAGCGAAGTGGGTTCGGAACATACGGACGAACAGGGCAATTCAGATAGCCGGCTTTTACGTGCGATGGTAATGTGGGCATATCGAAAGGGAGAATCAAATGCTTAGTAGGTATGATATTCCCTTCTCGACGTATGGTTATACGATGGACGGCTGAAACGTGTTGCTCACGTAAGTGGTCAAGAATCTCGTCCTCCGGTGTGTGGTAAATGTCTGATTCAGACACCACACCGCGAGATTTATTAAGGGAACCATGAACCGTCACATTTACCGGGAGTGTTCCAAAATATTCGATCTTTAGTATATTCTTCGCTTGTTGGACATTACGAACTTCCACTAATAGATCTCCAGACTTCAGTTTCTTAACTGAAGCTGTATCCCCAACAAATGATGCTAGAGTTTTTTCTATTAGAAATGGAGATACCTTTTCAAAAGAGCCCTCCTTACGATGAACGATGAAGAATTTTGCAGTGTGATTTGTAGAATTTTGTCCCTGTTGCTCCCCTTTAGGGGAAGAAGAAGATTTACTTTCCATGAAAGTAGTTTTGATTAAATTCGGGCATTAGAGTCCCACCCGCCATGGAGTCCACGATATCGGGGATAGTGTACACCGGCAAGCAACAAATATAATGAACAGAAAGAAAACAACAACTAAACTATTGCGCACGGCATAACATTACCGGGTTGTCCAGCACCTATACGCGAACGACTCGTCCCTGAAGAAGTCTCCACCCTTAACGAGATTCCCAGCAGACGAGTCGGACGCTTGATCCCTAGCCGCCGACGAAGTCGGACGACCAGCCGATTGATACACACGGGACCAATGTGCACCTCCCGTTTATCTGAAGCAAAGGCCAAAGTAGTGTATTGGGACAGTATGTCGCCCCTCAACTACCAGGGTCCCCCTTTCCAGTGACACGGGGTGCCGACCAAACGGTGTAGTGGTTAGCGTGCTGGCTTCTAGACCGCGAGGTTGCGGGTTCGAGTCCCGTGTTAGGCATGGGTGTTTGTAAATATATGTTGGCTTGTCTAATGACGAAAGTTTCGGCGCATTATAGCCCTCGTGTTGCTGACGGCGCCAGATAATCTGAATACAACCAACCAGAGACACGGGTCTACACGCACGGCAAACACGTGGGTGATTAAATACCCGAGAGAAGCTGATGGCAACAGAGCGGCACAAAGCTTCTCAAGGGGAGCCCTCACCTCTGAAGAGGTAACCACAACGAGGGAAGGAAGAGAAGCCAAACAATAAAAACAGAACCCAAAAAAGAAGGTAAAACAGAAGGAGGGATAGATCACTGGGGCATCTCGGGGTTGTGAATCCCGTATTTACTTTGAGAAAGTAAACCCCCTGAGGGGTAGATAACTCTGGGAAGCGAGTTTTAAGGAGCAGGGCGTTTAACATTGTGGTAATGGGAATCTCGCCAAATATGGCGAGAAATCGCCAAATGTCGCCAAACTTTTTGGCGATCATTTGCAGACATTTTCGGTCCCCATGTACATGTATAGGACTTTTCGACTACTATCTGGAAAGTTCTCCAAATATATACCTCTAGAAGTCTCCAGAAGTATTGACTCCTATATAAAACCGGCCGTGAGAGTAGTTCTTGGATTTTGAGTCACTGAATTAGTTGACTGGAGATACTGAGCGAACTATATTGCATTGTCTTTTGCGGCGATTTAGCAGTTGTTGACAAGTTTTTAACAGCTGTTTTGTGCTCTATTGAGGTGAAAAGAGCTGTATCCTGTCTGCTGGAACGAGAAGTTCTGGAGCTGTAAGAGAATCTGTAAAGAATTATATTGGAATAAATGTCTGCAAGTTTTGATCTGCTTTGGCTTCAAATCTTTCGAACCCGTCCAAGCAACAACTGGTGTCAGAAGTGGGATTTGATGCCGATTACCAGAGCAATGACGGAACAAGATGGAACATTTCAACAGCTTTTTGCTTTCATGCAAGAAATGGAGAAGAAAATGTCCTAAGGGCAGGAAGAGATGAAGTAAAGCCAAGAAGAGATGCAGAAGAAATTATCCAAAGGGCAAGACCCCTCGGGGGCTCACATCTTGTGAGTACGGGCATGGCAAACCCGAGGTACCCTAGCTGGGCCTAGCATTTTCTTTTCTTTCCTTTTGTGTTAGGCCCTACCGTATGTACTGTTTTATTACTTTTTCGTTCTGTTCATTTGTTTGATTCCATAACTTTTTATATGTTTGATCATTTCAATTTTTCACTTTTATTTTTGAGTTAAGTTATGTTACTTGAATTTCTGGGTTTAGTTTCTTTTACTTGTATTATGTTGCTGCTTTTTTGTTGGATTTTACCAACCCACGTGTTTGCCGTGCGTGGCGTCCCGTAAGGGGGAGAATGGGATCCTGGGGTTACCTTGCGTAGGATTCACATGGTTGGGTCCTCGCATGCGTGCCCTTTGGCCCAGGATTCACTGTAGACGGGTGGCAGGAGGTAGCCCCCTTCTGTCAATCGGCTGGTAGTGTAATAACATCTTCACTGCTTAGGGTTAGCATTGCGGTTAGGGTTGCCCCGCGGATCACAACCCGAAGCCGTAATGCTATATCTCGATGCTATCCCTGAGACCCCAAGGGTCTCCCCTTGTTGGGCTCTGTGATGGGTGGGAACGCATCGAGACGAAAAAATAAAATACAATATGGAACTTTCAAAATCTACAGGCACTGGTGAAGCCTTGATTCACCAGAACAAACCCACCTTAAACCTTAATTCACCTCAAACCAAAAGACCATCTGATTTACCGCTCACATCTGTTCAATCAAAGAAAATTTCTGTTAACCTCCCTACCTTTTTTGTCATTCAATCACCTGATCCCACGTTTAAATCCAAATCACCATTCTTCTTTCAAAAGGCCATGCAAGGAGCAGTTGGAGACCCCAAATCTATCAAAAGACTACGTTCTGGCGACCTATTAATTGAAACAGCTAATGCCCTTCAGTCTCAAACCGTTACTAACCTTAAAACACTTGCAAATATACCTATCACTACAATGCCCCATAAATCTCTCAATAATTGCCAAGGAGTAATTTCCGAATATGACTTACAAAATGTGGATGAGGACGAACTCGTCTCTGAACTCTCGAGTCAGGGCGTGATTCGTGCTCATCGCATAACAATAAAAAAGAGCGACAATATTCTTAAAACAAAACATGTAATCCTGACATTTAATACTCCTGTCTTGCCAAAAAACATTAAAACTGGATATCTTAACTGCCCTTACATCCCGAATCCGTTGCGCTGCTTTAAGTGCCAACGGTTCGGCCATTCCAAGAACACGTGCAATCGGCAGGACATATGTGCTAAGTGTGGATCAGCAGACCATGCTGATCGGGATTGTGGCGCAGATCCCCATTGCATCAATTGCAATGGCAGCCATCCTGCATTCTCCCGATCATGCCCAGAATGGCTGCGTGAAAAAAAGATCCAAGAGATTAGATCCACAAGCCGTATGTCCTATGCTGAGGCAAAAGCCCTAGTGCCAGCAAATCCATCTGCAACTGGCCAAAAGACATACTCCACTGCACTTCACCCTAAATCTTCAAATAGCATTAGTGTTCAAACCAATATTTCATATCCTTGCCTACTCCAAACCCCTACTTCATCAACCATTACCAAACCAAAAACCACAACCACTGCAATCCAGACAAAATTAGTCTCGATTAAAAACCTTAAACCCTCATCGGTGTCTCCACAAACAACAACAACAACCCCTAAACCTGTAATAAAGTCTATTACTAAACCTGGAGAAGCCCTTAAACTTAAGGTGCTCTCCAAAAATAAAAAAAACTCTGAACCTGAAAACAATACCTTGCCATTGACACAAAAAATTTCAAAAACTAAATCAATTGATCATGGTAAATCAGATTTGTCATCGGAAGAAGAGGCTATTTCAGGGCTATCTGATTCCGGTGATATGGAGGTAGAACTGGGTATGGAGTCTCCTATTAATCTCCAACCTAGGAGCAAGTCAAAAGAAAGGCGGACTGATATTAATATATCTTAAAATTCAGTCTCCTTTCTTGGAATTGTCGCGGTTTCCACCACAACTCGGTAGACATTAAACATCTAGTTGATGAATATAAACCTGTTTGTATCTGTTTGCAAGAGACGCTCTTGAAGCCTTTTCAGAGCTCTCTTGTTAGGGGATATAGTCCTCTCCGGAAGGACTATGTCAGCGGCGACAGAGCTAGCGGTGGTGTCGCTATATTTACATCAAATAGCAGTCCCTCCACCCCGCTATCGCTCTCGACCAACCTTCAAGTTGTTGCCGTCCGTGTCGCCATACACAAAAAATTAATAACTGTCTGTTCTGTTTACCTTCCCCCTAATCTTAATATACAAGCAGATTTAAACAGGCTTTGTGGACAGCTTCCTTCCCCTTTTATTTTAATGGGGGATTTTAATGGCCACAATCCTCTTTGGGGTAGCCCAGACATCAACAACCGTGGAAGACAAATCGAGAAGTTAATTGCAGACCAACATCTCTGTATTTTTAACAATGGGCAACATACATACTTCCACGCCCCATCGAGGACTTTTCATGCCATCGATCTCGCCCTGTGTTCACCATCTCTTTTTTCTGATTGGACGTTTTTTGTGGAAAATGATCCTTTCCACAGTGATCATTTTCCCGTGGTCCTAAACTACCAAGGAAGTTTAAATACTCCTGTAATCCGCCAACCCCTATTCATCATCGAAAGGGCGGATTGGGACATGTTTTCTTCTGTCGTTTCTCTTTCTGACGAGATGGTGGACCAGGATGACATCGATGTAGCTGTACAATCTGTCACCAACGCCATTATTGAAGCTGCCCACCTTGCTATACCTGTATCATCAACAAAACTACCGAAACAATCCAAACCGTGGTGGAACCAAAACTGCAGACTTGCCCATAAAAAACAAAAAAATTTGTGGGGTATTTTTCGCAGGTCCCCCACTATGACAAATCTTGTCAACTTAAAACGGGCACGAGTTGAGGCGCGTCAGATCCGCCGCCGAAGCCAGAGGGATTCTTGGAGGAATTATGTTAGCAGCATAACTTCCTCAACGTCTTCCAAGAGGGTCTGGAACAAGGTCAATAAGATCAAGGGCCGTTATCCCAATTACTCTATCTCCATCTTAGAGAACCATCTGGGAATTGTTTCAGACCCGAAGGATATTGCCGATACTCTTGGAGATGCATTCGCCGAGGTATCGAGCAATTCCAATTATAAAGAGCCGTTCGCATCATATAAGCTTCGAGCTGAGAGAACAAAGTTAAATTTTGTTTCTGCTTCTTCGGAAGGTTATAATTCCGAATTTACTTTGGCCGAGTTGATGCAAGCATTATCTGGTTCCAACAATTCTTCTGTTGGGCCAGACAACATACATTATTCAATGCTTAAACATCTCCAGCCTCTCCAGCTCAAGCTTATATTGAAACTGTTTAACCGTATTTGGCAAGAAAATACGTTTCCATCCAACTGGCAACGAGCTCTAATTATACCAATTGTAAAACCTGGCAAAGACCCCAAGAATCCCTCTAGTTATCGCCCAATTGCATTAACTAGTTGTTTTTGCAAACTCCTAGAAAAACTGGTTAATGCACGTCTTTTATTTTATTTAGAATATAATAACTGCCTGTCTCGGTTCCAGAGTGGTTTTCGTCGTGGACGAAGCACTATTGACAACTTGCTCCTCCTCGAAACTTCAATTCGGGAGGCTTTTGTCAAGCGGAACCATTTGGTATCTGTATTCTTTGACATGGAGAAAGCGTATGATCGTACTTGGAGATATGGTATACTCAAGGACCTACATAATTTAGGTCTGCGAGGAAATCTACCTCTATTTATTGAAAACTTCTTGAAACGAAGAATCTTCCAAGTGCGAATAAACTCAATATTATCTGACGAGTTCATACAAGAACAAGGTGTCCCCCAGGGAAGTGTGTTGAGCTGCGCACTGTTCATCGTCAAAGTCAACAGCCTTTTGTCCTGTCTACCTCTATCTGTGTCAGGGACGTTGTTTGTTGACGATTTTCAAATGTCTTGCGCCTCAACGAATATGTCACTCATAGAGAGACAGCTTCAGCTGGCTATCAGGAGAATCACAGACTGGGCTAACCAGAACGGGTTTACGTTTTCAGCTGAAAAAACCGTTGCCATGCACTTCTGCAGGAAACGTGAGCTTCACAATGACCCAGGGATTTATTTAAATGGAGTTCAAATACCCATTGTCTCTGAAACCAAATTTCTCGGTATAATATTTGACTCTAAGCTCACTTTCCTGCCACATATCAAACATCTAAAACTAAAGTGCAATAAAGTCCTGAATCTCCTGAAAGTTCTCTCTAACACTTCCTGGGGAGCTGAAACAACCTCCATGTTAAAGATATACAGGTGCCTGGTCCGTTCCATACTTGACTACGGCTCGGTGGTGTACGGATCAGCCAGAAAAACGGCTCTAATGCTCCTGGATCCTGTTCACCATTCAGGTCTCAGGATCGCATCAGGAGCATTTAGTACATCACCGGTGCAAAGTTTATACGTGCTTTGTCGGGAAGCCTCTCTGGGGCTGAGACGGGATAAACTTTCTTTAAAATTCTATTTTAAAGTAAAAAATCATCCTTCTCATCCTCTTTTAGACCATATTTTTAACCCTCTTTATCATCGGCTTTTTAACGCACGCCCATCATTCATTCCATCTTTTTCATTGAGAGTCAAATCCATTCTCTCATTTCACAATATTGACAATTTTAAAGTTCGCCCCATTTCATTCTCCATTCCACCCTGGCATTCTCATCAAATTGTTGTTTTGAATATATTTAACAATTTTAAAAAAAGTGATACACCCGACATAATATTTACAAATTTATTTTACTGTCATAGATGTAATTTTTCCAAGTTTAAGTCAGTATATGCGGATGGGTCTAAAAGTCAGGGGCATGTAGGAGCTGCTGCAGTTCATGACAATATCATCATGTCTCGAGAACTGCACCATAGCAGCTCCGTTTTCTCAGCTGAGTCCCTGGCTATTCTCTTGGCCTTGCAGTTTATTTTAAAGCAAGGCCATGGTCAGTGGATTATTTACACAGATTCCAAAAGCTGTTTAGACGCACTAAATAATCCACTGAACCAGACCCATCCTTTTATTCTAGAAATTTTAAAAACTCACATCATTCTATGTGAAAGAAATTTTAAAGTCCTTTTTTGTTGGATCCCAGGTCATGTGGGGATCATGGGTAATGAACGCGCAGATTCCATCGCACGATCAGCAAGTGGACCTAGGAGCACTTGGCTCTGCCCTGACGACGCAATAAAAGCTTGTGACACTGCTCTGTCTCTCACTTGGCAGGCCATGTGGGATGCACAGACAGCTAACAAGCTGCGTTCGTTTCAGCCCTTAATTTCCGGATTCGAGCCCTTCCAGCAATCCCGGAAAAGGGAAGTGCTCCTAACACGCCTTAGAATTGGTCACACTCGTTTTACCCATGTGCATCTTTTGCTGGCAGAAGATGCCCCCACATGTAATACCTGTGGAGTTATATTTTCAGTTTTTCATGTTTTAAATGAATGTCGATCTTTTAATACGTCCAGACAGCAGTATTTTAATACCAATCATCCTCCACTTTCATCTATTTTATGTTCACCTCCTCACAACAATCTTTTTAAATTTTTATACGCCATTGGATTTTACCACCTCGTTTAAATATTTGCGTCATCTTATCTTTGATTTTTTAACTTTTAAATATTAACAATGATTTGCTTTTAATGTATTTTAAAACTGATTGACGATTGGTTGGCGCAGTATGGCCCATGTGTTGCCCTTGCGCCGTTAAACTCCACTCAACCAACCAACCAACCAAAGGGCAAGAAGAGATGAAGAAGGGAATGTCCGAATGGTGTGAAGAAATGAAAGCGAGCCAAAAGGAGATGAAGAAGGGAATGTCCGAATGGTGTGAAGAAATGAAAGCGAGCCAAGAAGAGATGAAGAAGGGAATGTCCGAATGGTATGAAGAAATGAAAGCGAGCCAAGAAAAGATGAAGAAAGAGATTTCCTCTGGCCAAGAAGAGATGAAGAAAGAGACTTTCTCGGGCCAAGAGGAAATGCAGAAGAATAATGCTGCGATCTCTGCCGGACAGGATGATTTTAAGGAGTCTTCGAATGCGACACCAACTTGGCAGGACATTTCCATCTGTAGTCCTACGAAAAAGCAATATTGGGCCCTCTGGGACCCTGACCATATTCGAAACAACGTGTTGTACTGGAAGTTCGAATCTGATGATGGAAAGATATCCCGATGGCAGCATTTGCTTCCAAGATCCCGAGTCACAGACGTTCTTAAAGAACTACATAGCAGTCCAATTGTAGGCCACTATGGAGTAATGAAGAGATTACAAAGAGTTCGAGAGCGGTACTACCGGAGTAAGTCGAGGGTTGAAGTGGAGAAGTAGTGCCGATCAGCCCGGAAAGGACCGAAGAAACGCAGTCGAGGAAAGCTGCAACGTTACGATGTAGGAGTGTCTTTTGAACGGATTGCGTTTGACATCTTGGGATCACTGCCACGATCTGCTGATGGCAACAGATACATCCTTGTTGTCATGGATTATTTTACGAAGTGGCCTGAAGCGTATCCTATCCTTGATCAAAAGGCTACCACCGTTGCAGAGGTAATGGTTCAGAGCTGGATTTCCAGATTTGGAGTGCCTCTTCAGTTACACTCTGATCAAGGAAGGAATTTTACCTCTGCTGTAATGAAAGGACTTTGTGATCTACTTGGCATTGACAAAACACAGACGACGCCTTTACACCCACAGTCGGATGGCATGGTGGAGAGGTTTAACAGAACCATCCTCAATAACCTCTCACTGATGGTTTCAAGAAACCAACAGGACTGGGATCAGAAGTTACCTTTGTTTCTTCTGGCCTATCGCAGTGCTGTCCACGAAACTACCGGCTATTCCCCATCTCAGATGCTCTTCGGTCATAACCTTCGTCTGCCTTGCGATCTGTTGTTTGGCAGCCCTCCGGATGCACCTTCATCGCCAGAGGAGTACGTCGAGGATCTTCAGGCACGGTTTGAAGATGTGCACAATTTTGCCCGAGAGCGAATCAACTTGGCGACGGATAAGATGAAGACCAGATACGACACGAAGGCTACAGGACATCAATTCCACGAAGGTGACAAGGTTTGGTTCTGGAACCCGAAACGACAGAAAGGACTTTCTCCCAAACTTCAGTCTCACTGGGATGGTCCTTACACAGTCCTCAACCGGCTGAATGATGTCGTGGTCCGAATACGTAAGTCACCAAATTCTAAACCTAGAGTAGTTCATTACGACAGGTTAGCTCCTTACTATGGCCATAGTTTGTAATCCCCCTAATGTATAAAGTGTATATATTCATTAAGACCTTGGTCACATGTGTATATAAATTTGTAAGTTTATTGTTTATTTAATTATTTATTTATTTATTTATTTATTCAGTAATGTTTCTTTCTTTCTGTATATAAATTAGTAAGTTTTATAGCGAACACAGAGTGTTTGCTATTGCTTTGAAAGTAAGCCTTCCTTTCCGGGAACTGTACTGCCCGGGACGTGCAGTCCTTGGGAGGGGGGAAATGTTATGAATATTTGTAAATATTTCGTAGTGTTAATTTTGTAAATAGGAAAAATTATGTACATTTTGAATAAGGAAGTGCAATAGTTCGTCTTTAGTTTGTTTCCCAGCAATATGGGTATTGATGCTTGATAACGAGTTTTACAGAGGTAACTCTGGGAAGCGAGTTTTAAGGAGCAGGGTAATGGGAATCTCGCCAAATTGGCGAGATATAGCCAAGTTGGCGACGGTTTTGGCTACTAATTTTTGTCGCCAAATTTGGCGAGAAATCGCCAAATGTCGCCAAACTTGGCGACCATTTGGCGACATTTTCGTGTTGGCCTTAAGACCAACAAAATTATATTAGAACTCAGAAAAACATATGAATGATAACAAATATTAAAGAAAATTCTATAATTTAAAAATCCCTAATCTTTGAATTTTAACTCCTCTTATTTCTTCCCCCACAAAGGTTGGATTTCTTGCCGAAAATTCAATCATACTGATAGAATCTACTCTTGGAAGGTTAACTGATTGTACTTTTTTAAATCCTTGGTCTAACGGCATGATAAATTTGTATGGACTATTAAAAAAAAATAAAGATCAAATTTAAAAAATTCGTAATGAATATTTTAAATATTAAAGTGTGGAGTTATAGATTATCCAAGCATTCGGTTACTCGGAGTGCGGAGTCTTAGTGTATCCTGAAGTCACAGGTCAAAAGGGCTGTTTTCGGTCACGTGATGTTGTTGACGTTTTCACCCATATTTAATTGCATTTTTCATGTTTAATGCAACGTTTTTTGAACATTTTGATTGAATATTCAGAAACAGCATCAATTTTTCTCTTGGAAAAATATATTTTTACGGCATTTTGGGTATAGGTGCAACTTCCCCATTGAAAGTAAAAATGAAAAAAAAAAACCTCACTTTAAGGGACCGTGTTATAGACCTCTTGAATTACGCAAAACGTTTCCTTCTTCCCTGCTTTACCCCTCAGGGGGTTTACTTTCTATAAGTAAATACGGGCTTCACAACCCCGGGGCACCCCAGTGATCTATCCCTCCTTCTGTTTTACCTTCTCGTTTTGGTTTTGTATGTATAGTTTGGCTTCCCTTCCTTCCCTCATTGTGGTTACCTCTTCTGAGGTGAGGGCTCCCCTTGAGAAGCTTTGCGCCGCTCTGTTGCCATCAGCTTCTCTCGGGGATTATATCACCCACGTGTTTGCCGTGCGTGGAGACCCGTGTCTTTGGAAAGGAGGATCCTGGTAGTTGAGGGACGACATACTGCCCCAATACACTACTTTGGCCCTTGCTTCAGATAAACGGGAGGTGCACATTGGTCCCGTGTGTATCAATCGGCTGGTCGTCCGATTTCGTCGGCGGCTAGGGATCAAGCGTCCGACTCGTCTGCTGGGAATCTCGTTAAGGGTGGAGACTTCTACAGGGACGAGTCTGTCGCGTATAGGCACTGGATAACCTGTTAGTGACATACCGTGCGTAACTGTTTAGTTGCGATTTTCTTTCCTTTCATTATTTTAGTTGCTTGCCGGTATGTACTAACCCGAGATCGCGGACTCCATGGAGGGTGGGACTCTAGTGCCCGAATAATTTTGCTTTCTATTTCATGGCAAATAATTCTTCTTTTTCTTCTCCCTCGCGTGGGGAGCAACATGGACAATTAGTTTCTGATTGCCTTACGGCAAAATTTTTTATTGTTAAACGACAGGAGGGCTCCTTTGAAAAGGTCTCTCCTTTCTTAATTGAAAAAGCTTTGAAGTCAAACGTTGGAGACGTAGTCTCAGTTAAAAAACTAAGATCTGGTGACTTGTTAGTTGAAGTACAAAATAACAATCAAGCTAAGAATATTTTGAAAATGGAGATTTTTGGAACATTTCCAGTAACTGTAAGTGCACATGTGACACTTAATAAATCTCGAGGCGTTATATCCGAACCGGACCTCTACCATACAACTGAGGAAGAGATTTTAGATCACCTGCGTGACCAGAAAGTTACAGCCGTGAAACGGATAACTATTCGTAAAGATGGAAATGTTATACCAACTAAACATCTCATACTGACTTTCGACTTGCCTACTTTGCCAGCACATGTGAAAGCAGGGTATTTAAGCTGTCGTACCCGACCTTACATACCAAACCCACTTCGCTGCTTCAAGTGCCAGAGATATGGACATTCCCAAACGGCTTGCCGCAGGAAAATTGATATCTGTGCACGCTGTGCAGGAAGTGGCCATGATAGCTCTGCATGCACCTTAACTGAAAAGTGTGTCAATTGTGAAGGAGCACATCCATCTTTCTCCCGAAAATGTCCAAATTGGATAGAGGAGAAAGAGATACAGACCGTCCGTGCTAACCAAAATATGACATACTTTGAGGCAAGAAAACAGGTTGAAGCCCGGACACCTCGTGTAGGCGTTTCATATTCTAATGCTTGCAAAAAGTCATTATGCAGTAAAGGCACACAAACTGAAAATCTTAGCTTGCCACTTGTCAGATTACCGCAACGGCCGTCTTCTTCGGAAGTGGCTAAAAAGCCTCAATTTCTTAAAAAATCTCTAGCTAAATCGAAGGCAATGCAGACCATGAAATTAAAGTCTGCAAAGATTGGTCCCTTAAAAGGGAAACATACCAATCCCTTTAACATCCTTGCCTCTCGTAGGGATTCAGATGTGGTAAGTATCTTCCCATCTGATGATGAAGAACTATTTGAAGAAGATCCCGGCCCTAATTTGAATTCAACTACAAGTAATTAATGGCTTCTTTTGTTTCCTGGAACTGTCGCGGTTTTAGGACTAGGAAGGATGATGTGAAAAATATAATTTCCCTTTACCATCCAGCATGTTTGGCACTTCAAGGAACTTTCTTGAAGGATCCATATACATCAAAGATCCGTGGGTATAGTTGCATTAGAAAAGATGTTACCCGTGGTAATACAGTGTCTGGAGGAGTATGTCTTTTTATTGCTCATAATTACCCCAGCACTGTACTCACACTGTGCACATCTCTACAGGCTGTGGCTGCAAGACTTCACATACAGTCCCTTCTCACAGTCTGTTGCCTATACCTACCGCCACATGCTATCATCCGCCAAGAGGAGCTGAATGATTTGATTGACCAGCTTCCAGCTCCATTTCTATTGCTTGGTGACTTTAATGGACACAGTACACTGTGGGGCAATGATAACACGAACCCTCGTGGGAGACAGATCGAAAAGTTGTTATCTGATCACTGTCTCTGTCTCCTGAATAATGAGGAGAAAACGTATTTTCATGAACCCACAAGAACATTCCATTCACTTGATTTAGCCATTTGTTCCCCTGTGCTTTTGCCATACTTGAATTTTGCTGTTGGAAGTGATCTACATAACAGTGATCACTTCCCTATTCTCATTTCCCATACTGGTAATGGTGGCGAGACCAACCGTCTACCTAGTTACAAATACCATCGGGCAAATTGGGAAAAATTTACTGAGTTGGCTGGTATAACAGGAACAATGGTGAACAGTGAGGATGTTGATACTGCTGTCCAAAATGTCACCGAAGCAATTTTAAATGCTGCTGACTCCTCTATTCCTAAGACTTCCCTTAAAACATTGCGGCACTGTAAACCATACTGGAATGCAGAATGTCAGTCTGCATACAAGAAACAAAAGAAGCTATGGGGTATCTTCCGCAGATACCCAACTACAGGAAACCTTATCGCCTTTAAAAAGGCTAAGGCATTTGCTCGTAGAGTTAGACGTCAAAGTCAGAAGGATTCTTGGATAAGTTATGTCTCTTCAATTACGTCTAAAACATCAAGTAAACAGTTGTGGAAGAAGGTTAGAGCTGCCAACGGTTTGTATCCGGAATATTCTTGCCCGATACTTCAAACCGGAGCTGCTGTGTTCTCTTCCCCTGAAGATATTGCTAACCTTATCGGTGAAACTTTTGAAAGAGTATCCAGTTCCGATTCTTATAGTCCTACATTTTTAGTGACTAAGAATCGTGCTGAACGGGCTGGAATTAATTTCAAAAGCAATATTGATTATTCCTACAACTGTGACCTTAAGATGTACGAATTGAAGAGTGCTTTATCTAAAGCACATAACACCAGTCCAGGTCCAGATGGGATCAGTTACCAAATGCTTCGCCATTTAAGTCCAGATTCTCTTTTTAACATCCTTTTTCTCTTCAATCGAATCTGGAAGGAGAACATCTTTCCTACCTTGTGGCGGGAAGCTACTGTAATCCCCATTCTAAAACCTGGAAAGGATCCGAAGGATCCTCTGAACTATCGACCGATAGCCTTAACGAGCTGCCTTTGTAAGACCTTTGAACGTATTGTAAACGCCCGACTCTCTTACATGTTAGAAAAAGATGGATGTATTTCACCTTTCCAGAGTGGATTCCGACGAGGGCGGTCCACTCTTGATAACATCGTGAAACTAGAAACAGATGTTCGTAATGCCTTTGTGCAGAGGAATCATCTAGTTTCAATCTTTTTTGACATTGAGAAGGCGTATGATCATACGTGGCGATATGGTATCCTGGAAACCTTATTTAATTTTGGTTTCAGGGGTAATCTACCTCTTTTTATTCAAAACTTTTTATCATCCCGGGTTTTTAGAGTTCGTATTGGAACTTCATTTTCTAATTATTTTAATCAATCTGAGGGAGTTCCTCAAGGTTGTGTTTTAAGCGTCACCCTTTTTAACCTTCACATTAGCAACATCCTTCATGTCCTTTCACCCTTTGTTCATGGAACTTTGTATGTTGATGATTTGCAAATATCATGCCAAGGATCAAACATGCGTTTAATTGAACGTCAATTACAAACTGCTGTTAACAGACTTGTAGAATGGTGTGACAAAAACGGCCATAAACTGCAACCATCTAAAAGCAGTTGCATCCACTTCTGTAGGAGGAGGGGTCTTCACCCTGACCCTGAAATCCACATACGCAATTCTCCCATCCCAGTTGTGAATCAGATAAGATACCTGGGAGTTAACTTTGACAATAAGTTAAATTTTCTCCCACATATTGTATACTTGCGCAAGAAGTGCGATAAATCCCTTAATATCCTCAAAGTACTTTCAAATACTTCTTGGGGAGCTGACCGCACTTCTTTGCTGCGTATCTACCAATCTGTAATCTTATCTCGCATTGATTACGAATGTGTTGCGTATGGGTCTGCAGGAGTATCCCTTCTACGAAGATTGGATACTGTCCATCACACTGCTGCCCGTATTTGTTCAGGTGCATTTCGCACTTCACCCATTGAAAGTCTGTTGACAGAGTGTAGTCTCCTTCCACTTGACTTGAGACGTAAAAAATTAAGCGCCAACTACTACTGTAGAATTATGTCTGATCCTTTTCACCCTTTACGTAAGTTGAGACTTGATGCCTATCTTGGTAGGTTATATGATGCTCGCCCATCGAACATCCGACCATTTTCTGAAAGAGCGAAATCCATCTTGTTGGGTGCAGCTCTTAGTGACGTAGTTACCCAAACATTTACCACTCAATCCTTTCCACCGTGGGATATTCTATCTTTCCACTTTCTCAATCCATTTGCGATGTATTGCAAGGCAGACACTGCCCCAGAAATTTTTCAACAAATCTTTTGTGATCACCGCTCTCAGTATGCTGACTATGAAGCAGTATTACTGATGGATCCAAAGCAGGTGAACGTGTTGGCTGTGGTACTGTGTCCGACACATCCACAGTCGCTTTTACACTTCATAAATCCTGCTCGGTTTTCACTTCTGAGATGACAGCGATTTCTTGTGCACTGCTGCATATCTCACTCTGCAACAATCGCAAATTTTGTGTGTATACTGACAGTTTAAGCTCCCTGTCAAGTCTGAAGCACTTTAAGACCAATAGTCATCCAATTGCTTTTGACATTTTGTCAAAATTACACACACTTGAGAGGAAAGGATTTACTATATTGTTCTGCTGGGTACCTAGTCACATGGGAATTTCAGGAAATGAATTGGCTGATTCTGCTGCTAAAGCGGCTTCAATCCCGCTGCAGCAGCCAGTTCCCTACCAAGATATTAAGACATCAATTCACAAGTTCATATTATCCTTACGTCAAGAAACATGGGATTTGCAGGTTAATAACAAACTTCATTTCATCAAAAATCATCTTCATAAATGGCCAGTTAATCCAATGCGTCGGACAGATGTCAAACTGACTCGTCTGCGCATTGGTCATACCCGATTGACGCACCGACATCTATTGCTGGGAGAAGATCCACCTGTTTGCGATATTTGTCGTTGCGATCTTACTGTGGCTCATATTTTAATTTCTTGTCCTAAGTTTCAGTCGCACCGTCTTAGGTTTTTTAAGAGTACCACTTTAAGGCTTCAGGATTTGATTGGGGAAACTCCCCATTCAAATCTCTTTGCATTTTTAAGATCAATCGGGTTTTTAAATCACATCTAGTTTTTTAAACATATCCATTTTTTAAATTTTTTTAACCTCTTCATCATTTTAGAAATGTGTTTTTAGCATTCTTTAATTATATTATGTCACCTCTCATCATATTTATAATTCATCTTCCATCCTAGTTTTTCTTTTATCTTTTGTTTTGGCGCAGCATGGCCCTTGTGTTGCCTTTGCGCCATAAAATTTCAAACAAACAAACAAACAATCCGAGAATTGTAAGTATGAAATTGCCATTTCAGTTATATTCAAAAAATTTAGTTATGGAAAGAATGTAGCCCAATTTCAAAACCAGCCATGCAATTTAATTTTTTATTGAAATTGTTTTAGGATAAAATTGTAGATTGGATGTTTTCAGATTATCTGGCGCCGTCAGCAACACGAGGGCTATAATGCGCCGAAACATTCGTCATTAGACAAGCCAACATACATTTACAAACACCCATGCCAACACGGGACTCGAACCCGCAACCTCGCGGTCTAGAAGATAGCACGCTAACCACTATACCGTTTGATAAAATTGTAGAAGAGACTATTTTAAGATAAAACGGCGACTTCAGTTTTAATTTTTCGAGTGATAAAATATTTTTTAAATTGGTATTAGTTACATGTTTCAATTTAATATGATCCAATGAAATATAAAGAATAGTTAGCATTTAAAACATGTATATTTATTATTGGGGGGAAAAAAATGAAATTAATCATTGTACTCTATTATAAAGTTTTTTTTTTTTTTTTTTTTTTTTTAGTTATTTACCTAATTTAAATAAGTAAATACAAATAATTAAGCGTTTTTTTATTTTTAATATATAGTTAACTTAACGAAAGTTTAAAAACTTTTTTGAGTCACGAAGTGAATTCGAGCACCAAAATTCAATAATTTTAAATATTCAAAATCCAGTAGTCAATTTTAATAAAGGAAATTACGTATTTTAGCTAATTTTGTCCAACTATTTGTGTATGAATTTTTTGTTCATAGACTGGGTCAGAAGAACAGATAGCTGCGAATTGCAGCAACGAAAGTAAAGAATCAATAATTGCTATGCAGAAGAATTACCCTGCATTTGGCATTCCTTTGGAGGAAAGGATATTTTCGCCACAAGTAAATAATAAATTTGTACTTTTTAATCAGTGATTTGAAAGTATTTAGTTTTTTCTTAATGGTGAACAAAAGCATCAAAAATGTTCCTCTAGTTTTAAAAATATCTTTTCATAATTTATGTAACACGTTCTTGATGAAATGGGAATATAACCTCTGAAATTTAAAAATTAATATATATATATATTCATCATGTAAAATCACGTCATCAATTTTTAAAAAGGAAATTACTTATTGCATCTGGTTTTGTTAAACTCTTTGTTTATAATTGTTTTGTTTGTTTGTTTGTTTGTTTGTTTGTTTGTTTGTTTGTTTGTTTGTTTGTTTGTTTGTTTGTTTGTTTGTTTGTTTGTTTGTTTGTTTGTTTGTTTGTTTGTTTGTTTGTTTGTTCATAGACTGATACTGAGTCGGAAGAACAGACAGTTGCGAATGGCATTCCTATGGCGGAGAAAGGTTCACAATCACTGGTAAATAATGTATTTGGACTTTTAAATCAGTGAATTTAAAGTATTTAATTTTATCTTAATGAGGATTTAAAAGTGTAAAAAATGTTCCTCTAGTTTTAAAAATATATTTTAATAATTAATTTAACTCGTTCTTGATGATCAAATGAGAATATGAGCTATAACATTTAATAATTAAATTTTTTTTAACGATAATTATCCTGTAAAATCCCGCCACGAATTTTTAAAATATTAATAACATATTCCATCTGGTTTTATGGATAACTTTGTTTATAATTTTTTTTTTGTCTGTTTGTTCATAGACTGATACAGAGTCGGAAGACCAGACTGTTGCGAATGGCATTCCAATGGCGGAGAAAAGTTCACAATCACAGGTAAATAATGTATTTGTACTTTTTAATTAGTGAATTTAAAGTATTTAATTTTTCTTAATGGGAGGATTTAAAAGTGTAAAAAATGTTCCTCTAGTTTTTAAAATGTATTTTAATAATTTATTTAACTCGTTCTTGATGATCAAATTAGAATACGAGCTATAACATTTAATAATTAAATTTTTTTTAACGATATTCATCATGTAAAATCACGCCACCAATTTTTTAAAAATTAATAACATATTCCATCTGGTTTTATGGATCTCTTTGTTAATAATTTTTTTTTTGTCTGTTTGTTTGTTCATAGACTGATACAGAGTCGGAAGCAAAGCCTATTCTAACGGGCAGTCGTGGCCTAATTGGGCAGTCGTAAACTAAAAATGGGCAGTCGTAAATCCAAAATTGGGCAGTAGTAAAAAGCAATTAAAAATATATGTGAGCCAATTATATTTTTATTTCTTCATCTTTCTCTAAATTATCAATGTTTTTGTTTTCTTATTTTTTTTAACTTTCCGAAGTTTACCAGGTGCTTAATTTCTTGCAAAGTTATACATAATATTTTTTTATTTTTAATTAACCTATATGTAAATTAACCATTTCGTAAAAAAAAATCACTTTTATTTTGAATTTTTTCACGTTTTGGGACTTTCCGAGTACAAAAAAGTGGTCGTGAAAAAATGACTGTGATATAGCTCCCCAAATCAGTATAACTCTTAGCGTTTTGACCTACGATGTTGCACTTTTATATACGGATTGGCAGTGGCCCTGGACCTGTCATTAAGGTTTTCGTCAAAATTGCTCATGCGCATAAGGTAGCTGCCATTAAATAATTTATCTTTAACAACAATTGCCACAAAACGGTTCTAATGATTTTGATCAAATCACTAAGGAGTTCTAAACATCTCCAACTCCGAAAATCTCATAAAAATTCGATTAAATTGTAAAAAGTGGAACAACGAACGTCTACCATAGAGTTATCTTTTTTGGGGCATTGTCCATCAACCACCACCGTGCTGTTCCTCCTCAATTCACTTACCCAAGAGTATAAAGTAATTTTTATCGATAAAATAATAATAATAACAACAACAACTTTGCCTATTTTCTCGGCCAATGTATTAAATATCGCTAATATGACTAATTTTTGTTTAAATTAATGAAAACGAACACGGTAAATTACACCAATCTATGTCCCACTTAACAGTGATCAGTATTATAGTCTAATTGAAAGTTTTGCTACGTTTTACAGCTCTAGTTTTACTTTCGACTTTGATTATATATTACATTATTAAACCAAACATTAAGTGGCGTTTCAAATTTACTTTTAATGATATTGTTTTTATAAAGCTCTTTCTTTTTAAAACATTAGCCGTATTATTATTTTTTTAATTCAGGGATATTTACTATAGAACCATAATTCTTCCCCCAACAAATGTCTTGTTTGCTAAAAAAAATATTCGTTCACACTTGTTAATATGCATGCGGGTATTTCATTTGTATGGGTCGGCTTTTTATTATATTTTTTTGTATACTTACAAACTTTTATTTTCTTGAGATATCTTAGAAGCTTGTAGCCTAATACAGCCATGTATCCATTTTGAAAATTTAACATGTAAACTGCAATATTAAAGAATTTATCATCATAAAAAAGAAATTTCAAGGTACATTATTGATGAAGAGAATTTTATTAACGTTTAAAAATTTGCCAACTCTAGTACAAATATAGTCAAATTTATGTATAAATTTTCTCAAATAAAATATATGTCAAAACTAAGTTTCTGATTATTTGCCGTCTTTAGCTATCCTCTTCATTTTGAGAATAATTGTACACTTTTACTGTCTAAATATATCTCGGCAGGGCTTATTTTACGAGTAGTCGTGGCTTATTTGAGCTGAGGGGTCGAAATCTCCTCTCCAAGCAGAGGGATTTGGCAAAAACATCGTCTGTCCAGGGTTGCCATGTTGGCCTTCTTAAGGCCAAATTTGTTTCCAAGAATCTTGTCCCAAAAGGGATGGTGAAATTAGTCGGGATCCGGACAACTCATCCCCCGGACAACTCATCCCCCGGACAACTCGACCCCGGTCATCTCGACCCCGGACATCTCATCCCCCGGACATCTCATCCCCCGGACAACTCACCACAGGACATCTCGCCACCGGACAAGTCACCCCCAAAGAAAGGGGGGGAACGTTAGGGAGGTGCATAGTTGAATAGTGGAACTTGCGTACATATTTAAGAAGGCACAACCACAACATAGTAGATGCCTTGCCCCGACTCCCCACCACCACTGTTGATGTCGAAAATATATAGACACTTCGTACATTTGGTACGGGAAGACTGATGCATGTGTAAGATGAATGTCAGGCACGGATCTAGAGATATATATTTGGGAGGAGAAGGGGGGGGGGGGCGTATTGCTTATATGTGAGGAAGGTTTTTATTAATATTTTTAATAACTAATGGAGTATGGTCTAATAAATATGGAATTATTATATTTCGGGGATTTTTTTTGTTTTGACGTAGATGAAGACATTTTATAGAATCGAGAATATATAGACATGAGTGAGTTATAACATTTCGTAAATCTGATATGATGCAAAGCAAGTTGATGTATGTGTAAGATGATTGTCAGGCGCGGATCTAGAGAGATATAGTAGGTGAGGGGTGCGTATTGCGTACATATGGGGTAAGTTTTTATTAATATTTTTTATTACTAATGAGAAATTAAATTATGGAATTTTTATATTTCGAATTTATTTTCCTTTTTGACGCAGATGAAAAGACATTTTATAGTATCGAGAATATATAGACGCATCGTATATTAGATAGGATAAAGGGTAAGAGTGATGTGTCAGATTACTGTCATGCGTGGATCTAGAGAGGCGAGGGTTCGTATTGCGTACGTATGGTCAAACTTTTTATTAATATCTTTAATAAGTAATAAGTTATTAAAATATGGAATTTTTATATTTCGGATGTTTTTTTTTCGTTTTTTTTTCTTTTTTGGAGTAGAGATATTTCTTTTTGACGAAAGAGATTTAATAGTATCGAGAATATATAGACATTTCGAATATAAGACATGATGCAGGGTAAGACTGATGTGTCAGATAATTGTCAGGCGCGGATCTAGAGATATATATTAGGAGACGCGGGGATGCGCGTTGTGTACATATGGGGAAAGTTTTTATTAATATCTTTAATAAGTAATGAGTTATTAAAATATGGAGTTTTTATACTTCGATTTTATTTTTTTCCCCTTTTTGACGTAGATGAAAGAAAATAGTATCGAGAATATATAAACACTTCGTATATATTTGATATGATGCCAGATAAGACTGATGTATGTGTCAGATGATTGTAAGGCGAGGATCTAGAGGTATATTTTAGGAGAGGCGGGTTCGTGTTGAGTACATGTGTGGAAACTTTTTATTAATATCTTTTATAAGTAATTAGTTATTAAAATATGGAGTTTTTGTATTTCGGAGTTTTTTCCTTCTTTTTTTTATGTGGATGAAAAGACATTTAATAGTATCGAAAATATATGGACATGAGTTTGTTATGCCACTTCGAATATTTCATATAGACAATACTGATGTATGTTTAAGATTATGTGCACACTATGACCAGGCAAGAATCTAGGGAGGTTTTATTAAAAGGAATATGCGAATTGATCACATGTAGCGTACATTAAAAGTTAAGAGGGGTCGGAAGGCAATTTTTTTTTCGGAACCCATTTTGAAGTTTTTAGCACATCACAATATTTGAAATGTTATCTACAAAATAGTTTAACTTGGTGGGCAATGCGCACATCCGAAGTATTTTCAAATATTTTTTTGAAACACCGTCTGCTATGTACTTTAAACGCTGTTTTCTCAAAATGCTGTTTTTTCATACCAATGTACCTTTTTCTCAGGATCTACTCGATATTTTGCTTTGAAATTTTTTTTCCTCGTACATATTGTATTTTTACACAAACAGACATATGCTTTTACAGAAATGTTGATTAGATTTAAAAAAAAAAATCCTAACCATGTTGGGTTTTTTGGGAAAATTTATTAAAAAATTACAAAACATCATAAATCCTAAACAAAACTTTTTTTTGTTTTACAAGAGGATATCTTAGTCTATGTCAAAGTGTTTTAATATTGGCTGTACAAAATCTTAAGCTGATGCTACGAGTAATTCTGAGTAAAGGTACATAAAAAAGGCCTTTTTAAGATGGACTCGATAAAGCCTTCCGACCCCCATTAAGAACATTTAGAAATGGTGTAGCACTAACGTACACGTCTATCATCGATTTTAAAGTAGAAATTGCATAACGCCTAAGAGATTCAATCATGAGGCTAATTGCATGCTAGGCACACAATGTTGTTAATAAAAGCTTTGAAAGTTTCATCATTGACGACATTTTCTCGCCAACGTGGTATGTTGACAAAATTATAAATTGTTTTTGGTATTCGGCGACATGATTTAAAATCGCAATGAGGAAAGGTTACTGCGTTTTCATACTATAGCGAGATATGGAATATTTATCCAGTTTCATTTCAACCCTTTCAATTCCTTCGGTTTTCAGCTTAGTTGATGGCTGTATTGTTAGCGATCTGGCAATGCATGCCAAGTATCCACATCAGTATAATATAAGCAAATTTAATAAAATGCAATATAAATGAACCTCATAAATTGTCCTTTTTAAAGATATATATTTTTTAATTTTTCAGATTTTGATTGAAGAATGTAGTGCGAGGGATTTGCCCCTCAATCCCTCAAAATTCATTTTGGATTTTGAATATGCTGCAATGGCAGCTCTACGAAATGTCTTTGGAGCTGTCCAATTCCAATTTTGCTTCTTTCACTTGTGTCAAAGCACATGGAGGAAAATTCAATCCCTTGGACTGGTGGCCCATTACAGAAGGGATAATTCCTTTCGGAAATTCTGCGGCCAGTTGAATGGATTAGCCTTTCTTCCAGTGGCAGAAGTAAAAGTTGGGATTGAAGCCCTTCGAAGAACTGCTCCCTTGGAGGCTGTAGATCTTGTGGAATATTTCAATGCCACATATGTTTCCGGGGAGTTTCGCAGGGTTGGCTCGAATAATTTCACAAATAGGATGGTCCTACGGAGATTCCCCCCACGCTTCCCTCCAGATATGTGGAATGTCCGTGAGGCAACTGTAAACGGGGCGGACCGAACCAACAATCTGACTGAAGGGTTCAACAATAGATTCAGATTGTTGGTATCCGAGGACCATCCAAGCATTTGGAAACTAATTTTAGCCCTTCAATCGGAATTGGCTGCAGATTGCTACAGGCAGGAACAGGCTGCTAATGGAAACCCACCAAAAAAAAGACGGAAAAGATGCTTCATTGAAATGCAGGAATTATGCGAACAACACAGAACCAATTCTATAACAATGAGAGATTTCCTTTCTCGTGTGGGAAAGTTTACATTAAAAAATGTATCACAACACTAAAATATTAAATGCGTTTTTTTGTTAAGATTTGTTTTGTTATATGTTTTCTTAAGTTGTTAATATTTTTTTAAATCTTAACTTTAAAAATTCCCCTTTTATAATCAATAATCACCTTTCATATTTCAAAAAATATTTCATAGGTAAAAACCCAAATTTCAAATCTGTTTAATATAACAATAAAGATATAAATACACTTCCATTTGAAAATCAATCTTTTTGTTTATATCCTCATTTAAATTTCTAGATAAAATAGCCTTTTCTCACATTTTCATAAAGTAACCATGAAAAAATAAAAAATAATAAAATTTACCATTTAGAAATTAATTTCTTAACCAATTTATATAATTGAGGATCAAATCATTTGCAAAATTATGGAGACTACTATAAATAATGATTCATAATACTGAAATAAATTAAAAACTTCCTTAATGTATGTTCTACAGTTATTTATATTTCAAGAAACTAATAGTTAGAAGGAAAAAAAAAAGGAAATATATCTTTGCAGTTAATATTGATTGAGTACTTAACTACTGATATTAATTTAGTGTTAGTGTAATCTGAGGAAAGAGAGAGAAAAAAAAAATGAAAAAAAATAGGAGGTTGGTTTGCACGCTTAATGACCTATTGTTATGCACAATGACGGCTCATCAAGCGAGAGCTACAGCTTAACAAGGAGTCCGAGCCACAAACAGCATATGTGTCTAACCTGTGATTCGAACCTCGAACTCGGCAACTTCGGCATGCAAGGCCAGAACGCTAACAACACAGCCATTAACTAAGCTAAAAATAGAAGGAATTGAAAGCGTTGAAATGAAAATGGCTAAATATTCTCGCTATAGTATGAAGACGCAGTAACCTTTCCTTTTTGCGATTTTAAGTCATGTCGTCGAAAACAATTTATAATTTTGTCAACATAGCCACGTTGGCGAGAAAACGTCGTCGACGGTAAAAATTTCAAAGCTCTTATTGACCATGTTGTGTGCCTAGCATTCAAATAGTCTCACGATTGAATCCCATTGGCGTTATGCAATATCTACTTTAAAGTCGATGATAGGCTTGTGAGTTAGTGCATCTCCATTTCTTAACTTATACTGTACGCTACATGTGAGCAACTCGCATATTCCTCCCAATAAAACCTCCTTAGATCCTTGCCTGGTTGTAGTGTACACATAATCTAAAACACACGACACTTTTGCCTATAACAAATATTCGAAGTGTCATAACTCACTTATTTGTATATATTCTCGATACTATCAAATCTCTTTCGTCAAAAAGAAACGTCTATATGTCAAGAAAGAAAAAGAAAAAAAAATCCGAAGTATAACAATTCCATATTTTAATAACTTATTAAAGATATTAATAAAAACGTTCACCATATGTACGCAACACGCACCCCCGCCTCTCCTAATATATATCTCTAGATCCGCGCCTGACAACTATCTGACACATCACTCTTACCTTGCATCATGTCTTATATTTGAAATGTCTATATATTCTCGATACTATTAAATCTCTTTCGTCAAAAAGAAATGTCTCTACGCCAAAAAAGAAAAGAAAAAAATCCGAAATATAACAATTCCATATATTAATAACTTATTAAAGATATTAATAAAAACTTTCACCATATGAACGCAACACGCACCCCCGCATCTCCTAATACATATCTCTAGATCCGCGCCTGACAACTATCTGACACATCACTCTTACCTTGCATCATGTCTTATATTCGAAATGTCTATATATTCTCGATACTATTAAATCTCTTTCGTCAAAAAGAAATGTCTCTACGCCAAAAAAGAAAAGAAAAAATCCGAAATATAACAATTCCATATTTTAATTACTTATTAAAGATATTAATAAAAACTTTCACCATATGTACGCAACACGCACCCCCGCCTCTCTAGATCCGCTCCTGACAGTCACCTGTGAGACATCAATCTTACCCTTTATCCTATCTGATGATGTGTCTATATATTCTCGATATTATTAAATCTCCTTTCATCTAAGTCAAGAAAAGAAAGGGGAAAAAAAAATCCGGAATATACAAATTCCATACTTTATTAACTTATAACTTATTAAAGATATTAATAAAAACTTTCTCCCTATGTAATACGCACCTCCGTCTCTCCTAATATATATCTCTAGATCCGCGCCTGACAACCATCTGACACATCAGTCTTACCCTGCATCATATTAAATATACGAAATGTCTATATATTCTCGATACTACTACATCTCTTTCGTCAAAAAGAAACATCTCTACGCCAAGAAAAAGAAAAAAAAAATCCGAAGTATAACAATTCCATATTTTAATAACTCATATATTATTAAAAATATTAATACCTTGAACTAACATTAATTTAATCAAGACTGTAATAAAATATTTCGTTAATATTTGAATAACACCAACAATGTTCAGCAGGGAGGAGGTTTTAAAAGATAACTTCAATGCTGTGCCTTCTTGAATACGTACGCAAGTCCCACCATTCAGCTTCGACAGTTCCTCGTAAGAAAATCGTTTCCCCCCTAACAACACCCTCGATCCGCGCTTTCTTGGTGGTGACTTGTCCGGTGGCGAGATGTCCTGTGGTGAGATGTCCGGGGGATGAGATGTCCGGGGTCGAGTTGTCCGGTGGCGACTTGTCCGAGGGATGAGATGTCCGGCATCCAAATTAGTCGTTCTGTCTTGCCAAAGAACCTCAAAATGCTCTAAGCATTGCGAATGCCATCTGCCACCCATCTAAATCCAAGCATGGTGGTCCGTCCTAAAGTGGATGATTATTGTGATGGCTGTAGAGTAGTAAAAGTTTAATTTAGTTCGATTAGTGAAATTTAGGTTTTTCTAAATAACTTTTAAGAATGGATTCATCATCTTTCATCTTTATGAACAAATAATTCAGAGAGAAAATTTACATTTAAAAAGTAAACTTCGATCAATCGTAATACGTATAACATATATATGCACCTTGCAAAATAGTGAAAATTGAATTAAATGTCCAGTTTCAATGTTTATAGTTCAACAACTTCTACTGAAATATATAATTTTCATTCTAATAATAAAATAAATTTTTTAAAAATAATATTTAGGAATCCAGTTGCATAGTAAAACGGGAATTTTGTAAAGCTTCACTATTCACGTTTTCTAAATATTCATTCGTATAAAAATCAAATTCATGTAACAATTTAATGTTTTATTTGGATTTGATGTCATTTAGACACTCATCAGATGTCTCTTCTACCTAAATAGAGACAAAAGCGTATTGTTTGTACCTCAACTGAGAAACTGAAAAAAAGAATGAAACTGAAGAAAAAAAATGTAAAAAATATTGTAATATTTCGAGCATTTTTTTTAAGTTACATTCAAATATTTCAAAAAATTTCCAATATTTTTCTTTAAACTGTTTGATAACTAAATAATCAAATAAACATGTACATTTTGTGACTAAAAGGTATCTAGAAAAATTCTTAATTTTTATGCTCATCTTTAATGATGATAAAGATATTGCAAAAATTTTGGCCCTCCCTCACCCCACCCGCATTCAACCTATGCATTCATGTATTTCACATTATTAACAAGGAGTTCCAATTGCATACAAATTCCGTGGGTAATAAGTTGTTCCATATTGTACCTGGTATGGAAAGTATTCATAGTTTTCTATGTTCAACGAATTATGTGTCCAAAGGGTGGTATATTTTTATAAAGAATTTTTTTTTAGCATTTATGTGATACCAAACACAAATATTTTAGACAAAAAAATTTCTTGAACAATTTTTAAAATTAATAAATTTTTAATTAAAAAATTTAAATTTCAAAATGTTTGTTGTTAAGGATGACCAAAGAGACATCCTACTGAATCTCGAGTACTATTTTTTAAACCTTTGTCATACAGAACACTAAAATCATGCATTTTTTCCCATTTGGCATCAATTTATCGATGACGTCACAGTTTGGCCTTTTTTGGCCTTATTTTGATAGCAATTTGGCATTATTTTACTTTTTTCATCTGGCAACCCTGCGTCTGTCCTCTTTTCTCCCTGACCTTGAAATAGGGGAGGATACGAAATATATTTCACTTTAGTATCCACTGTCAGCTGATCAGCTCAGCTCCTCTTCTTCGGCTGTTTGCGGTCAAACTCCTATTGTGTGTCCTGTCCTTTGGAATTTTCTTGGGAGATGACCACTGTATTTTTAGGGGGTGGGTGACAACAGTTGTTTTGACGAAACTAGTTAGCGATTCCAAGTCCCAAGATTACAAAAACAGCAATGAATAGTTGACTAGAGGGAAGCGAAAGATGCAGTATCTTTCCTTTCCGAAGTAAGTGGATGACAGCTATTGAATGTTTGCCTTGTAAGTGTAAATTAAATAATCTTTTAATGTTTGGTATCAAACACATTGAATTTGTATTCACGATTGTTTAATTGTCTTTTGCGACTTCTTAAAATTGGAGTATAGCTCTGAAATGTTCAACATAAGTAGTTTTGACCTTCTAATTGTACCCATGACAAACAAAATGTTAAAATTTTAATTAGTTATTTTTTAATTAATTTTTTTAATTATTATTATTATTTTTTTTTTCTTCTTTTTTTTTTACAAAGTGGCTTCAAATAGAGATACAACTCTGAAATTTTCAACATAAGTAGTTTTAGCCTTCTAATTGTAGTTTTGAAAAACAGAATTTTAAAATCTTGGTCAGTTTCTTTTTTAATTAATTTTTTTAAACAAATTTTTTTTTTTTTTTTTTTTTTTTTTTTTCAAAACGATATCTAACAGGGCTACACCTCTGAAATTTTCAACATAAGTAGTTTTAGCCTTTAAATTAATCTTTTGAAAAATGGAAAGTTAAAATTTTGATTAGTTTTTTTTAAATTAATTTTTTAATTAATTAATAAGTATTTTTTAAAACTATTTCTAATAGGGCTATGGCTCTGAAATTTTCCACATAAGTGGTCTTAGCCTTCTAATTGGATATAAAAAACAGAACTTTAAAATTTGATTAGTTTTTTTAATTAATTAATAAGTATTTCACAAAACCATTTCTAATAGGTCTACAATTCTGAAATTTTCGACATAAGTAGTTTTGGCCTTCTAATTGGACTTTAAGCAAACATAATTACAAATTTTGATTAGCTTTTTTTTATAAATTTTTTTTATCATTAACAAATACTTCACGAAATGATTTCCATTAAAGCTACAGTATTGAAATTTTCAACATAAGTAGTTTTGAACTTCTAATTGAACTTTAGGCAAAAAGAATGTTAAAATTTTAATTTGTTTTTAATTTATATTCTAATTAATAGTTAAATAAAATGCGACTTCTAATGAGCCAAAGAACTCTGAAAATTTCAACGTAAGTAGTTTTGTCTTCTAATATTGTTTTTCACAAACACGTGTTAAAATATTCTCAAAGGGGTGTTGTATTAATGGGAATTTTTTTTCTCGACAAGGGAGGGGCTTCCAACATTAAGGTTCACGCAGCAATTATTTTTTAGTAAGTGAAGCGAGCTTACGCTCAAGCAGCAATGAACCCTTTTAGGCTCCTTTCCTTTCACACTATCCGATTTCTGTCGAACGACAAAAAGTAGGGAGACAAAAAGTCGGGTGTTTCAAAGTAACCGGTTAGCACCCGACGGCTGCTAACAGGATAGCCGGATAGTGCGAAAGGAGCAATTCACTTCTTCACGCCTCTAAAAGAATTTTTGTATTCCTACTTTTTGTCTTCCGATAGAAATCGGATAGTGTGAAAAGTGCCTTAAGGCTCCTCTATACAGTCCATCTTGAATATCCCCTCTAATGCTAAGGCAATGGGAAAATATGCAACAAATGCTTGAATTTTGCTAAAGAAGTTTTGAGAATACTTCTGCAGGGTTTGTTTTGTTGGATAGATATATCTCTAAGGATTCTTTGAATCTTTTTAGTTTTGTCAAAAATTTTGTTAAATATTTTTTAAATAGAAAAAATATAATCCTTTTTACTTTAACTTCATTTTACAGGAAAAGAAATAGAGATATTTAAAAAATGACCACTGAAAAATAAATATTGGACTATTATCTGTTTAGTTCAAGTTTTAAAACTTTATTTTTATTTTTCAAAATGTCAATTTTAGACAAACTTTGAAGCTAACTATAAGAAAAAAAGGTGCCAACTCCGCCTCTTACAAGCTCCGCCTTAATTGTCGGAGAAGAGCTGGATTTTTTTTTTTTTTTACCTTGTGGAGTGGATAGGGGAGACGGGGGGGGGGGGAGAGTGAGGAGGGGATCGCTTCCCCTTTCTTGGAAATGGCATGGGGTACTTGTCTTGTATTTCTATATATTTCCTGTTTTGTTGTGGTGCAGTAAAAGGCGGCTGATTGCATATTGAAATTTGTCCTTCATAGGAAAACATTAGTTCATTTTTCAAGATTGAATATTTTGAGAGGGAATGAGAATATATTTGATATAAGAACAGTTTAAGTTTGCGATTTCCGATTTTTTTTTTTTTTTTTGGAAAACTCCTAAATTAGGAAAATGTTCGAATATAGTACAAGTAAAATAAGATACAAAAAAAACAAAAAATTGCTCCGTTCACGAAACTTGACAAAAACATTTCATTTATCACGAGACTTGGTAAAAACATTTAATTTATCATGAAAATGAAGAATCAAAAGAGTATAAAAATATCTAGCAAAGAGGGGTGTTTATTTTGGGGGGAGCGTGGGGGATTAGGGGATTTTTATAACTGAAAAACTAATTTTGGAACTATCTAAGCATTTGGCCTTATGATTTTAGAGTATTTTTTTATGCTAAATCGAATGAAAAAAAAAAAAGCAAGTCGTTAAACAATCTAGAAGAATATACAGTAAATAAACGAAAGCACATGTAAAAAGTGGGGAAAGGTAAAATACGACATAAAGAAGTAAAAAATTGGTCCGTTCATGAAACTAGGTAGTGGCAAAAACGTTTTGTCATGAGAATAAAGAAATTATATAGCATAGAAGGACGTTTTTTGAGGGGGTGGAGGTTTTTTTTTTAACTAAAATTTAATTTTAGTATAATCTAGGCCTGTTAGACTTGTGTGAAGTATTTTTTGACGCTGAAACGAATGAAAGAAAAAGTAAGACGATATAACTATTTTACAAAGTCATAGTCATTTTTATAAACTAAACTACTTGTGTAAAAACTACTTTATTTCATTACTTGTTTTTTATCACTAATGTTTTTGCTAACTTACTATTTCAATTATTCATAACTATTTACTTATTTTATTGCTAACTGGTACTTTTTCGATTAAATTTTGGTTGTTTTTTAATTTTTTCCACTCAGTTTTGCTTCATTACATGAAATTTTATATTACATGTATTTTCGTCTATAAAGTGGACAAATGGACTATAACTGTTATGGAGGATAGTTATATCGTCTTTTTTTTTTTTTCCTTTTTTTTTTTATTCGAGTAAAAAAATCGTCAATTTCATCAAAAAATACTCCACACTTACTCGTCATTCCCTTCCCTCTCTCCCCCCCCCCCCCACTTCAAAACACGCTTCTCTGCTAAATAATTTTTTATTTCTTTGCCTAATTTTACCTTTTCTCGCTTTTTACATGTTTTTTCGTTTATAAGGACTAACTTTTTCTTGATTGGTAATAGCGTCTTACCTTTTTTTCATTCTATTCAGCATCAAAAACTATTCTATAAACATACGTTACATGACTAGATTGTTTCAAAGTAAATTTTTTAATTATAAATCCCCTAACTCCCCCCCCCCCCAAAAAAAAAACACGATGAAATATTTTTGCTAAGATTCAGAAGCGGATTACTAAGATTCAATCACCCATATGTATATGCATAGGGTTTGAAAGTATGCATCGCACAACTTTCAATTACACTATAATACTGCAGTGTTATAGTGTAATTGAAAGTTGTGCGATGTTCCACACCCCTAGTTTTGTGTGTGTCACTGATGGTTTTTGGTATTATTTTACCCTTATTAATAGATAACTTCAGTTCTGTGAAGACCGTGCGTTTTTTTTTTTTTTTTTTTTTAAACTTCTTTAGAGTTTTGCTTACCCTGTGTTTTTCTGAAAATTTTCGTACTTATTTCTACATTGTATAAATTTCTTTTCTTGTTATAAAGTTCGAAAGTAAAATCAACGAAAAAGTTTTTATTTTGATGCTACTTAACTCTTTACATAATAGTTTTACAAAAACCAATTATGTACAAAAATTATAGCAAATTTAATACTCTACAAGTTTTAAATTTAATATTTGTGTTTAGGATAAGAGTTATGATCTATAAACTGAAAAGCGTATTTTTTTTTGGTGCACCACGGAAAATGCAAAAACCAGAGTAGCTTTTTTGTTATTAGTCCTAGAAAATAACTTGTTGTATAAAACTTGTAGGAAATTTATTGTTCTACAGCTTATACTGAATTTTTTTTTTCTCTAAGACGTACCATTATGGAGACAAAAAAACTCGACACAAATCTTAAAATAGTGTTTTTACGAAAAAGTGTTGACTTTCATGCGGCTTAACTATATACATAATAGTTCTACAAAAAAACTTCGTGCTCAAAAGTTATAGAAAATTTAATACTCTGAAACTTTTGAATATAATGTTTGTTTCTAAGATGCATTGGCAAACAGTTTTGACGTATAAACTGAAAAACGACTTGGTTTTTGTTGCACCCTGCACCACAAGGGTTAGCAAAAACTTGGTTTATAAACCACGGGGCAGACCTTTATAACATATTAAAAAAATCAGAGCTACATAACCTTTTGCAAAAAAAAAAAAATGTCTCTTTCGCATTCATTAAAATGCTAATCTAGTTGAGAACTTAAATCCATCTTGATTTGCACACTTTTTAAATACACGTCATGTCCTTTTTGTAAACTGTCCCATTGGTCACTATAATTATTGCTGAACCTCCAAGGTTCATTATTTAGGTTTAAAAACATTATTTTCTGTTTCAACAAATTTTATTAAATAAATTTGTTGAAACTCCATTTTTTCAGAACTGTCCCGAAGGAATATTAAAATACGTTATAAAGATTTTGAGTTATCTGTTTAATTGAGCCTAATTTGACAAAATTTATGTAGGTTATATCCGAAATCGAATTCCACGTTCTCTCCCCAACAGGAGATCAGCGAATTTTCAAAACGGGTTGATTAGCAGTATACTATTCCAGGGGAACTAAGAGGATCAAGTTACTAGTAAGTGACCCGTCTTATCTAGTATGCACTTCCGTTTGCTACTGACCATAGACTAACGTACCATCAAGCGTACGCCTACACTGGAAAGGAAGTCAGAGACGAGAAACAAGTTCTTAGTGTTTGTCCGCGATTTCTATGTTCTTTGGTTTACGTGGAGAAGAAATTGATGCATTTCTACTTCGATTGTTTTTTGCCGGAGTTAATAGATCCACGTTTCACTAGATCAATGAAAATCAGAGATCCGGCATCAATACTAGAAGCTATTCAGAAAAAGAAAGATTTAACAAAAAGGAAAAGTTAAAATTTAAGAATATACACAACTGCTTTGAAGAATATACACGAATGTCCATTGATGTTGATTGCCAGTCTGCCTGAGATGGGAGTTTTCTGGGCTTCCTCCCTTTCATAATGCAAATGCGGGGTAGTTTTTTACTGATCTTCCCCAAAATCATACTTTGTTTTCTTATCCATTCACACGCGTCCTGGACAAATCTTTTTTTACTTATTTTTTTGTCTTATTTATCTATTGACAATATTATATGTAATAATTATTTGATTATCATGGTTAAATGACCGTTTATTTTTCTGCTACGATTACTCAATTATATATACATATATATATTTACAATATAAGTTACCTGTTAGTTATGAATCTGTGATTGTTTCATTACTAATTATGACTGAATAGTAATTGTAATTTATTAACGTTTTATTCTTGCTTATCTGTTTAGTGGATTCAATAAATGTTTTTCCATTTTTTTTTTTTTTTTTTTAATTTTAATCGTAACATGATTCTTTCAAACCTTATTCGTTTTTAATGATGTAGACAAATGTATATTTTATTACAAATAATAGCTATGGAAAGCATGCACCACAAAAACAAGTAATTAAAATCAGCATAAAAACAATTAAAATATGGATTAAATAGTGAAGCATAAAATGTTTTTAATTTGTTTAAACAAATTCGTTTTCTTATATACTTTAAAGGAATGTGATTTCGTCAATTTTAAAAAACTAAATTCTGGTGGAATTGTGTTAGTGTGTGTGTGTGTGTTACTTATACAACAGATACATATTGAAGACATTTTACCACCTTTTCCGTTTGTAAGCTTTTATTACATAGTTTGGAAATAATGGAACTACGTAATGGGTCCCTAAGACTTCGCTGGTACATGAACAATTTGTAATATTTAGGGAATTACACGAATGATTGAATATAGTAAATAAGAGGGTTTTAAAACCAGCAATAAACATAGACGTCAATTATAGTTCATCATAATAACGTCTTGTATCCCATAAAGTTTTCTTTTATCGCATGCATTAAAATGCTAATTTCGTTGAGAACTTAAATCCATTTTGATTTGCACACTGTTTAAACATGCGTCATGCTTTTTTTGTAAACTATCCCATTGGTCACTAATTATAGCTGAACTGGGTTTAAAAACATTCTTTTCAGTTTCAACAAATTTAATAAAATAAATTTGTTGAAACTGAATTTGTTTGAAACTGTCCCGAAGGAATATTCAAATACCTTATAAAGATTTAGAGTTATCGATTTTATTGAGGATAATTTGACAAAATTTATGTAGGTGCTAAAAACAGTTTTTATTACTTGTTATTACTCCAACGAACTTTGACGAATCAGTATGTGAATTTGTGAATTATTAGTATTGCAACAGCTTGCCTCGGTCTCTATTAAATTGAAATTTTGTTTCAAAATGAATATAACGAAATAGTAAACATGATTGTACCTTTAAGGTATATATATATATTTTAATGATTTTATAGATGACAATGTCCTAAAATGTGCTTGTAGATTGTAGGATTTTGAAGGATTACTTTTTTTCTTCCAGGAAATATTGCAATATGTTTAATGTAAAAGAACACCAAAACTTTCTAATCACTGAAAATGTAAACAAGAATAAATGTTCCCTTGCGAAATTATTTGCTGTTTTCATTTTCAATTATGTTTACCATAATTTCTCTATGTAACGACATAATTACAATACAAATAATCTTTATATATTGAGCTATTCATAATTAAAAAAAACAAACTATTACCTTTGTTTTATTTATTAAAAAATAACTTTATTGCGTTTCAATCCAGAATTCACAATTGAATTAAATTCCATATAAACGTCTCTTGAAATTGATACGTTGTAATGAGTTTCAGGATAATGAAGTTCTTATGGTACCACGGATAACTTTTTTTATCAACTCTTCTGGCACCCCTATTTAAACTTTTTTTCTTAATTAACAGTACAAATCTATTTCTACTCTTAAATATATTTATTTTTAATAAAAAAAAATTATAAATATACATAAGTCTCAAAATTATTATAAAAAAAAAAAAGTAGCATTACAGCTATACACGCAGCCCACTTATTAGGATAGCGAGATTGGCTACAACCAGGCATGTAGCCAGAGGGGGGCGAGTATAATATGTGTAAAGATAGGAAATTGCAATTATACTAACATTTATCATTTTATTTTAGATTTTTTTATGCTATGTATTTTAAAAAGTTTCAAAATGTTTAGTATAAGACCAAGAATAGGAAAATGAATTTCTATTATTTTATATTATAATTAATAATATATGCAAAGAAATAGAAAAAGGGTTTTTATATTATAATAGTTTCTGATAAATTTTTCAGAGTATTGAAAATGATAGGAGAAAATAAAGGAAAATGCAATTCTATTAGTAATATATATATATATATATAAATGTAAATAACTTTTTAATGCTTAAAAATGGCAAGTTTGTTAAATAGTTATGTAGCTCTTCCACAAGACCAATGATAGGATAATGTAATTTGTTTAACAATATATATTTTTAAATAGAAATGTAAGAACGGAACTTCGAAAAAACTTTTTGTGTTAAAAAAACTTTTTATGTAAAAGTAACTTGTACTAATTTTTATATTTGTAATTAATTTTAAAATAGATATTCTTAAGTTGAAATGTGTGAAAAATTAAGAGGTTGGTTGGTTGGTTATTTTGAGTTTTATGGCGCAAGGGCTACACTAGGGCCATACTGCGCCAAACATTTGTTTATGTATTTGAATTAATTCAATTTTTAAAAGATACAAAGATTAAAAACAAACAAAGGCAATAAACACTATAAATGATAAAAATTCTATATCAAGCAATACAAGCCTATTTCTTTTAAAAATGTAAATAGATTTTGATGTGGTGAATTTAAAATCAAAGACAATGATGGATGATTTGTATTAAAATTTCGAAGTCTGATGTTGTTAAAAACAGGACAATCACTTAAAATGTGTATAACAGAAAAGATAACACCACAGGAATTGCATGTGGGGGCATCTTCTGCCAGCAGAAGATGCACATGGGTGAAACGAGTGTGGCCTATTCTTAGACGAGTCAGGAGCACTTCCCTTTTCCGGGATTGCTGGATGGGCGCGAATCCGGATATTAAGGGCTGAAACGAACGCAGCTTGTTAGCCGTCTGTGCATCCCACATGGCCTGCCAAGTGAGAGATAGAGCAGCGTCACAAGCTTTTATTGCGTCGTCAGGGCAGAGCCAAGTGCTCCTAGGTCCAGTTGCAGATCGTGCGATAGTATCTGCACGCTCGTTACCCATGATCCCCACATGACCTGGGATCCAACAAAAAAGGACATTAAAATCTCTCTCTACGAGTGTAGTGTGAATGTTTAAAATATCTAGTATAAAAGGATGGGTCTGGTTCAGTGGATTATTTAATGCATCTAAACAGCTCTTGGAATCAGTGTAAATAATCCACTGACCATGGCCCTGCTTTAAAACAAATTGCAAGGCCAAGAGAATAGCCAGGGACTCAGCTGAAAAAACGGAGCAGCTTTGGTGCAGTTCTCGTGACATGATGACATTGTCGTGAACTGCAGCTGCTCTGACATGCCCCTGGCTTTTCGACCCATCAGTGTAAATAGCTTTAAAGTTAGAAAAATGCTCTCGATGGTAATAAAACAAATTTGTAAAAACGATATCTGGAGTAAAATTCTTTTTAAAGTTGCTAAATATATTTAATATTTTGATGTCATGAATATGCCAGGGTGGATGAGTGAAAATAATAGGGCGAACCCTGAAATTATCGAGATGATGAGATGCAAGAATTTGGCGTATTCGTAATGAAAATGATGGGATGCAGGATGGTCGTGCATTGAAAAGTCTAATATGTGATGGATTATAAATATTTTGAGATAAAAGATGAGATGTGTGACTTTTAATTTTAAAATAGTATGCCATAGAGAGCTTGTCTCGTCTCAGTTTCAAAGGTTGTTCCAGACAAATATTAAGTACGCTTGGGATTGGTGATGTACGGAAGGCTCCTGACGCGATTCTGACACCATGATGATGAACAGGGTCAAGGAGCATCAATGCCGATTTTCTGGCGGATCCGTACACCACAGAACCATAGTCAAGTTTGGAACGAACAAGGCATCTGTATATTTTCAACATGGAGGTGGTATCAGCACCCCAGGAAGTGTTGGAAAGCACTTTCAGAAGGTTCAGAGCTTGAGTGCACTTTGTTCTAAGATATTTTATATGGGGCAGGAAAGTGAGCTTCGAGTCAAAAACTACTCCAAGAAATTTTATTTCCTTAACAACAGGTATTTGTATCCCATTAAGGAAAAGCTCAGGATCATTATGAAGCCCACGTTTCCTGCAAAAGTGCACTGCCACGGTCTTCTGTGCATTGAATATAAATCCATTATGATTGGCCCAGCCTGTAATCCTTCTGATGGCAAGTTGAATTTGTCTTTCGATAAGAGATATATTTATTGAGGCGCACGATATCTGGAAGTCGTCGACAAATAAAGCGCCTGCACTGCAGGTGGTAGGCAGGTCATAATGTCGTTGACTTTAATTATAAACAGTGCGCAACTCAATACACTTCCCTGGGGAACGCCTTGTTCCTGTATAAACTCATCTGATAAGATGGAGTTAACACGTACTTGGAAGACTCTACTAGAAAGGAAATTCTCTATAAAAAGTGGTAAGTTTCCTCTGAGACCTAAATTATGTAGATCTCTGAGGATACCATACCTCCAAGTACGGTCATAGGCTTTCTCCATGTCAAAAAAGACAGATACCATATGGTTCTGCTTGACAAAAGCCTCCCGAATTGAAGTTTCAAGTAGGAGGAGGTTGTCAAGCGTACTTCGTCCTCGACGAAAACCACTTTGAAACCGAGAGAGACAATTGTTTTGTTCCAAATAAAAAAGAAGGCGAGCATTGACTATTTTTTCAAGAAGCTTGCACAAGCAACTAGTCAATGCTATAGGCCTGTAGTTGGAAGGACTCTTAGGGTCTTTGCCTGGCTTGACAACTGGAATCACAAGAGCACGTTGCCATGTTGACGGAAATTTCTTTTCTCGCCAGATCCTATTATAGAGCTTGAGAATAAACTTCAGTTGGAGAGGCTCGAGATGTTTCAGCATGCTATAATGGATTTCATCTTGACCAACAGCCGAGCCGCGAGTGTTGGAAAGAGCTCGCATTAGCTCGGCCATGGTGAAATCAGCATTATAGTCTTCCAACTCGGTGGATGTAAAGTTTAATTTAGTTTTTTCAGCATTACTTTTAATAGTGGCAAACGGCTCTTGGTAATTCGAGTTGCTAGATACTTTAGCAAAACAGTCAGCCAGGGTGTCAGCAATACCTTTAGGGTCCGAGATTATTCCTAGATTAGTCTCCAAGATAGAAATGGAGTGTCTAGGATAGTGGCCCTTGATTTTATTTACTTTGCTCCAAACACTTTTTGAAGAGGTATCCGATGTTATAGTGCTGACATAACGCATCCAAGAGTCCTTCTGGCTACGCCGGCGGATCCTACGAGCTTCAGCTCGAGCACATTTTAAAGCGATGAGGTTGGCTTCAGTGGGATATCGACGAAAGATACCCCAGGCCTTCCTCTGTTTTTTGTGAGCAATTTTACATTCGTGGTTCCACCACGGTTTTGGTATTTTCGGTAGATTGGTAGATGTCATAGGTATGGAAAAACGAGCAGCTTCCAATATGGCCTGGGTGACAGAGCCTACAGCTTCATCGATGTCATCTTGGTCCACCATCTCATCTGAGAAATCGACGAGGAAAGAAAACTGTTCCCAATCGGCTGAATCTATTTTGAAACGAGGGACACGAACCAGGGGAACAGTATCAACTCCTAACATCTCCAGATGGACGGGGAAATGATCACTATGGTAGGGATCTCGTCCGACATGAAAAGACCATAGATGTAGGAGAGATGGTGAACACAAGATAAGATCGATGGCGTGAAACGTCCTCGATGGGGTGTGGAAATATGTATGTTGCCCAACATTGAGGAGACAGAGATTCTGATCCTCTACAAATTTTTCAATCTGTCTTCCACGGTTGTTAATGTCTGGGCTACCCCAAAGAGGATTGTGACCATTGAAATCCCCCATTAAAATAATAGGGGGTGGAAGCTGATCACAAAGTCTGTCTAAATCTGCTTGTCGGATGTTACGATTAGGGGGGAGGTAAACAGAGCAAACTGTGACTAATTTATTTTTTACAGCTACTCTAACGGCAACAGCTTGTAAGGTGGTCGTGAACAATAGCGGGGTGGATGGACTGCTATTGGATGTAAATATAGCAACACCACCGCTAGCTCTACCGCCGTTGAGATAGTCCTTACGTAGAGGACTATACCCCCTAACAAGAGAGCTCTGAAAAGGCTTCAAAAGCGTCTCTTGCAAACAGAAACAGACAGGTTTGTATAAATCCACGAGGTGTTTTATATCTACCGAATTTTGGTGGAAACCACGACAATTCCAAGAAAACATATTGGATGCTAATTGGAAAGATAGCCGATCCGCTGGTCTTTTGACCTGCTCCTTGGATGGAGAAGAGCGGGAGTCTCGAGGCCTGGGTCTATATCCATATCACCTGGAGAGAGACCCGTGATGACATCAATGTCATCATCATCCTCAGTTGATGCTTCTGATGCTTCCGATTTTTCTTTATTTTTAATTAAGAATTTAACATTGGTTGGATTTTTGTTGTGTATTTTATTTTTTAATGTAGCTCCAGGATTGTTTGACTGTTTGGTGTGAGTCGATTTCTTAGCTTTGACAACAGGTTTTACTGATTTTTTGTTTGATTTTGAATTATTTGGAATATCCTGAGTTTGAGAAGAGGAAGTATTGTATTTTGGTGGCAAAGAAAAGCACTGTAGTAATTGTTCCGGTGATAATGCAGACTTTGGGATATGAATATCCGTCTGAGTGGTTATTGATTTTACTTGGGGTGGTTTTGGGGCAATTGTCTTAGCTATTGTTCTGGCCATAGAATTGGCTATTGTAGTTTCGTAAATTGTTCGGGCCTCAGGATAGGGAATATTTTTTTCTGTTTTTATCTCCTGAATTTTCTTTTCCGCTATCCATTGTTCGCATGATCTGGAGTAAGACGGATGGTTCTTTTTGCAGTTTACGCAGGTGGGCTCAGCTTTGCAGCCTTCGCTTGGATGTTCAATACTGCCACACTCTGCGCAAACTTCGACCTTACTCCTACACGCATTTTTAGAGTGCCCGAACTTTTGGCATTTGAAGCAACGTAGAGGATTCGGGATAAATGGTCGAACTGGGCAACTGAGATAACCTGCTATGATTCTATTGGGTAAGTTGGGTGTATCGAAAGTTAAAATAATGTGCTTAGTGTTTATAATATTATTGTCTCGTTTGATTGTTATGCGGCGAACTTTTGTAACCCCCTGGTGAGACAATTCTTTTAGAATTTCCGAATCTTCAACATGTTGTAAATCAGATTCGGAAATTACTCCCTGGCACGAATTTAGTGCTCTGTGAGGGGTTACGGAAATTTGTATTTCTCCTATTGTTTTGGCTGATAGTAAATATTGGGACTGTCTGCTGTCTTTTGTTTCTATTAAGAAGTCACCGGATTTGAGTTTTTTTATTGCTTTCGGTTCATTGCCACATATTCCTTTGATCCCCTTTTGAATGAAGAAAGGGGACATTTTGCCCAGTTGACCATCTTCTGATTGTACTATTAAAAAGCAGGGAGATGAAGTGGACTGAAGTGTGTTTGAGGTAGATTGGAGCGTGGTGGGGATGTCATTTATTGAAGCTTGTTTTTTTGTTGTTGTGTTGATTTCATTTTGTATAGTTCTTTTGTTGGATTTAGCTTGGGGATTTATGCCTCCCGTGGGGCTGGAGAGAGAAGAAGCCATCATAAAATACATATATAGAAATTCGGACACTAGAATCCCACCCACCATGGAGTCCGCGATATCAGGGTTAGTGCACACCGGCAAGCAACAAAAATCGAGAAAAGAAAAAAATAGTAACTGAACTGTTACGCACGGCATAACACTATCAGGTTATCTAGTGTCTATACGCGACCGGCTCGTCCCTGTAGATGTCTCCACCCTTAACGAGATTCCCAGTAGACGAGCCGGTCGCTTGATCCCAAGCCGCCGACGAAGTCGGACGACCAGCCGATTGATGCACATGGGACCAATGTACACCTCCCGTTTATCTGAAGCAAGGGCCAAAGTAGTGTATTGGGACAGTATGTCGTCCCTCAACTACCAGGATCCCCCTTTCCAGGGACACGGGTCTCCACGCACGGCAAACACGTGGGTGATTAAATGCCCGAGAGAAGCTGATGGCAACAGAGCGGCACAAAGCTTCTCAAGGGGAGCCCTCACCTCTGAGGAGGTAACCACAACGAGGGAAGAAAGAAGTCAAACGATAAATACAAAACCAAAACGAGAAGATAAAACAGAAGGAGGGATAGATCACTGGGGCGCCCCGGGGTTGTGAAGCCCGTATTTACTTATAGAAAGTAAACCCCCTGAGGGGGAAAAATTAAGAGATGAACAAGCATCGAATATTATAAAGGAATAGAATTGTATTAAATATACTTAAAAAAATTTTAAATTGAAAGTTTTGTTTTTATGAAAAAAAATTCTGGTCTTTAAAAGAATTAATAAAAATAACATTACATCAAAAATAAATTAACAATGTTTCTTTTTTTAATTATACAAAAAAATATGTACTTCATAAAGTTCTCTGATAAATACTCTTTTACGAATTGTATAAATTTGTAGTAATTGATATAATTGTAAAAGTTTCAATTGTAAAAATTAATTGAAAAACCAATTAAATAATTTATATTTCTGCCCCTTCTGGGAAAATTTTTGCCCGTCCTACAAACTTTGGCTGGCTACAGCCTCAACAAACTAGGTTCCTCTTACCCGGGCAAAAGAAAGTGATTAACTTCTTGACAATGTGACCTCTGGGGTCATATGAGGAGTATCTCTTCACTAGGTTCCCCTCTTTCTGACATTGTCAATCACACACTGTTGTCCAATCAAATATCACTACCCGGAGAATATGGACACTCCGCCTGTGTTGCCACCGAAATCAGTTCAAAGCAAAATCGAAAAACATTTTTAGTAGTAAGCCGCCTTAAGCGAGCCCATGCTTGCACAGCAATGATCCTTTCAAGGAGTGAAGTAAGCCTGTGCTTATTATGAACTTTTCAGCGAGCGAAGCGAGCTTGGTCTAACGAAGCAAGGAACCTTCCTGAGAGCGAAGCGCCAAAAACTGGGCGGGGCCACGCAGCTAGGTAAAAAATTGCACATGGTAAAATTTCGTAGCGAAGCACGGGTATTCAGCTAATAGATTTATAAATATTAATTAATTAACCTCATGAAGTAAGGTAATACAAACCTCGTTTTAAAATTTGAGTGTTACTGTTATATTCAAAGATCAATTATCGGATTTTATTGTTTCAAATTAACTTGCTGTAGGGGTTGAAAGGGAGATGAGAAGGTGAAGGGGGGGGGGGAGGCGATTGGACTTTTGGGCAGTCGTAAATTTTCCTTAGAATAGGCCTTGGTCGGAAGACCAGACTGTTGCGAATGGCATTCCAATGGCGGAGAAAAGTTCACAATCACAGGTAAATAATGTATTTGTACTTTTTAATCAGTGAATTTAAAGTATTTAATTTTTTCTTAATGAGGATTTAAAAGTGTAAAAAATGTTCCTCTAGTTTTAAAAATATATTTTAATAATTTATTTAACACGTTCTTGATGATCAAATGAGAATATGAGATCTAACATTTAATAACTTTTTTTTAAGATATTTATCATGTAAAATCACGTCATCAATTTTTAAAAAGGAAATTACTTATTCCATCTGTTTTTGTTGAATCTTTGTTTATAACTGTTTTTTTTGTTTTGTTTGTTTGTTCGTAGACCGATACTGAGTCGAAAGACCAGACTGTTGCGAATGACATTTCTATGGCGGAGAAAAGTTCACAACCACAGGTAAATAATGTATTTGTACTTTTTAACCAGTAAATTTAAAGTATTTAGTTTTTTCTTAATGTGAGGAATTAAAAGTGTAAAAAATTCCCTGTAATTTTAAAAATATCTTTGAATAATTTATACAACACGTTCTTGATGAAATGAGAATATGATCTCTGATATTTAAGAATTAATTTTTTTAAACATATCATGTAAAATCAAGTCATCAATTTTTAAAGAGGAAATTACTTATTCCATCTGATTTTGTTAAAATGTTTGTTTATAATTTTTTTTTTCATAGACTGAGACTTGGTCGGAAGAACAAGCAGTTGCGAATGGCATTCCTATGGCGGAGAAAAGATCAGAGGTAAATAATAAAATTGTACTTTTTAATCAGTGAATTTAAACTACTTAAAAATATTTGTTGTTTAAATGAATAAAGAAATGATGATTAAAAATCGTAAATTAATTTAAAGTATATTAATATAATTTTAAAAATAAAAAACACTTTTTCAACTAGAAAGAAGGCTAGGATCTAGAATATAATTTGATGAAAATGTGTATGACCTATTTATTTATATGTATATACATGCCGTTAGTACAAAGAAATTATATGACTAATCCTGAATAGCCTCGTAAGTGTATCTAAAGAGATTCGATGCAAATTGTTATAAATGTATCAGGAATGTCAATGAATAGTCATTTCTAATGCAGGGAAGAAAAAAAAAAAAACTTAAAATACCAAACACATAAAAAAAAAATTCTCATTTTAAAAACATTTTTTGAGTATTTAAAACTAAATGTGGTTTTATAAGATTGATCTAAATGTTAATGTAACAGGGATTTATCCAACTACAATATTATAATATAAATTTTTAGACAATTATTGTTTACCAAAGTATAATATGTGTCCAAATTAATAAGTTGTAATTTTAACAAATTATCCAATTTACATATCTTTCCGACGTTATGCGTGAGCGTACGTAATTTAATTAAAGAAAAATGTACGAATTTGTAAAGCGTTTGTTAAAGAATGAGGTTGATAATTAAATTTAGTATCACCATATTGCAGGATTTAAAGACAACTACATCGCCGTGTATATCAAATGATTGCGCAGAATGGCCAACTTCAATAAATCAGGAAATCAGGCTATTACTCGTTAAACGCGGTCCTTTTCAAGTAACAGACATGGAGTTTCCTGTTGTTGTTGATAGCAAAGGTAAAGGTCGACGATTTACCCCCGCCAATTTCAAAAGTTAACAAATGGAGAAGAACTAACACGAGAGTGGCTTGTATACTCCGTTTCAAAAAATTCTATATTTTGTTTCTGTTGTAAGCTCTTTAGAAGTGAAAAAATATCTCTAAATGGGACATCTGGATTTTCCGACTGGCAGAACATGTCTGGGGTTTTATCTCACCATGAAAAATCACCCAAACACATGAAGGCATATCAGTCTTGGCGAGAATTATCTCAACGTTTGCGGTTAGGTAAAACAATAGATCAAGAAAACCAAAGAATTATTCATTCAGAAACCGAGCATTGGAATCAGGTTTTGAAACGCCTGCTTTGTATAATACAGTTTCTTGGGATCCAAGGGCTGGCTTTTCGAGGGAAAACAGACACCCTTTTTGAAAGTAACAATGGCAACTTCTTTAAGTTAATAGAATATATTGCTAAATTTGACATTGTTTTGGCTGAACATTTACGCAGAATTACCTCCAAAGAGACACATGTACATTATTTGAGTAAGCGAGTGCAAAATGAATTTATTTCTTTAATGGCAAAAAACATACAGGACCACATTTTGAGAGAATTAGCAAAAGCCACGTACTTTTCAATTATATTGGACTGCACTCCCGATATTAGTCATATCGAACATATGACGATGATCGTGCGATTTGTGCGGACGGTCCAAGGCGAGAAAATATGCATTCAAGAGCATTTCTTAGGTTTTGTACCTATCACAAATTCCACTGGAGAAGGCTTGACGGATTGTTAAATGAAAGAACTTTCTACGCGAAACATTCCTCTTCAGAATATGCGTGGTCAAGGTTATGATAATGGTTCCAACATGAAAGGTAAAAACGTTGGAGTGAAGAAAAGAATCCTGGATATCAACCCTCGTGCTTCCTTTGGGCCATGTGGTAGCCATTCCTTAAATTTAGTAGTGAACGACGCGGCCCTTTCATGTCCCGATGCGGTGAATTTTTTTGGCATTATTCAAGAGATTTACAACTTTTTTTCGGCATCCACCTACCGTTGGAGTATCTTGAAAAAGCACATTTCCTCTCTAACTGTAAAACCTTTAAGTAATACCCGTTGGGAAAGTCGGACAGATGCTCTCTTACCTCTCAGATTTAACATTGAAGAAGTGTATGATGCACTTTATGAAGCAAGTGAAGATACAAAAATAGACGCATTTGGAAAAAATACAGTCACTGGACTTGCGAAAAAAATATATAATTTTAAATTTCTATGTTGTTTGGTTGTTTGGCACGAAGTACTATTTAAAGTAAATATAGTAAGCAAAGTGCTTCAGAAAATAAGTGTTGATCTTAGGAGTGCCATCGATTTAATAAAAAGCGTCCAAAGCTTTTTAAAAAAACTTAGGACTGATGAAGGCTTAAATAGTTCAATAACTGACGCAAAGGAACTAGCCGAAAAACTCGGGTGCAATCCTGAGTTTCAAAAGGAAACGAAAATACATCCTCGGAAAATTAAAAAACAATTTTCGTATGAAGGAGAGGATGAACCTGTTGAAGAAGGAAAAACCTCATTCAAAATCAATTTCTTTTTCGGGATTTTAGATACGGCCATAAATTCCCTGAATGAAAGGTTTGAACTCATGGATGAGCATAGCTCAAACTTCAAATTTCTCTACGATATTCATGCAGTTCAAACTTGTGACGAAAAGGTATTGAAGTTAAGCTGTAGTAAACTGCAAAATATATTGACTTATGGTGATAATTGCGATATTGACGGCAATGAACTTTTTCAAGAACTTAGTATTTTAGCGCCTATGCTCCCCTTAGAAGCTCTCCGTCAGCAACTTTGTCATACATAACAAAGAACTGCCTTTCTGACATTTTTCCAAATGTGCTTATTTCGTTACGAATACTAAACACTGCCAATTTCTGTTGCAAGTGGAGAAAGAAACTTTTCGAAATTAAAACTGATCAAAACATTTTTAAGATCGACAATTTCTCAAGAACGTTTGTGTGGATTATCAATGATGGCAATTGAAAAAGATATCTTGAATTCTATAGATTTTGGTATCATCCTAAAAGAATTCGCCGAAATTAAAGCACGAAAAATTAATCTTTAAATTTTTTCCACATTGTATTTCTTATTATCTTTTCTGTATTTTAATGTAAAACTCATTTTACTTTAATTGAATGCGCATTTTGCTATAATTTATTGTCCATCGTCATTTGTGATAACTTTTAAAAGTAAATTTATAATTTTATTTTGACAAACTTTAATATGCAAGTAAAAGTATGTTATGTTTATATCTGTTCTTTATATTTAATTTTATTGTTTAAAACATTAAATCAAGCAAATGACAACAGTTGTAAATTATTTAGTAGTTTCCCTTCACTAAGTTTTTTTTTTATTATTTTTTTTTAATTTGATTAAAGGTCCATTAGATTAAAAATTCATATTTGGAAATTGTATTGACAACATACTACTGTCTAATAAATGGGGAAACTGAACTCGGGTGGGCCTACGAGTCTGAATTGTAACCTGTTTGTTGTTACTTTTTATTTTTGCATGTAAGTAATTAAAAAAAAATGGTGTTATACAACTGCTAAATTAGTTCCCTAATGCAGTATTCGCTGTCGATGTACGATTGTAAAAGGAGTTCACCCACAAAACCAAGAAGAACATGTTAATAAATAAGAAAATAATAATTGTTCATACATAGTTAATTGAGACATGTCATGTCAAAGAATTTTAAAGATTTATTTTAAATTTTCGATTCCGTTTTTAGTGGCATTTTAAAATGTAGATTACATTCCATTTTTGACAAGTAATATTTATTATTGTATTTTAAGTGCCGGAAACATATTTTTTTTTGATAAATTTACATGTTTATTTATAATATTTGTTATATGATTATGCATGTTAGTAGATGAAGAAAAATATTCTGCAACTTAGTTGTTTATTTAAAAGTAAGAGATAAAGTGAAGTAATAATTGCACAATATCTACATAACTGTTTCTTGTTTTGTTTTTAAATTGAAATAGGTGCTTCTAAATGTGCATACTTTCAAAAAAGAAAATTAATAAAGAACTCAACTGTTTGGTTTTTTCCCCCCTTTCTAAATACCGTGTCTCTATATGAAACAAGTATGGAAATTTAACCCTTTGGGTACATTTGATGAGTGAAACTCGTCATCTGCTTACTTGGGCGAAGTTACGGTGGACGAGTCTGACTCGTCATCCGTCGATCCAAATCCGTCCCATGGGCATAAAAATCTTCAAATAATTCAGTACTCAAAGCGTTAACTTAAAAGAAAGTTCCTTTAAAGTGAAAAGTTGACCAAGAACTTTGTATTTGTTAATAAAAATACCTATACTTAATATATAAAGAAGAATACATTTTTATAATATTCTGAAACACATACCATAAATAGTTTTTTTATTTGAAAACTCTAACTTTTGAATTTGAAAACTTTAAATAATTTTTTCTCAGTTTCACTACATTTAAATGTCAATGTTTTTTTCTTTAGTATTGAGTAGTTTGTTTTTAGAAGCAGGGGGATGTGTTTCAATGGTTTTAGAAGTGGGGAAATGGATTTCAGTAATTTTAGAAGAGGGTAGACGCATAGGTATTTTCTTGAAAAGTGGGGGGGACGCGTCACCCCGCGTCTACCCACACTTCTAGCACTGCCTACACCACTACAGAAGTGGAATACTGTGCATTACCGAAGAAGATCAACCAAAAGCCTACATCATGAAGACTGCAAACGAAGAACTGTGGCATCGGCTCTTAAGGCACCAACGCCGACCAAACGGTATAGTGGTTAGCGTGCTAGCTTCTAGACCGCGAGGTTGCGGGTTCGAGTCCCGTGTTGGCATGGGTGTTTGTAAATGTATGTTGGCTAGTCTAATGACGAATGTTTCGGCGCATTATAGCCCTCGTGTTGCTGACTGTGCCAGATAATCTGAAAACAACCAACCAAAACAACCAACTTTAATTTTCCTAATACAAAAATGATCATAAATGTAACTTTCTTCAAAATGATCTTCACAAACATAACGTACAGTCTTTGTCCACAGTGGCATATTCTTCATCGCAGGCCACCACTTTTTTCGAGTAATTTCATTCCGTGGTACGTAAATGAAAATTTTGTCAGGAGTTGTTATGGTTGTGCTTTTGCACATTGACACGATAATACTTGTAGAAAATGTTAGACATTTTAAGAAAAAAATCAATCAAATAATATGAAAACAAAATGACGAGAAGACAAGTATTTGAAATTTCCGTGATAACAACGTTTTAACAGCCGCAACCGCCACGTGACCTATGGAGATATTTTGGATGCGGGGACGTCATAATGGGGTCGCAAAAAAAAAAAGGTAAGTTTTCCTGCACAAATCTGAATGCAAACTTAAAATGCAAAATAAAAATAAAAAAAAGCGTGGAGAGTAGAAATTTTTGTGTTAATGGTCATTTCGAGACATTTAGAATTGAATGAAGAAAAGAAAAAAAAGGGGGAAAAAAAAAAATTGCAGGAATTGTCCATTCTCCAACCTTATGAGCAATAACAAAATAAGTGCTTAAACTTTTATATATTTCAAATTCACTTATACAATTATAGTGCTTGATTTATTTTCTCGAATGGCACGGGTATGATCGTGACCATCGATATACATCTGCGGAGTGTGACGTCACAACATGGCCGCTGGGTTTTTAAGAAGTGGACGTCAATGTAAATTAACATTATGCTCTTTTTATTTCATGGATTACCAATTTATTTATAGTTATTTTTAATTTCTAACTCTCGAACATTGTAGCTTGAACTTTCCGATAAGTGGTCCAATAGGTGAGTAAGCATTCTATTCACTAGTTTATGTTTTCTGTTGAATAAAAAAAAAGTATGTTTTGGTCTTATCAGTCGCAATTAGCATTGTGTTTTTTTTTTCATGACTTGTAGATAAATAAATTGTTATTTTTAATTTCTAACTAGTTAAAGTTATTGTCTAGACTTTCCGTTAAATATTCCAATAAGTGGATAAACATAATATGCATCAATTTCTATCCTCTGTTGAATCAAAGTACGTGAGACATTGTCTTTATCTTGTCAGTTTGGGCTATACTAAACTTCAACTTAACTAGACATCACTTAGACGGTAGATCGTGACAGTGCTCATAGGTATTTAATCCATTTTGGCGGCGTGAAAGCATAATGTTCGCCAAACCACAACCCTATAGAGAACAAAAGGCTATAAGGTTTGGCGAGAATTATGTCTTCACTCCGCCAAAATGGATTAAATACCTATGAGCACTGTCACGATCTACCGTCTAAGTGATGTCTAGTTAAGTTGAAGTTTAGTATAGCATTGGCGTTTTTTATTTCATGAGTTGCAGATAAATTAACTGTCAATTTTTAAAAATTGAAAGTTGTTTCTCTAGACATTCTGATAAGGGTCCAATTTGTGGGTATGGGTAAATATTGTATTGAGTTTTTCTTTTTCTGTTGCATCAAAGTAAGCATATTAATGGTTTCAGCCTATAAATGCTGTAAGATCTTGATTATGAGTTATTTAAATTTAAAAAATGTAGTAAAATTGAAGAAATGTCTCTAGTGTTGTTGTTGAAGCTGAAAGTCCATAAATTCCATATGAAAATATTTACATTGAATGTTTTATCTTTTAAGCTTGTATATTTTATGTTTCGAAGTTGGGCTGTCCCCGCTGTGTTTTAATAATTTTTTTAACCTTTTGTTTTTTTGTATCTATTGTTATTTGCATTCTTCTGATACAGACAGTTAAAAAAATTAGTTTCCTTATTTAATTGATAAAAAATAAATTTTAAAAGTTCTGTTACTAGTATTGAAATTGTGTGTGTGTGTGAGATTCCATCTATTTTAATGGTACAGATACACTATAAGCACCTAGTGATTTCTGGTAACTTTACTATACTTGAGATCTATTTTAAAATTGTGTAACCTGTTATAAGCTCTATTTAAAAAAAACTTTAGTTAACAGAATAAGTGATAAGGTGTTTCACTTCAAACAAAGTTGCCAAAAATTTACTTACCTCTATAGTAAATCTTTGCTCTGTGAATTTTTGGATCATTATTGTGATGTACTAAAAGAAGCAGGGCTTTATTTGGATGTTTAATAGTCAAATCTGATATCAAAAGTTTTAGAATGCTGTTATCTAAATTATATTTTTTCATTTTAACATGCTAATTTTTATATTCTTATGATTCAAAATGGCATTAAATGTTTTTCACTTTTTTCCCCCAAACTTCAGTTGGTTGGTAGGAGTTTAACGGCGCAAGGGCAACACATGGGCCATACTGCGCCACCCAAACTTCAGTAGTTTCATTCATTTTAGTGAAAAAATGGTGTCTTGTTTTGCTGTCGATTGTAAACACAATAGTAGTAACAATTGCAAATTTTTTCGCTTCCCGAAACAGAAAAAGCAATTTAATTTGTGGACTAAACTGTCAAGGTATGTGGCGTAAACCTATATTGGACTTACAAGCCCCTTATGCAATATTTGAAAAAATTTTAAATTTTGTGCTCATTGAAAAGGGTGTTAGCTGGGTACCAGTTGGCGCAGTTATTGCCAAGCATAAATGTGTAGGTTGGTTGTATTCAGATTATCTGGCGCCGTCAGCAACACGAGGGCTATAATGCGCCGAAACATTTCGTCATTTGGTTGGTTGGTTGTATTCAGATTATCTGGCGCCGTCAGCATCACGAGGGGTATAATGCGCCGAAACATTCGTCATTAGACAAGCCAACATACATTTACAAACACCCATGCCTAACACGGGATTCGAACCCGCAACCTCTCGGTCTAGAAGCTAGCACGCTAACCACTATACCGTTTGGTCGGCCATTTCGTCATTTGACAAACCAACATACATTTACAAACACCCATGCCAACACGGGACTCGAACCCGCAACCTCGCGGTCTAGAAGCCAGCACGCTAACCACTATACCGTTTGGTCGGCCATAAATGTGTAGGCGTTAAAATTATGTGTAAATGTATCATCAAGCCTTAATGTTTACAGTTTGTTATTGGAATTGTAAATTATTTAAGGATTATTAGTTTATATATATAAGTTAGATCACTATAAGTCAGGCCTCAATAGTGTAAATTTTTTTTTATCTAGGCGAGCAGACCAAAAACCAGGTGTGGACCCTAGACTTTGCAGCTGCCATTTCAAAGAGGAAAAAAAAAGAAAATGGTCCAAGTTTATTTAATCGGGATAAATCCAAGCTATTTTCATTTCCTGCTGTTGTGTATGTGTAGATGTATTGAATAAGTATAAGATAATTCTTTTATAAAAAAAAATGCAGTAATAGTTTTTTAAATAGTGGTTCTTAAGCAATAAATGTTTGAGAAAAAATATCCAAAAAAGAAATATTTTTAAAAATGTTTCCATAATAAAATATTAATAGATTTTCATATTTCAAAATTACTTTTCTTTCTCATTTCCTAATTGCAGTAAGAAAAGAAAATGGTTACAACTAAGTGCAGTATATTATTTTGTTTGACGGTTCATATAACTTTATAAAAATCAGTAGCCTAGAATAACAATTCTCAACTGAATTTTGAAAAAAAAATATTAGGTTGTAGATTTCAATGAAGAATAAGCTAATCACATAAATATATTTATGTGCTTCATTTTTATTTAACATGTAAAAACTTGTTAAAATACAGCATAATTTGAATTTTTTGCAGCAAGAAACAGCTCGAAGATAAAGAGAATGCTGTAGAAGTTGCGGTAGAAGTCGAACAAAATGTTGAGCCTTCAAACAGCAAGAATCTTCAGATTCTTCAGACGGAAATTACAGTACTTACAGCTGTGAATGAGAACCTGGAAAAAGAATTAAAAGACAACACCAGTAAAGATAGTCTTTACTTTGCCTTTTCTAAGATTGCTCTTAGTAATGAACATGTGCTACTTTTCACTGGTTTGCCAAATTCGGATATCTTCAACATAATTGTTGAATATTGCAAACGATTTGAAATCGAATATTTTTATAAATGGAAAGTAATTTCCATACAATATGAAGATCAAATCTTCATTACCCTCCAAAAACTCAGGAGGAATTGTGTATTTGAAGACCTTGCCGTCAGATATTCAGTGTCCCAAAAATGCCTAAGGAATATATTTCTTACATTTCTGGATGTATTACATGAGATACTATTCAAATTTGTCCTTAAAAATGCTGAAAATGTTCCTAGTTTGGAAAATATTCAGCAAACTAGTTGTGTTCTTGACAGTTTTAATAACTGCAGATTTTTGATTGATTGCACTGAAGTGCAAATTGAAAATTCCAGACACAGTATGCATTCTAAGCAGCAAACTTATTCTAACTATAAGAAGCGTCAGACTGTGAAAGCATTAATAGCTGTGTCACCTAATGGGGTTTTATGTTTCATCAGTGATTTATTTCCAGGGTCAATTTCAGATAAGGAAATTGTAGATAGAAGTGGATTTTTAAAATTGTTGAAACCTGGCGATTTAATAATTGCGGATAAGGGATTTTTGATCCAGGACATTCTTCCTGATGGTGTTTTTTTTTAATATGCCCCCATTTCTCTGGAATCCACAGTTTACTAAAGAATGCCAATATTCTCTGGCAGTCGCAAGAGCAAGAATCCATGTCGAGCGCAATATCCAGCGCATCAAAAGTTTTAAAATTTTAGACTGTATTCCTTATCGGTTTTGTCAGTTATTTTCAAAGATTTTTCAGGTTTGTGGAACTTTGGTTAGCTTCCAACCTCCCTTAATTAAAATAGACGAAGAGTGTTAAATTAAAGTGTATGTTGATTTTCTTTTCATCGATGAAGACAATTATTAAATTGAATGTATTATTGGTAAAATATGTATATTTTTTCCTTTATTCTAGAATTTTATGTATGGATTTTTAATTTATATTTGAACTGCATCTTTTATTTATTCAAGAATTGTATTTATAATCAAGATATACCTTTTTTCAATTATTCGGAAATTTTTTATAGCTTTTTATTTATGAATATAGTTTATGTTCATGTCCAACCTCAAGTCCTGCTAAGCTGCCTCAACGGGGCGAGGGGGTGTTCCTGGGCGGAATGGCTGAAGTACGTTGGAAGCTTGCTCCTGGTAGGTTCAACCAAGGCGAGAAGGCCATTCCCTATGCCCAGCTAAAGCTTGCAGGCTGATACAAAGTTGAATTTGTATAACTTAATCTTTCCATCACCTTGAATATACCAATTTATGTTTTTGAGACCAATTTATGTTTTGACCATAACCTTAATAAAGCGAGGGAAGCTTGTTAGAAATGTTAATTACTCTGAAGTGACTCCTTAAGTACATGTTTCAATGTATGCTTTTTTTCCTCTATCTAGCTTGTTATCTTTCTTTTGGTGAATAAATTTTGTATTTCACTTTTGTTGTTTGACTAAATTTCTAGTTGAGTAAAAAAGTAGCATTGAGTATTGTAGGAAACGGAAAGAGACAGTGGCGTAGCCAGGTTTTTTTCAGGGGGGGAGGGGGGCGAGACAAAAATTGTAAATCATGATAAATGAATAATTTGGGTTTGTATACTTAGTAATTTCTGAGGTGCCAACTTCAGTTTGTAGATATGTGATCTCCTTAATAATCACAAGTATCCCTCTTCAACTTTTAGTAATATTCAGAAATGGTTATTTTTCTTTACACATTAAATTAAAATGTTAATAAATAGAATACCAAATGACACTATAACGATTCAACCTGCTAATAACACAAAATATTTCTAAAATTCAGAAACAAATCCCTAAAAATTCAGTACAATCCATAAGAATTTGCATATCTCTGTATTTTCTCACTAGACAATTTAACAACATGGCTTTTTTAACCTAAAATTTTTTTTTTAAAGAATTCTTGTATAAGTCCACTTTAGCTTAGAGAAGGGCAAAAAAAAAGAAGGGGGAAAAAAACAGAAAAAAAAAAGGGGGGGGGGAAACAGTGTCCAATTAAAAATAAAAATCGGGGCTTCAAATCAGACACTATAATTAACACAGATGTAAGCAATTTGGTTTATACTCTTAGTGTTAATAAAATTCAGTTGTTTCGTGGGTTAGACACAGCTGAATTACACCAAATAATATTTTATTTTAATCCTTTCTTTAAAAGTTATAGGACACAATAGTTTCATTTATAAAGTTCTTGTTTTATGGAAATAATGATGATAAAGAGTTGAAAACAACAGGATAATGACTGATTTTTTTCAAAACTTATTCTGTAATTACTATATGTAAAACTATAATTTAAAAATTCCCATTTCAAAATATCAATTCGACGTACAAACTCATTTTATACATTGGTTTGTTGGCAATAAGTTAACTCGTGCAAATGCTTGTCTAAACGGTATTTCTTTGTGCACTTTTCTATCAGGTAGATTATCAAAGTATTAAAATATTATTGCAATAAAAATTTCGAATATATTTTTTCAATATTTTAAAATTACTTATTAATTACTTACCATGTTCTTATACAAGTGAGTAGCAACGATTACGAATTGTAAAGTGAGAGTTGCCATGGAGACTCTGGCGTAGTTTTAAAAAGAATATCTGTAATTCTAAAACCCCTCAGGGGGTTTACTTTCTCAAAGTAAACACGGGCTTCACAACCCCGGGTTGCCCCAGTGATCTATCCCTCCTTCTGTTTTACCTTCCTATTTTGGTTTTGTATTTATTGTTTGGCTTCTCTTCCATCCCTCATTGTGGTTACCTCTTCAGAGGTGAGGGCTCCCCTTGAGAAGCTTTGTGCCGCTCTGTTGCAATCAGCTTCTCTCGGGCATTTAATCACCCACGTGTTTGCCGTGCGTGGAGACCCGTGTCTCTGGAAAGGGGGATCCTGGTAGTTGAGGGGCGACACACTGTCCCAATACACTACTTTGGCCCTTGCTTCAGATAAACGGGAGGTGCACATTGGTCCCGTGTGTATCAATCGGCTGGTCGTCCGACTTCGTCGGCGGCTAGGGATCAAGCGTCCGGCTCATCTGCTGGGAACCTCGTTAAGGGTGGAGGCTTCTACAGGGATGAGTCGTTCGCGTATAGGTACTGGACAGCCCGATAGTGTTATGCCGTGCGCAATAGTTTAGTTGATGTTTTCTTTTCCTTTCTTATTTTATTGCTTGCCGGTATGCACTATCCCCGATATCGAGGACTCCATGGTGGGTGGGACTCTAGTGCCCGAATTAATAATACTACTTTCATGGAAAGTCAATCTTCTTCTTCTTCTTCCCCTAGTGGGGAGCAACATAGACAAAATTCTACAAATAACATTGCAGCAAAATTCTTCATCGTTCATCGTAAGGAGGGCTCTTTCGAAAAGGTATCTCCTTTTCTAATAGAAAAAACTCTAGCATCATTTGTTGGCGATACAGCTTCAGTTAAGAAACTGAAGTCTGGAGATCTTTTAGTTGAAGTTCGCAATGTCCAACAAGCGAAGAATATACTAAAGATCGAATATTTTGGAACACTCCCGGTAAATGTGACAGTACATGGTTCCCTTAATAAATCTCGCGGTGTGGTGTCTGAATCAGACCTTTACCACACACCGGAGGACGAGATTCTTGACCACTTACGTGAGCAACACGTTTCAGCCGTCCACCGTATAACCATACGTCGAGAAGGGAATATCATGCCTACTAAGCATTTGATTCTCACTTTCGATTTGCCCACATTACCATCGCACGTAAAAGCCGGCTATCTGAATTGCCCTGTTCGTCCGTATGTTCCGAACCCACTTCGCTGTTTCAAGTGCCAGAAATATGGTCACTCACAAACAGCTTGTCGTGGGGAAACGGAAACATGCGCACGTTGTGCAGGTACTGGACATGCTAGTGCTAATTGCAAGGCACCTGAAAAGTGTGTAAATTGTGACGGCTCACATCCATCTTACTATCGGAAATGTCCAGTGTGGGTAAAAGAAAAGGAAATCCAGACCGTGCGAGTGAACCAAAATTTGTCATACTTTGATGCTAGAAGACTTGTTGAAGCTAGAACCCCTTCTGTTGGTGTCGCCTATGCTGATGTTTGCAAAAAAACTTTCAGCAGCAAAAGCACACAGACAGAGTCTACTTCCTCAAGTCCAGTTAAATTACCTCAGAGAACATCTACGGAGGTAATTAAACAACCGCTTATTTTGAAGAAAACCTTAGCTAAGTCTAAAGCATTACAAGCAATAAAACTTAAAACAGCTAAAGGAGGACCTTCTCGAGAGAAGCCCTCTAACCGTTTTAATATCCTTCGTTCATTTAGGGAGGCGGATGTGGTGAACCTTCACCCATCTGATGACGAAGATATTAGTGAAGAGCCTGACCCCCCTTTTAAAATTGCATCAAGTAATTAATGGCTTCTTTTGTTTCTTGGAACTGTCGCGGTTTTAGGTCTAGGAAGGATGATGTGAAGAACATTATTTCACTTTACCATCCAGCATGTTTGGCCCTTCAAGAAACCTTCTTGAAGGATTCATATATATCTAAGATCCGTAGGTATAGCTGCATTAGAAAAGATGTTACCCGTAGTAATACAGTGTCTGGAGGAGTTTGCCTTTTTATCTCTCATGATTACCCCAGCACTGTACTCACACTGCGCACATCTCTACAGGCTGTGGCTGCGAGACTTCATTTACAGTCCCTTCTCACAGTCTGTTGCCTATACTTACCGCCACATGCTATCATCCGCCAAGAGGAGCTGAATGACCTTATTGATCAACTTCCAGCACCATTTTTACTGCTCGGTGACTTTAATGGACACAGTACTATGTGGGGTAGTGATAATACGAACCCTCGTGGGAGACAGATTGAAAAGTTGCTATCTGATCAGTGTCTCTGTCTCCTGAATAACGAGGAGAAAACCTATTTTCATGAACCCACTAGAACATTCCATTCACTTGACTTAGCCATTTGTTCCCCTATACTTTTGCCATACTTGAATTTTGCTGTTGGAAGTGATCTACATAACAGTGATCACTTCCCTATTCTCATTTCCCATAATGGTAGAAGTAGTGTGAACAGCCGTCTACCTAGATACAAATACCACAGGGCGAATTGGGACAAATTTACTGAGTTGGCTGTTATATCAGGAACAATGGTGGACAGTGAGGATGTTGATACTGCTGTCCAAAATGTCACTGAAGCAATTTTAAATGCTGCTGACTCCTCCATTCCTAAGACATCACCTAGAACACTGCGGCACTGTAAACCATACTGGAATGCAGACTGCCAATCTGCATACAAGAAACAAAAGAAGCTATGGGGTATCTTCCGCAGATACCCAACTACAGGAAACCTTATCGCCTTTAAAAAGGCTAAGGCATTTGCTCGTAGAGTTAGACGTCAGAGTCAGAAGGACTCTTGGATAAGTTATGTATCTTCAATTACATCCAAAACATCAAGCAAACAGTTGTGGAAGAAGGTTAGAGCAGCCAACGGTTTGTATCCGGAATATTCTTGTCCGATACTTCAAACCGGAGCTGCTGTGTTCTTTTCCCCTGAAGATATTGCTAACCTTATAGGTGAAACTTTTGAAAGTATATCCAGTTCCGATTCTTATAGTCCTGCTTTTCTTGTGACTAAGAATCGAGCTGAACGGACTGGAATTAATTTCAAAAGCAATTTTGAATATTCCTACAACTGTGACCTTAAGATGTACGAATTGAAGAGTGCTTTATCTAAAGCACATAACACCAGTCCAGGTCCAGATGGGATCAGTTACCAAATGCTCCGCCATTTAAGTCCAGATTCTCTTTTTAACATCCTTTTTCTCTTTAATAGAATCTGGAAGGAGAACATCTTTCCTACTTTGTGGCGGGAAGCTACTGTAATCCCCATTCTGAAACCTGGAAAGGATCCCAAGGATCCTCTGAACTATCGACCGATAGCATTAACGAGCTGCCTCTGTAAGACCTTTGAACGTATTGTAAACGCCCGACTCTCTTACATGTTGGAAAAAGATGGATGTATTTCACCTTTCCAGAGTGGATTCCGACGAGGGCGGTCCACTCTTGATAACATCGTGAAACTAGAAACAGATGTTCGTAATGCCTTTGTGCAGAGGAATCATCTAGTTTCAATCTTTTTCGACATTGAGAAGGCGTATGATCATACGTGGCGATATGGTATCCTGCAAACTCTATTTAATTTTGGTTTTAGGGGTAATCTGCCCCTTTTTATTCAAAATTTTTTATCATCTCGTGTTTTTAGAGTTCGCATTGGAGCTTCATTTTCAAATTATTTTAACCAATCTGAGGGAGTTCCTCAAGGTTGTGTTTTAAGTGTCACCCTTTTTAATCTTCATATCAGCAACATCCTCCATGTCCTTTCACCCTTTGTTCATGGAACTTTGTATGTTGATGACTTGCAAATCTCGTGCCAAGGATCAAACATGCGCTTAATTGAACGTCAGTTACAAACTGCTGTTAACAGACTTGTAGAATGGTGTGAACAAAACGGCCATAAACTGTCACCATCTAAAAGCAGTTGCATCCACTTCTGTAGGAAGAGGGGTCTTCACCCTGACCCTGAAATCCACATACGCAATTCTCCCATCCCAGTTGTGAATCAGATAAGATACTTGGGAGTCATCTTCGACAACAAGTTAAATTTTCTCCCACATATTGTATACTTGCGCAAGAAGTGCGATAAATCGCTTAATATCCTCAAAGTACTCTCAAATACATCTTGGGGTGCTGATCGCACTTCTTTGCTGCGTATTTACAATTCGGTTATCTTATCCCGTATTGACTACGGATGCGTTGCGTATGGGTCTGCAGGAGTATCCCTTCTACGAAGATTGGATACTGTCCATCACACTGCTGCCCGTATTTGTTCAGGTGCATTTCGCACTTCACCCATTGAAAGTCTGTTGACAGAGTGTAGTCTCCTTCCACTTGACTTGAGACGTAAAAAATTAAGCGCCAACTACTACTGTAGAATTATGTCTGATCCTTTTCACCCTTTACGTAAGTTGAGACTTGATGCCTATCTTGGTAGGTTATATGATGCTCGTCCATCTAACATCCGACCATTTTCTGAAAGAGCGAAATCCATCTTGTTGGATGCAGCTCTAAGTGACGTAGTTACCCAAACATTTACCACTCAATCCTTTCCACCGTGGGATATTCCATCTTTCCACTTTCTCAATCCATTTGCGATGTATTGCAAGGCAGACACTGCCCCAGAAATTATGCAACAAATCTTTTATGATCACCGCTCTCAGTATGCTGACTATGAAGCAGTATTTACTGATGGATCCAAAGCAGGTGAACGTGTTGGCTGTGGTACTGTGTCCGACACATCCACAGTCGCTTTTACACTTCATAAATCCTGCTCGGTTTTCACTTCTGAGATGACAGCAATTTCTTGTGCACTGCTGCATATCTCACTCTGCCACAATCGCAAATTTTGTGTGTATACTGACAGTTTAAGCTCCTTGTCAAGTCTTGAGCAATTTAAGAACAATAGCCATCCACTTGCCTTTGACATTTTGTCAAAGTTACACACACTTGAGAGGAAAGGGTTTACTATTTTGTTCTGCTGGGTACCTAGTCACATGGGAATTTCAGGAAATGAATTGGCCGATTCTGCTGCTAAAGCGGCTTCAATTCCGCTGCAGCAGCCAGTTCCCTACCAAGATATTAAGACTTCAATTCACAAGTTCATATTATCCTTACGTCAAGAAACATGGGATTTGCAGGTTAATAACAAACTTCATTTCATCAAAAATCATCTTCTTAAATGGCCAGTTAATCCAATGCGTTGGACAGATGTCAAACTGACTCGTCTGCGCATTGGTCACACCCGATTGACGCATCGACATCTATTGCTGGGAGAAGATCCACCTGTTTGCGATATTTGTCGTTGCGATCTTACTGTGGTTCATATTTTAATTTCTTGTCCTAAGTTTCAGACGCATCGTCTTAGGTTTTTTAATAGTATCACTTTAAGTCTTCAGGATTTGATAGGGGAAATTCCCCATCCAAATCTTTTTGCTTTTTTAAGATCAATCGGGTTTTTAAATCACATCTAGTTTTTTAAACATTTCCATTTTTAAAAATTTTATTAACATCTTCATCATTTTAGAAATGTGTTTTTAACATTCTTAAATTATATTATGTCACCTCTCATCATATTTATAATTCATCTTTCATTATAGTTTTTCTTTTAACTCTTGTTTTGGCGCAGCATGGCCCTTGTGTTGCCTTTGCGCCATAAAACCTCAATAAACAAACAAACTGTAATTCTAAAAATAATAATATCTGTTTGTATTCGAAAGATTGGTTGATGTTTGTCAAAATTAATGTGTACGTCGTAATACTGTGGAATTCTTTATTAATAGTTATCCATAACTACGAAACTTCGAACCTGATTTGCTTGATGGTTTTAATTCAACTAGGTCAAGGAGGGAGAGGGTTAGGCCGCCATTGAGAACGGTCGGAAAAGAACAGCTCCCCCATTAGAAGTTCTTCATAAGTTTGAAATAAATATCGTTAAGTTTTTAAAAGACGGCAGTTTGAGTTACAGGAAGAACGAATAAAACTTATAAATAAAAATAATATACAATCATGATACTTAAAAAATCGAATAAATTTTTTTCACTTTTAATCATTTCGGGGGGGGGGGGGGGGCGGTGGGCCACTCCCTGTCTACGCCGCTGGAAAGAGAAGACATCAGTAGAAATTGAGGTAAATGAACAATTTGCTTAATCATGTAGGTTTTCCTTTTCACTCTAAGAAGTCTTGCAGTCAAAATTACAATAAATATAGTACTTGAGATAAATTACCTCCTTCTCCAGCACAATGCGCTCGTTAGAACATTAAAAAACAATCGAGTTCAATTATGATTATCATTGTAAGGGATATCGAAAGAAAAATATTGAATGAAAGAAAATCAAATGTGCTTGCAAATAAGATTAACGTTGGGCTAAGTAAACTAATTTGTTTTTCATGCATAATTTTGACAAAACGGGTTGAATGCTCGAATGGATCATCCAGCATATTGTTTAGTTAATGGCCCAAGTTGGCAATTAGATTAATCACATTTGGCCCAAGATGGTTTAGGGAAACTGCCTTCAGCTAAATAAAAAATGCAGGATAGTCCGTTCTGGTGCTCAACAACTGTATTACTAGTTAAAGAAGTTATTTCGTGGGTTTTAAATAAATTGCGAGAGAATTTTCAAATATGGTTTTATTCTGGAATAAACATTGTGGGTATGAAATGTACAAAATGCAGAGAAAATATTTTGCTCATGTTGTTAGATAACAATTGCTAGTGTAGTCCGCTCATCAAATTGGAATCTAAAAACCTATGGGACTGTAGAACTCTATCTTTACAGAAACTTCCTTGCCTAAGTCTACACAAGGTTGTCCTTGATTGTAGTAGTTCATATATCTGGTGCTATAAGAATTGCGGTCATAACTGAAGGATCTCCATGTTTGCAAAAAGCCATGATTACCTATAAAAAAAAATGACAAAAGAAACTTATAACTTTTGCTATTTAAAATAAGCACATGTTGGCAACATAAAATAACTTAAACCCCATCACTTAATTCAGCAGCACAATTGAACCCCATATTCTACTTTTTCTTTGACGAATCGAATAAAGCGCCAAGGAATAAAAGCAGAAAATGGGATATTAGGCTTGCCTAATATCCAAAAATAAAAATGCAATACAATAAAAATAAAAATTCTAGCACTCTGAATTAAATATGACACTTGATTAATTATATAAATACACAAGACAATAAGCACAGACATAGGACAGGATTTTGAATATACACAATATAGATATAGAATATGATCAATTACAATGATGCAATGTAGAGCAAATTACAATAAAATAACAAATTTCCAGCAATCTTGGTTAAATACAACACTTGATTAAATGCATATATAGAGAGAGAGAGAAAAAAAGAGCAGAATTTGAAATGTAGTGCATACAGCTAAGATACTGTTCAATTCACCATTGAATAAACAAAAATAGTCTCGTAAAATTGTTGGAGGGTGGCAAGGTTTGCAACCCATTGATCATCTTTTATAACAGGAAATATTATGACAGTGTTAGGGGTCCATATAATAAGCATGCATTTGCTTTTACCCATCAAGTGGAGCATGCCTTGAATTTGATATTAATACGAATGTCCTTGCTGGTGTTTCAAGTTTAAGTTGATATCACCGGCACTAAATATGTAAACCACTTGTCCCCCACAAGAATACGTAGTGGCATTTGTTGTATCATCCTTCAAAACTACATACCACTTTTTGGAAGAAAGGTCTTCTAAAAGGGATGCAGAGTTAGAGGCTTTTGAGAAGGGACACTTTACTTCAATAATAGCTTCCCTATCAAGAACCGCCGACCAAACGGTATAGTGGTTAGCGTGCTAGCTTCTAGACCGCGAGGTTGCGGGTTCGAGTCCCGTATTAGGCATGGGTGTTTGTAAATGTATGTTGGCTTGTCTAATGACAAAAGTTCGGCGCATTATAGCCCTCGTGTTGCTGACGGCGCCAGATAATCTGAATACAACCAACCAACCTATCAAGAACCCCATCAGCAGAACACCCTAACCTTCCAGAAGAATGCAAAAGTAAGCCACAAGGACGAACTTTATGGCCAGTAACTTCTTGGAACACATCGATAGCTGTTTGTTCGTGGCAAATCCCCTACTGTATAGCTTTGATGCCATCCAAGTTGTTATCCCCTTTAAGTTTGGATAGCAAACTAGGAGGAACTGTGTTCCTCTCCATACACTTTATGATGGATCCGAAGTTACTAGTTGTAAGTCTGCCTTTCCTATAGGCTCCCCAATACTTGTTTGTCTTTTGGCCAATTGTAAGTTTATAAATGCAATCAATTTGATTACTATTTAGACTTAAATTGCTTAAAATAAAAGAAATATTATCTACAGCTTTTTCACAGTCTTTTGACTGGGAAATGCCGTCGAAAGTCATGACGGCAAATGACGTTTCCTTATATTCACCTTCCTGTAGCTGAATATTAATGCCGGCTTGAGGATGGTTCTTCATGGCTTCCCGTAATTAAATCATCCTCATTAGGGAGCCTTTTATTGGACGGAAACAGATCATTTAGACTATCTGTTCGGTTGGTTGTTTTCAGATTATCTGGCGCCGTCAGCAACACGAGGGCTATAATGTACCGAAACATTCGTCATTAGACAAGCCAACATACATTTACAAACACCCATGCCTAACACGGGACTCGAACCCACAACCTCGCTGTCTAGAAGCTAGCACTATCTGTTCGGTGGGGCGCCTTTGAAGAGCTCCACGAACAAGCACCATCAGTGCAATTGATATTCCTGTAACCATACAGCAACAAGGTTGCCATATGGTGACAGGCATCCAGTCCTTTGGAATATTCACAAGTTATCCTGCTTATTTGGCCATGTTCTCCAAGATATGCCTACAAGAATATTTTTTTTTTTTTAACAAAAAGGTAGTTTTCCATTAGCAGGGTACCAATAAAAATATCAACAAACATCCTAATAATATGTCCTCTAATGTTCAATTATTAGCTGGCAACTAAGACCAAACTTGTCCTAAATATATTTTTTACAGGAGAATTCAAACTAGACGTTTTGAATATTATTTTGAAAGGGTTTCGACAAACTTTTGATTGAAAATACTTTGTAGGCAAATAATGGCATGTTTAAGGCAAATAAATAAAAAACTTGATGTTATGGAGAAGTCCAGAAATGTAATTAAATTTCAGTATTACAAAACAATAAAAAGTTTCTAAATTTATTTAGTATACTTTGAACTTATGATAAAACAAACGTGGATACAATCCAAAAATTCAAACCAGGTGGCTGAAATCAATAAATAAACATGTTGTACTGTGGACAGAATAGCAATATTAGAATAGAAATTGAAAGATATTTTTCTATTATAGTAAGCAATCTTTAATTTATCAAAAATCAATTGAGTACTGATTGATTTTAGATATCTGGCAAATTCAAGCAACTGTTTTATTAATGAATACACATTAGTTGATGTAAGATTTAAAATTATTAACAAAATAAACAAAACCAAATATTAAATTTTTTTATATGAGGATAAATTAGTGTATTGAAAACATGAAAAAAAAAAAAAAAACAAAAAAAAAAAAAACCCAGTTTGCTATTTAATAATTATATTGTCGACTAACAAGTGAAACACAAGGTAAAAAAACCTAACTTTTCAAAAACAAAGATACAAAATTCAAACTTTACGATATACAAAACATTTTTCTCAATACTCAAATTTTTTTAGATATATTTATTTTCAGCAAACATATAACTTTTTGCGGGGGGGGGGGGGGGGAGGAGACAAGTCCAGTTCGGATAAGAAATTAACCGAGTGTGTTCCACTAGTAAGCCAACAATATAATAAGTAAACATTAATAGTATACCTCCACGAGATACTGAGTCTTCTTCATTGATGCAGATATTCTTCCACGAAACATTTTGAATTCAGGATCATACAAGAAACTTTGGACCCTGTTTGATCTCAGAGCATTTTCACCCCTTTTAATCAACTGATCATTCGGACCAAAAAACTTCATTATCTCATAAAAGGTAGTCATGGTAAGAAGGATCCTTCAACTTTGAACTTTAGAGGTTGAGGTCTAATAATGGGGGAAAAAAATTATTATCACAGATTCAATATTCAAGTTCATACATATTACCTGGTGAATTTTATCAACTTTTGTTCCAAGATAAATACACATACGCAATTTACAGCAATAAGGCTAATCAGAATGAATATTAAATTCATTTTTTAAAGAAATCAAAATATCTTGATATATCTCCAGAATTAAAAAAAATATGTCCCTATCTATAAATTTTGAAAAAGCTGCACTATTTACACAAGATTGGATAGTTTTATTGGATTTTCTTCACATTAAGATTTATGTTACATAAAAAAATCTCTTTAAACTAACCTTGCAATTTCGAATTTTAATATGACCAGTGGTTACAACCTAACTGGGTACTTTTCCATCCAAGGGGCCGTTGACACTATATAAAATATGGGTAAAACTTACAAGTATGGTACGGATTCTGCGCCAAGGCGTTTTTCACCACTAAAAGGTAGCAGCCGCGTAAACAATTCTTGGCACAGAATCCGTACCGTTCTTGAATACTGCCCCTTTAACGGAAAAGCACAGCTAACTATTCTCATTTAGGTGAGGAGATTAATGAAATGAAAATCTCAACGTACAGAAGTCCCAGTATTTGTCTTACTGTACAAATCAAAGTAAAGCGCTAGATGTACTTATGGAAACACTAAGCCAAATATTAATGTACATGAAAGTTTATGAAATCTTAATGGGGAGAAAGTAGTTAGTGCCAGGTCTTACATTTTGGGTAGCTATAAAACTCATAAAAATATAGAAGAAAATAAAACCCAAGATGCAAATTGACAGATTTAAATAATTCTATATTTCAACGTCAAATAGTTTTGCTATGTTAATTGCACTAGACTTATCTACAACTAGACAACTACAAAATTGGCAGGTACTTTTCGATTAAACGATGGAAATTCCGCCAACTATTTTTTTCGCGACGTTTTAGAACTACTTCTATAACAGTGCTCTCTCCCAAAATAAAGTAGAAAACATTCATCAATATAAAAAAAATATTTTCATTAATATACAAAAAAAAAAAGACATTTGTATGTTTACTGGATTATTCCCATTAGGTTTGTATGCAAGATGGCGCAAGTCTTAATTATAATGTACAAAAATAGATTGATGAAATGACATTTCAATGATTGAGCCCCTCAGGGGGTTTACTTTCTCAAAGTAAATACTGGCTTCACAACCCCGTGGTACCCCAGTGATCTGTCCCTCCTTCTGTTGTACCTACCTATTTTGGTTTTGTAATTATTGTTTGGCTTCTCTTCCTTTCCTCGTTGTGGTTACCTCTTCAGAGGTGAGGGCTCCCCTTGAGAAGCTTTGTGCCACTCTGTTGCTATCAGCTTCTCTCGGGGATTATATCACCCACGTGTTTGCCGTGCGTGGAGACCCGTGTCCCTGGAAAGGGGGATCCTGGTAGTTGAGGGGCGACATAATGTCCCAATACACTACTTTGGCCCTTGCTTCAGATAAACGGGAGGTGCACATTGGTCCCGTGTGTATCAATCGGCTGGTCGTCCGACTTCGTCGGCGGCTAGGGATCAAGCGTCCGGCTCGTCTGCTGGGAATCTCGTTAAGGGTGGCGACTTCTTCAGGGACGAGTCGTTCGCGTATAGACGCTAGATAACCCGATAGTGATATGCCGTGCGTAACAGTATCGTTGCTATTTCATTTTTGTTGCTTGCTGGTGTGCACTATCTCCGATATCGTGGACTCCATGGTTTGTGGGAATCTAGCATCCGAATTTTTGTTTAATTCTTTTTTATGATGGCTTCTTCTCTCTTCAGCCCCACGGGAGGCCTAAATCCCCAACAGTTGCAAACAATATCTGTTAAACGTGCTATTGAGACAATTGAAAACGCAGCTAATAAAAAACAAACACCAGCATACGACGAACCTCTCTTCTTAGTAATACATTCTGACACAGATGAACTAGGCAAAATGTCCCCCTTTTTAATCCAGAAAGGGATAAAGGGAATATGTGGTGGTGAACCCAGGACCATAAAAAAACTACGTTTCAGATGACTTCTTAATTGAAACAATGGATACAAAACAGACCCGTGCCCTACTTTCCGCTACAACTATATGTAACTTTAAAATTACAACCACTCCACATAAAGGCCTAAATTCCTCACAAGGTGTGATTTCAGAAACCGACCTTATAGATATAGAAAAAGATGAATTAATCCAAGAACTGTCACCCCAAGGAGTCATAGATGCACGTAGAATAACCATAAAAAGAGACAATAAAATAATTAAAACCAAACATATCATACTAACTTTCAACAACCAAAACTTCCTAATCGAATAATAGCGGGTTACCTGAATTATCCTGTTCGTCCTTTTATCCCTAATCCTCTGCGATGCTTTAAGTGTCAGAAATTTGGGCACTCTAAGAATACTTGCAGAAGCAAGATTGACATTTGCGCAGTGTGTGGAAGCTCGGAACATCCCAGTGATGGTTGTAAAGCTGAACCCACCTGCGTCAATTGTCCGGGAAAACATTCATCAGAGTGTCCCAAATGGAAAGAAGAGAAAAATATCCAAAAAATTAAAGTAAAAAACAATGTAACCTACCCCGAAGCTAGAAATCTCTATAATATCTCTAATCCAACCACCACCTATGCTAATGTTTTTTTAAAAAATGAACTAAAATCAACCACCACCCAAACTGATATCTCTCTACCTCCTGCAATTCTGTCAAACGAACAACTATATAAATATCTGATCTCTCATCTGAATGCCAGTAGTTCTGGTACCTCCAAAAAGCCAATTCCATCAATAAAAAAAAACCAACTCAGTAACACAAACCCAAAAGAAAATGGAACCACTCAAAACGCATACGAAACCTGGAAACAAACTAAAACAAAAAATTCAAAGTAAAAAATCTAGAGTAGATATTAAAGTTAAACAAACAAAGGAACAACAGAAGAAGAAGAGTGTATATCAGGCCTCTCAGAGTCTGGAGATATGGACATCGAGACCGGCCTTGAGACCACTCCTCAACTCCATCCTAGGAGGCGGTCCAGTGAGCGGCGGATTGCTAACCATCCTACTTAAAATTCCATCTGTTATCTTGGAACTGTCGTGGATCCCACCAAAACTCGGTGGATATTAAACATCTTATCGATGACTACCGACCTGTCTGCTTCTGTCTACAAGAGACTCTTTTAAAACCATTTCAGAGTTCTCTCATTAGGGGGTACAGTCCCCTTCGAGAGGACTGCACTAGCGGTGATAGAGCCAGCGGCGGAGTAGCTGTTTTTATTTCTAACGGCACTCCTTTTACGCCGTTGCAGCTCGATACTAATTTACAAGCTGTTGCCATAAGAGTCGCTCTAAAGACTTTAATCACCGTGTGCTCAATTTATTTACCTCCTAATGATAGTATTCAGCAAGCAGAACTAAACAGGCTGTGCGAACAGCTCCCATCTCCTTTTATCATCATGGGAGATTTCAATGGCCATAATCCTCTTTGGGTTAGTACTGACATTAACACCCGTGGAAGACAGATAGAAAAATTATTGCAAGATAAAAACTTGTGTCTTCTCAAAAGTGGAGAAGACACGTACTTCCACGCCCCATCGAGGACATTTCACGCTATCGATCTTGTCTTGTGTTCCCCATCTCTTTTATTTCTATGGAACTTTCATGTCAGAGAAGATCCTTTTCACAGCGACCATTTTCCCATCAGACTATCATATGAAAGAAACGTAATAGCTCCTGTTTACCGCCCACCTCGATTCAAATTTGAAGAGGTGGATTGGGATCTATTTTCTCTTTCTGTCCATTTGTCAGATGAGATGGTGAACCAAGATGACATTGATGAGGCTGTAAAATTTGTCACTCAGGCCATTTTGGAAGCTGCTCGTTATTGCATCCCCATGTCATCCCCAAATCTACCAAAATTACTAAAACCGTGGTGGAACCACGATTGTAGGATGGCGCATAAAAAACAAAGGAAAGCTTGGGGTACTTTTTGACGGTGCCCCACAGAAGCCAACCTCATTAGTTTTAAGCGTGATCGGGCCGAAGCTCGTAGAATACGCCGACGGAGCCAGAGGGATTCTTGGTAGAAGTATGTCAGTACTATAACATCCTCGACATCTTCTAAGAGGGTTTGGAACAAGGTCAATAAAATCAAAGGCCGATATCCCAATTACTCTATTTCTATCCTAGAGGTAAACCACGGGATTGTTTCAGACCCTAAAGACATTGCAGATACTCTTGCTGATGTATTTGCAAGTGTATCGAGTAATTCTAATTATAAAGAGCCGTTTGCCTCGTATAGGGTTAGAGCTGAGCGGAGAAAATTAAGCTTTTTCTCTGCTAATGCGGAAAGCTATAATGTTTCAACTTGCTAGAATTACAAAAAGCTCTTTCTGGTGCCCAGGGTTCTGCTGTTGGGCCTGATGAAATACTTTATACCTTGCTAAAACATCTGCAACCGCTCCAGCTCAAAGTTATCCTTAGTTTATTTAATCGTATTTGGAATGAGAATTTATTTCCTGCAACGTGGCAACGAGCTCTTATAATTCCTATAGTGAAACCGAATAAAGATCCCAAGAATCCTTCGAGCTACCGTCCAATCGCATTAACGAGTTCCTTTTGTAAGATCTTAGAGAAAATGGTTAATGCACGTCTTCTTTTTTATCTGAAAAAAAACAATTGCCTATCTCCGTTCCAGAGTGGCTTTCGTCGTGGACGAAGCACTATTGACAACTTGCTCCTCCTCGAAACTTCGATTCGGGAGGCTTTTGTCAAGAGGAATCATCTGGTATCCGTATTCTTTGACATGGAGAAAGCTTATGACCGTACTTGGAAGTATGGTATCCTCAAGGACCTACATGATTTAGGTCTGCGAGGAAATTTGCCATTATTTATGGAAAACTTTCTAAAACGCAGAATCTTCCAAGTACGACTGAACTCGATATTATCTGGCGAGTTCATACAAGAACAATGTGTTCCCCAGGGAAGTGTGTTGAGTTGCGCACTGTTCATCGTCAAGGTCAACAGCCTTTTGGCCTGTCTTCCACCAACACTCTGTTTGTTGACGATTTATAGATGTCTTGCGCCTCAACAAATATGTCAACCTAGAGAGACAGCTTGAACTCGCTATCAGGAGAATTACAAACTGGGCAAGTAAAAACGGGTTTACTTTTTCCCCTGAAAAAACCATTGCCATGCACTTCTGCAGGAAACATGAGCTTCACCATGATCCAGAAATATTTTTAAATGGTGTGCAAATACCCATTGTTAAAGAAACGAAATTTCTTGGTGTAATATTCGACTCCAATCTCACTTTCCTGCCCCATATCAAACACCTAAAATTGAAGTGCAACAAAGCCTTGAATCTCCTGAAAGTTCTCTCTAACACTTCCTGGAGAGCTGACACCTCCTCCATGTTAAAGATATACCGATGCCTGGTCCGTTCCATACTTGACTACGGGTCGGTGGTTTACGGATCAGCCAGAAAATCGGCGTTAATGCTCCTGGATCCTGTTCACCATTTAGGTCTCAGGATCACATCAGGAGCATTTGGTACATCACCGGTGCAAAGTTTATATGTGCTTTGTCTGGAAGCCTCTCTTGGGCTGAGACGGGACAAACTTTGAGGTGCGTTTCGTTGGCCCCGCCCACAAACGCACTAATTTTTTAATATATACCACAATTTAGTGCTAAATTAGTGCTTTCAGAATCCGCCATTAAAAAAATTAGTGCGTCAATATTTACCGAGATATACAAAGAAATGCGTGGGCGGGGCCAACGAAACGCTAGCCCCGCCCACAAACGCACTAATTTTTTAATATATACCAAATTTTAGTGCTCAATTAGTGCTTTCAGAATCCACCATCCAAAAAATTAGTGCGTCATTACTTTTCATAAAATTCAAGGTTAATTGAGGGTAGGCGGGCAAAATGCTGGCCCCGCCCACAAAAGCAATCATCATTCATTATATGTTAAAATGTCGGGCATAAATAGTGCTTTCAGAATACCCAACTGCCAGAAATAGTGCGTCAATATTTTGGCCAAAATTTACCATTTTGTAATAATAATTCACTAATCACTTCCGTTTCGTTGGCCCCGCCCACAAAAGCAATCATCAATCATTATATGTTAAAATGTTGGGCATAATTAGTGCTTTCAGTAAACCCAACTGCAAAAATTAGTGCGTCAATATTTTGGCCAAAATTGCCAAATTTAGCTTATTGCCGAATGTACGCGAGCTTTAAACCGATGTAAATTATCACGCACTAATTGTATGACCGGTGCCAAATTTTAGTGCTCAAATAGTGCTTTCAGAATCCCCAACCGCCAGAATTAGTGCGTCAATATTTTGGCCAAAATTGACTATTTTGTAATAATTATTCACTTGTCACTTCCGTTTCGCTAGCCCCGCCCACAAAAGCAATCATCAATTATTATATGTTAAAATGTTGGGCATAATTAGTGCTTTTAGAAAACCCAACTGCAAAAATTAGTGCGTCAATATTTTGGCCAATATTGCCAATTTTAGCTCATTGTCGAATGTACGTGAGCCTTAAACCGATGTAAATTGTCACGCACTAATTGTATGACCGGTGCCAAATTTTAGTGCTCAATGAGTGCTTTCAGAATCCATAACTGCCAGAATTAGTGCGTCAATATTTTGGCCAAAATTGCCAATTTTAGCTTATTGCCGAATGTACGCGAGCCTTAAACCGATGTAAATTATCACGCACTAATTGTATGACCGATGCCAAATTTTAGTGCTCAAATAGTGCTTTCAGAATCCCCAACCGCCAGAATTAGTGCGTCAATATTTTGGCCAAAATTGACTATTTTGTAATAATTAGTCACTTGTCACTTCCGTTTCGCTAGCCCCGCCCACAAAATCAATCATCAATTATTATATGTTAAAATGTTGGGCATAATTAGTGCTTTTAGAAAACCCAATTGCAAAAATTAGTGCGTCAATATTTTGGCCAAAATTGCCAATTTTAGCTCATTGTCGAATGTACGTGAGCCTTAAACCGATGTAAATTGTCACGCACTAATTGTATGACCGGTGCCAAATTTTAGTGCTCAATGAGTGCTTTCAGAATCCATAACTGCCAGAATTAGTGCGTCAATATTTTGGCCAAAATTGCCAATTTTAGCTTATTGCCGAATGTACGCGAGCCTTAAACCGATGTAAATGATCACGCACTAATTGTATGACCGGTGCCAAATTTTAGTGCTCAAATAGTGCTTTCAGAATCCCCAACCGCCAGAATCAGTGCGTCAATATTTTGGCCAAAATTGACCATAATGTAATAATAATTCACTAATCACTTGCGTTTCGTTGGCCCCGCCCACAAAAGCAATCAACATTCATTATATGTTAAAATGTTGGGCATAATTAGTGCTTTCAGAAAACCCAACTGCAAAAATTAGTGCGTCAATATTTTGGCCAAAATTGCGAATTTTAGCCTATTGCCTTATGTACGCGAGCCTTAAACCGATGTAAATTATCACGCACTAATTGTATGACCGGTGCCAAATTTTAGTGCTCAATGAGTGCTTTCAGAATCCCCAACCGCCAGAATTAGTGCGTCAATATTTTGGCCAAAATTGACTATTTTGTAATAATTATTCACTTGTCACTTCCGTTTCGTTGGCCCCGCACACAAAAGCAATCATCAATTATTATATGTTAAAATGTTGGGCATAATTAGTGCTTTTAGAAAACCCAATTGCAAAAATTAGTGCGTCAATATTTTGGCCAAAATTGCCAAATTTAGCTTATTGCCGAATGTACGCGAGCTTTAAACCGAAGTAAATTATCACGCACTAATTGTATGACCGGTGCCAAATTTTAGTGCTCAATGAGTGCTTTCAGAATCCATAACTGCCAGAATTAGTGCGTCAATATTTTGGCCAAAATTGCCAATTTTAGCTTATTGCCGAATGTACGCGAGCCTTAAACCGATGTAAATTATCACGCACTAATTGTATGACCGGTGCCAAATTTTAGTGCTCAAATAGTGCTTTCAGAATCCCCAACCGCCAGAATCAGTGCGTCAATATTTTGGCCAAAATTGACCATAATGTAATAATAATTCACTAATCACTTGCGTTTCGTTGGCCCCGCCCACAAAAGCAATCAACATTCATTATATGTTAAAATGTTGGGCATAATTAGTGCTTTCAGAAAACCCAACTGCAAAAATTAGTGCGTCAATATTTTGGCCAAAATTGACTATTTTGTAATAATTATTCACTTGTCACTTCCGTTTCGTTGGCCCCGCCCACAAAAGCAATCATCAATTATTATATGTTAAAATGTTGGGCATAATTAGTGCTTTTAGAAAACCCAATTGCAAAAATTAGTGCGTCAATATTTTGGCCAAAATTGCCAAATTTAGCTTATTGCCGAATGTACGCGAGCTTTAAACCGATGTAAATTATCACGCACTAATTGTATGACCGGTGCCAAATTTTAGTGCTCAAATAGTGCTTTCAGAATCCACAACCGCCAGAATTAGTGCGTCAATATTTTGGCCAAAATTGACCATAATGTAATAATAATTCACTAATCACTTGCGTTTCGTTGGCCCCGCCCACAAAAGCAATCATCATTCATTATATGTTAAAATGTTGGGCATAATTAGTGCTTTCAGAAAACCCAACTGCAAAAATTAGTGCGTCAATATTTTGGCCAAAATTGCGAATTTTAGCTTATTGCCTTATGTACGCGAGCCTTAAACCGATGTAAATTATCACGCACTAATTGTATGACCGGTGCCAAATTTTAGTGCTCAATGAGTGCTTTCAGAATCCCCAACCGCCAGAATTAGTGCGTCAATATTTTGGTCAAAATTGACTATTTTGTAATAATTATTCACTTGTCACTTCCGTTTCGCTAGCCCCGCCCACAAAAGCAATCATCAATTATTATATGTTAAAATGTTGGACATAATTAGTGCTTTTAGAAAACCCAACTGCAAAAATTAGTGCGTCAATATTTTGGCCAAAATTGCGAATTTTAGCTTATTGCCTTATGTACGCGAGCCTTAAACCGATGTAAATTATCACGCACTAATTGTATGACGGGTGCCAAATTTTAGTGCTCAATGAGTGCTTTCAGAATCCCCAACCGCCAGAATTAGTGCGTCAATATTTTGGCCAAAATTGACTATTTTGTAATAATTATTCACTTGTCACTTGCGTTTCGTTGGCCCCGCCCACAAAAGCAATCATCATTCATTATATGTTAAAATGTTGGGCATAATTAGTGCTTTCAGAAAACCCAACTGCAAAAATTAGTGCGTCAATATTTTGGCCAAAATTGCGAATTTTAGCTTATTGCCTTATGTACGCGAGCCTTAAACCGATGTAAATTATCACGCACTAATTGTATGACCGGTGCCAAATTTTAGTGCTCAATGAGTGCTTTCAGAATCTCCAACCGCCATAATTAGTGCGTCAATATTTTGGCCAAAATTGACTATTTTGTAATAATTATTCACTTGTCACTTGCGTTTCGTTGGCCCCGCCCACAAAAGCAATCATCATTCATTATATGTTAAAATGTTGGGCATAATTAGTGCTTTCAGAAAACCCAACTGCAAAAATTAGTGCGTCAATATTTTGGCCAAAATTGCGAATTTTAGCTTATTGCCTTATGTACGCGAGCCTTAAACCGATGTAAATTATCACGCACTAATTGTATGACCGGTGCCAAATTTTAGTGCTCAATGAGTGCTTTCAGAATCTCCAACCGCCATAATTAGTGCGTCAATATTTTGGCCAAAATCGTCAATTTCAACTTATTGCGGAATGTACGCGCATATCATCATAGATACGGATTCAATAGAATACAATTTTATTTGTTCGGCTGACATTTTCGAATGCCATTCAAATATCACCAGAAAGATTCCATAGTTAAAAATAAACTTAGGGCATCAAAATTCACATTACATGAAATATATACTATTGTTGCGTTTGATGGGTTCGAAAGATTTGAAGCCAAAGCAGATCAAAACTTGCAGAAGTTTATTCTACTATAACTCTTCACAGATTCCTTTACAACTCCAGAACTTCTCGTTCTAGTAGACACAATACAGCTCTTTTCACAACAATAGAGCACAAAACAGCAGCTATAAACTTGACAACACCACTGCTATATCACCGCAAAAGACAATGCAATACTGTTCACTTTAGAATGCTCACTGAGACTCAGTATCTCCAGTCAACTAATTCAGTGACTCAAAATCCATGAACTCACTAACTCTACTCACGGCCGTCCTTATATAGGAGTGGTGAATCTTCACGAACCTTCCAGAGAGAGAAATTTGGAGAACTTTCTAGATCGTAAACGAAAAGTCCTATACATGTACATGGGATACATGTACCTATACATGTACATGGGATACATGTACCTATACATGTACATGGGATACATGTACCTATACATGTACATGGGATACATGTACCTATACATGTACATGGGATACATGTACCTATACATGTACATGGGATACATGTACCTATACATGTACATGGGATACATATACCTATACATGTACATGGGATACATGTACCTATACATGTACATGGGATACATGTACCTATACATGTACATGGGATACATGTACCTATACATGTACATGGGATACATGTACCTATACATGTACATGGGATACATGTACCTATACATGTACCGAAAATGTAGAAAAATGATCGAAAAGTTTGGCGACATTTTGCGAATTCTCACCAAATTTAGCAACCAAAAGTAGGCCAAAACCGTCGCCAACTTGGGAGATTGCCATTTACCATAATGTTAAATAGCCTGCCCCTTGTAAAACTTGTTTTCATGCATGATCCCTGTAGAACTCGTTTTCAAGCATTAAGAGACGCATTGCAGGAAAGCGAAGTGAAGTCAACTCTTTCACTGCCTTATGCGAAATGTACATACATTTTCCTTTTTTACATAATTAATACTACGAAATATTTACAAATATACAGAAATTAGTAATAACAATACATTTATAAACACCCATGCCTAACACGGGACTCGAACCCGCAACCTCGCGATGTAGAATTTAGCACGCTAACCACTATACCGTTTGGTCGGAAACAAATTCTGGGAAAATTCTTCGTAAAATTCCGGCAGATTATTGCTATCACACAAAATTACCTACGCGAAGCACTGCGACTTTTATAATAGTGTTACGAATTTTTGTATATTTGTAAATATATTCGTTAATTTTGTAAATAAGAACATTTATGTACATTTCGCATAAGGCAGTGCAATAGTTCGTCTTAACTTCGCTTTCCTGCAATGTGTCTATTAATGCTTAATAACGAGTTTTACAGAGATAAAGCTGGGAAGCGAGTTTTACAAGGAGCAGGGCATTTAACATTATGGTAATGGAAATCTTTCCAAATTGGCGATATAGAGCCAAGTTGGCAACAATTTTGGCGACTAATTTTTGTCACCAAACTTGACGACCATTTGGTGACATTTTCGGTCCCCATGTACATGTATAGGATATTTCGACTACGATCTGGAAAGTTCTCCAAATATCTATCTCTAGAAGATTCACGAAGGTTCGCCTCCCCTATATAAGTCCAAGAGAGCGGGTGATGGAGTTAATTGAGTCCGTTAGTTGACTGGAATTACTGAGTTGAGATACTGAGTCTCAGTGAGCATTCAGAGTAGTTCTAAAGCGAACTGTATTGCATTGTCTTTTGCGACGATTTGTAGCAGTTGTGAAGTTTTTTTAACTGCTATTTGAGCTCTGTTGATGTGTAAAGAGCTGTATTGAGTCTTTTAGAATGAGAAGTTCAGGTTTTCTAAAAAAATCTGTGAAGAGTATATCGGAATAAATTTCTGCAAGTTTTGATCTGCGTTGGTTTCAAATCTTTCTAACCCATCCAAGCAACAATAGAGACAATGTCAGGGACGCATATTAGCTACCTTTACTTGCATTCGAACAAGGGAAAATAATGCAGCTCGCTGATTGGTTGGCATTTATTTCTCTAGTGCTGCCATCTGAAATTGAAAATTGGATGCTTTTGAAAGAAAATTTTGCAGAAATAATCCTAATAATAGTAGGAGATCCTAATAATAGGAACAGAACTCATTTCATCAACTCAATTTTTCATTACTATACATGAGCCCCTTTTAAAAGAAAATTTTCGTTTTAAGAAAATTTATATAAACATGAAATTTTTTTTCTATAAATAAAATTAATTTTACAAATAAAATGTCATGGATATTAAGATGTAATAAATTCATATGAAATAATATTACATATATATTGTTGCGTGGATAGGTTCAAAAGACTTGAAGCCAAAGCAGATCAAAACTTGCAGAAATTTATTCCTATATAACTCTTCACAGATTCTCTTATAACTCCCGAACTTCTCGTTCTAGTAGACCCAATACAGCTATACGTAATAGAGCACAATACAGCAGTTAAAAACTTGACAACACAACTGCTACAAATCGCCGCAAAAGACAATGCAATACAGTTCACTTTCGGAACTCTCTGAATGCTCGCTGAGAGACAGCTAACTCAGTAATTCCAGTCAACTAACGGACTCAACTAACTTTTTTGGAAATTTGCCGAGCCGCCTTTCTAAAACCCTTCTTGAACTGTTAGAGATGAGCGAAACTCCGACCGGGATCAGCTTTATATGTTGGTGCTTGGTAGTGGGAGGTCTGTGTTATTTGGGTGCAACGTAGATATCCCCTTCTTACTTGAAACATTTATAGCCCCCCCCCCCCCTCTTATCCCCCACGTGTCGGATTACTTTTATCGAAAAGAAGGTCGAACACTTGTTCTGAAGTGTGGATTGATGAGAAGTTACAACTTGGTTTGTCTTCAGAAGTAATGATATTTGTCTGTCATTTATGGTTAAGAATGTTCGGATCTCAAAAAGATAACATTCTATTCCATTGCGAGTAGGGATGGAACGGATATCCGGCAAATATCCGATATCCGGCATATCCGGCTGATTTTCCAAAATCCGAAACCCCGTCGGATATCTGATTTGAAATACTGGACATCCGATAATTTCATTCGGATATCCGGCTATATATCCGGCCACCAGGTATCCACAAGAAATTAATTTTTGGCAAAAAATAATGATCTTTTTCGGACAAAGTGGACACCGCATCCTACACTTTTTTTTTCTAATTTTTTTTTTCTTGGACATATATTGCAGTCAAGTTAGAAAACGAAAAAGTTCCTTCGTGAGAACTATGCTTTCGCATATTCCTAACTTCAGAGATGAGCTAGAAGATGCAGGTGCATTTACATAGTTTCAATTCACAGAAAGAGGCCCCGTATTATTGGCGACGAGTTGATAAGCATAAACCATTCCTCCAATCTTTTTCCATACACATCCTTCATACGTGTTTTGCAATATGTTCTTTTCATTCCAAGTTTATGATCTGATTAATTCCAGATGTTATATTTGAATGCTTCTCCGTCAAACACGAACCGAAATACTAATAAATAGTACTTTTTTATACAACTTGTTAAGAGTTTTAGTTATACTCACTTCCTTTTTTTCTGACATTTGCTAGCGAGTAAAAAGCAATAAATAGCCAATGCGCACTCCTCAATGCTTTTTTTTTTTTGTTCTATCGACGATAATACCCTACCCCTTTATGCTGTGAATGGTATGGTCTAATTTCTGATTTTTCATTGGCAGAAGTTGAAAGCTGGTATATTTTTTCTGACGTAAAATGAAGTATTGTAATGTTTAGGTCTTTAACGCAGCGCCACAATGTGGAAATATATTTAGCTCTCTAGAATGTCTTGAATCATAGTTTTCTCCAATTACAATCCAAGTTATAATTTTTAATAATGGCTCATTTAAAATCACCCATTTGGAAGTATTTTAAAATTAATGGAAATGACGAAAGCAAAGCCCTATGTGTTACTTGCTTAACAGAATCGTTTAAAAAATATATTGTGCGCGGCAAAAGCCCAAAATCCTTTTCCACAAAACCCTTATGGAACCATTTAATGAATGTGCATAAGGAAATTCACCGAAGGTTAAAAGACTCACTAAAAGCATCAAATATTGATGAACAAGAAAAAACAATTCATCAAAGCAAGAAATGCACGTAGACAACATTGGAATCGACATTATTTGTTCCAAAATTGTGGAGTTTAGATGATCCTAAAGCAAAAGCCTTAACCACAAAAATATGTAAGTACTAATTTTGTTTGTTTATATTAAATATATATTTTAAATATGGTATAACATAATGTTGATGAATTTTGGGTTCGAAATTTTTTAAGTTTATATTTAAAGATGGAATATTCCGATAGATCCAATATAAGTTATCTACGAGATTTCTTTAAATCCGTAATGTTTTAGGTGCATTACAAAAAAAAAAAATAGACTTCAATTTCATAAAATATTTAAAATAAATCTTTTGTTATTAACAAATGCATCCGGTATAATTTTGTAATCATTTATCAATTATAAACAATGCATGAAGTAAATTGAAAGTATCATATATTGAAAATAGCATATAGCATATATTATTAAGTATTGCATATATTTTAATCAAATTAAAAAATTCTTATTAAATTTGTTGTCAGTTTTATTAAGTATTTTTTAACACATTTGTCTTAATAAACTAGAAATAAATATCATTAGTTAATGGAATTCCATTGTTTTATTATTTTGACTTCAGTACAATTGCTGTGTGTTTTTCGGGTAAAAGCAATATAGGATATTTATGCAGATTTGAGGAAGATTATCTTATGTTTGCATTACATGATACAAGGTAAGAAGAAGTTGTGTAACAATTTACAAACGTATTTCTGAAATATTTTCATCACATTGCAAAATGTTTGGTACAATTTTAAGTAACACACAAACAAAATGGTGATGAAGTTTCAAAATTGTTCAGCAAGTGTAGGTATTGGCATCACTAAAACATCGTTTCATCAACTAAAGTTTAAATAAAAAAATTTAACTCAGTGGGGCGACAGCCCGTGTGGACCAAGGCTTGTTGGGCCCAGCTCAGCTTTCTTGACTGTGGCATTTGTGTGCCACATAGCAGATGTTCCCCTCAGACGGTCATTCTGACGCCCAACCCCAGTGTTTAGTTCCCAAGCATGCATGATCCTCCTCAGTTTATTTCTTTCAGGTATAAACAGCAAAGTCAACCTTGCCCAGTCCGCGAATCAAATCATGGACCTGTGGCATGCAGTGTGGTGCTCTAACCACTAATTATAATTTACTTGATACTTCATATCATAACCATTTTTTTCGTATAGCATATCGTATAACTATCGTTTTTAGTATATAGACCGAATATCCGGCCGGATATCCGGTGAAATCCGTTTTGGATATCCGTATCCGGTAGACATGGTACCCCGGATATCCGAAATCCGGTATCCGGCAAAACTCACATCCGTTCCATCCCTAATTGCGAGTCAAGATTGAAATGTAGAGTGATGTGCACCATTAGCAATTTTGCTCTTTTGTAACTAGGTGGCCCATACTTGTGATAGGACATGGTATGTGAAGGATATCAACCCTCCCGAAACAATTCCTTTAGTGCTATAAAAATTGGACTCTACAGAAATTTAAATGTTTTTATTTATAAGAGCTAGATATTTCATACTTCAAGTACTTTTGCTATTATCTACAGATTAAAAATAGGCTCTCAATGTAAATTTAAATGATTTTTGTATTTTTGATAGGTATATAGTTTATAATTCCACCATTAGTACTTGTTATTTTTTTGGCAAAAAATACATCTTTTTAACATTCATAACAACAACATCAAATAGGAAAATACATTATGAAAATACTGGTTCATGTAATTGTCACCTACACTTTATCTGCATAGCAGTTTAATTAAGGTGGACCAGAATATCATACAAAATGAATGCAAACATTCCCAAAATTAAAATAAAACAAGCAAGAAAACACTATACATGACATCATACTTTATTTTTTATACTAATAGATTGTAAATATTTACCTTGATTTATATTGAATATTTCTAAAATATTCAAAACACTGAGCAATGAAACTCCGAAAATAAATTACTGTTTCCAATATTAGATATATGTCTTACCTTTTAAAATATTTTTTATTCCCGTGCTTTATTCAGAAATGTTATTTCAAAGTTGAGTGTAACATATTTCTGCTTAAAAACTAATTCAACTGTGATAGAATATTAAAGCAATTATTTTACAATTGCTTCATTTGAAGAATATATAAAATAGTGCTTAGTATTGAATACTGTTGGGATGGGCTAACAGCTCCTTTTGACTTTTCTTTTTTGTTCACAGTCACTTAAATAAACATAATTCTACTGCAAAATTGTGATTGATGATAATACGAGAAAAAAATTCCTTTTTGATTAAAAATGATTCCATATTGCTACGAATTTTTGCATATTTGTAAATATTTCGTAGTGTTAATTTTGTAAATAGGAAAATTTATGTACATTTCGCATAAGGCAGTGCAATAGTTCGTCTGAGCTTGGCTTCCCTGCAATAAGGGTCTTGTGCTTTATAACGAGTTTTACAGAGGTAACTATGGGAAGCGAGTTTTAAGGAGCGGGGCATTTAACATTATGGTAATGGCAATCTCGCCAAGTTGGTGACGGTTTTGGCGACTAATTTTTGTCGCCATGTACATGTATAGGACTTTTTGACTACGATCTGGAAAGTTCTCCAAATATCTATCTCTAGGAGTTTCAAGATGGTTCACGTATGTTCTTCTCCCCTATAAAAGCTCAGGAGAGCGGGTGATGGAGGGAGTAGTTGATTTCGAGTCCGTAAGTTGTTAGCTGAGTCCATTAATTGACTGGAATTATTGATACTGAGTTCCGAAAGCGAACTGCATTGCATTGTCTTTTGCGGCGATTTAGCAGTTGTGTTGTCGAGTTTTTAACTGCTGTTTTATGTTCTATCGTTGTAAAAAGAGCTGTATTGTGTCTACTAGAACGAGAAGTTCTGGAGCTGTAAGAGAATCTGTGAAGAATTACATTGGAAGAAATTTCTGCAAGTTTTGATCTGCTTTGGCTTTAAATCTTTCGAACCCTTCCACGCAACAATATACTGAGCCCAGAGCAAAATTATTGACCTTCACAAATTTGCTTTATAAATTACCACATTCTGAAATAAACCATGAGGATTCAGATACATTTGAATTTTCTTTCACCATGAAATTTTCTTTGTGAGAAGAAGGAAACCCCTTGCTCTCACAAGAAAAAAAAAAAAAATTCATTGATGTCCAATTATTATTAATTTTGATCTCAATTTTTCATACATTTTTGATGAAAGATTTATAGTATGTTGAAGGAAAACATGCACTTAGCTAAATATATATTTAATAAAATTTCTTAAAATAAATTTGGTGTTCTTAAAAAAATAAGCAAATAGAGTAATCACTCGGAACACCAGTGCGCTTCCAGAGGAGGGGGATAGAGAACAACAGCCCCTTCACAATAACTTCTCAGTTTGAAAAAAGAAGGGCAGAAAAGAAAGGGAGAAAAAATACGAATTATGAAGTAGACAAAAGAGAATAAAGATGACTCAATTATGTATGACCAATATGTTTAAAAAACGTAACTTAAACCTTTAAAAAACATTTTATTCCTAAATTAAAGCGCAATTTCAGAAGTAAAAAATACTTTGTGTATTCTCTTGATGCAAATACCACAATTTTAACCAAAACGTAGGAGCCTACAAATAATACTGGTTGAATGGAACCCCAAAAAGATGTTCCAGTATAGCCTAAAATATGCGTCCATAACACCTCTGTAATAAATATATATATATATATTCGTATACTTTCAACTGCTTTGTAAACACTACAGTTCGATTCAATGCTCTTATTTCTATAGGAGTAGATTGAAGAAAAAGAAGCTAAAAGAATTCCATCACAAGCGTAATTCTCAACACATATGAAGCCACCCTTAATCCTTAAAATTTGCCCTAATTCCTTCGATTTTGCTTCCCCTATGAACCATCACCCCACTGTTCTTTTAACTCTCAAAGAACGTGTGGAAAAAGTGAATTGGGGGATGTGAAGACGGGTGAGGTCAGAGTTCAAGGAAGGAGAGGACTAAACCAATAAAAGTGTTTACCTTATCAGTCAAGACTAGGCAGCCGCGAATACATTTACCAAGACGTAGTTCCTGGGTTCCGTAGTTCATTTATTGAGTTCAGAAGCAACTCAATAGCAAAAGAGTATTAGATTTACATACCATTACATTGGTAGTCGGTCAGTATCTTGACCAAAATATTTACAATTATACTATTTTATTTCTAAAAAATTTCATATATTTTATCAAAGTAATTGAAAACTGGGGACTTCTTCTATTTTAAATAATATTTCAAGGTGGCTCTGGATGGACAAAGCAATGAGGTAAAGACGGAACTGCCTCTTCAATACTTTTTTCAATACCTGACTTTTCAGTTTTCATTTCGCGAAATAAATATAAGTCACGATAGTTGGTAATTTTGTTGGCATTAAGGCAGTTGGGTATTCTGAAAGCACTAATTGAGCACTAAATGTTTGCATATGCGAGACAATTAGTGCGTCTGTGGGCGGGGCCAACGAAACGGAAGTGATTAGTGAATTATTATTACAAAATTGTCAATTTTGGCCAAAATATTGACGCACTAATTCTGGCGGTTGGGGATTCTGAAAGCACTCATTGAGCACTAAAATTTGGCACCGGTCATACAATTAGTGCGTGATAATTTACATCGGTTTAAGGCTCGCGTACATAAGGCAATAGGCTAAAATTCGCAATTTTGGCCAAAATATTGACGCACATAATTTTTGCAGTTGGGTTTTCTGAAAGCACTAATTATGCCCAACATTTTAACATATAATGAATGATGATTGCTTTTGTGGGCGGGGCCAACGAAACGCAAGTGATTAGTGAATTATTATTACATTATGGTCAATTTTGGCCAAAATATTGACGCACTGATTCTGGTGGTTGGGGATTCTGAAAGCACTATTTGAGCACTAAAATTTGGCACCGGTCATACAATTAGTGCGTGACAATTTACATCGGTTTAAGGCTCACGTACATTCGACAATGAGCTAAAATTGGCAATTTTGGCCAAAATATTGACGCACTAATTTTTGCAATTGGGTTTTCTAAAAGCACTAATTATGCCCAACATTTTAACATATAATAATTGATGATTGCTTTTGTGGGCGGGGCTAGCGAAACGGAAGTGACAAGTGAATAATTATTACAAAATGGTCAATTTTGGCCAAAATATTGACGCACTGATTCTGGCGGTTGGGGATTCTGAAAGCACTATTTGTGCACTAAAATTTGGCACCGGTCATACAATTAGTGCGTGATAATTTACATCGCTTTAAGGCTCGCGTACATTCGGCAATAAGCTAAAATTGGCAATTTTGGCCAAAATATTGACGCACTAATTCTGGCAGTTATGGATTCTGAAAGCACTCATTGAGCACTAAAATTTGGCACTGGTCATACAATTAGTGCGTGATAATTTACATCGGTTTAAGGCTCGCGTACATAAGGCAATAAGCTAAAATTCGCAATTTTGGCCAAAATATTGACGCACTAATTTTTGCAGTTGGGTTTTCTGAAAGCACTAATTATGCCCAACATTTTAACATATAATGAATGATGATTGCTTTTGTGGGCGGGGCCAACGAAACGCAAGTGATTAGTGAATTATTATTACATTATGGTCAATTTTGGCCAAAATATTGACGCACTAATTCTGGCGGTTGGGGAATCTGAAAGCACTCATTGAGCACTAAAATTTGGCACCGGTCATACAATTAGTTCGTGATAATTTACATCGGTTTATGGCTCGCGTACATTCGGCAATAAGCTAAAATTGGCAATTTTGGCCAAAATATTGACGCACTAATTTTTGCAGTTGGGTTTACTGAAAGCACTAATTATGCCCAACATTTTAACATATAATGATTGATGATTGCTTTTGTGGGCGGGGCCAACGAAACGGAAGTGATTAGTGAATTATTATTACAAAATGGTAAATTTTGGCCAAAATATTGACGCACTATTTCTGGCAGTTGGGTATTCTGAAAGCACTAATTATGCCCGACATTTTAACATATAATGAATGATGATTGCTTTTGTGGGCGGGGCCAGCATTTTGCCCGCCTACCCTCAATTAACCTTGAATTTTATGAAAAGTAATGACGCACTAATTTTTTGGATGGTGGATTCTAAAAGCACTAATTGAGCACTAAAATTTGGTATATATTAAAAAATTAGTGCGTTTGTGGGCGGGGCTAGCGTTTCGTTGGCCCCGCCCACGCATTTCTTTGTATATCTCGGTAAATATTGACGCACTAATTTTTTTAATGGCGGATTCTGAAAGCACTAATTTAGCACTAAATTGTGGTATATATAAAAAAATTAGTGCGTTTGTGGGCGGGGCCAACGAAACGCAATTCAAACTTTGATGACTTTTTATTTAAAAAAATAACTTTAGACAATCTCATCCCCTTTTAGAGTATATTTTTAATCCTTTGCATCAGCGACTTTTTAATGCACGTCCGTCTACCATTCCATCTTTTGCTTTCAGAATTCAATCCATTCTTTCATCACATAATATTGACAATTTTATGATTTGTCATATCTCATACTCCATTCCACCCCTACTTTCCCATCAAATTGTTGTTTTGAATATATTTAACAATTTAAAAAAAAATGACATACCAGACATAATTTTTAAAAATTTATTTTACTATCATCGATGTAATTTTTCCAATTTTAAGTCAGTATATACGGATGGGTCTAAAAGTCAGGGGCATGTAGGAGCTGCTGCAGTTCACGACAATATCATCGTGTCTCGAGAACTGCACCTTAGCAGCTCCATTTTTTCAGCTGAGTCCCTGGCTATTCTCTTGGCCTTGCAATTTATTTTAAAGCAAGGCCATGATCAGTGCATTATTTACACAGATTCCAAAAGCTGTTTAGACGTACTAAATAATCCACTGAACCAGACCCATCCTTTTATTCTAGAAATTTTAAAAACTCACATCATTCTGTCTGAAAGAAATTTTAAAGTTCTTTTTTGTTGGATCCCAGGACATGTGGGGATTATGGGTAATGAACGCGCAGATTCCATCGCACGATCAGCAAGTGGACCTAGGAGCACTTGGCTCTGCCCTGACGACGCAAATAAAGCTTGTGACACTGCTCTGGCTCTCACTTGGCAGGCCTTGTGGGATGCACAAACAGCCAACAAGCTGCGTTCGTTTCAGCCCTTAACATCCGGATTCGCCACTATACAGCAATCCAGGAAGAGGGAAGTGCTCCTAACTAGATTAAGAATAGGCCACACTCGTTTTACCCATGTGCATCTTCTGCTGGCAGAAGATGCCCCCACATGCAACACCTGTGGAGTTATTTTATCAGTGTTTCATATTCTAAATGAATGTCCGGCTTTTAACACCATTAGATTAAGACATTTTACCATGAACCATCCTCCATTATCATCTCTTTTAAATTCACCCCCTCATGAAAATATTTTTAACTTCTTACTTGAAATTGGATTTTATCACTTTATTTGAGTATTTCATTTTTAAGTTTTTTCCTGTTACCGACCTCAATATATTTTTAATAATTTTTAACGTGGTTGATATTGATTAATTTGTTCGGCGCAGTATGGCCCACGTGAAGCCCTTGCGCCAGAAATAAAAACCAACCAACCAACCAATGATTGAGATCATCATCAATCATCTGACATGTAGTTACCTTGTTGTAAAATTTAAGCGACGATATTGTTGCACAAATATATATAGTGTATATCTGTATATAGTGTAAATAATGACGTATTATTTTAAAATTCTATTGTAATTTATTTTTATCTTATTTTATTTATTAACAGCGATTATACAGGTTAGAAAAAGGTGGTAACACCTAAAGCAATCGAGAAATTTCGAGATGCTTCTTTTCCGACGAATTGGCTTTAAATTTCTCGAATGTTCTCTCGTGCCAAGTATATAAAGACCGTAGATCGGGAAAGTTTTCAGATTGACTTAGGACTTCGATGAAAGCTTATCGCTTTGTTTACGTATTGGAGTGAGCTTGTATAATAGCTGTATTCGAAGTTGTTTTTGCTGAAGCTTGTGTTGAAGCTTGAGAGTGACCGTTGCCTTTGAATAAATTTTGTGAGTTTTCTGAAGAGAGAATAAATATTTTTATACCGTAAAAACTGTGCCATCATTGCCTCAGTGGAAAAATTCATAACAATATGCTGGTGAAGCATTACAATGTACACAAAAGTACACTAATAATGATAGGCAAAAAACTCACATTAAACAGCTTTAAACTCACACGGCACAGCTTTATAAATGAAAAAATGTTTGTTAAGCTAGTAAAACAGGTTCAAAACATATATTTTGTTATGTTCACTTTAAATTGATGGACCCTTTACACTCACTACAGACACAGCGACAGTTCTTAGTTTTCGAAAATTTCTTTACTAAGAAAAAGTTAATAAATTTCTTATACTTCAAAAATACATAAAATGTTCCTTCATTTTTAGCAAGAAATGTTTAATAAAATAAGTTATTTCAATACTAGTCTCTCGCTAAATTTTTAAGGCATTGATTGGTTGGTTGTTTTCAGATTATCTGGCGCCGTCAGCAACACGAGGGCTATAATGCGCCGAATCATTCGTCATTTGACAATCCAACATACATTTACAAACACCCATGCCTAACACGGGACTCGAACCCGCAACCTCGCGGTGTAGAGGCTAGCACACTAACCACTATACAGTTTGGTCGGCTTTAAGGCATTGAAACACGTACTTTAATTTGAGACAGAAAATCATAACGACGCAAATAAATGTTTACCTACCTGTCGAACAACTTATCGGAAAGTCTAACAACAACAATCATTGGTAAAAAATTAAAAAACAACAATTTATGGATAAATCCTGAAATATAAAACCACAATGCAAATCCAACCTGAGGACCGACAAGCCAAAAACAAACTAACTTTGATTCAACAGAAAAAATGAAATACTAGATATAATGTTTACCCAACTACTGGCAGGCGCGGATTTAGGGGGGGGGTGCGGGGGGTGCGACCGCACCCCCCATGAAGTATCTCGTCTAAATTATTTTTAAATGGCAGTTTCACCGAGTTCAAAGTAAAAAAAAAACTTACATTTCATTAATATTTGTAACACCTATTTTTTACAATATCGATGGAAATCAGCAAACAAAATTAAGCTTTTTATGACATTCTTCATGACTCATTATACAGATTTTTAAGCCACTTAACCGAACTCCTTATTTCATTACCCGGAGAAGGAATGGGCTTGAGATGGGACGAGTAGATCGGGATTGAGTTGACCTGTAATGTACAGCTCAAAGAATCTTCACCCCTTGTGTGATTCTCAAATTAAAAAATGAATTTTGAAGGACCATTTAAATATATCTCAATTTCAGCACGATTTTCTCCTTGATCAGAGGCCAATTAATTATGAAGTTTTAATATCGGGGTGCCATCGCACCCCCTAAACTTCATTCGATGTACAAAAAATCATGCACTAAAATAGCTTTAAAAAAAATCCTTTAATTGTAATTGGAAAATAAAATGCCTAATTCATAATTAAGAAAAAGCTTTGATCAAATCGGCACTATAGCATTATTGCAATTCTACAAAATATTGCAAGAACTTACAGTTCCGATCAAGATGCTATGGCTAAATTAGGACCAAGAAGTTTCTCTTCATTCTTTCCTAAAGATTTTAAAACAGCCCAGGGAAGGGAACAAAATGACCCCTTCTTTGTGTGACCTTGAATTTGAGGGACACAAAGTAATAAAATTTGAGGGGTCATACTATCCCCTCCCTTGCACGTGACATTACCCCATATCACATGTGAGTTGCAAAATTACTACATGCCTCTACTCTGGGGTGGAATGGTCATTCTTGCTTGAGTTGGAGGGTGCATATGCTATGTCTGGATTGTTTGTTTCTTCAATTGGTATGACAGTGCAAGATAATTAACAGTAATATATAACCATGATAAGATTTTTTTAATATTACTATTTATTTTACAAAATGTAATATAACATTAACAATTTGTTTTAGTTTAGACATTTTCTTTTTCTAAATATGTTTGAATATTTCATTTTTGACCGATTGATCAGAAGTAGCGATTTATCCTACACACTCATATTTGATATTTTATGTAATTATCAACGTAACTCTCAATTCAATACCATCAGTATATGAATAGATTGTAATAAAATATTTAATTCTTATAAAAATGAACTGATTTTATTGGATTAACCCATTGTATCTGCACCCTTTCATATGCAAAATCATTAAAGCCCTTTGATAAAGTCAAACAAAATTACTTTTTTAAATTATAAAAATGTAATTTATCCTTAACAGTTTAAAGTGAGTTCCATATAGTTTTTAACTTTTTTTCAAAATATTGAGGATCATAGCCTAGCACGTTTTTAAATGTTGCTATGCTCCAATCTCACTCACAAAAGAGGTATACTCCCCTACAATACGAAAAGTCACCGGGTCGAGCAATATTTAGCGCTCTGTAGTCTGTTTTCAAATTGAGTAAAGACTTTAAATTTTTTTACTAGTAATCGATTGGTGAGCTACTTCCTCATAGTTTTCCGAGGTTTCTCTTATTTAAGATGCATATGAAGTCTATTTTTCCCTTGAAAGACCATCTGGTAGATGTTCCCTGCTTGATAAATAAACTAATCAGAATCTAACGTTGTCCCGGTGCAGTATCATGTAGCACTTGTGCCTGGAAATATCCCATACAACGACATTTATTGCTACTAGAAGAATATCAAGTAATTTAACATAATTGTAAAACTGGTCAGCTTAGATTACAAATTTGTAAATATTGCTCATTCGCAGCTTTTGGCAGTTTTCATTTGTTCTGTTAAATAAAAGTCAAAATTGTTTTGTATGAATTTATTATTAAAATATGAATGACTGAAATATTGGCAACAATACCGATGGCTTACAAATAATTTAAATCAGTTAATGTCAAAAACTTTTTAAATGTGTGGTTTTTTTTTTTTTTTTCCTTCTTTTTTCTTTCTAATTCTAATTTCAAATGTGTTTTTGTAAGTGTGACTCAAACTTGATGGTAATATGACTGATAATATGTCTAATATGAGACACAATATGTAACCGATTTGAGATGCTACTTGTGATAAATAATTAATAGTTTAAAAACTAAAAAATACGCTTTAATAGAAAAGTGAACTAAAAAGTAGAAAATAATTTTAAATAAGTTTGAAATAAGAATAGAGTGATTAACAAGAAATATTTATTTTATCGTAAAAAAGCGTGGGGTGCTTGATGTCAATTGTTGAAAATATTTAATGACAGATATTGGTAAAAGTAGAGCCGTTATGAAAATATCTTAAAAAGCACCCTACGCTCTTTTACGATAAAATAAATATTTCTTGTTAATCACTCTATTCTTATTTCAAACTTATTTAAAATTATTTTCTACTTTTTAGTTCACTTTTCTATTAAAGCGTATTTTTTAGTTTTTTAAACAATTAATTATTTTCTACTTTTTAGTTCACTTTTCTATTAAAGCGTGTTTTTTTAGTTTTTAAACTATTAATTATTTTTTCTGTAAACTATAATTTTTTTTTTAGTTAGTGTACAAAACTTTCCAGTTGTTTCTGCCAATAGTTACATGCTTGTCTCAAATTTAAGTCATGTGTATGCCTTAGTAACTTGTATTACCGTATTACTTGGCACAAAACACTACCGTGTCTCTGAATATGAAAAATCACTAATCCTGAAGATCCTGGTAAGGATAATGTGACTAAAAAAACACGCTTTGTATAACCGTCGTTCAAACGACAAATCTTTCAAACGGCACACCAGGGTTCTATTCCGGTGAAGGTTGGTTGGTTGGAATTTAACGGCGCAAGGGCAACACGAGCTAATCCTTGTGATAAAGCGACAAACTTATTGAATTATTGAATTGTCATCGGTTTTTAATAAGTATGCCAAATTTCGAGTTAATCCGACGTTTTGAAGGGGTTCAAAATCATGTTCAAAGATTCCGTTACATACTAACATACATACGTCTGAAGCTAATAAAAGCGTATTAAAAAGCAGGTTCTATGGTTTTATGAACATTATTATTATTATTATTATTATTACTACAATTTTACCTGCTGTAACTAATTTAGTTTGGAATTTTATTTGAATATAATGCAGAAATTTAAACTAATTTTCAGATGATATAAAGCTGTTTGTTTCAAAAATCTGCTTTTTTAAAAAAAAAAATTAAATATGAAGATTTGTGTGTTGACGGTTTAAGATGGTCTTTGAGTACATTTTCCTAATTTAAGTTCCCTTAAATCATATTTATAAAAGAAAATATAGTGTTATGTTCAAGCAATCTCAAAATTTATATTAAAGTACAGGTTGGATATAATTAAAATCTATCTATTTAGAGAATTTTTGCAACTAAAGGAAAATATAAAACTTTAAGATGAAAAGGGCTTATATGGCTGTTAGTTTTACATGTTATTCCTTATAAATGAAATAATAAATCAAAATGAAATCAATCCAATGAAGTTTTAAATATATTGTTCTTGAAGCGTAATTAGCAAAAATCCAAACAGTTATATCTTAAAGTTTTCATTTCAGAAATTTTATGATAATGTTTAAACAGCATTACCAGATTTTCCCAGCAGTACAAAATTTCAAAAAGATTTATTAATTTCTCCGGACTGATCTAAACCAGTTTAATTATGGCCCGCCTGCACCTTAAAAACTTTCGCGGATGTCAGAAATAAAGCATACGTACCATTTGGTATTAGAAACCAAATCAGAATTATATTAAAGTTTTAAAAGAAATTTATACTGGATTAATACAGAAAATCTTTATAGAATTTGATAATATTGTTGATGCGTATTTAACCAATTAAAAGAAAAGAAAGTTTACATGATAAATAAATAAAAAATTTGAGAGCGCCATAGTAAAAACTATCTTATTTTCAAGGATAATTTATTTTTTTTACTAAAAAACTGTACACACACGCACATTGAGGTCAACGCACTCACTCTTTTTTTACTATAAAGTTCGAATATATGTTAATTTAGTTAGGGCAGTCTTAGTAGTGCATCAATATGTAGAGTTAAGGTTAAGGTGACCTAACATTGGTAAGATTTTTTTTTTTTTTTTTAATTTTACTTATTTCACAAAATGTAATATTTCATCAACAATATTTGTTTACATCTTTGTTTTTTCCGAAAAATGTTTAAATATTTCATTTTTGTCCGAATGATCCGAAGAAGGGACTTATCGTGCACACTGATATTCGATATTGTGTGCAATTATCAAAGTAATATTTGAATAGATTGTAATAAAATATTTCATTCTTATAAAAATAAACTGATTTTACTGAAATAAGCATTGTATCTACACCCTTTCATATGCAAAATCCTTAAAACCCTTTGACAATGTCAAACGAAATTATTTTGTTAAATTATAAAAATGTAATTTATCCTTAACAGTTTAAAGTGAGTTCCATGTTGTTTTGTACTTCTTTTCAAAATATTGAGAATCATAGCCAAACACGTTTTTACTTTCAGTTACCCATATGTTTACATAGGGCAATTGAAAGTGTATAGCATTTAGTAAAAAAATTTTTTTTTTCTTTTTCCCCTGGTTTTAAAACATCCTGATTTCAAAAAAGTGGTCTAGATAAAATGTCTATCTGTACGTGGTCAGCATAACTCCTAAACGAATTGACGTACGATAGTCAAATTTGGTGTGCGGGTTAGTGGTAGCCATGGGACTTACGATTAAGGTTGCGCAATCGTTCCCACTAAAATTCCCATAGAAATCTGATAATAGCGAAAAAATCTAAAAAACGAGTGCCTTTAACACTCGCATTTCAACCTTGAGCATCGCCCATCAACGATTGATATTTTTCTGTTTTTTGTACAAGGAATGACAGTGTAATGTCTATTGAATATCATCACCAAATTTCGCGTTTCGGCGTTTTTCCCTTTTTTTCCCCTCTCTCTTCCCACATAATAATATCGCCAAACCCTCGATTTTCATTTAAATAAAGGAAAATATGGAAACAGTAAATAATGCCGTATCAAATTTGAATGCAAGTATCAATATTATAGTGTATAGTCTCAAGTTTATGTAACTTATATTTTAATTTACTAATGTGATGTCAAACACAGTTGAAAAGCATTGTTTAACTTTGGAAATTATTAAAACTTTATGAATATAGAGTTTAATGTACCTGCAGTATTGTCTAAAGTCGTTAAAAGATCTGCCGCCTCTTTTCTGCATTAAATTATTTATGATGTTGAATATATTGGTTAATTAACTTGCATAAAAAAAGTTGAATTTTCAGGGTTGTTGAACTTTTTACACTTCACCTGATCTGCATGAGATATTTTTTTGAGCTCTTAAATATTCTTTTTCTAATAAAAAATACTAAATATTTATAATGTAATTTTTTATTACATTTTCGGGGTAATTTGTTATATGGGACGCAAAAGAGGATGGTCAAACCCTCTATTTTTTTTTCCATTGAACCCTGGTAGTATCATACTAATTGATGATACCCCTCCCCTCCACTCCCCTCCCCCTCTCTTCCAAGTTGAAAAATTATTACCGTGACTGTAACCACTCACGGTCAAAATCGCACCCCCCGTGATTGACCTCTAAATCCGCCCCTGACTACTGGACCACTTATCAGAAAATCTACACAACAACATTTACTCGTTAAAAATTAAAAACAATCCTTTATTTTTTTACCAGTTTATGAAATAAAAAACCCTAATGCTATTCCAAACTTACAAGTCAAAGACATGCCCCACGTATTTAGATTCAACAGAAAATAGATATTATTGGATATTATGCTTATCCACCTATTGGACCACTTAACGGAAAGTCTAAGCATCAACTTTAACTAGTTAGAAATTAAAACTAACAATTTATTTATCTACAAGTCATGAAAAAAACAACCACAACGCTAATTACGACTGACAAGACCAAAACATCCTTTTTTTTATTCAACAGAAAACATACACTAGTGCATAAAATGCTTACTCACCTATTGGACCACTTATCGGAAAGTTTAGGCTACAATGTTCGAGAGTTAGAAATTAAAAATAACAATAAATAAATTGGTAATCCATGAAATTAAAAGAGTATAATGTTAATTTACATTGACGTCCATTTCTTAAAAACCAAGCGGCCATGTTGTGACGTCATCACTCCGCAGACGTATTGTAGAAAGCCATCAGCCCCGCCATGTTTTACTTTCTACGTCATCAGTTGTGGATACAAGTTTAAGCTATCGCGAGCTTTGAAAGTGGATCACTGACCTGCAGATTCTGGTTTTACTAGTCGTTCGGTGGTTATTATCTACGATTTATAAGCTTAATATTTGTCAAAATTTTACAAAACGGCGAGTCCTTGTTCCTTTCCAAAGTGGAACTGTAACTCCAGAACTGGACCTAAAGTTTCTGTCTACAAATTTCCTTCTGATGTCAGTTTTAGAGAAAGTCCAACCAATGGTGCAATGTGATACATTGAAAGAATTAGTGCCAACAAAATACAGCTAGGTGAGTGTAACTTTTTAATAAAATCTTTAACATGTTTTTGAATGTAAGTGCATCATGTTTTCAGAAGCTCTTACTAAAATGATGAAAAAAAAAATGCTAACTATTTACGATAGAGATAGTTTTTACTAGGCTTCAACTTTCTAGTTATTATTTTTCAAATAAAAATTTAGGAAAATATCTTTGGTGAAAATTCCAAGTACGGTATGAATTCTGCACCAAAGTGATTTTCGCCAACAAACATTTTTTTTAATCAAAAGTGAACTACCTATGGTATCCATAATTTGATGAGGTTTTATGAAAACAATACTTGGCGCAGAATCCGTACCGTAATTTGAAGTTTTTCCCAATCTTTACTAGCCTTTCAAAATGACTATATATGATAAAAATTAAACGTGGAAACTTTTTCTTATTTCAATGTATTGTTTTGTTAAAAATTTGATAGAGATGTGTACAATTTTTTTTGCTCTTATTAAGGTATGTGAGCTGCCTTTTCTGCCAAATGATTTTGTACATTCAAAAGAGGCATTTGATAAGAAGACTGGATAAGATTAGTTTTTCTAAGGTGATAGGTTGGTTGTTTTCAGAATATTTGGCGCGGTCAGCAACACGAGGGCTATAATGCACCAAAACATTCGTCATTTGACAAGTCAACATACTTTACAAACACTCATGCCTTACACGGGACTTGAACCCGCAACCTCGTGTTCAAGAAGCTAGCACGCCAACCACTATACCGTTTGGTCTACTCTAAGGTGATAGGACATGTTTATCCTGGCAAACATTGTGAACTGAAAAAGAAGTATGTACTATATATATTTCCTCCAAATGTAGGTTTTCTCTGAAAATATGAGCCTTGAATTTAGTTGTGGTATTTAAGCTGTTGTATTATTTGTGTTTTGTTTATTGTGTATATTTATTGCATTTTATCAATTGTAAATATCAATGTTTTGAATTAATTTTTTTTCTTATTTCCTTTCACTTTTAAAACGTTTAGAAATATTTTAAAATTACTTAAAAAAAAAAAAAAAAAAATCCATCAACATATAAATGAACAAAAATTATACTTGATCGTACATATAAGGGAATGGATGAAGTTTAGAACCTCAAGTTATACAAAATTAGTGTTTTAAGGTGTAGGGATTATCTTTTTTTTTTACATTGTCAAAGAAATAAAATTGCTTGAAATATCTGTATAAAGCGAGGAAAATAGTATATTTTGTCACTCAAAAGAATGATTCCACGGAAGGAGGATTGCATTCACGACAGGTGACGTCATATTGATAGCTGGATGGCCTTCTATAATATCGGAGGTCACGGTATGATACGAGCTGTAAGTGGCGAGCGGTGGATGGCGTAGCGACTTATATTTGTGTTTAGATTGAATACCACGGAAATCGTGACCGGCCGTTTATGTTAACCTTCAACATCTGGGTGAAATATGTTGGCGATTGATCTTTTCTGCTATCCCAATATATATATTTATTTTCGCTCGCCGCTCAACATCTTTTCAGTTGAATAGAAGTTCTCGTCTAATAAAAACGGAGGAGAAGAGATCTCAAAATGAAGAGCACCATGTTAGTGGCACCATGTTAGGATCTGATGGAAAATATAACCTTAGTTCTCATCGTAAACAACCCCACTCACCTCTCTTGTCGCTTTATTGTAAGTTGTTCACTGCTGGTAACATACCAAAAGATTAAAAGTAACAGTTGGCACTAACGTCACCAATAGTTTTGAACTATTGGTGACGTCAGAGCAAATACTCTGCCTTCCTGGTGAGGTGATCAGCCAAATCAACGCAACTCGGCTTGTCTTGATTCAAATTTTCATTGGGTGTTGTGTAGCAAGTGAAAAAGGTGAGAATGTATTTTGTTGCTTTTTCAAAATCATTTCATATTAATACTGTACTCATTTAAAAGAAACTCATTAAATAAAGAACATGCTAGGTGAGACGGTATTTAGGTAATTATATTGCACGCAAGAAAAATTCGAACGATATCCCTACCCTCGGTTCTTTAAGTCCTTGAATATAACGGTTTACCATACAATGTTTTGTTAAAAATTTTTTGTGTGTTATGATTCACATTTTTTTCTTGGGGATGAGGGCTGTGCAGGTAAGCTAGAGTTAAATTAACAAATTTCGTCACTAACCCCTATTTTTATATTTTCATTCCATTTAGAATACTATGTTTATCCTTCCGTAGTATGGATCACGTGTTGCCCTTGCGCTGTTTAAACTACTTCCTACCATTCTTATCCTATTTATAAAATTACAGCTCATTATTATCTGATTTGAGCGAATATTTATTACGTTACCAATGTAATATAGGACATTTCCTTGGCTCGATTTTATTCGGCATTTTTTTTCGGATAAAAGCTGATTTTGGCAATGGGTATTGTTACTTATATATATATTTATTTTTATTTGATTTTAACTTCAGAATTTAAAAAACTTAATGGTATGGTTAATTTTCAACACTAATTTTAACAGAATTATCTTTTTTTATTTGAATCCTTTTAAAATTCCTTAGTAATCAAATCATCAAATTTAATTCTCCTAGACAGCTTAGAAAGACATCCACATCCAAGACAAATCAAAACTTCAAATTTATTTGAAATAAATAACTTAAATAAACTTTGCTTCTTTAAAGTATTTGAAAATTCTTAGAGGTCCTTAAAAGTCTTAAATTTTTGCGAATGTTGTGTGCTCGACTGCAAAATTAATAAAAATACAATTTGGACTTGATGCATCTGCGAGACCTTCACTTATCCTCACTGTATCCGAATTCTCTGACTTGTTGTTTGTATTACATGTGACATGTAAAATACACTAATTGAGACAAATAATATGCTATGTGAGATCTAGTCCTTCCATATACTTAATTTATATATTTAGTATATTTCATTAAAAATATTATTTCAATAATTTTATTAGTACTTCACATACATAATGTTGAAAATTTTTGTAATTTTTAAAGTATAAAATACTTTTATAAAAATTTACCTATAGACATGATATTTGAAAACAAATTTTCATAAGTCCTTAAAAACATTATTTAGGTCCTCAAAAGTCGTTGAATTTCATTCTGTGATACGAGTGGGAACCCTGTATATATAACCAACAGTTATACTATATACTACCAATGTGTACATTAAAGGCCAAATTGGTTGCGTAAGCTCACAAGCAAAATTCTAAAGCACACATTTTTATATTATAATACAATTTTATATATATTCAATTACTACATAAGAACACTTTCACATTTTAAATTTTTGTTGCAGTGTAAAAAAATAATTGCCATTTCGTATTGCTGGAATTTATTTTGTGATATTTCTCATTAGCTTCAAAAGCAACAATCATTTTTCCATTTTTTATTGCCATCTAAAGCAAACATTTTTATATTATAACTATATACACTTTCATTTTTTAAATTCTTTGCAATGTAGTTCCAAAGCACAAACATTGATATAATAAAAATGCAACTAATTTTGTATGATTCCAATGAGTAATAAGTCTCATATTTTAAATTTTGTTGCAATGTAGATCAATCTTTGCAATTTCTTCTATTATAATTGCACTATTATATTTTTCACCTCTGTTTTGAAAGCAATAACTTTTTTCTTCTTTTTGCCTTAAAAAGCACACATTCTGATATAATAATAAAAACATAAGCAACATTTTTAATCAATTTCAAATGAATGAGAATACTTCTATGTATAAAAATTTCTTCCACTGCAGTTCCAAACAAAAAATTATATATAAAAATAAAAATATAAGCAAAATTTTATGCAATTCTTATTTATAAGTACATTTTCACATTTTAATTATTTGCATCATCCATCAGTGTTCATATTTTAATTCAAGTTGTGATCTTAACATCTGGTGTCATTTCTTATTCAATTTACCATCAGTGGAGTCTGAAACACTCCTGTATATCATACAAGTTTTCATTTATTGCGTTTAAGGTTGCCGATAAAGCTTCATGCACCAACTTCGGATCAAGTAAGGCTGTAATTTGTTTCTTTATAGAAAGAGTTGCAAAAAAAGAGCTACCTTTTAAGCTGTTAGCTTTGTGCATTTTTTTGCACTTAGGATTAGGACACATAAAATTTCAATGTGTCTTGTCAAAATTTCAGTCGGGTGACCTTCTTAATTTCCTAAGTACTGGTTGCAGTCAGTGCAATAAAAATGAAAAGTCATGGAATTAGTAGTCCTAAATATCTTGGCCGACCAAACGGAATAGTGGTTAGCGTGGCGTGCTGGCTTCTAGACCGCGAGGTTGCGGGTTCGAGTCCCGTGTTAGTCATGGGTGTTTGTAAATGTATGTTGGCTTGTCTAATGACGAATGTTTCGCTGCATTATAGCCCTCGTGTTGCTGACGGCGCCAGATAATCTGAATATAACCAACCTAAATATCTTCTTGAAAGAATGTTTGGTCTGAGAGAGCACAAGTTTTTCAAAAATAGTGTTGAACAATTTGAGCATATCTTCAACAGTGGTCCAAGTCAATTTATGTTTCATGGTCACATCATTCATATCCTCAATTTCTTTTTTTTTAATAAAAATAACCTCTGCCTTGCTCTCCTTTTCCTCATTAAAAATACTAACAAAATTTGTTGCTGCGGAAATGTTATTCACTTGTCTGACATTGGTATCTGCGCTTCTTTTGAGGGCTTCGCCTTCCCCATCCATACTGTCCTACCACCACGAGAAAAACCCTGAACAGGGTTACCTCAAGCAGACGAGTCGAAGATAGGAGGAGGAAAGAGTATAGAATCGACTGCAATATTTGGCAATCTCAGCACACATCGTTAGGCGAGGAAATTGTTTCGCCGATGATGAAGGAAGTAAACATTTTTATATACGACAGTTACACTATTAAATCTTAAACACTTCATAATTAACTTGATAAACATCAAAATTCCTGAATACTTAAACTCAGAAAATAAAAATAAGTATAAAAAAACCTCCTTCAAAAATCTTCTTTTACTTGTTTTTTAATTTTATTATAGGGACATTGTGGTCTGCTTAATTTCAAAGATTTTTCGTTTCTTGAATATTGCAAAAAATTTTGAGAAAAAATCTACTGTTTTAAAACTACAATTTATTTAGTTTTGTTTAAAACGTAATTCTGACTTTGATGAAAATTATCACAGTACAAACTAGAATTTATAACATTTTGAAAGAAAACTGAACTTTGAATTAGATGATAGTTATAATTTTTTAACTAAGAAACCTGCAGTTATTGGGAAAAATTGATAGATATCAGAAAGTTACTCAATCAATTTAATCTCAATCAAAAAATAAAAATACACAATTCAGTAAAAATATAGGAAAAGTAATTGCTTTAAATATTCATTTGTTTCATGTTCTTCAAAAAATTTATGAAATATTAATCAGATTCAATATCAATATCTGAATCACTTGAAACGTTTTTGTTTGAACTAGAGTCTGAATCGCTATTCGATAGAGTTATCACTAATTCATCCACAATTTCTTCCATCAGTCCGTCTTTTTTCCAATAAATATTCTCTACTTTTTCAATGTGTTCACAATGTTTCTTCCGTTCATCTCGTGTTACTTTTAAAAAAACTTCTTTAAGCAACAATTGTAAATTGTTCAAACTTAAGTCACCCTTTACATTTTTCTCTCGAATGCAACGTTTTACTAACGACCATGTATATTCTATAGGGTTCAAATCGCAATGATACAGTGGTAATCTTGCAATTTCGTGTCCCGCTTCCTTTAAAATTCGGTCCACCCTGTAAATTGGGGGTTTAGGTGCATGTTTTGTAACAATTTCAAATAGTTCTGCCTTTCGCATGGTGGAGTCAAGCTTGAGAGTGCAAAGTCTTTCCGCTTTTAAATGTAGTCATTTTATGATTCAATTTGAGCTGCAAAAGTAACAAGCTTCTTTATAGCTTAAAACAAAAATTGAAGAAGAACAAGAGATGTAATTTTATCTGAAAATCAAAATATTTGAGTCTTGCATCATCTAAAGATCAAATCGAAATGTGACATTCATCTGCGCCAAATAGAATACAGTGCTTCGTGTCACCCCTAAAATGCAATAGAATGACCGGTTTCCATAACAACCGCTATACGCTTCTCTAATGTCTAGAGTTTTTCTCGTTGCGGTATAACAGTAGCTCTTTTACCATTAACACTCTCACTAAAATTCCACTATTTAAATTTAATCCAGGTGAAAAAGGCATCTGTCTGGTTTAATAAGAAATAAATGTTGGATCTATTCTGGTATTGAGATGTAGCAGGGTTCCCACAGTCATTAAAAGTGCTTAATATTTTTAAACTTATTTTCATGGCCTTGAAAATGCTTAGAGGTGCTTAAAAGTCCTTAATTTTTGCCGATGTTGTGTGTCCAAATGCAAAATTTATAAAAATACAACCGATTTGCTAACCCCGCACGACTGCCACTTATCTGTACTGTATCGGAATTCTCTAACCAGGGGTCTATGCATAAGGAAATTCGGGTCCTTTTAAGGACCCTTCACAAAATTCCATAACCAACAAAAGGACCCTTCACAAAATTCCATAGCCAACAAAAGGACCCGTCACCAAATTTCCCACAAACAAACCTTTCACAAAATTCCATGTTAAAATATACATCTAAAATTGAGATATTTAAATCATCTAGGAGTAGAAGAATATCATTGTAAATATTTATAAGTACCAACTCAACATTGAAGATTTTAAAAATTTAAAATTGTTTTTATTATTGCATGAAAGTTTTGCAAAAATAGATAAAATTGGAAATTTTTCACAAAATTATTTTTTCTTCACAAAAAAAGGACCCTGTAAAAAAAATCTGGATAGACCCCTGCTAACATATATTTACATTACTCATACATCAATTTGTAACTTTTTTGGTAGAATATACTTGATTAAAAATTTATATGTTGACATTATGCCTGAAAACAAATTTTAAAAGGTCATTAAAAACATTTAGGTGCTTAAAAGTCATTGATTTTCATTCTGTGATATTAGTGGGAACCTTGTGTAGGCCCGTTAGAAAGGAATGAAGATTTTGCTCCGATGCGTTGCTATGACAACTGGAACAAACATTCTGACGCATTGCTATGACAATCAGATAGACATTTCGGTGCAAGGGTTTCAAGATATTGCATATTTTTAACTTAAACAACACAGAATTAATAGTAAACAGGCTTGAAATAGAAGTGTATGGTTGGTTATTTAAAAATCATTTTTTCGTCCCAATTTTTTCATTTATATTTGTTGTTGAAGAAATTGAACATATTTAAATAAATTTATCTATATATTTAGGAAATCAATTATTTCAATCAAGCTTATTTTAATATTTCAATTTATTTTAATAATTAAAATACTAATAGATATACTTTGATCATGCATGTATGCACTTTTATAAACTTCCACATTTGTCAATTTGGACAGTAAGAATAGTAAAAGTAATTTTTCATTTTATTAAACGCATACATCAGGAAATCTTACATCATTAAATGGTTTGAGCTTTTCATTTTGGTTAGAATTCCAAGTCCAGTATAGATTTTGCTCCAAGGATTGTTTACATGGAACAGCACCAATTATGGCAACCATAGGCAGTTTACTTGTCATGGAAAAAATGGCAGGTCTGATATTTTTTGAGTCGACCAAACGGTATAGTGGTTAGCGTTCTAGCTTCTAGACCGCGAGGTTGCGGGTTCGAATCCCGTGTTAGGCATGGGTGTTTGTAAATGTATGTTGGCTTGTCTAATGACGAATGTTTCGGCGCATTATAGCCCTCGTGTTGCTGACGGCGCCAGATAATCTGAAAACATCCAACCAACCAACCCGATACATTTCATCTTGGTGATAACAACATCCTTCCCGTAAATATCCTCTTTTTTCACATTTTCATACGCTTTACTGTCGCCATCACCAAGATAATTTACAAACCGTACACCACGAGTGTCAACTGATCGCTTGAAAAATTGCAAAATACCTTCCGATTCCATTCCTCCACTGTATCCTTCGTAATTTTTTGAACTCTCGTGCGGCTTTGCTTCTGAAGAGCTTCGACATATATGGCAATATTTTGTAATGCATTCAAAGTCGAGAACTTTCCCAGTTTCTAAGGAAGTAGCAGTCGCGACACTATTCAACGAGGAATGACCCATTTTCTGCCAAGAGCCATCGAACGCTGCAGTAATGTCTCTTCCCACATTTCCCAACTTCACAGTTTCTTCAGTTGCTGCTACCATACAATTATCTGACACATACTGCAGGCTATTTAAAAGTTTTCCTTGAAAGGACTTGAAATTTGTTGGTGGAGGTGGCAAATTTAATACAGCGCAAAGAGTTTCTGCTGCATCTCTTCCTTTTCCAATGCATCGCATCCCATACACCATCCGGATATTGCCGACCAAACGGTATAGTGGTTAGCGTGCTGGCTTCTAGACCGCGAGGTTGCGGGTTCGAGTCCCGTGTTAGGCATGGATGTTTGTAAATGTATGTTGGTTTGTTAAATGACGAAATGTTTCGGCGCATTATAGCCCTCGTGTAGCTGACGGCGCCAGATAATCTGAATACAACCAACCAACCAACCATCCTGATATTAATTTCATACCCTTCCTGTGTCTTGGGAGAAGACATGGTGCTTGTCATATTACCACAAACAGTGCATCTGAATGCCACACTTACACCTAAACCTCTCCGGCTTGAAAATTCTTCTGCAATCATGTAATTAGAATTGTGGCAATGAATGCAAGACACACTCCTCTTTAAAAGCTGTGACAGCATTTCTACCTGAATTATTACGTTGTTCAAAGCACAATTTTCATCAGCTGCGTCATCCTTCACAATCTTTGAAGAAGCACTGACATTTGCCTTTGAAACATCATTTTCAACATCTTTTTTTAAATGCTGATTGCAAGTAAATTTCCGTTTTCCAAACTTTTTTGCTCTAACCATTATAGAGGTAAAATATTTGTTTAAATATACAAATAAATAAATCGAACTTGAAGAATTAAATGAAACTTCAACGATACCAAAACAGTGTTCAATTTAAAGAATAATAAAATGCATAAAGCATAAGCACGTTTCTTTTCCAAATAAACACTAACAATATTCAGTTACAGTTGCCGATATTGAAAAGTTGAGAGCCACAGTTACTTAAAAATAATTAAAATATTATTAGAGAAACTTTACAAACAAACATTCATAAATCAGCTGTCAGTGAAAATGGGGCGTGGCACATTTGTTTACTTTTGTTTTTTAATTTTTTTAGTAATAAATAATAACTCAATTTTTTCAAAATCGATACCAATCGATTCCCTGTGCTGCCCTCTATCCAAAACAATAAGAATTGAAAATTCGATTTTTTTTTTGGTTTTTAAGTCTCGTCTCCCCTTAAAAATACTGAGTTGGGTGAAGAGAGACTTGGGTCATGGTGGCCAAGTTTATGTTTATGCCTGAAGATTCATTAGATATGTTTACAAATTAATTTTTCATTGAATAGTGAAATAAACTTTTAATGACTACAGAATATTCTTAAAATATAAATAACTAATTTCCTTGTGGCAAAGGTAACCCTACATACCTGTGCAGCCAGTTGAACATTCAACTTGGCTAACCCTGGCACTTCCACATGTTTCTTTGTTAGTTTTTGGACAAGTACGATACTCCTAAATATAAGGTAGAAAATTACTGTAATTAGCACCTTTTCTAATTAAAGCAAACACTTCCAAGTAGAACTTCAAGCTATGTGTTAAAATCTTAAAGGGACTTGGTACCCCTTGTTTTCCTATAAAAATATTAATTTTCTATTTTTTGTGTGTTTTTAATCTTAGTAACCATCTCCTTATTTTACCAAGTTTTGAGTTGATCCGATTACTGCAATTGCAGAAAAATTGTATTTAAATGGAGAATTTAGCATAGCAGCTGTAGCTGATTTGTTTTTTTAAACAAATTTAAATTTTGAAAAATATGCTTTTTTACGCTTCTTTTACCTATAAGTACAGTAATTATCATTTTTCTGGAGAACTATTTTACTTTTTCAAAATCAGATTTCTAAAAGTTGGATTATATTATTAGGAACATTTAAGGAAATATTAAAAAATGAAAAAGAGAGAATTTGGAATTTTTAAAAAAAATTTAGAGCACTATGTGAACTTTATTTTTAATAAAATTTAGTTATTTTCTAGTAATTCTTCCAAATATGTAAAAATTATATTTTTTAATGCTTAAATTAAAAAAAAATAAAAAAAAAAAATGTAAGGATACCAAGTCCCTTTGAAAGATAATGCAAAGAAAAGGAAAGTACCCTTTTGGAATCTTCCTCATAAAGAAACTTAACCACAGGACCCCAGCAGGCGTAGATAATACGCTGATTTGAGATGCCCACCTTCATCTCCTGAACCCCATGGTTCTTTAAATTGTTCCTCACACACTTTAGAAGATGTGGAGGATCACAAAGAGCAAATTTGGGGTTAGTATCTTCAACATTACAGAAGGGTCTTTTGATGGACACGCCCAAATCCCTAGATATTCCTAAATTTGAAGGTCTTGTGGAGAAAAATAAAAGATACTTTTTATGCTGTATAGTATTCGGGTTATAATCATTCCCGCTCTTGAGAGGGTTAAATTATCATTTTCCAAAACAATTTACTCTTTTACTGTTTTCAAAAATGTCTTTTGAAAAGTTAACTGGACGAAAAAAGAGAATTTACCACTGAATGTTGAATGTTGTATTGCATGCAAATGTTCTTGCTTGGACTTGGCAAGTAAATGTTTTAAGTAAAGGCCTTATCTCCCCCCCCCCCCCCTTCTACCTTTCATGGGACGACCACACTGATTACATCGTAAATGTATATTGGGTTGCAGTTAACTTATCTCTCAGTTTATGAAGAAAATTTGAAACTTTATGCTTCAATATTTTCTTCCTCAAACGAGAAATCGTTGAACGCTGATTCAAAATAATTTGTGATTCCCGAGATCGCTTTGGTGTGGAACTTATGGGTGGATCATCATCTTGGGGTAGGGAGCAATCTAGGGCAATAGTGGGTCTGTGAGTAGGTTTGCTTATAGGCACCGGCATCTTTTGCGGAATGGGGGAGGGTGGACAGTTTCAGGTTATGCACACCTAATTAAATGTTCTTTTAATGTACTCGCAAAAGCCCAATCCGCAAAGTGCCTTATGCATTATGCGCTCTTGCATTATTACGAAGGTACGTTATATCAAGTTGCAATAATCCTTCACAGCTTAACAACTCTGTTTATTTTTATTAGGTTAAAAAAATGGCTAAAGATTAGAACATGATTCAAGAAAACACAATACAATACAAGCTTCCTCAAATACACACAAAAATGAAATTTATGTAAATAATGGAGAACGTCGATGGAACAAGATCCTAAGCACTTGCAGGATTATTAGCAAGAGAGAAGTGCACATAGTAGTTGCAAGTAAATAGATGATTTGCATGGTATGGGGGTGTCGGCATATTACTGTAACACCCTCTCAACAGCTCTTTCGCAGGACGACTACAATTTAGCGCCAAGCAAAAAAAGTCACCAATGGGGTATTAGCAGTGCTTGCCATTAAACTCTATCCAAACTGAAAACCTGCTTCTGTTCCTATTGGATATAACAAAAGTCACAACACCAAATAAAATTGTGAAATGCCATGGCTTTTCAGTGAAGAGACCACCAGGCCTTCATATAATAGAGACCAGAAGTTACATGTTGAGTAATGGAAAGTAAAAACCATATAATTTAAAACATAAAAAAAATGTAAAAGCATGAACGTAAAAAAATAGTATAAATTCTTAACTTATCAGAAAAGGAATTCTTTTTCGTGTGCTGTTACGATATTAGGCATACTTTTTCATTCAATTATTCTACAAACAACTTTGTTTTGACATTTAAAAATCTTAGTGCACAGAACATTGAATGAATGTTAACAAGGATCTCCAGAACAAGAAAATTTGTTGGACCACAAAAAATTATCGAAGCCATTACTCATGTAGTTTCAGATCATGATAGTAATATCACATACGGATAGGTTACAAGCACTGAAACTGCTGTTTCACACAACATAATGTTGATGTGTTCTTTTATAAAAATTGGCGAAACTAAGCTACAAGTAATTATATCGCGGGCCTCACTGATTTCTTCAAAGATTCATATTTTTTAAAAAAGTACATTAGTGTGAGCTATATAATGCAACTTATTATTATTCTATCCTTATTCTTAGCACTATGACAGAAAAGAATCATACAGATACCCTATAAATTTAAGAAATAAATATGTGATGAAATAGGTCCATATTTCGGGAATATCCCACCACATTAATTATTTTTACTAAATTCTATATTAAGATGAAAAATTAAACTATTCCTTTTTACCAACAATTCTCAATTGCAAAAATATATATATTACATAGGGTAGGCTTGAAATTTTTTTACGTGGAGTCCCAATCAACATTAAAAAAAGTCACTGCCGTTTCTGAGCATGCCGAAGCAAATAATCTAAATTATAAAAATATTTTTTTATAATCAGCACAACGCATCACTTCATGTTTAATAGAAAAAATTAATTACCAGACTGATACTAAGAGAAAAAGAACATATATGACTTTACAAAATTTCAACGCAGAACACAGGGTAGCAATGGGAAGCATGATGCTTCCGAATATTTTTTTTGGTTTCAATTAAAAAAAAATTCCACTAACCTTTCCTCATCCTTTGGAACATAAAAAAAGTTTTTCAGTTGTAGATCCGCAGGCAATACACTTGGTTCGAAGCACTTTGGTTTTAAGAAACTAGCCATTGTTAAAAAAAATCAGTGAAAAAACAGAGGCAAAAATTGCACAAGACGTCTTCCTAAAAAATGAAATAGCGACGTCATGTCTAACGCACAGTTAGTTCCTCTGTTAGTCATAGGAGGCGCTGCATTCACGTCACAAAATCCCGATCTGTCACCTCTGTATGCGTAAGCTATATACTCTGTGACAACTCTAACACTCCGCTCGTGAAACTAAGCATCTAGCTGCCCTTGCGCCGTTAAACTCTAACCAACCAACTAAGCATCTAGCAAGACACTTGGTTTTTCGCGCACGGCCTCGCTTGGTCCCAACCAGTTATTTCTAGCATATATTGCCAAACTTTTATGTAAATTCTCATTAACTGCGTTCAACTGGGGATGGAAAACCGTTGTAAAAAGTTGTTTAATCCCAAACTTTGTGTTATGTTGTTCATTTTTAATATCCACAATGGAAGGTATCTCAATTGATAGCGTTTGCTATTCCAAAAAGCAGAATCTTTAAAAACTCTTCTTGTGAGAAAACCTTTTTTTGTTGTCCAAATAACAATATGCAACATTGCATAAGACCATTTGTCCTTGCACTTGACTATAATAGCAGTGGGTGTCCTTTAAATCATTGCTTTCATCCAAGCAGAAAGCTTTGTCTACAGAGGAAATTATTTTAGGGTCACATTCTCTGTGACTGTATGGGCATTTAATTTCCAGGACACCCTCACCACAGCCGGTATAGTGGTTAGCGTGCTGGCTTCTAGACCGCGAGGTTGCGGGTTCGAGTCCCGTGTTAGTAATATGTGGTGTTTGTAAATGTATGTTGGCTTGTCTAATGACGAAAGTTTCGGCGCATTATAGCCCTCGTGTTGCTGACGGCGCCAGATAATCTGAATACAACCAACCAACCCTCAACACAGCATTGACAATTTATTTTCACATCTAGGGATGCTCCTAAATGAGGGTCATTTCGTTGAACATGCAACCCAGCTGGGTTATATTGAAACATTGCATGTGTTTTGTTTGCCATCTCTAAATAAGCTGCCAAAGCGACTTTCTATTTCTCTCTCCCCCACTTGATGGCTGTGACGCTTAAAGATTGTGGTAGCAAACATTTTCCCGCAAACTCATCGTTCCATTTTAAAACTGCTCCAAAGTTGGACGCTGTCAATCCGCCCTTATGTTTTATGATCCAACATCCATTTTTCTCTTGGGATTACATATGGATCCGGAAAGTTAAAGCAACTTTTATCAAATTCAATTTTTGATTTATCTACATAGATATTTCTAGATTCTTGGTAAACAAGTTGAATAACTCGCGTTGTTTTGTCTTGTAGTTAAGACAGTGGTTAATTGTTAGTAAACATGCACCAGGCGTATGAAAGCAATAAATATATCTTCCTTCAGCTTTGTTGGCATACGAAAGCAAATATTAAATGAAATAGAAGCAGTAATGCTCCTTGGTTAACATTCATGAGACACAGATAGGACACATACAAAATTGAAGTTTTAAAATACTATAAATTAAAGTAGTTTGTTTTCTTTTTAAAAAAATTCAAGTATAGTAACATATCTTAAGATGATACCAAGAAGCTTATGAAGTTTTTAAGTATAACATCAGACATTTGAGTATGGAATTTTTGAGTGGGGACTCATAATTTTAATTAATCCAGCTAGAAAAATTTAACCATTTAAAATTTTGTAAACATAGCAATAATTTCAAAATATGTCTGGTGTCTATTGTGCAGCTCTAACTTCTGCTTTAAAAAAATCATGAAAATATAATGTACCAAGTTCTTAATTTTTGTTTTAAAATAAAACAAAATCTGAATTAAGAGAAAAATTAACAAGCATTGAAACATTAGTGTTATCTGCCAAATTGTTCCCCGAATGAAAAATTATCGCCAATTGGCATGAATATAACGTAATAGTACCAATATTGGTCAACGCGTTGCCACACAACACACCTAAAGATATACGTAGGTGTTTCACATTAGATTGACTTCTTACATTTGATTTTGTACTGGACACATCCTAAAAAAGAGATATAATAGATTTATTAAGTTAACCAAAATCCGACTGAAAACATCCCATAACGGCAACAACATGGTGGTAAATTATGTTGATAAGTGAACTTTTAGATGTTAGATATTTATGACAATTGTAATGCAGAAGATATTTACTAATAAAATACAAAGGAATTTAACGAATTTATTTTATTTAAATGTTAAGAATATTCATCAAATAAAATCAAAATGTCTTCAGGAATTACAAGTATATGTCACTGTTTTACTCGTTATGTTCTTTCCACAACCAACCAAAATGTCTATCTTCTAACGGGTAAGCTCTTTTCTGCATAAGTTGAACAAATCGCAACAGTGGCCTTATTTGCAACCGCACTCTGGCGGGGCTGTAGCATACGACAGGTCGTCTGGATGAAAAAATTTCTTTTCGAGATTCAAGACTTGGCAATAAGAAGAAGTGTGAGGGTATAAGTAATTCAAACTCCTTTCTCCTAACACACCGATAAAATCCAACTTTCCTTCTGTCCACTGTCTCACAAGCCAATGCATCCACAGTCCCACTTGACTGGGAGCCAACCAATGCAGACTTCCATTTCTCACGTCGGAGAAATTGTTCACTTTCGGTTCCTGAATGTGGGAAGGCAATATAATGGCTTCGGCAATGCGAGACTTGTTCACATCTGCAAACCATATTTTAACGAATTGGCCATCGTGCTCTTGCAAACTAACAACATACTCAATGCAGTGGAGAAGACCTGTCCATAAAGAAAAGAAGAAAAAAAAAGAGTTTTAAGCGTTTGTTGTTTCACGTAATGATGGGAGTTAAGTTGCAATTTAAAAAAATAGAAATGCCGATGTCGTTTCGCTCGGTGCGTGTCATGGCGTGATGTACGGAAGGAGAAGTTGCTTGTTACGTTTGATGTTTGCTATCGAAAGACACTTTTGTTTCAACAGCGGACTCTCACGTCCAAACTCTCGTCATCTCAGGCAAAGAAATGGCACTTGTTTTCCCCATTCGGATTGCCGACCAAACGGTATAGTGGTTAGCGTATTAGCTTCTAGACCGCGAGGTTGCGGGTTCGAGTCCCGTGTTGGCATGGGTGTTTGTAAATGTATGTTGGCTTGTCTAATGTTCTGGCTTTCTACCAGTTAATAAATATAGTTCCTAAGCAATTAAGTACAGTTGCGTTGTGTTTCCAATTATCACCTAAAATTCTCTTATTGACCACAAATCTGAAAAGAAACCCCGTAAGATCAAGATACCCCCCAAAAGAAGGTAAGAAATTCACACCAACATCAAGAGTTAAGCGAGCAACCAGTTTAATTTTATCAAGAAACCAAAAGATATTTACTCATTACAATTACATTATTGAAATAGAATATTAAATCAACACTTCCTAAGAACTAGGCAGTAGCAAAAAAACACTTGATTAAAAGGGTTTCAAAGGGGGGAAACAACACTTGACCAGTAGAAAGGGGAAATGACAGAATAACTAGACCTCTTAAAGGATCCGACTCAAAATTAAGATTCGTTCACCAAGGTTAGGATTAGGTGAGATGAGAACTTCCCAAAAAGGGACGGTAATAAGCTAGTTAGTCTAGCCGATAAAGTAAACAAAAAGAACCTGTGGTAGACATGCTCCGTCTACGGATGGTGAAGAGGCAAGGAAAGGATCAACAGGATGAGAGGGGTCCAGAACTCGGCTTATTAAAAATGTTCTTGTTAAGTTAAGCGTTGAGACGTATCCGGAGAAGCTGTACGGGCTAAGGGCTCCTGAGGCACAGTCCGAGGCAGGGATATCCGGCTGTATTAGAGGGATGGATCACCTGGATATATTTTGTTGACTGTGCGGGCTGGATGTATTTTGATGACAGCATGAGCTGGATGTATCTTGATGACGGCACGGGCTGGATGTATTTTGATGACGGCACGGGCTGGATGTATTTTGATGACGGCACGGGCTGGATGTATTTTGATGACGGCACGGGCTGGATGTATTTTTATTCTAGTCGCCCCATCAGGCAGGACACGGAAAAGGAATGTTCTTGAGGTCGCCACAGGCTGGATGTATTTATATTCTATTCGCACCATCAGGCAGGACACGGAGAGGGAATGCTCTTCAGGACGCCACGGCTGGATGTAGTTGTATGTATTTATATTCTATTCGCCCCATCAGGCAGGACACGGAAAAGGAATGCTCTTCAGGACGCCACGGCTCGATGTAGTTGTATGTATTTATATTCTATTCGCCCCATCAGGCAGGACACGGAAAAGGAATGCTCTTCAGGACGCCACGGCTGGATGTAGTTGTATGTATTTATATTCTATTCGCCCCATCAGGCAGGACACGGAAAAGGAATGTTCTTGACACTCCATCGGGCTGGAAGATCCGGTAGCACTCTCAAGAGGATATGGAACTATTTTCTCAAAGTCGAACTGATGGCGAGAATCTACGTCAGAACAAAAGAATCGCCGAGTTGGTGGACATTTTGGCTATTCAGTGGCCCCGTCGCAACATGGCGGCACTGCGCCATTTTCTCGTCACTTATGCGAGCATCCCATCTTTTTCCCGCACGCAAAACACCTCCTTCCACCACAAGAAAGTCCAGACAGAATGAATGTCTCGAGACGCTTTGCAGCCCCGCATAACCCGCTGCACCAATCAGAGACGTCCACGTAGCCAAGAGCGACCGGAGAATTCGAAAATTCCCCCTGCTTTTTTTCTCAGAACTCGATGCAACTCCGTTGTGTGGGGAAACTAATCTAACTACAAGGGCAGATCGGGGGAAATATACGTAAAAAGGAACCAACCATTTCCCAAATCCCCTGGCCAAGCGTTATTTTTACATTTTATCGTAACTTGTTTAATAAAAGAATCAATTCCACAAAACTTACATACTTTCATGAATTAACTAGCCCCAGTTATATTAAATATAAATTTTAATACTAGTTTGCAAGGAATTAATTAAATATATATAAAACGCAATAAAGAAGCGTTGTTATTGATGTGAAATCATCACAACAACTCCTCCAACCATCCCAAGAAAAAAAAATTCGTAATGAATTTTTTTTTGTAAGTATGTACTCAGCAAAAACAATTTTTTTTTTCTAAACATACAGAGAGTAAAGAAAAATGTCAATAAGGAAATAAACAATCACAAGCTGGGAAAAGACACTCAGGCCTGGCATTAAGGTAATTAAAAAGGAAAAGCACAAAAGCAATAAATTGCAATGGTTAAAAAAAATCTTTGGTTAAAAAAACAATAACAAGTTGAATACCATTTGTAAATGCAGGCATAAAATAGTAATACTGATAAGTGAATGGAAGTAGTTGTCCACATCCAAAGAAATCAAAACAAGAGGTTTAACAACCCAGATGTGAACATAGAATCCAATGTAAACAAGGCGCAAAAATGTAAACAGATATCGAATGTCAACAACCAAGGCTAAAAAGGCAACACAAGGTATAACAATTATTTAGTTAACAGCACAAAATATAGGTAAATGAAAAAGTATTGCACACACTTAGCCCGCCAATTTGGCGAGAGGAGAAAATTTTTACAATTAATATTGCACAACACCAAACACAGAAATTCAAGAGTGAGTCCATCCCCCAGTAAAAGAAAAAAAAAATGAAAAGTTTAACTCCCCAAAAAAAATCAACTCTCAGACCTAAACAGAAAGAGAAACTCGAAATGAAAAAAAATCAAAATCAAATAGGTTAAATAAGATCAACATAGCAATTTCGCCTGTAGAATACTTCCCAACCAAAGGAAGAAGTCATTCCTAAACATATCCCTTTTCAAAAACAGAACAATATCCCAATATAAAAAGTTACTAGAGCAGTTATAACCACTCGGTGTAAATACCCCGAAAAGAAAGAAAAACAAAAACAATACGGAAATTCAGAAACAGCAGATCCAAACAATAACATTACATTAGTAAATAAACAATTGTGTCCCCGAGCCACGATCAGGACCCAATCCACCGGCAAGAAGTAGTGTACTAAAAAAAAATACTAGGTTTTTACAAGAAAAGGGGGGAACAGCTGTAAGAAAGTTAAAGGTAACCTTTTTGACCAGCAAATTGGTACCAAAAGGGCCAAGAGAAAAGAAAATTAACTAATAAAAAAAAACACCAAAAGTGACCGATGAACCGGGAACCGAGGGTGGGGAGGTTAACCTAACCCGCTATTCCTCTCTTCCCCTTCCCTTCCTTTCCTTTTTTCAAAAAAAAACTCGAATTGAAATTATACAGAAGAAATTCAGGTAATTCCCCAAAATCAAAGTTACATAAACTCATACATTGTTTCCTGCTAACACAGAAGCAAAAATTTTTGCCCATTCAGAACAACAATAGAAATCAGTAATACCAGAGAAGAAAATTTTGATTATAAGACTTTCTGTAATACAAAAAAAAAAACTAATCTACCGCAGCGCAGGTTATACGAATTACATTTACAAATCCCGAACTAAATCTGAACAACAAAACCTTGGTGTCTCGGTCGCAAATTGTAAGGGTTGTCATGATCGGTGTTTACACTAGAATCACTGGCATTCAGGTCTCTGTCCAACTCCAAAAAGGGGAAAATGGTTCGTTCTGGAATCACTGTCAGTCTGTCGACATGAGCCCAGATTTTAACCGAAGGGTCATCAGGTTTTGTCAGCTGAAAATTAACTCCATTTCTGGCCTGCTTTATTACTCGAAAGGGGCCCTTGTTGAATTTTGCAAACTTTTTAACCTGACCGGCTTCCAAAACAGGTGTATGTAAATAAACAGAACTTCCCACTGCAATCTTCTTTACAACAGCCGTTTTTGCCCTGAAATTTTCCTGCTTCTCAGCAGCATTGGTCAAATTTCTTTTAACAATTTGAAAAGCCGACTGCAACCTTATGCACAAATCAGTAGCATAAGTTGGACTGTCCGCGTAAGACCTGAAGGTAGTGTTCAATAAAAGATCGGTGGGGAGTGTCAGATCCCTACCATACAAAAGAAAAGCTGGGGATTCGCCAGTACTGGCATGTCTGGCTGTTCTGTGAGCCAACAAGGCGTAAGGTATTAACCTATCCCAGTCGTCGTGTGAGTGATTTACTAAGTGACTCAGTGAGTTGATGAGGGTAGCGTTCAAGCGCTCAGTGACACCGTCAGTCTGAGGGTGATAGCTTGACGTGTTCAGTTTCCTAATTCCCAACGTATTATACACACCCTTCATAGTTTCAGACAAAAAATTTGACCCCCTGTCTGTTACCAACTGCTCCGGCACCCCATGTGTCGCAATGAATTTTTCGAGAGTCGCAGCAACAGTGTGGCTCTTGGCATCAGGGAGGGGAAAAGCTTCGGAGTATCGTGTAAAATAATCGGTTATTACTAAAATGTAGCGATTTCCGGAAAAGGTTAAAGGAAGAGGGCCCACGAAATCCATGGCCGCTCGTTCAAAGGGTCTGCTAGTGATGGGTATTCTTACCAAAGGGGCCTTTTGTGAAGGTCGGTGACCTCTCCTTTGCAGACAAGAATGACAAGAGGCAACATAATTTTTAATCTGGGCATACATGCCAGGCCAATAAAAACTCTTTTGAATTCTGGATAACGTTCGGCTGAAACCACAATGTGCTGCGACTAGGGAATCGTGACTTAAGTTAAGAATTTGAGCTCTCAGAATTTCAGGAACAACAATTCTTTCATTTTTCTGCCAACGGTTTTTGGGCTTTAAGTTTGAGCAAAATAAAACGTTCTCTTGGAAATAGAATTTAAGCTTTTTCGGATTTGGCTTAACATTGGCGTCCAAAAGTTGCTTGAGTTTCAAACAATTTGGATCAGTGAGTTGATGGGTAGCAATATCATTGAACAAAACAGGTTCGACATTATGTTCTACCAAAGTGACAGTGTTGATTGGACGAGAAAAGAAATCAGCAGTGACATTTAATTTTCCTGGCTTATGAATAATGTGATAATTAAATTGACCTAGGGCTGCCATCCAACGTGCAATGCGAGAGGTTGAATCCTTAAGTTTTAAAACCTGTGAAAGCGAGGCCTGGTCACAATAAATGGTGAATTCCCTTCCCAACAAATATTGTCGAAAATAAGCAGTGGCCCAGACGATAGCCAAAGCTTCTCTTTCAATTGTACTGTACCTAATCTCTGCGTCTTTTAATTTCCTACTGGCGAACGCAATTGGATGTAAGAAGTCGTCATACTCTTGACATAAACAAGCTCCCAGAGCGTAATTTGAAGCATCAGTGCATAGAAAGAATGGCTTAGTGAGATCCGGTAATTTAAGAATGGGTTCCCTAAGTAACTCCGCCCTCAAGGAGTCAAAGGCACCCTGAGCTGCAACATCCCAACAAAAGGGTGATTATCCTTAGTTAAGTTAGTGAGGGGAAGAGCAATGCTGGCATAATTTTGAATAAAACGACGATAAAATCCAGTGAGTCCAAGAAATTGTCTGACTTGTTTACGATTTGTGGGTAATTGAATGTTCTCAACAGACTTCAAGTTAGAGGGGTCAGGGGATACCACTCCCTGAGTGACCTTGTATCCCAAATAAGTGATGGTGTCTTGTACGAAGGAACACTTACTGGGTTTCAATTTAAGATTATGGGTAGCCAGCCTATCAAAAACCAATTTAAGTTTGTGTATATGCTCTTCGAATGAGTTTGAAGCGACGACTATGTCATCAATATATGTACCTATTTGCAAGGGAGCCAGTCCTGATAAAACGACAGACATTAGTCTCTGAAAGGAGCTCGGAGCATTCCGCAACCCAAAGGGCATTCTTAACCAATTATAACTCGATTGTTGAGTCGAGAACCCCGCCTTATAGGTGTCCCTCTCTGCCAATTTCATTTGAAAAAACCCGGACGTAAGGTCCATGGTACTAAAAAAATGGGCCCCAGAAAGGTTATCTATTAACTCGATCATGTTTGGAAGGGGAAAGTTATCAGGGACAGTCTTCTCATTTAACTTCCTAAAATCAGTCACCAATCGGATTGATCAGCCTTCTTAACCAAAAGCACTGGTGCTGAGTAAGGGGAAAATCCTTCTGTAATGATACCAGCCTCCAAAAGTTCTGTTATTTGTTTATTAAGTTCTTCCCTTAAATGATAAGGTGTTTTGTAGGGTTTAACTCTAACTGGAATGTTATCCGTTAAGTGTATCTCATGTTCAATAGTATCACAGCCTGAGAGATCCTGTACTTTCTTTGCAAAAATGTGCGAATATTGTTGAAGCAACTTAGTGAGTGTATGTTTTTGACTAGGAGGCAGGTGATCTAATTTGAAATCACCTCCCCATGCCTCGAAGGAATCATCTAGTTCACTAGCAATGGTATTTAGACTGTTTACAAATTGCATTGTTGTTGTTTGTGTGTGAATGGGTTCAGCAATAACAAGTTTAAGACCTTTATTTAAATGAACAGGTTCACTAGATGTGTTTAGAATTTTAATGTAGTGAATTCCAGAGGGGTTATATGTGTTCACACTCTTAGAAACAAAAATATCAGTGTTTGAAAAGTTAGGGTGTTGTTCGAACAAAATTAAGTTAGTGTCCAAAGGTGTAATGGGTACCTTAATTTTAACCAAATTCTCAGAAAGAGGTGGCAGGATGTGTTTTACATGACAGGTTCCAAAAAAAGTAGTGATGTTTACACTGAGATTGTTTATATTTGCTTTGGGAGAGTGATTTTCGAAGGACAAGAACAAATTAGTGGTAAACATGTAACCCTGTTCAAAATCTAAGGTAACACTATTATCTCTTAAAAAGGATACTCCCAGAATGGCTCCATACCTGTTTGAGATTGAGGTAGGGGAAATTAAGAATTCCACAGAAATAGTCTCACTGTCCAAAGTGACAGGCAAGGTGATTTTTTCCAAAATGTGTAATAAGGAGTTTGCAACTCCTGAAACTGTTAAGTTACAAGATTCCACAATGGGATCTCTAAAATAAGCCAGGTACTTTCTATCAAGTAAGTTGACGGACGCTCCTGAATCGACCAAAAAGTTAACTCTATTTCCCAAAATTAAGCCCTTTATGATAGGCAAATTACCCACCCCTGAAATTTGGCAGAGGGGCACCGACGGGTGTTCAACTGTGTAGAAAGGTGAATTCTCACAACCCTGGTTTAGTTTAAAGGAGGTCGACGCGAATTATGAGCCTCCTGAGGTGGTCCTGAGAAATAGGGAAAAGGTGGTGGTCCCTGGTGTGGGTAGGAAAAGGGGGGAACTGGGGGTCTAGGGATACCTGCCTGTGGCGGGAAGGAAAAGGAGTTGAAAGTTCCCTGATTGTGACCTGTGCCAGACCTACAGTCCCTACGAAAGTGTCCCAGTTCGTTACATTGGAAGCACCTAATATCCCTTTTTGGTTTAGGTGGTCCCCTCTCTTGTTTCAACTTGTTCAATTCAGCAGTGAGCTGTTGCATCTGAACCGTTAAATCAGAAATCATCTGAGTTTGTGCCTGTAAGGCATTAGAAATTTCCAGATTTGGTTCCACCCCTGTACTGGCTCTCTGAGCAATGTTCAGACTCACTCTGCTCCTGCAATTCCTCCTGAAGGGAAGCCTGAGCTCTCGCCTTACTGAACGATTGGTGGTTCTGGATGACCACAGCTCTCTGAATCTCTGGTTTCAGACCAGCCAAAAAGGCATGCAACAAATGCTCTTGCCTAACTTTATCGACTGTGGCATCATCACGAAGGCTCTCTGTAACGGTGTGATGTGACAAAGCCTCCAGTCGGGACGCAAAATTCCTAACAGACTCGGTTGGACGCTGATAGGCCAAAAGTAGTTGTCTTAAGGACTTATGTGTAGACACCTTGACCGAGAAATTCTCCATAAGTTTCCTCTTAAACTCAGTATAAGAGGTCTCATGCTTAAGACTCAGGTTGCCATTTACAAAGCTCTTAGCCCTCCCCTTAATCCTAATCTTGGCTACAAGTAGCTTGTCCTCATCAGACCAACCCGCATGATTTCCTAACAACTGTATCTGGTCCAGAAAATCATTAACTGTTACCTCAGACTCCCCACTAAATTCCTCGACAGAGTCCATTAGGTGGAGCCTCTGTGGAGCAGAAATGTAGCTAGGAAGTGTGTATTCCTGCATGGGCAGGTCCTCAGCTGCCATGGCTATATTACCCAAAGAGGCACTCAACTCCTCACCTAGTTCTACAGTAGGGTCAGGCTGGTGCCCTCTGGTTCTCCTTGGCTTTGGCATTTTCTAGCTCAAAGCAAGAATCAAATTGGCAACAAAATTCCCTTCCCTCATGGGGCGGGACTCACTCCGGAACCACAGTATAATAAATCAACAGAATACCATAAAAGACCAAAAGTGTCAATTCCCAACAAAAAGTAACTAACATTAAAATGACATGATAACTAAATATACTGAAATGACAATAAGGGTTATAACACACAACAAAAAAAAATCAGAAGTTCTCACTCACAAAAAAAAATTTTAAGTTTAGAACTGGTGTTCAAAAAAAAAAAAAAACTAAGTATTTATAATTAACTCATATTCGAGTGGTCACGGCACCAGTTTGTTTTGGCTTTCTACCAGTTAATAAATATAGTTCCTAAGCAATTAAGTACAGTTACGTTGTGTTTCCAATTATCACCTAAAATTCTCTTATTGACCACAAATCTGAAAAGAAACCCCGTAAGATCAAGATACCCCCCAAAAGAAGGTAAGAAATTCACACCAACATCAAGAGTTAAGCGAGCAACCAGTTTAATTTTATCAAGAAACCAAAAGATATTTACTCATTACAATTACATTATTGAAATAGAATATTAAATCAGCACTTCCTAAGAACTAGGCAGTAGCAAAAAAACACTTGATTAAAAGGGTTTCAAAGGGGGGAAACAACACTTGACCAGTAGAAAGGGGAAATGACAAAATAACTAGTCCTCTTAAAGGATCCGACTCAAAATTAAGATTCGTTCACCAAGGTTAGGATTAGGTGAGATGAGAACTTCCCAAAAAGGGACGGTAATAAGCTAGTTAGTCTAGCCGATAAAGTAAACAAAAAGAACCTGTGGTAGACATGCTCCGTCTACGGATGGTGAAGAGGCAAGGAAAGGATCAACAGGATGAGAGGGGTCCAGAACTCGGCTTATTAAAAATGTTCTTGTTAAGTTAAGCGTTGAGATGTATCCGGAGAAGCTGTACGGGCTAAGGGCTCCTGAGGCACAGTCCGAGGCAGGGATATCCGGCTGTATTAGAGGGATGGATCACCTGGATATATTTTGTTGACTGTGCGGGCTGGATGTATTTTGATGACAGCATGAGCTGGATGTATCTTGATGACGGCACGGGCTGGATGTATTTTGATGACGGCACGGGCTGGATGTATTTTGATGACGGCACGGGCTGGATGTATTTTGATGACGGCACGGGCTGGATGTATTTTGATGACGGCACGGGCTGGATGTATTTTTATTCTAGTCGCCCCATCAGGCAGGACACGGAAAAGGAATGTTCTTGAGGACGCCACAGGCTGGATGTATTTATATTCTATTCGCACCATCAGGCAGGACACGGAGAGGGAATGCTCTTCAGGACGCCACGGCTGGATGTAGTTGTATGTATTTATATTCTATTCGCCCCATCAGGCAGGACACGGAAAAGGAATGCTCTTCAGGACGCCACGGCTGGATGTAGTTGTATGTATTTATATTCTATTCGCCCCATCAGGCAGGACACGGAAAAGGAATGCTCTTCAGGACGCCACGGCTGGATGTAGTTGTATGTATTTATATTCTATTCGCCCCATCGCCGACCAAACGGTATAGTGGTTAGCGTGCTGGCTTCTAGACCGCGAGGTTGCGGGTTCGAGTCCCGTGTTGGCATGGGTGTTTGTAAATGTATGTTGGTTTGTTAAATGACGAAATGTTTCGGCGCATTATAGCCCTCGTGTTGCTGACGGCGCCAGATAATCTGAATACAACCAACCAACTATTCGCCCCATCAGGCAGGACACGGAAAAGGAATGTTCTTGACACTCCATCGGGCTGGAAGATCCGGTAGCACTCTCAAGAGGATATGGAACTATTTTCTCAAAGTCGAACTGATGGCGAGAATCTACGTCAGAACAAAAGAATCGCCGAGTTGGTGGACATTTTGGCTATTCAGTGGCCCCGTCGCAACATGGCGGCACTGCGCCATTTTCTCGTCACTTATGCGAGCATCCCATCTTTTTCCCGCACGCAAAACACCTTCCACCACAAGAAAGTCCAGACAGAATGAATGTCTCGAGACGCTTTGCAGCCCCGCATAACCCGCTGCACCAATCAGAGACGTCCACGTAGCCAAGAGCGACCGGAGAATTCGAAAATTCCCCCTGCTTTTTTTCTCAGAACTCGATGCAACTCCGTTGTGTGGGGAAACTAATCTAACTACAAGGGCAGATCGGGGGAAATATACGTAAAAAGGAACCAACCATTTCCCAAATCCCCTGGCCAAGCGTTATTTTTACATTTTATCGTAACTTGTTTAATAAAAAAATCAATTCCACAAAACTTACATACTTTCATGAATTAACTAGCCCCAGTTATATTAAATATAAATTTTAATACTAGTTTGCAAGGAATTAATTAAATATATATAAAACGCAATAAAGAAGCGTTGTTATTGATGTGAAATCTTCACAACACTAATGACGAATGTTCGGCGCATTATAGCCCTCGTGTTGCTGACGGCGCCAGATAATCTGAATACAACCAACTACTTGTTGGTTCAATGTGTCTTCGAGTTAGATTCCGCACGGCCTTGATGTTCTCTTTCTGCTGAAACTCGAATAAAAGTTTGATTTAATCTGTCAAGTGACAGGATTTGCAAGATTAAAATAGTTTGTAAACAAATCTCGAGTGGTGAAGGCTTCTCTTGACGAATGGTTCCCAATTCGAGGCTGCCTACCACCTGCAGTGTCAGGCGCTTTATTTGTCGACGACTTCCAGATATCGTGCGCCTCAATAAATATATCTCTTATCGAAAGACAAATTCAACTTGCCATCAGAAGGATTACAGGCTGGGCCAATCATAATGGATTTATATTCAATGCACAGAAGACCGTGGCAGTGCACTTTTGCAGGAAACGTGGGCTTCATAACGATCCTGAGCTTTTCCTTAATGGGTTACAAATACCTGTTGTTAAGGAAATAAAATTTCTTGGAGTAGTTTTTGACTCGAAGCTCACTTTCCTGCCCCATATAAAATATCTTAGAACAAAGTGCACTCAAGCTCTGAACCTTCTGAAAGTGCTTTCCAACACTTCCTGGGGTGCTGATACCACCTCCATGATAAAAATATACAGATGCCTTGTTCGTTCCAAACTTGACTATGGTTCTGTGGTGTACGGATCCGCCAGAAAATCGGCATTGATGCTCCTTGACCCTGTTCATCATCATGGTGTCAGAATCGCGTCAGGAGCCTTCCGTACATCACCAATCCCAAGCGTACTTAATATTTGTCTGGAACAACCTTTGAAACTGAGACGAGACAAGCTCTCTATGGCATACTATTTTAAAATTAAAAGTCACACATCTCATTCTCTATCTCAAAATATTTATAATCCATCACATATTAGACTTTTCAATGCACGACCATCCTGCATCCCATCATTTTCATTACGAATACGCCAAATTCTTTCATCTCATCATCTCGATAATTTCAGGGTTCGCCCTATTATTTTCACTCATCCACCCTGGCATATTCATGACATAAAAATATTAAATATATTTAGCAATTTTAAAAAGAATTTTACTCCAGATATCGTTTTTACAAATTTGTTTTATTACCATCGAGAGCATTTTTCTAACTTTAAAGCTATTTACACCGATGGGTCGAAAAGCCAGGGGCATGTCGGAGCAGCTGCAGTTCACGACAATGTCATCATGTCACGAGAACTGCACCAAAGCTGCTCCGTCTTTTCAGCTGAGTCCCTGGCTATTCTCTTGGCCTTGCAATTTGTTTTAAAGCAGGGCCATGGTCAGTGGATTATTTACACTGATTCCAAGAGCTGTTTACCCCTCAGGGGGTTTACTTTCTCAAAGTAAATACGGGCTTCACAACCCCGGGGTACCCCAGTGATCTTTCCCTCCTTCAGTTGTACCTTCCTATTTTGGTTTTGTATTTATTGTTTGGTTTCTCTTCCTTCCCTCATTGTGGTTACCTCTTCAGAGGTGAGGGCTTCCCTTGAGAAGCTTTGTGCCGCTCTGTTGCCATCAGCTTCTCTTGGGAATTAAATCACCCACGTGTTTGCCGTGCGTGGAGACCCGTGTCTCTGGAAAGGGGGATCCTGGTAGTTGAGGGGCGACATACTGTCCCAATACACTACTTTGGCCCTTGCTTCAGATAAACGGGAGGTGCACATTGATCCCGTGTGTATCAATCGGCTGGTCGTCCGACTTCGTCGGCGGCTAGGGATCAAGCGTTCGGCTCGTCTGCTGGGAATCTCGTTAAGGGTGGAGACTTCTACAGGGGCGAGTCGTTCGCGTATAGGTGCTGGACAACCCGGTAATGTTATGCCGTGCGCAACAGTTTAGTTGTTGTTTTATTTCATTTTATTCTTTTTGTTGCTTGCCGGTGTACACTATCCCAGATATCGCGGACTCCATGGTGGGTGGGACTCCAGTGCCCGAACTTCTCTTTAATTTATTTTATGATGGCTTCTTCTTCTCTCTCCAGCCCCACGGGAGGCCTAATTCCCCAGACAATGAACTCAAAACGTAATATTGAAACAATTGACAGCTCAACTTTACCAAAGAAACTTACTATTCCATCTGATTTACCATCCTTTCTTATTATACATTCCGATTCTGACCAATTAGCTAATTCATCTCCATTCTTAATTCAAAAAGCAATAAAAGGAATATGTGGTAGCGATCCAAAAAACATAAAAAAACTACGCTCTGGTGATCTACTTGTACAAACAATAGACTCAAGACAATCCCACTATCTCCTCAACACTACATCAATAGCCAATATAGCAGTCCTTGTAACTCCCCATAAATCTCTGAACTACTCGCAAGGGGTTATTTCAGAGTCTGATCTACTTCATGTAGACGACTCTGAATTGACACAAGAACTGTCACCCCAGGGACTCGCAGCTCGGCTGTTGGTCACGATGAAATCCATTATAGTATGCTGAAACATCTCGAACCTCTCCAACTGAAGTTTATTCTCAAGCTGTATAATAGGATCTGGCGGGAAAATAAATTTCCGTCAGCATGGCAACGTGCTCTTGTGATTCCAATAGTCAAGCCAGATAAAGACCCTAAGAGTCCTTCCAGCTACAGGCCTATTGCATTGACTAGTTGCCTGTGCAAACTTCTCGAAAAACTAGTCAATACTCATCTTCTTTTTTATTTGGAGCAAAACAATTGTCTCTCTCAGTTTCAAAGTGGTTTCCGGCGTGGTCGTTGTACACTTGACAACCTCCTGCTTCTTGAAACATCTATTCGGGAGGCTTTTGTCAAGCGGAACCATTTGGTCTCTGTATTTTTTGACATGGAGAAAGCCTATGACCGTACTTGGAGATATGGTATCCTTAGAGACCTACATAATTTAGGTCTCAGGGGAAATTTACCACTCTTCATTGAGAATTTCCTTTCTCGAAGAGTCTTCCAAGTACGCGTCAACACCATCTTATCCGATGAATATATTCAGGAGCAAGGCGTTCCCCAGGGAAGTGTATTGAGTTGCGCACTGTTTATCATTAAGGTCAACGACATTATGACCTGCCTACCACCTGCAGTGTCTGGTTCGCTTTTTGTCGACGACTTTCAGATATCGTGCGCCTCAGTAAATTTGTCTCTTATTGAAAGACAAATCCAACTCGCCATCAGGAGAATTTCAGACTGGACCAACCATAATGGATTTACATTTAATGCCCAAAAGACCGTGGCCGTGCACTTTTGCAGGAAACGTGGGCTTCATAACGACCCCGAGCTTTACTTAAATAGGGTGCAGATACCTATTGTATCTGAAACAAAATTCCTTGGAGTCATTTTCGACTCGAAGCTCACCTTCCTGCCTCATATAAAACATCTGAGACTAAAGTGTACTAAAGCTCTGAATCTCCTGAAAGTGCTTTCTAACACTTCCTGGGGTGCTGATACCACCTCCATGTTGAAAATATACAGATGCCTTATTCGTTCCAAACTTGATTATGGTTCTGTGGTGTACGGATCTGCCAGAAAATCGGCGTTAAAGCTCCTTGACCCTGTTCACCACCAAGGTGTCAGAATCGCGTCTGGAGCCTTCCGTACATCACCAATCCCAAGTGTACTTAACGTATGTTTGGAACGATCTTTGAAACTGAGACGAGACAAGCTGTCTTTAAAATTTTATTTTAAAATTAAAAGTCATCCATCTCATCCTGTCGCTCAAAATATTTATGACCCATTACATATCAGACTTTTTAACGCGCGACCATCTTGCATACCATCATTTTCATTACGTATTCATCAAGTTCTTTTATTTTATGGTTTGGACAACTTCAGAGTTCGTCCTGTTATTTTTAATATTCCTCCCTGGCATGATCATAAAATCATAATTTTAAATATTTTTAGTCATTTTAAAAAAAGTGACACTCCTGACGTTGTTTTTACTACTCTTTTTCATTTTCATAGAACTAATTTTTCTCATTTTAAATCAATATATACCGATGGGTCGAAAAGCCAGGGGCATGTCGGAGCTGCTGCAGTTCATGACAATAACATCATGTCCCGCGAACTGCACAGTAGCAGCTCCGTTTTTTCTGCTGAGTCCCTGGCGATTCTTATGGCCTTGCAATACATCCTACAGCAAGTGCACGACCAGTGGATTATTTACACAGACTCTAAGAGCTGTTTGGATGCTCTGAATAATCCACTGAGCCAGACCCATCCTTTCATACTAGACATTTTAAATACTCGGATTTTACTTTTAGAGAGAAATATCCAAGTTCTTTTCTGTTGGATCCCAGGTCATGTGGGGATCATGGGTAACGAGCGCGCAGACACAATAGCTCGAACTGCAAGTGGACCTAGGAGCACTTGGCTCTGCCCTGACGACGCAAATAAAGCTTGTGACACTGCTCTTTCTCTCACTTGGCAGGCCATGTGGGATGCGCAGACAGCCAACAAGCTGCGTTCGTTTCAGCCCTTAATATCCGGATTCGCGCCCATCCAGCAATCCCGGAAAAGAGAAGTGCTCCTAACTCGTTTAAGAATAGGCCACACTCGTTTTACCCATGTGCATCTTTTGCTGGCAAAAGATGCCCCCACGTGCAATTCCTGTGGACTTATTTTTTCTGTTGTACATATTTTAACTGAATGTCCGTCTTTTAATACAATCAGATTTAGATATTTTAATATGGACCATCCTCCATTATCATCTCTTTTATCTTCACCCCCTCATACAAATCTTTTTAACTTCTTATTTGAAATTGGTTTTTATCATTTGATTTAAGTACTTTGTTTTGTCATCTTTACCTTTTATGAATCGTCTTGTTTTTATTAACTTTTTTTAACATTGGTTGACAGCAATCAAATTATTCGGCGCAGTATGGCCCTCGTGAAGCCCTTGCGCCAGAAATCTAATCAACCAACCAACCAACCGTTTCCTGCCTCGAACGGGTAACGTCCTCTCTGTCACAGTGGAACGGCCAATCTTCAGACCTAAAAACGTGGAGAACGCAGGTGGCTTTTACAGTGCTGTCCACCTTCTGCAATTTGCATTCAAATGGGCTCTTGTACACGCGCCATCTGACAGCTAAGATGCCAAACGCATATTCAACTATGCGCCTGGCTCTACTGAACCGGTATCCAGCCTACCTACCAGCTGATCATTTGGAAAAGAGCGCATTAAGTACTTTTGCAGAGGAAATGCTTCATCTGCAACAAACACATATGGCATTGCCACTCCTCCAGAACAAACAAGGTTTATCTGCTGAAATGCCTAGTGATCCATTCATTAGATGGGACCTAAATGCACTGGATGCAAAGATCCCACCATCCGAAAAGCGACCGCTAGACCCTGTATCAACAACCAGGAATTGGTAATTAGCATCCACTACAGCAAGGAGAACAGTTGAAAAGGTCTTCTTGTAGTTGAAGAAGCCGGAGCCAGAATTAGGAGTTGCTTTGATGGTAACATGCTTACCATCGATTCAGTGGATCAACCTCGATTGTCAATCAACCTCAATCCTTCCACAGTGTAGAATGACGAATGTTTCGGCGCACTATAGCCCTCGTGTTGCTGACGGCGCCAGATAATCTGAAAACAACCAACCAATTTCCTTAGACTAGTGTCTACCCGCTTCTGCACGTTCCCTATGCATTCCAATTTCTTTACCGAAAAGGTAAAAATGTTTCCAGTATACAATAACAAAAACCGTTGGGAAAGCTTAGCATTCTTAATCACAACACTGGCCTCACATGCCAATGGTGCCGGGTTCGGCATGGCCCTCGTGTTGCCCTTGTGTCGTTAAGCTTAAACCAACCAACCGGGTTCGGCATGGATGTTGTGGTTCGGAATCCATCTTAAGCTGTAGGTTCCGGCCTGATTAGCCGTCATAGTGCATAAATATAGGTAGTTGAGCGTACAAACCACCCAACCAACCAAAAGAACTGTTTCTTCTCGAATAAAAATATCCCATCCTTTAGGAAGTGGCGAAGTGGTTTTTCAAGGCATTCTATAAGTTCCTACAAGGTGATGTAACAGAATTTTTGTTTGTATCCAATTTCTTCTTTTAAGCTGCCCTCCATGGCAGTCTTGAAGTTAATCCTCTCAATGCAAGCGCGTTTTTCTGCTGGACTTTCTCTACTAACCACTGGTGAGAGCTAGTATGTTGGTTGGTTTATACGATCAACGACCTATTTCTATGCACAATGACGGCTAATCAGGCCGGGGCCTATAGCTTAATGTGGATTTCGAACCACAACAAACATCCATGCCTAACCCGGAGTTCAAACCCTGTACCTTTGGCATGCGTGGCCAGAGCGCTAACCACACAGCCATCAGATGGGCCGAGGACAAGTATGAAGGACATCCACAAACTCTTAAGATGCATCTCAAATGGTTTTGAAAACTGCTTTGCCGCATTATGGGCATGATGGCAACTATCTCCATCAATCACCAGAAGATGAGGACACTGGGTGCGAATCTTTACTTTAAGGTCAGTATTCTTGCCTCTCATTACATTGCAAGAATCTAATAAAACAGACATTAGACTTTTCCCACGGAATGTTATTCTGAATAAATAGCTTAGCAATTTATCAATTTCGTACAACAGAAAACGAAGACAAGTTTTTTGTAAAAAAAAATTCTGTCTTTATTTAAGTAGTCGCATAGTTTATTCAGATAATCACAAGCACTGTTACTATTCTTTGATTGTTACTACTCGTATTCTCGTCCACATTCAAGGCGAACTCTTAGCGCGTAAATCATGCAAAAGTTCCTCCTTCATTGTTTTGGAAATGCCAAATCTCACCTTGTATGATGCAGCAGTTCGATGCATTGCAACCTGGTTAAGGGCTTTTCTATCTTTGGCCAGGTGGAGATCTGGTGCCAGGGTGTATGGCAAAGATATTTCAGCCAGAAATCCTAGCAGCATTGCTTCATAATTTACTATTCTGTCCCCGAGTGGTGTTGATGTTTGAAGCAAATTAACTTCAGCAAGCATTGGTTGCAACAGGTTGACAGGCAATTGGATGTAAACCATATGGAATTTCGGTCTTATTAGTTTGGAGTTACCACTTCCTAAAAGTTTGAAAGGTAAAATTAATAATGGAACACACGTATTAAAAAACTTACCATAATTAATTGTAGCATACATATTTCATAGAAATACGATTTATTAGAGAGCGACCAAAAAATGAAATCCTGTAAATACAACGATAAACGAAGCCAACACCATAACGTGAGGTGTAAACCTCTCTTCATCCACGTACCATTAAAAGATACTGAAATGTCACTAACATATCTGTCCAACGACGGATTTACCATTTCAAATGCCTCCCTAACAGTGTCTTTGGTTTTTTGAAGAACTTGATCAATCACTTGAATGTTGTCGGTTACTAGGTACTTCTCGTATTCACAAAAGGCTTTACGGCTGATAATATTTATGCCCATCGTCATGCAAAACCTGTCGAGACTGTTGCTTCTTTGTCCAGCACTTAAAAATGAGTCAACCATCTTCTTGGTCACCAAAAACTGTTTTGTGTCATCTACCTTGGGTCTTGCGAACATCCTAATGAAAGATGTTTTGCAAGAATTCACAGCACTTCCATTTCAGCAGCAAAACCCATATTTTTAATAGTCTGAACAGTTAAAGAATTTTCATGGCATTCAGTGCACATGAATGGTTTTAACATGCTGGGCAAGACACTCTTGTGAATTAAAATAAATTCGTTGCTGTCAACAGAATCCGAAAGGGAATTACTTTCAGGAGCGCCCGGTGACTGATTAGGCTAAAACGCAGCCTGAAACGATGTTAGCTTTTTATCGCTTCTTGAAGTAAATGGCTCATCCCATGCACTTGAACCATTTGTTGGTCAGTTGGAACGGCCAACATATGATGAGGGGGATTGAATACAAGATTTTACCCTACGGACACCTGGAAAGCAGGGCAGCTGGAATCCCAGCTGCAATTTCTATACATTCAACAAGAATATACATTCTATACATTCAACCCTTTTGAAGATTACTTCACATTGGAAAACCCAGACACATAAAAATGCAATACTCAGAGTCTGATATTTTTAGTACAAAGCATGGCGCCGATTCTGACACTAGGCTGGACAGGGGCGAGAATTGTAGATTTATGAGAGGGGGGCCCGAAGCAATCTTGGGTGGCCGAGTGTCCTTCTCTGGGAAGGCGGAGCTGATATACGTCACCAGGGCTGGTATTCCAATGGGGCATTGGGGGGTAGATACATAGTAACAAGAACTTCCATTATTAATCTACTACATATTTGAATAACCATAGTTAATGTGTGGAAAAGAGAAAAATTCTGAAAGTAATAAACGTTATTGAATAACTGAAAGGAAAATACAATTAGTACATGGGATCTAAGTTCTAGGATATGGTTAAGCACCTTCAAAGGGAAAGGAGAAGAGAAAAAGAGTTTTTTTTTCTTCACCAGCTGAAAAATCAATGATAATTAGTCAATTGCAAGCAAACAAAAAAAAAGAGGAAAAAACACAGTTATCAATTTAGGAATTAACGCAAATAAATAAACACGAAAAAAAAGGAGCTGGATGATGGAATTTTTTTTAAATGTTTTTTTACTAGTTACAACTCTGAAGCACTCTTAAGGAGTGCTTCAGATAAGCTACCACGCAACTGTGTAAATTTCCGTTTAAAATAATTTAAATTAGATTGGGCAAAATGGGCCCTGATCTTTGGCTCCGGCAATGGCTCTTTCGACTATATTCAGTTTGTCCTCATCGAGGACAAACCTCAATTCTGCCATCACCGAGGCTAGGGTGGGCTCCTCGTTCTCCTCAGCGCTGTCCGATTCGAGGGAGGATTCCCCGTTCCAGCCGTAATCTCGATGGCTATGGTCAAGAAGCCATGGGTCATTCAGCCGGACGGGCACGGACACCGGTGAGGAGGGTCCGTAAAGCTCCGAGCAGCGGGCGCCACAGCTCGGGGTGGACGTTGCGACGGGGCGAAGGTCGCGTGGGCTCACGGTGGCTATCGGGCGGTGGTCCTCTTTCTGGGGCGCAGTGGGGGAGTGAAACACAGCCGGGATGCTCAGGCGAGGGGGCGAGTCGACTTCAATGTCCAACAGGCTGGAGGTTGAGAGAGATGGAGATAGCATTTTAGTAGAGGTGAAGAAGGGAATGACGCGAAGAACAGGGAGGCGGCAAGTGCGATGAGAAAGATATCCAAGTGCGAAGTGGACACGATCAAGAAAAAAAAAATACAAGCCTGAAAAGGGGGATCTTGAAAAAAGGGGGGAGTGAAAAAGAAAGGAAGAGAGAAACCAAGGGAACAGATCGTCGCAAGCTTTTCTTTTGAAGCATATTCACATACCTAGTTTTCGCTAGGGGGCTGAAGGGGCGCAGACATTTAAATTGCTATAAATCCTACGACGTTAAATACTCACCATGGAAGATGGGAGAACACTAGCTTGAGGCAACAGACAGGCATTCAAACACCTGTTTCATATAGAGGGTCCGCGAAGGCTTTGTGACCAAACGAGTTTCTTTGGCCAAGGGTCAGTTTTAATAGGGGGAGCAATGTCAACTTCGAAAAATAAAGGTATTTTACGAGCAATTTGGATGACATTTGACAACCAGGTTATACGAAATAAGGGTAAGTCTGTCATAATGTATATGACATTTATTTCATAAACTCTAAGGGGTTTTGCATTAGGCCAACTCTACACATCCCCTTCAATTATTTGTGTATGTTACACATTTTTCTAAATCAAGGAGGCGGATTTCTCTCTCGCTTCAAGTTAACCAATATCTGTTTGTTGGGGAAATGCACCAATGTAGGACTCACACGTCGCTGGACTCACAGCAAATGAGAGGGCTTTTGTCGGGGGGAGCTGCCCTTGTTAGGGGGGGTGCAAAGCACGGGTCAGGAAAGGGGGAGAAGGGATGATGGAAGTGAGCAGGATGGTGGCTGGATGTTAAGGTGGACTAACGGTGACAAACCAAAAAGACGAAGGAGACCGGAGAAAGGATCGGAGGTAATTCTGATACTGTCCGCTGTCAATTTTTTTTCTTCTTTTTTTTTTTCCTTTTTTTTTTCTTTTCCCTAAATAGTTAGCTTAGGGGTGGCCCGGCCTCATGGCCGATGTTGATGCCTTCCTCCCTTAGGGCCTCGGTTCCACCTAGATTCGCTGTGATTCCTTCCACAGTCCTTTGCTGCGCCTGTGTTAATTCTGTTATAGCTCTTGCTTCTTGATTCCCTCCTTCTACCTCATTTTTGGTGAATCTAACGAACCTCATGACATATTCTACAATCTCTTCCATTGATGAAGTTAGAGTCCCCGCTCCCTGGTAATTCTGCATGGACGCTGACGATGTTTTTCCAATTTCGGAAGCAATCCTGGTCAGCAGCGTATACCTCTCTCTGTGGAGGAACATACATTCGTGGTCGGAACGTAGAATCCTGGCATACGCCCATTGAGAGGAGAGGAGGGGAGATCTAACCTCTCTAACCCTTGATAACACTCCTTCAGGACGGTGATATATGACTCTAGACAGGGGAGTCCGAGCACGTGAGGGTTCTGCTGCACAATGTAGTAATTAATCATTATTATGTGAGACATCTCTGTCCCTCTGGCGTACCCGACAATGACGCTGCACATGTTGGGCCATAGCCCTTGTCCTTTTGACTTGTCAATTAGTGACTCAAAAATTATTTTTCTAACGGCTGAAGATGCTCCAATCCCAGACTGAATTTGATTACAAGTAACGATGGAGGGTGCACTACCGTATTTGATTATTCCCCCTGCATCTTTTGATAACCCGGCTTTGGCTCCGAAGGCCTGGAACCGCTGTCTCATCCATGGATCATAATTGTTTGAGTTCAGCTGTTTAACCATGCAGGCGGCTACCACGGAGAGGTATACTACGTAGGATTTTTGTAGTATGGTACCCCAATCTTCGAGGCCCATGGGCCCCTCAAGGGGTTTACTTTCTATAAGTAAACACGGGCTTCACAACCCCGAGGTACCCCAGTGATCTTTTCCTTCTTCTGTGTTATCTTCTCTTTTTAAGTTTGGTATTTTTCTTTTGAGTTCTTTTCTCCCTCGTTGTGGTTGCCTCTACTGAGGTGAGGGGTCCCCTTGAGAAGCTTTTTGCCGCCCTGTAGCTGTCAGCTCCTCTCGGGCATTTAATCACCCACGTGTTTGCCGTGCGTGGAGACCCGTGTCCCTGGAAAGGGGGATCCTGGTAGTTGAGGGACGACATACTGTGCCAACACACTACTTCGGCCTTTGCTTCAGGTAAACGGGAGGTGCACATTGGTCCCGTGTGCATCAATCGGCTGGTCGTTTGACTTCGTCGGCGGCTAGGGATCAAGCAAGTGATCCGTTTTCCGGGAATCTCGTTAAGGGTGGAGACTTCACCGGGGCCGAATTGCCTGCGTATAGACCCTGGACAACCTGGTAGTGGATAGCCGAGCGCGCTTGTTTAGTTCTCCTTTTATTCCTTTTTCTGGTTTTTGGTGCTTGCCGGCATCCTCTATCCCTTTCTTTTGTGGACTCCATGGTGGGTGGGACTCCAGAGTCTGAAATTTTTCCTTTTCTCTCATGGCAACAAATTTTACAACTTCTTCTCCTTCATTGGAGCAACCATTGTTACAATCTCTAAATAATGCTCGATTCTTCGTAATGAAAAGATCTGAAGGTTCCTTTTTCAATGTTTCTCCCTTTTTAATAGAAAAAGGTATTTCTGGTTCTATTGGTGAAGCTAAATCAATCAGCAAAATGCGTACTGGAGATCTTCTTATTGAAGTTTCTTCAGATAAGCAAGCTGCTTCTTTATTAAAATTGACTTCACTTGCAAACTTGCCTGTAAATGTTTCTCCTCATGGTAATTTAAACTTCTCTCGTGGTGTGATTTCGGCTCCAGATTTATTGCATGTTTCGGAATCGGAAATACTGGAAAATCTTCGAGATCAGAAGGTGTGCAAGGTGGCACGTATAACTATGTGGCGTGATGGTGAGATAATGAACACCAAACACATCATCCTGACCTTTGAGACGCCTATTCTACCTCAACACATCAAGGTCGCTTATTTAAGGTGTTCAATCCGCCCATACATTCCTAACCCCTTACGATGTTTCCAGTGCCAACAATTTGGCCATTCCAAGTTAACATGTCGAAGTCCCCCTAAATGTGCTCGCTGCGCAAAAGAGGGTCATGACAGTGAAAACTGCAGTGCAGAAGAAAGATGTGCTAACTGTAACGGGGACCATCCTTCCTATTCTCAAACATGCCCAACCTGGAAATTGGAGAAAGAAATCACAGCTACAAAATTCAAGGATAACATTTCATACCCGGATGCGCGACGAAAAGTAACAGCTCGAACACCGGTGCCCGGGAAGAGCTACTCATCTTCCACTCAAGTAGCAATGAAAACCAGCAGTACACAAACGGAAACATTTAACATGTTTGCTAATTTACCATCTACTAGCACTTCAAAACCAATATCTAAATTTTCTACTACCCAAACATTGTCTTTAAATAGTTCCTCCAATAAACCTCTTGGATCTAAATCCAAAACTGCAAAATCCAAAGCTGTACAAGCTTTGAAACTTAAATCTGCGAGGGACTCCAGCTCTCGCAAATTCAGAAATCCTTTTAGGATACCCACGTTGGATGAAGATCTCATGCATCTGCATCCATCTGATGATGAAGAGGCGTTGCTGCGTGGGGATCCTGATGATTGTGCCATGACAACTTCCCCCATTCTATAATGGCTTTTATTTCTTGGAACTGCCGTGGTTTACGGTCTAGAACGGATGATTTGAAATCCATCATTTCAACATACCATCCAGCATGTGTTGCGCTTCAGGAAACCTTTTTGAAGTCCACCCACTCTGTGAAGATTCGTAGATATAGTTGTGTGCGAAAAGATCTAGATTCTGGTTCTACAGTGTCTGGCGGTGTATGTATTTTTACTTCCCATGATTATCCCAGCACTGTAGTACCATTGCGTACATCTTTACAAGCAGTGGCTGTGAGAATTCACATCCAGTCTCTTATCACAGTCTGCTGTCTATATCTACCGCCGCATGCTAACATCCGTCAACATGATTTGAATGACCTTTTGGATCAGCTACCTGCCCCTTTTATGCTTCTTGGTGACTTGAATGGTCACAGTACGTTGTGGGGAAATGATGACACGAACCCTCGTGGGCAACAGATTGAGGACCTGCTCTCTGATTACCATCTTTGCCTGCTTAATAACGAGGAGAAGACCTATTTTCATCAACCCACACGAACTTTTCACTCAATTGACCTAGCTATCTGTTCACCTGCACTTCTACCTTTTTTAAATTTCGCTGTTGACAGTGACTTGCACAACAGCGACCATTTCCCTTTACTTATCACTCATGTTAACTGTACTCGTAGCAGGCTTCACCCATCTACGTACTTATACAAACGAGCAGATTGGGGTGTATTTGGAGAAGAAGCAGTGATAACAGAAGCTATGGTAACTGTTGATGATATTAATCATGCTGTGCATAACGTCACCGAAAGTATCATAGGGGCAGCGGAAATTGCTATCCCGAAGAGTTCATCCCGTGTGAGTAAGCACTACAAACCATGGTGGAATAATGAGTGCCAAACGGCATACAAGAAACAGAGGAAGTTGTGGGGTATTTTCCGACGATACCCTAGTACCCAGAATCTTATTGCTTTTAAAAAAGCCAAGGCATTTGCCAGAAAAGTGCGACGCCGTAGTCAGAAGGAATCATGGAAGAATTATGTGTCTTCAATAACATCTTCGACATCTAGTAAGCAATTGTGGAAGAAGGTCAAGGCAGCAAACGGTTTGTATTCGGAATTTTCCTGTCCGATTTTAGAAACCAGAGGCACCACTTATTCTTCCGTAGAGGATGTTGCCAACATCATCGGTGAAGCTTTTGAAAAAGTGTCTAGCTCTGAATCCTACAATCCAACTTTTTTGGTTGTTAAAAATCGTGCTGAGCAGACACCTATCAACTTCAAAAGCAAACTCTCTCTACCATACAACTGTGACTTCAAGATGTTCGAATTGAAACGATCTTTATCAAAGGCACATAATACTAGTCCAGGTCCAGATCAAATTGGTTACGATATGCTCAGGCATTTGAAACAAGACTCCATCTCGAATGTCCTTCTTCTCTTTAATAGAATCTGGAGGGAGCAGACCTTCCCTTCAGCATGGAGAGAAGCTGTCGTTATCCCAATTCTGAAACCTGGTAAAAATCCCAAAGATCCTCTGAATTATCGGCCGATAGCCTTAACCAGTTGCCTATGTAAGACTTTTGAGCGCATGGTCAATGCTCGTCTCATTTATGTACTGGAAAAGAACAAATGCATTTCTCCTTTCCAGAGTGGGTTCAGACGTGGCCGGTCCACTCTAGACAACATTCTATTTCTGGAAACGGAGATCCGTAAAGCAATTGTTAGGAGAAACCATTTAGTTTCCATTTTTTTCGATGTCGAGAAGGCATATGATCGCACTTGGCGATATGGAATTCTGCGTACTTTGTTCGACTTTGGTTTTAGAGGTAACTTACCTGTTTTTATTTTTAACTTTTTAGCTTCACGTGTTTTTAGAATCAGAATTGGTTCTACCTTTTCCCGCGATTTTATTCAATCTGAGGGCGTCCCTCAGGGAAATATTTTAAGTGTGACTCTTTTTAACCTACATTTTAGCCAAATTCTTGAGAAACTTCAGCCATCTGTTCGTGGAACACTCTATGTCGATGACCTTCAGATTTCATGTCAGGGAAGTAACATGCGTCTAATTGAAAGGCAACTACAAACTGCTGTTAACAATCTTGTTCAGTGGTGTGATCAGAACGGCCATACTCTTTCTCCTACAAAGAGCAACTGCGTCCATTTTTGCAAGAAAAGGAACCTTCATCTTGATCCTGTTATCCATATTCGCAACACCCCCATCCCTGTAATTAACGAGATACGTTTCCTAGGAGTGATTTTTGACAGCAAGTTGACTTTTCTTCCGCATGTCCTCTTTCTACGGAAGAAGTGCGAAAAGTCATTAAACATCCTCAAAGTGCTGTCGAATACATCTTGGGGTGCTGATCGTACCTCCTTACTCAGAGTGTATCAGTCGATCATTCTATCTCGAATTGACTATGGGTGTATTGCGTATGGTTCTGCTCGAGACTCAGTCTTGCGCAGATTGGACACAATTCACAACTCGGCCATGAGAATATGCTCTGGTGCATTTAGAACATCACCCATCCCTAGTCTGGCCATAGAGTGTTACCAACTTCCTCTTGATCTCAGAAGGAAAAAGCTGTCGATCAATTTTTATTTTAAAGTTTTATCCATATCCTCTCATCCTTTGAAACCCATGACTCTTGCTCCTAGTTTGAATCGTCTTTTTGTTGCTCGCCCATCTCACACTATTCCATTTAGTGAACGAGTTAAGGCCTTACTTACTAATACCGATTTGAGTAATGTTATGGTGCAGATAAACGAAGGCTTATGGTTTCCACCATGGGATATTCCATCTTTCCCTCATCTCAATCCCTTCGTTTCATATTATAAAACTGATACTGCTCCAGCGATTTACCAGCAATTATTCCATCAACACAGCTGTCATTATAACTCATACTTGCCAGTGTTTACAGATGGGTCAAAAGGAATGGGATATGTTGGCTGCGGTGTCATTCTTGATAACTCAGCTTCTAGTTACAGACTTCATCCCTCTTGTTCTGTGTACACTGCCGAAGCAGTAGCAATTTCCCAAGCCCTCCAACTAATATCTAGGGGTCCCCATCGTAACTTTTGCATATACACGGACAGTATGAGTGTACTAAAGCAGCTGGAGCACTATGACACTAACTGCCATCCAGTAGTGTTAGATATTTTTAAAATTTTAAAATCCATTAGAAATGAAGGCTTTGATATTGTTTTTTGTTGAGTGCCGAGTCACGTTGGTATTAAAGGTAACGAGCTTGCTGATAGCGCTGCAAAGGCAGCTTCTGTCATATTGCAACATGCCGTTCCATTAGTCGATATAAAGGCGTACACAAAGAAGTTTTTCATCTCCAAATGGCAGGAGTCATGGGATCTGCAACAAAGCAACAAGTTGCACTCCATTAAATCCACCATTCACCAATGGGCTATTGCACCACTACGGAAGACTGATGTAAAATTGACAAGACTCCGTATTGGACACACTCGTTTTACTCATCGTCATCTTTTATTGGGGGAAAATCCTCCATTTTGTCTTTCATGTCAAACTGATTTTACTGTTTTTCATATTTTAATTGTCTGTCCTGCTTTTAATCAACAACGTCTTAAGTATTTTAATAGCACAATTTTAAACTTGCACGATTTGATTGGAGAAATTCCTCATTCAAATCTTTTTTCGTTTTTAAATGACATTGGGTTTTTAAGTCACATCTAGTTCATTTTACTGTAATACTTTTTTCGTCAAGTTGCCGGCCAACATTTTTGACACCCTTTTTATATTTATACCTCTGTTTTTAATGTTTTACACTTAATTTTTATATTTTAACTGTTTTTATTTTTTTTATCTTGGGCTTGGCGCAGCATGTCCGAAACCGGACCTTGTGCCATTAAAACTAACATCATCGAGGCCCATGGGTTTATCCTTTTCCAGCATTATGGCATCATCCCTCACTTCTGGATACACATCTACACCGAAGACTGTCATTAACCTGGTCTTCCATGCCTCATCCATCACATCTAGATGTGAGAGCGCATCAGCGTTTGAGGCAACTGTCGTTATTGCATATCCATAGTTTTTGAGCAGGGTTTTCACCGCAGGTTCCTCACATACGGAGCCGAAGCAGTTTAAGAGGGAGAAGAAGGCAGACATGGTTACTGTCGGTGTGCCGGCTGCGCAAGATAACATCGCAATAACCAGTTCGGCATGTTGCTCAAATGAGCCTGAGGGGGTGAATTTTACAATTCAGGGGGACTGGAGATATACACCTGAATGCAAAGTATTTCTTCTCTTTGTGACCAAGAGCTATTTCATAGGGGGTAAAATCTTTCTCTATCCCCAGAAAGGTTGGTTGTATTCAGATTATCTGGCGCCGTCAGCAACACGAGGGCTATAATGCGCCGAAACGTTTCGTCATTTAACAAACCAACATACATTTACAAACACCCATGCCTACACGGGACTCGAACCCGCAACCTCGCGGTCTAGAAGCCAGCACGATAACCACTATACCGTTTGGTCGGCCTATCCCCAGAAAGGAAAAAAGAGAAAGAAACAAAACGACACATGAGAATGTTTGCTGTGGTCGGGGAAAAAAAAAAAACTAACATCACAAGATATAACGGAGGGCTACAGTTGCGATGAATCGGGAGAATTAGTTCAGTTCTTGGTACACTATCAAAGTCTGACACCACTACGTTTATTATCATTTTCGATAATAAAATTAAACTACCTTCATTTTGATTACACACAAGCAATTATAATTTATCAAGCTTACGAAAAGTTATTAATTCTAGATTTCATCACGCAATTAATTAAATCCCCTCAGGGGGTTTACTTTCTATAAGTAAATACGGGCTTCACAACCCCGGGGCGCCCCAGTGATCTATCCCTCCTTCTGTTTTATCTTCTCGTTTTGGTTTTGTATTTATCGTTTGACTTCTTTCTTACCTCGTTGTGGTTACCTCTTCAGAGGTGAGGGCTCCCCTTGAGAAGCTTTGTGCCGCTCTGTTGCCATCAGCTTCTCTCGGGCATTTAATCACCCACGTGTTTGCCGTGCGTGGAGACCCGTGTCCCTGGAAAGGGGGATCCTGGTAGTTGAGGGACGACATACTGTCCCAATACACTACTTTGGCCCTTGCTTCAGATAAACGGGAGGTGCACATTGGTCCCGTGTGTATCAATCGGCTGGTCGTTCGACTTCGTCGGCGGCTAGGGATCAAGCGTCCGGCTCATCTGCTGGGAACCTCGTTAAGGGTGGAGGCTTCTACAGGGATGAGCCGTTCGCGTATAGGCACTGGATAGCCTGTTAGTGACATGCCGTGCGTAACTTTTTAGTTGCGATTATCTTTCTTTTCATTATTTTAGTTGCTTGCCGGTATGCCCTAACCCCAAGATCGCGGACTCCACGGTGGGTGGGACTCTAGTGCTCGAATGAATATAAACTAAACTTATGGAAACTTTATCTCCTCTTTCTTCAGGCCCTACGGAGGCCCAAATCCCCAATATCCATCAACATCTACTAAGCGTGCAATAGAGATTGACAATTTTGCCATACCAAAAAAAACAAGCTTCTCTACTGAATGAACCGGCTTTTCTAATTGTACAATCCGAATCCGGAGAATTGGGTAAAATGTCCCCTTTTTTTCATACAGAAGGGGATAAAAGGTATCTGTGGTAACGAGCCAAAAAACATTAAAAAGCTAAGATCGGGTGACTTTCTTGTCGAAACAAAGGACTCCAGACAATCACAATATTTACTTTCAGCATCGTGTCGTTAAGCTTAAACCAACCAACCGGGTTCGGCATGGATTTTGTTGTTCGGAATCCATCTTAAGCTGTAGGTTCCGGCCTGATTAGCCGTCATAGTGCATAAATATAGGTAGTTGATCGTACAAACCACCCAACCAACCAAAAGAACTGTTTCTTCTCGAATAAAAATATCCCATCCTTTAGGAAGTGGCGAAGTGGTTTTTCAAGGCATTCTATAAGTTCCTACAAGGTGATGTAACAGAATTTTTGTTTGTATCCAATTTCTTCTTTTAAGCTGCCCTCCATGGCAGTCTTGAAGTTAATGCTCTCAATGCAAGCGCGTTTTTCTGCTGGACTTTCTCTACTAACCACTGGTGAGAGCTAGTATGTTGGTTGGTTTATACGATCAACGACCTATTTCTATGCACAATGACGGCTAATCAGGCCGGGGCCTATAGCTTAATGTGGATTTCGAACCACAACAAACATCCATGCCTAACCCGGAGTTCAAACCCTGTACCTTTGGCATGCGTGGCCAGAGCGCTAACCACACAGCCATCAGATGGGCCGAGGACAAGTATGAAGGACATCCACAAACTCTTAAGATGCATCTCAAATGGTTTTGAAAACTGCTTTGCCGCATTATGGGCATGATGGCAACTATCTCCATCAATCACCAGAAGATGAGGACACTGGGTGCGAATCTTTACTTTAAGGTCAGTATTCTTCCCTCTCATTACATTGCAAGAATCTAATAAAACAGACATTAGACTTTTCCCACGGAATGTTATTCTGAATAAATAGCTTAGCAATTTATCAATTTCGTACAACAGAAAACGAAGACAAGTTTTTTGTAAAAAAAAATTCTGTCTTTATTTAAGTAGTCGCATAGTTTATTCAGATAATCACAAGCACTGTTACTATTCTTTGATTGTTACTACTCGTATTCTCGTCCACATTCAAGGCGAACTCTTAGCGCGTAAATCATGCAAAAGTTCCTCCTTCATTGTTTTGGAAATGCCAAATCTCACCTTGTATGATGCAGCAGTTCGATGCATTGCAACCTGGTTAAGGGCTTTTCTATCTTTGGCCAGGTGGAGATCTGGTGCCAGGGTGTATGGCAAAGATATTTCAGCCAGAAATCCTAGCAGCATTGCTTCATAATTTACTATTCTGTCCCCGAGTGGTGTTGATGTTTGAAGCAAATTAACTTCAGCAAGCATTGGTTGCAACAGGTTGACAGGCAACCATATGGAATTTCGGTCTTATTAGTTTGGAGTTACCACTTCCTAAAAGTTTGAAAGGTAAAATTAATAATGGAACACACGTATTAAAAAACTTACCATAATTAATTGTAGCATAAATATTTCATAGAAATACTCTTTATTAGAGAGCGACCAAAAAATGAAATCCTGTAAATACAACGATAAACGAAGCCAACACCATAACGTGAGGTGTAAACCTCTCTTCATCCACGGACCATTAAAAGATACTGAAATGTCACTAACATATCTGTCCAACGACGGATTTACCTCTTCAAATGCCTCCCTAACAGTGTCTTTGGTTTTTTGAAGAACTTGATCAATCACTTGAATGTTGTCGGTTACCAGGTACTTCTCGTATTCACAAAAGGCTTTACGGCTGATAATATTTATGCCCATCGTTATGCAAAACCTGTCGAGACTGTTGCTTCTTTGTCCAGCACTTAAAAATGAGTCAACCATCTTCTTGGTCACCAAAAACTGTTTTGTGTCATCTACCTTGGGTCTTGCGAACATCCTAATGAAAGATGTTTTGCAAGAATTGCACAGCACTTCCATTTCAGCAGCAAAACCCATATTTTTAATAGTCTGAACAGTTAAAGAATTTTCATGGCATTCAGTGCACATGAATGGTTTTAACATGCTGGGCAAGACACTCTTGTGAATTAAAATAAATTCGTTGCTGTCAACAGAATCCGAAAGGGAATTACTTTCAGGAGCGCCCGGTGACTGATTAGGCTAAAACACAGCCTGAAACGATGTTAGCTTTTTATCGCTTCTTGAAGTAAATAGCTCATCCCATGCACTTGAACCATTTGTTGGTCAGTTGGAACGGCCAACATATGATGAGGGGGATTGAATACAAGATTTTACCCTACGGACACCTGGAAAGCAGGGCAGCTGGAATCCCAGCTGCAATTTCTATACATTCAACAAGAATATACATTCTATACATTCAACCCTTTTGAAGATTACTTCACATTGGAAAACCCAGACACATAAAAATGCAATACTCAGAGTCTGATATTTTTAGTACAAAGCATGGCGCCGATTCTGACACTAGGCTGGACAGGGGCGAGAATTGTAGATTTATGAGAGGGGGGCCCGAAGCAATCTTGGGTGGCCGAGTGTCCTTCTCTGGGAAGGCGGAGCTGATATACGTCACCAGGGCTGGTATTCCAATGGGGCATTGGGGGGTAGATACATAGTAACAAGAACTTCCATTATTAATCTACTACATATTTGAATAACCATAGTTAATGTGTGGAAAAGAGAAAAATTCTGAAAGTAATAAACGTTATTGAATAACTGAAAGGAAAATACAATTAGTACATGGGATCTAAGTTCTAGGATATGTTTAAGCACCTTCAAAGGGAAAGGAGAAGAGAAAAATAGTTTTTTTTTTCTTCACCAGCTGAAAAATCAATGATAATTAGTCAATTACAAGCACACAAAAAAAGAGGAAAAAACACAGTTATCAATTTAGGAATTAACGCAAATAAATAAACACGAAAAAAAAGGAGCTGGATGATGGATTTTTTTTTTAATTTTTTTTTACTAGTTACAACTCTGAAGCACTCTTAAGGAGTGCTTCAGATAAGCTACCACGCAACTGTGTAAATTTCCGTTTAAAATAATTTAAATTAGATTGGGCAAAATGGGCCCTGATCTTTGGCTCCGGCAATGGCTCTTTCGACTATATTCAGTTTGTCCTCATCGAGGACAAACCTCAATTCTGCCATCACCGAGGCTAGGGTGGGCTCCTCGTTCTCCTCAGCGCTGTCCGATTCGAGGGAGGATTCCCCGTTCCAGCCGTAATCTCGATGGCTATGGTCAAGAAGCCATGGGTCATTCAGCCGGACGGGCACGGACACCGGTGAGGAGGGTCAGTAAAGCTCCGAGCAGCGGGCGCCACAGCTCGGGGTGGACGGGGCGAAGGTCGCGTGGGCTCACGGTGGCTATCGGGCGGTGGTCCTCTTTCTGGGGCGCAGTCGGGGAGTGAAACACAGCCGGGATGCTCGGGCGAGGGGGCGAGTCGACTTCAATGTCCAACAGGCTGGAGGTTGAGAGAGATGGAGATAGCATTTTAGTAGAGGTGAAGAAGGGAATGACGCGAAGAACAGCGAGGCGGCAAGTGCGATGAGAAAGATATCCAAGTGCGAAGTGGACACGATCAAGAAAAAAAAATACAAGCCTGAAAAGGGGGGAGTGAAAAAGAAAGGAAGAGAGAAACCAAGGGAACAGATCGTCGCAAGCTTTTCTTTTGAAGCATATTCACATACCTAGTTTTCGCTAGGGGGCTGAAGGGGCGCAGACATTTAAATTGCTATAAATCCTACGACGTTAAATACTCACCATGGAAGACGGGAGAACACTAGCTTGAGGCAACAGAGACAGGCATTCAAACACCTGTTTCATATAGAGGGTCCGCGAAGGCTTTGTGACCAAACGAGTTTCTTTGGCCAAGGGTCAGTTTTAATAGGGGGAGCGATGTTAACTTCGAAAAATAAAGGTATTTTACGAGCAATTTGGATGACATTTGACAACCAGGTTATACGAAATAAGGGTAAGTCCTCTTTTACGATTCAGGGGGACTGGAGATATACACCTGAATGCAAAGTATTTCTTCTCTTTGTGACCAAGAGCTATTTCATAGGGGGTAAAATCTTTCTCTATCCCCAGAAAGGAAAAAAGAGAAAGAAACAAAACGACACCTGAGAATGTTTGCTGTGGTCGGGAAGAAAAAAAAAAAAAAAAACTAACATCACAAGATATAACGGAGGGCTACAGTTGCGATGAATCGGGAGAATTAGTTCAGTTCTTGGTACACTATCAAAGTCTGACACCACTACGTTTATTATCATTTTCGATAATAAAATTAAACTACCTTCATTTTGATTACACACAAGCAATTATAATTTATCAAGCTTACGAAAAGTTATTAATTCTAGATTTCATCACGCAATTAAATAAATGCAAATTATCTATCAAATTATCCACGTTAAGTTTACTTATAAAAACTTAACAAACGCATTTCTTTTTCCTAATCTAGACATAAAAACTTATAACACTATTCAATTTATTTTATCTATTAATTGAATCAACTAGTGTATAATAAATACGCAACTAATAGACTATGAAAATTAACTATCAAAATCCGAAATTCAAACAAATATACTCATTTAAAAATGATCATTAATAAAAATGGTAAAAATAAAATTTAATAATCGTCAAATTTTAGAAAAAAAAAATTAACAACTAATTAAAGTCAATTTCGAGTTTTGGGAGGCCTCTTAAGTGCACGAGGGGATTTCTTTTTTATTCTCTATCAATTGGCGATCATTAAGAAAACACTTCCAAATTTAACAAAGTATTTTTTTTCTAAAGAAAATAATATCACATTTTTATATAACACAACAAAGATTTAAATTGCGATAAAATTAACTTTTACTTACAATGATTTACAAAATAAATAGGCATTTTTTTTTTACAGTTCAAATGGTTCAAATTTTTATTTAATTATTCGGCAAATTCTGAAGTCTTCGCAGCCACAATTAAATGGAGGACTAACGCTGTGCTCCAAATTCATCAAGCAACCCGTAATGTGTCTAATTCAGTTCTTGGGTTTTGAAATAAGCAAAGGACAAATGAGATTACAACACAGGCAGGGAATTTGCATACTCCAAATTTACTGCAAGTTGAGTCCTTTGGAACAGCCAATAACGAAGCAGTTGATCAAAAGAATGTTGTTTCGGGATAATACGTAAATTAACAGACGGAAGTTTTGTTTGGTTGCGAAGATTAACCTTTGACTGCTATAAGCAGTCCGCAGACCGCAAGTCATTTTTTTTTTTGGAATGTTTTCACCCATTAAAATATCTTATCTTTGACTTTTAAATAATTTTTCCGATACTACTATGCTTAAATTTTGAACTGTTGTTCATTAGATTGTTTTATGTAGTATGGACCACGTGTTGCTCTTGCGCCAGAATTATCAAACCACCCAACCACAGCAATTTAGGGTTGACTTTCTATCGATGATTATAGAGGCGAACGGTTAAAAACACTGGAGATTTAGTGATGAATCACATTGAACGACGAGCAGAGCACGAAAATATGACAAAACTTTCCACAATGGCTATTATTGCTTGTCTTATGATGGCCAATGTCCAGGCAGAATGTTCCGACACAAATATCATCCATTCGGATATCGAGCGCTGTGAGACTTCGGCGGACCCACTGGTACAGAAGTGCATTCTCCAAACAACGGCGGATTTAACCATAAAAGGCTTGAAACATTCATCCTGTCTTTGGTTCAAATCCAAGACGGATCAACAACTGTTTCATCTGGAGCTTCGACTTGATACAGTGGAGTGCAGATTCACGACAACCAGACAATACTTTACATACGCTGTTGAAACAAGACATATCTCCCAAATCAGCTATGCTCAAAACAGGTTTTGCAGCTGGGGACAGCATTGCCCTAGGGGCTCATATCAAGGGCTCAAGTTCGAGGCAGAATCCGAGGAATCCAGACATTACAACGGTCTGTCCAGCTGTCAAGCATCAACTTCCGGCACAGGCTGCACCATAGTACACAGAGCGGGATGCAGTTTCAGGAGAACCTACTATATACCCGACTTCACACAAGTATACGAGGTACTCAAAATTACAGGTTTCAAGTGCGCCTACAACATCGGAGTAACACATTCCCAGAATGGCACCATTGTTATTCTTACTACCCCATCTATTCGTAGCTTTTAATAAGGTAATTTTCCTGCGCTTACTTGGTCGTGATTTTGAAACCCATCCAGATGACCTTGGAGATTTATTTTTTCCGTTAAAGATTTAGTCTTGTTAAACAACGTGCAAAAATACTGCGAAATTTTGAAGATAATATAAACAGAACAAATCTAGAAGAAGTAGAAGTATTTATTTATCAGTTCATAGTAGAATAAGACGTGAGGCTCAATTCTATAAAAAGCTATGAGAAACCGAAGCTATCATTGATGTCATCAGACTGAAAAACAGACGAGTTCTGATATGCGAGTTTACAAAAACTCAAACTATATATTTTTTCTCGGATCAGAAAAAGTAAGGTGTGTACTGAAAGCTTAAAGTTCAGGCTATATTTTCCCACTAAAATATAAAATCGAAAATTTTGAAATTTTTTGCCTTAACAGTCCATAACTTTTCTTTCTGTTTTGTACACTTCTGAAGTCTTTCTCTTGTGCTGGGTGGCTCTCAAATGTTGTTTCCTTTGTGCAATATCAGAACGCAAAGTGCTGTTACTTTCACTCTCTTCGTTCATTCAAAGTGCTGCGATGTAACGAAGATTATACTTCTGTAGAGCTGCTGTGACTCTCAATTCCAATCTTTTCGATACAAATACATCTTTGGGACACTTCCTCCAAATGCAGCTGTGCAGACTCTCGTTGCTGTTTTGTGTTTTAGCAGTAACGCATCTGGACACAATTTCATTCGATGCAAGATGCTGACACCGGCCCCAGATAATCTGAAAACAACCAACCAATCTTCTTAATGATGTGATTTTGGTCGAAACTGAGAAATAAGTTTTATTTTTTTGTCAATGGGATGTTGTACTTGGGGGGGGGGGGGGTTAATTTTCCATTTCCCAGCATTTTGAACATGGTTGTATTAATTTATAATCAACTGTAACAATACGCATGGCAACAAAACCGTACAATTGAATTTCTACAAGCACTTTGACTGTGAGCTCGAACAAGTCCCATTTATTTAGTTGCCTCGGGGGGGGGGGGGGGAATCTTGAACATTCCCATTCCTCGAAGTACAAAACATAGAAAGTTATTGCTATATTTATGTAAAGAAAATGCACAGTGAAAGAAATCATTTTCAACCTTTTTAGACAGTAAAATAGCTAATTGAATATAAGAGACAAATGCACAAGATTCAAATTAAACTTGGTTTATTCTATTCTTTCAAGTGACAGGATTCGCAAGATTGAAATAGTTTGTGAACATATCTCGAGTGGTGAAGGCTTCTCTTGAAGAATGGTTCCCAGTTCGAGGAAATAATTTAATTGGTTATCCGTTTCCTGCTTCGAACGGGTAATGTCTTCTTCTGTTACACTAGAATGGCCAATTCTCAGATCTAAAAATAGTGCTTTTACAGTGCTATCCACCGTCTGCAATTTGCATTCGAATGGACGCTTGTACACTCGCCATCTGACGGCTAAGATGCCAAAAACATATTCAACTATGCACTTGGCTCTACTGAACCAGTAATTGAATACCCTTATTTCCACTACCAGCTGAACATTTGGAAAATTGTTACGTTCTTTTGCAGAGGAAATACTTCATCTGCAACAAACACATGTGGCATTGCCACTCCTCCAAAAGAAGCAGGTTTATCGTCTGGTTTATAGGTTTATCTGCTGACAGGTTTATCCCTTGACATATTTAATAAATCGAGGACATTATCCATCAATTTGCCTACTTTATTTCTTGTTTCTAATCGTTTTTTGAGATTAAATTTAATGCTAGATCTAATTTACTTTTCAACTGAACATTCGCTGCCTCGCAGGTCCCAGAAATTAGCATCCTAATAGAATCGCCAATATCTCTATTCTGTGGCTCCTCTTCCAATGAAAAACTCGTTCTCTGATTTTTATGAGAATGAACAATGTGGATATGCTTACACAGGTTCAAATCAATTTGGAAATCAATACAAGTGCATGAATACTTATGTACACATACTTTGCAGCAATGACATTGCAAAAGGCGAGTAGTACACTTGTCGTTCATTTTTATAACCATATACGCTTCATCCAAAGAAGATTGCGATTTTATTTCCCATATTGTTAAGTCGACAAATTTGATATCACCTACAGGTTTTTTTTCTTATCTACCCTGTGACGTATGTGAATGGTATTAATTTTGTTGCTTTTCCCACCTTTACCTAATTCTGCGACTCTAGAGAAAATCCTGTCTCTTATCTTAAAGAAATGCGTAAGGTACATACCTAAACGCTTACATGTTTTACCTTGCATATATACATGTTTGAGAACCTTATGCATGGCTTTTAAGTACATGTAAGTGTTGATACCACTGCCAACACAATAAGAAAAAGCCCCTAATTCAGGCTGATTCGCAAACGTAGTTCGGAAATACTTTTCGAATTCTGAAGTATCGGGATCTGCTGCAATTTCCTCTAAAAAAACCTTTTAATAGTAACAGAAACTTGCTTGCAGTAACGTTCTGGCAAATTTGTAAATGTTTATTATTTTCTTTTTTATCGAAACTTTTCCTAGAGCTTTTCTTCAATTGCGGTCGACATGGGATGTGCATAACAGCTGCCGCTTAGTTTCGCCGTTTACATCCTTTCAAGCATTATAATGCGCTGGAGCGTCATCGGTCATGAACACTTCAGGTGTAGTATGGGAAGTTTCTTTCGCCACACAATCAAAACAAATTTTCATCGTTGTCTGGTCAACCCAATGTGATGCTAATGCCGCTGGAAATCCAGACCCCAACTCATCAACAACAATTGTTGTTAACTGAGAATCGTATGCATTAGTTCCATGCCTTGAATCCACACAAATTTTATCGGCAGAAAATTTATTGTGCATTTCCTTTTATGGTGGAAGCATAATGACCAAATTCAAATCTTAATCCTTTTTTCCTCCAATTCCGATCGGTTTCGAAGAGCATGATTGGCCTTGCTGTTTAAAAAAAAAAAAAAATGCTGAATTTCTTTTAGTAGCTTGATCTTCTTGGACCCAAAGTGATTTGTTAACAGCTTTATTTGTATGTGGCCGTTTCTTTTGTAGGATTCCTTCAGAAATACCAATATTGCGAAGATTCTTTTTTGTCAAGAGGTGGATCCTATCCAAACTATCAGTAAGCGCGTTCCTCACATCATCGAGACATTTGCGACAGCTTTCCTGAAAATAATATAAAAATAAAATTAAGTAAATGGTTTGTAAATTATGTTGGCTTGTCTAATGACGAATGTTTCGGCGCATTATAGCCCTCGTGTTGCTGACGGCGCCAGTCGTCAGCAACAATTTTACAATTTTACAAACAACAATTTTAACAATTCAATAGACTTCGTATAATTTTGATCTGTAAGGGCACAATCAAAGCAAAACAATAACTGTGAACTCATTGAATATTGGTCAAAATGAAGAAATATTTTGTACACATGTTGTTCAAACATTTTAAAATCATATTTCAGAATAAAATATTATAATAGGCTACTAATTTATTAATAATCACTAATTTAAAACTCGGTTGAAAAAAATTTCCGCAATGAGTTTATTTGTGGTACGCTCGTAGGAGAATCTTAAAACTATAATAATTTTTTTTAGCTTTATATTGCTTAGAAATGTCTATAAAATACGATATTTAATGCATTTTATAAAATAATAAAAAAAAAAGGTTTTTTTATGCAGTTATTTGTTGAACGTATGTAAATTTGCAATTTTTTAAAGTAATTAATAAAATTAAATCACACATATTTTAATCAATTTTTTGCTTTAATACGTACTTTATATTGTTTTTAATCATTCTGAAAAATTTCAATTCTATATCTTGCATAGTTTTTTGTACGAGAGTACCAAAAGTTGGAAAATCGATGTTTTGAGAAAACGCGAAAAAATTAAATAAAGTTTGAATAACTTGTATTCTTTTCAAATTTAATGTAATCCATTTCTACATTTTGAAGCATCCCCATTACAGACACTTATAATCACTCTGTTTCGGCTACTCAATGCTTAACGGTAAGTCGAATTTCGGCTCATGATATGACCACGTTAAATTCCCACATGGGAGAAAATTAGATTACAAGTGATTGATTCATCATTACAATAAATTTAAGGTACCACATAATTTATCTATAGCATTTTTAGATTTGCCAATGCAACACAAACAATAGACTGTTCATGTTTACATCACGCTTGTTATTTGTCGTTGAACCTGACATGTTAAAAGTCACTTAAAACTGTGAACAATTTTAGAAGCCAAACCTTTTCTGCTTGGGATTCAACCACAATAGAATGTGCACTATGCCAATACATGTATTTTACAAAAGAGTTCCAGTAAGATACTGACGGCGAGGTTGCGGGTTCGAGTCCCGTGTTCGGCATGGGTGTTTGTAAATGTATGTTGGCTTGTCTAATGACGAATGTTTCGGCGTATTATAGTCCTCGTGTTGCTGACGGCGCCAGATAATCTGAAAACAACCAATCCAGTAAGATAGATAATAAGCCAATTTCAACAACATGCAGTTTCTCCCCATGACACACTGTTCCGAAGACACACTTTACTATTTCTTAGATAAACTCCTCACAATTTCATCAGCTAACGAATGCGCTTTTTTCAGCATTTAAAATATTTTTATGTTATTGGGATAAGATTTCCCTTTTTCAAATTTCTCTGCATGCCAGTTTCAATATTTCAATAAAAGCGAAAACACTGGTAGTGAACACTTTCGCAAATGAATTCATCAAACTTACTAAAAAATAAATATTTACTTTAAATTACACGCGGAAAAGATATCTGCAGTTACATTTAAAATGTAGTACCTCCATAAATGTATGAAAACATTAAAAAATGTAATTACTAAATGTTACATTGAAATCGAAACTAGAAAAGGGAAACCGAAACTACAATCAGTAATTTTAATTATTAAAAAATAATATAGTTCTAATGGGTTTACAATATAAAGTGATATATCAAACGATTCAGTGTAGCGTCCTCTATGCAATATTTTACCAAACAATTGTTAAAATATCGACTATCGGACGTTGCCTTCATGGGAACTCATCTACCCACCCCCCTTCCCTAACCAATTATGAATAAGCTAATTTGAAAGACTTTAGAAAATGTTAATTATTTTTAAGCTAAATTTTAAAAGCGAGGACCCACCTCCAGCCCGATACTTCTTGTAAGAAGAATTGGTACCGCCTCACTCCACCCTAACAAAACAAAAACTTATTCCAAAGAACGTATATTTCTTTGAAATATGAGGTCACTAACCAACCATTCGATAATACCTTTTAAGAAGACACCATCACCTCCAATCCTAATCAATTTTGAATTTTATAAAATCTGAAGCCGAAAAAATTAATGCTGGACACAAACTATTTCTAGAAAAGGAAAAAGTTAAACATTATGAATTAAATTTTAAGAGTATCCATAAAAAATCTTTTTAGAAGACTTATGAGAACGTACATTTCTCTCATTAGTTAAATTTAATGGTCACATACAAAATCTTGAGAAAAAAAATTAACTTTAAATGAGTTTTAAAAAAATTTAGTTAAAGTAATATTTTAGTTAAATTAAGATTTAAAAAAAAATAAAAAATTAAGGATTAAATGAATGATTTTAGGAATTTTAAAGTGACCATAGGCATAGCTGGTTATGCCATCTTCCAGCAGATACCGTTTGTCGTCAAAGGCCGACAAGGCTCTCTTGGTTTGTTGAAGTGAGAAGATGTTATGTTTCTCACTCCCAATCCGCTGCTGAATAACTGATGTAGTCTGACGGCTGAGAAGACAATCCCTGTAAGGTTGGCGCTTCACCTGTTGCTTGGCCGCGCTCCTGCTAATTCCCTTGGCGGTTTATTTCACTCCATCCTCACTCAGGATTGAGTACATCTTGGATCTAAGACCAATTAATTCGAACCCTGATTTCCCTTTTAGTTCATCCTTAAAGTAACCAAGTTTCTTTTTATTGGTGGTGTTGAAGAGAGGATGATCCAGTGGGTAGTCGGGAGAAATCGAAGTGAGCCTTTAATTCCTGGGCCGACCAAACGGTATAGTTGTTAGCGTGCTGGCTTCTAGACCGCGAGGTTGCGGGTTCGAGTCCCGTGTTGGCATGGGTGTTTGTAAATGTATGTTGGTTTGTCTAATGACGAAAGTTTCGGCGCATTATAGCCCTCCTGTTGCTGACGGCGCCAGATAATCTGAATACAACCAACCAAACTTTAATTCCTGCAGGTCTGTTGTGAGGTTCGATGTCGTAAGCTCATAAGTGAGTGAATCTGTATTCGTAAAGAGCAGCCAGACATTGCTTTCATACTTCTTTTTGATGATGTTGAAATGAAATTCGTACATAAGTAATTTACTCAGCTCAAGAATTGTGAAGCCGGCATAAATCGGCCGATTCAGCGTCAAGTTCTTCACCTTCCTCTTTATAGCCATTAAGTTGTTGTCAAATTCAGTGAAGGCATGGAAAGCAGGAGACGGGACCAGTTTCTTGGCCTTCCTCGGGTTGTTAGTAACTGTACATCAAATCTGTTCCTAAGATTCTCCATGATTTTCCCGAACACCGCGTTGTTTAGTAATTTGAAAAAATCTTTTTCAAAAGATGTCTTCGCAAGTTTCCTCTGCTCTGTGTTAAAGGCTATGTATTCCTCCAACCAAGGTTGTTGATAGAATTTTAAAATTCTATGGATTTTAACAAGCAGCATCCCAAGAGAAAGATAGATATTTAGATTGCGATAGTGAATCACATAATTTTGTTTGGACTGGAGATTGGGGACGAGCTTTTCACTGGAGAAGCTGGTTTTATGCCCATCTCCTCAAGAATTTCGTAGGCAGTTGGTGAGAGCATGTGAGGCTTTATATTGAGGCGTTCGGGAGCCAAAGGATAGGTGTTGTGGTCATCATGGAGTTCCGCAGGATAGTCTAGGTCCACTTCGAGGATGAAACCTTCATCCGCATCATCTGCCTGATTCAATATAGTTTGGAGAGGGACACTTGTAGGATTTACCCACTGAAAATCCCCAACAGGTTAATACTGGGACATGACCCAACCTGAAAGAAAAAAAAAAAAATTAAAATCATCAAACATTAACATACAAGCTTAACAATATAGATATATATATTTATTCAAAGGGAATTAATGCTTACCATAGAGGTTATGAAGCGATGCATTCAGAAACTGGAGACTGTCGATAAACTGGAGAGTCACCGGGATCTTGTCCAATTTCTTGGTGATGGAGAAGGAGATGTATTTCTCCATCGTTGTAGGGATGACTCCAATGTCATGGTCAGCAACTTTTCCTAGTCCCTGCATGATCAAATGTGCATCATAATTCTTCAGGTTGTGGAAAACGCCGGGAATCATCTTCCGCAACCTGAAGGCAAGGTTACATTTATTATGAAGTACTTGGCGGAACTGACCGGTCAAGTGATCGTGGTCGTTCACCCGATCAGTTCCTAGTCGACCCTTGCAGAGACCACAGTGTGTTGCAGCATTGATAGTTTGCTGGTCTTGGGGAGTGAGTTTCATAGGGACAATGGTGGTGAGCTTAATTGCTAACTCGTCTTTTTCATCAATAATGTTCTTGATGAAATGATCCACAGCATCCGATCCTCTGTAGACCACAATAGGTTTTGTAGGCTTCCCATCAGGTCCTACTATAACGTAGGCATATCCGCAGGGAATGTGGGTGGCCGTCTTCACAGTGCTGGAGGGGGTGGTGACGTCCAACTTCTCTACCAAAGCTTCAAAATCAGCGTAGATCACATAGGGGATTTTTTGCTGGAATTTATACTGACTGAATTTCAGCACACAGTCCTTTGGAGTCGGCATCTTGATGCGTTGGGGTGAGTGCTCGTTACAGTAAGGGACATGTGCTTTGAGAGTCTCCTCCTTGGCAAAACGATGCAGACATGAGAAACAATAGAAGCTCGTGCCGTGATGTTTAGTGAGGTTGGTGAGGAGACGACTCATACTCTTTCTTAAGCAGTAATGCTGCCTCTCTCCTTCTGCGATGTAGAGAAGGTTGATTACCTCAGGATCCCCCTCTTGGAGATATACAGTGGTAATATCTCATCATCTTCATACCCATAGATATTGATCCACAAGTTGTTGAGGCTTTCAATTATCCGGACTTTGGACGGGGCAGCTCACACTTCCCATCTTGAGCTCCTGCTCGTACTCTTCATAGTGGTCGGTTTTGTAAGGATGATTACCATGGGCAATGGGATGGAGGGCAGTCAGGACAGACCAGATGAAACATTTACTATCCTCATTTTGTATGTTGAGGACGGCCTGCTTCGCAGCCAACTTGTTGGGCAACTTGAAGTGGCTAGCAGGGGCTAGAGGTTGGTACGTGGCAGTCTTCACCTCCAAATGAACGATTTCATCGAGGATCCATCCGGATCCCCGCTCGATGAATTCATCGAAGGTTGACTTGATTTTGGCGAAGGCCTGGTCGATGTGTTCAGGGAGAGTGCTGTCATCCAGCTCCATCTGCACCTTGCTCCAGAAATAGGGTGTGGCATATTCTTCATCTCCCTCATCACTCTTACGAACGAACCGGATCTTCGAGCCCGCGTACCATTTGATGGCACGCTTCTCATCCAGTTCCTCCTTTAAAACAGCGCCGACCAAACGGAATAGTGGTTAGCGTGCTAGCTTCTAGACCGCGAGGTTGCGGGTTCGAGTCCCGTGTAGGCATGGGTGTTTGTAAATGTATGTTGGTTTGTTAAATGACGAAATGTTTCGGCGCATTATAGCCCTCGTGTTGCTGACGGCGCCAGATAATCTGAATACAACCAACCTTTAAAACAGCATCCACTTGAGGATGACTTTCCCTAATGAAGAGAAGCAGGTCTCCAACTGCCTCTTCACTGGGGAATAAATGGCGGGTGGCAAAGACATCTGATGTTTTCACCTCAACTCTCCTCCTTCTGGACGCAGAAGGTGCAGGCTGATTCCCTCCTACTGGGGCAACTCGAAGGTGGGTGAGCAGATGTTGCATGACATCTTTACGTCCGACATCTTTGACATCTTTACAATGACAAATGACATCTTTACGTTAATGACATCATTAAACTTTGATGTAGTTTATCATTAAAAAAATTTACGTGGAAAAACAATTAAAACGTTCTTACCTGCTCACCTTCAAGTTTCGTTTCCAAAAAAAAATGGCTTTACAAAATGCGGAAACTCAAAATTTATAGTTTCCCGATTAAAGGTGATTGGGGATTTTTCGAATGAAGAAATTACGACCATTGAGATTTCCTCGTAAAGTTTAAATTGTATTCATTTTTAATCCCAGGTTTGCATTTTATTTTTCTATTTTGTTAAAATGTACTAATTTATTATATTTGAGAGCAATTTAATATTATAATATATTTTTATTATTTTTTTTGCATTTGTAAGTGAATTCTGATTATTTTGTTTATCTTCTCTTCGTATTCTTTGTTTGCATCAAGATCTTCAGTAAGTAGTTCAAACACTTACGGTTGATATCCTTTTTTAATGAGGTAGTTTCCACATTCTCTGCAATTTCATTTGAGATGAGGTTCCTTGAAGAAATGGTTAATAAAACTCTCTTAGAGGAGCTTCATCTACAAGAGCCAAGACCGAAATTTGATGCTTATCCTGAGGCTTCACTGGAGGGAAATTTCTCGACACAATGTGGATGTGCTCAAACTGGATAGTACTATTGGTGTTTGCAGTATCTGCCATATAATCCAACTGGACACAAACATCACCCAGACTTCGAGTTGATAACATAGGTATTTTTATCTCCTTTTATGAGATACATTTTTGCATTAACCATCTTAATTGCTTCTTTAGGCATTGAAAAAACCTTGCCTTTTAGAAACAAAGTAAAAGTCTTGGACTGGCTATTCGATTGTTCGCAAAATCTCTAAACTTTTTCTGGTAATGTCTTTTCAAATGTTTTGTCTCAAATCATAACAAAGTCAAAGCATTATACGCTTTGACTCGATGAAGAACTTGATCTTTAAATGTCCTTATGCATACTTCTGTAAAGTTGTTTTTATATATATATTTTACTTATTACATATAAAATTTTATTCACTTGGCTTACTTGCGTTGTGTCCTTTACTTTAAACTGCCTGTCGCATGGTGGTACTTACAATTATAAGTTTTCCTGAAAACACAGCATAGTACAGAACATAGAATTGAGAGAATTAAGACCAGCTAGAGACCTGAGAAAATCATTTATTTGAAGGGAATTCTATTAAGTATAACACTTATAGATAAAAATCATGAACTATTCGGTAATACCTTGTCTAGGTAATTACTATCATTATGCGATGACATGAACTGATATATCAAAAAACATCTTGCAAACTCAATAAAGACAATATAAATAAATTAAAGAAACTCAACTACCCTAAGGGTTTTAAATTAACTAAAAACTGAACACCAGGGCTTAGAATAGCATGACGAATTGTAAGGGAATGAGATATTTACTCATCTGATTTTAAACCAAAAGGGGGAAAAATACTTGTTGAAACGAAAACTATTCCTAAAATACCTAAGATACATATACAGTTAGGCTAGATGACAACTGGAGGCACAATTGATGTCCGGGTGTATCTGGTTGATGAGGCGAGGATTTGAATTTAGTTGAGATCAGTCTCTTACGAAGGGGAATAATCAAGTCCTTGTGATGGGGAAGGGCCCAAACTTGGATCTTTTCCTTAGGAGTTAAGTTCCCACTGAAATAGTGGACGGAGGAGGAATGGCTCCTCTAGCTGAAGATGGGATGTCTTGGCTAGGCCGGATTTTTCACCTGCCGGAGTTCGGTTTGTCCGGTTTTCTGTTTCTTTGTAATCCGAATCAACGCCAGATATATCCACTTCATCCGATGTTGAACAGCCAACATCAAATTACGAAATGCCATCTGGTGATGGAATGTCACCATCAAATTGCAAAATTCTTATACTGCCATAGTTGGAAGACTTTAATGTCAGCGGCAAATAATTCTACAGTCGCAGATTTGATTCAGATTCAAAAATCTGGCGTGCAGATGACCCTGCAAGCATTCTATACTTGGCGAACCTATTTTCTAATGCATCTGTCTGTAACTTTCCTGTTAAAAGGTAATTCATTTTCAGTTTCTCAAAGCAATAGGTTGACATGTCTGTAACGTTGATTTTTACTTTCGTGTACACGACACTGAAATAAAGATTTATTCCCTAGACGTAATTGCGTTGTGTCATTTTAACTCTACCTGAAAATGTCGCATAGTATCCCACATCAATCCAAACCCAGAAAACGATTCCCTTACATGACCGCCGACCAAACGGTATAGTGGTTAGCGTGCTAGCTTCTAGACCGCGAGGTTGTGGGTACGAGTCCCGTGTTAGGCATGGGTGTTTGTAAATGTATGTTGGCTTGTCTAATGACGAATGTTTCGGCGCATTATAGCCCTCGTGTTGCTGACGGCGCCAGATAATCTGAAAACAACCAACCAACAGTTGCATAAAGAACACTAGAGAATTTAAATTTTTTATCTTCATCTTTTGATTCGATACTCAATTCAATAGCTAACTGCAGTTGCTAATTTTCAAATCGAATTCTTTTATCCTCTGGTTGGTTGTATTCAGATTATCTGGCGCCGTCAGCAACACGAGGGCTATAATGCGCCGAAACATTCGTCATTTAACAAACCAACATACATTTACAAACACCCATGCCTAACACGGGACTCGATCTCGCAGTCTAGAAGCTAGCACGCTAACCACTATACCGTTTGGTCGGCCGAATATTGAAGGAATTGCATCTTTCTTTAAACGAGGAAAGCGTAAGGGAGCTAATAATTTATCTCCAGTCATGCTGTTGTATATCTAAGTGTCCCTCTCAATGTCATCCTTCTTGAAGTGAGTTTCACAGACCCTCGAAGATTTAGTCGGAACAAAATCCTTTCTGGGAATTGCTTTACACCATTTCTCGCGCATATCTGAATTTTCAGGGAATTTAAAAACAATTACTTTTGTAGCACTGCTGTCATAATTTCCTTTGCATGCGCATATTTTATCAGATTGTCCAGTTTTTAACTCTATACGAATGCATTTTTTTAATTCAAATCAGCCATCACTCTCAACACTTTTAAATTCACCCCCTCATGCGAATCTGTTTAGCTTTTTAAATCAAATCTCATTTTATCACCTTATTTAAGACTTTTAATATTTACATTATTGTTCTCTTAGCAATTTGCCAATGATGTGTGTTCATCAATGGATTTCTATAATCCCTTTGTTTGTATTTTAATTATTGTTTAGAAATGGTTACTCTGATGGCGCAGTTTGGCCCTTGTGTTGCCCTTGCACCAAATAAGTTCTAAACAAAACCAACCAACCTTTGCATGCGAATACGCAGCAGCGGGAAGGCATCTTGAGATCAAATGAATAATAAATATTTTCTTCTTATCTCTCAATGTAGAACAAATTTCACGTTGAATTGAAAGATATTCTGCTAGCGAGAGAACACGGCAAAAATATCTGTAGAGACACGTTAATTATATCGAGCGTGGGCAATGAAGAATTGTTTACAAACGGCACGGAAGAATCCAAGTTGGCGCAGTCACTGCTGTCGGTCGGCGTACGTCTTCTCTTAATGACTCATGCTCTTTTTTTCACCAAGCTGTTCAGGCCTGAGGCACAGTTACGGTGGTGGCGCTAAAACGGACTGTGATTTCCTTCTCTTTATACAAATCCAACTTCTCCTTCAATATCTGTAATGTAAAATAGCTGTTTGGGTTTTTCCTTCACATATTTTTTAATTAAATTGCAAATGTAGCTTTAAAAAAAAAATGCTCGATAGTTTTGCTCCCAAAGTATTTAAGTGTTTCAAAAAATCCTAAAAGGGAAGTGCTCCTGACACGCCTTAGAATTGATCACACTCGTTTTACCCATGTGCACATCTTCTGCTGGCAGAAAATGCCCCCACATGCAATGCCCGTGGAGTCTTTTTCTCTGTTCTTCACATCTTAAGTGAATGTCCTAGTTTTAACACTATCAGAATGCGACATTTTAAAATGAATCATCCCCCATTGTCAATGATTTTAAATTCACCACCTCACCAAAATCTCTTCTCATTTTTTCAAGAAATTGGTTTTTATTGTCTGATTTAAAATTTTAACTACTTTACAGTGTTATTAGCTCAATTGTTCTTAATCTCAATATTTTAAGGAATTTTAATTTTTAGTTGTTGTTGTTGTTTTATGGCGCAAAAGCAACACAAGGGCTATGCTGCGCCAAACAAACGATAAAAGAAACTAGAATGGATGATGAGTTATAAATAGATGAAGGTAAGGTATGATTTAATAAAAGAAATAAAATATGTTAAAAATTCATTTTTAAAAAAGCTTAAAACTAGTCATGATTATAAACACTAAATGTGATTTAAAAACCCGATTACTCTTAGAAATGCAAAAAGATTTGGATGGGGGTTTTCCCCAACCAAATCCTGTAGGTTTAAAACTGTGCTTTTAAAAAATTGAAGACGATGAGAATAAAATTTTGGACATGAAATTAAAATATGGTGCACAGTAATATCGCAACGACAAACATCACAAATGGGCGGATCTTCTCCCAGTAACAGATGTCGATGCGTGAATCGGGTGTGACCAATGCGCAGACGAGTCAGTTTGACATCTGTCCGACGCATTGGATTTACTGGCCACATATGAAGATGGTTTTTAATGGTATGAAGTTTGTTGCTAGTTTGCAAATCCCATGCTTCTTGACGCAAAGAAAAAATAAACTTATGAATATGTGATTTTATGTCTTGGTAGGGGACTGGCTGCTGAAACGGGATTGACGCCGCTTTAGCAGCAGAGTCCGCCAATTCATTTCCTGAAATCCCCACATGACTAGGTACCCAGCAAAACAAAATAACAAAACCTTTCCTCTCAAGTTTGTGTAACAGAGATAATATGTCAGGAGCTATTGGATGACATATGTTGTTAAAGTGCTCCAGGCTTGTTAAGGCACTTAAACTGTCGCTGTATACACAAAATTTGCGATGGGAGCACAAAGAAATGTGCAGCAGAGCACAAAAAATTGCAACCATCTCAGAAGTAAAAACCGAGCAGGATTTATGAAGCGTGAAACTGACTGTGGATGTGTCAGACACAACACCACAGCCAACACGTTCACCTGCTTTGGATCCATCAGTATAGACTGCATGATAGTCTCTATACTGAGATCGGTGTAAATAAAAGATCTTCTGTAAAATTTCTGGGGCAGTGTCTGCTTTGTAATGCATAGCAAATGGATTTAAAAACTGAAATGATGGAATATCCCATGGAGGAAAGATCTGAGAATTAGCCAGCTGGATATCTAGGTCACTTAGAGCTGCATCCGACAGAACAGATTGAGCTCTTTCAGAAAATGGGCGAATGCTAGATGGACGTGCATTATATAGCCTACCAAGATATGCGTCAAGACTTAAATTCCGTAAAGGATGAGAAGGATCAGATTTTATTCTACAGTAGTAGTTAGCGCTTAACTTTTTACGTCTAAGGTCAAGAGGGAGTTGACAACACTCTGTTAACAGACTCTCAATGGGTGAGGTGCGAAATGCACATAAACAAATACGGGCAGCAGTATGGTGGACGGTATCCAATCTGCGCAGAAGAGATGCTCCTGCAGAACCATAAGCAACGCATCCGTAGTCGATGCGAGATAAGATAACTGAATTGTAAATACGCAGCAAAGAAGTGCGATCAGCACCCCAAGATGTATTTGAGAGTACCTTGAGGATATTAAGCGATTTCTCGCACTTCTTGCGCAAGTATAAAATATGTGGGAGAAAATTCAACTTATTGTCAAAGATAACTCCCAGGTATCTTATCCGATTCACAACTGGGATGGGAGAATTGCGTATGTGGATTTCAGGGTCGGGGTGAAGACCCCTCCTCCTACAGAAATGGACACAACTGCTTTTAGATGGTGACAGTTTATGGCCGTTTTGTTCACACCATTCTACAAGTCTGTTAACAGCAGCTTGTAATTGACGTTCAATTAAGCGCATGTTTGATCCTTGGCATGAGATTTGCAAATCATCAACATACAAAGTTCCATGAACAAAGGGTGAAAGGACATGAAGAATGTTGCTGATGTGAAGGTTAAAAAGGGTGACACTTAAAACACAACCTTGAGGAACTCCCTCAGATTGGTTAAAATAATTAGAAAAGGAAGTTCCAATGCGAACTCTAAAAACACGAGATGATAAAAAATTTTGAATAAAAAGAGGCAGATTACCCCTAAAACCAAAATTAAACAAGGTTTGCAGGATACCATATCGCCACGTATGATCATACGCCTTCTCAATGTCGAAAAAGATTGAAACTAGATGATTCCTTTGCAGAAAGGCATTGCGGACATCTGTTTCTAGTTTCACGATGTTATCAAGAGTGGACCGTCCTCGTCGGAACCCACTCTGGAAAGGTGAAATACATTTATCTTTTTCTAACATGTAAGAGAGTCGGGCGTTTACAATACGTTCAAAGGTCTTACAGAGGCAGCTCGTTAAGGCTATCGGTCGATAGCTCAGAGGATCCTTGGGATCCTTTCCAGGTTTCAGAATGGGGATTACAGTAGCTTCCCGCCACAAAGTAGGAAAGATGTTCTCCTTCCAGATTCTATTAAAGAGAAAAAGGATGTTAAAAAGAGAATCTGGACTTAAATGGCGAAGCATTTGGTAACTGATCCCATCTGGACCTGGACTGGTGTTATGTGCTTTAGATAAAGCACTCTTCAATTCATACATCTTAAGATCACAGTTGTAGGAATATTCAATATTGCTTTTGAAATTAATTCCAGCCCGTTCAGCACGATTCTTAGTCACTAAAAATGTAGGACTATAAGAATCGGAACTGGATACACTTTCAAAAGTTTCACCTATAAGGTTAGAAATATCTTCAGGGGAAGAGAACACAGCAGCTCCGGTTTGAAGTATCGGACAAGAATATTCCGGATACAAACCGTTGGCCGCTCTAACCTTCTTCCACAACTGTTTACTTGATGTTTTGGATGTAATTGAAGAGACATAACTTATCCAAGAATCCTTTTGACTCTGACGTCTAACTCTACGAGCAAATGCCTTAGCCTTTTTAAAGGCGATAAGGTTTCCTGTAGTTGGGTATCTGCGGAAGATACCCCATAGCTTCTTTTGTTTCTTGTATGCAGACTGACAGTCTGCATTCCAGTATGGTTTACAGTGCCGCAGTGTTCTAGGTGATGTCTTAGGAATGGAGGAGTCAGCAGCATTTAAAATTGCTTGAGTGACATTTTGGACAGCAGTATCAACATTCTCACTGTCCACCATTGTTCCTGTTATAATAGCCAACTCAGTAAATTTGTCCCAATTTGCCCTATGGTATTTATATGTCGGTAAGCGGTTGGTGACGCTACCATTACCAGTATGGGAAATTAGGATAGGGAAGTGATCACTGTTGTGTAGATCACTCCCAACAGCAAAATTCAAGTATGGCAAAAGTATAGGGGAACAAATGACTAAATCAAGTGAATGGAATGTTCTAGTGGGTTCGTGGAAATAAGTTTTATCCTCGTTATTCAGGAGACAGAGACAGAGATCAGATAGCAACTTTTCAATCTGTCTCCCACGAGGGTTCGTATTATCATTACCCCACATAGTACTGTGTCCATTAAAGTCACCGAGCAGTAAAAATGGCACTGGAAGCTGGTCTATCAGATTATTCAGCTCCTCTTGGCGGATGATAGCATGTGGCGGTAGGTATAGGCAACAGACTGTGAGAAGGGACTGTAAATGAAGTCTCGCAGCCACAGCCTGTAGAGATGTCCGTAGTGTGAGTACAGTGCTGGGGTAATCATGAGAAATAAAAAGGCATACTCCTCCAGACACCGTATTACCACGTCTAACATCTTTTCTAATACAACTATACCTACGAATTTTAGATGTATAAGTATCATTCAAGAAAGTTTCTTGAAGTGCCAAACATGCTGGATGGTAAAGCGAAATTATATTTTTCACATCATCCTTCCTTGACCTAAAACCGCGACAATTCCAAGAAACAAAAGAAGCCATTAATTACTTGATGCAATTTTAAAAGGGGGGTCAGGCTCTTCACTAATATCTTCGTCATCATCAGATGGGTGAAGGTTCACCACATCCGCCTCCCTAAATGAACGAAGGATATTAAAACGGTTAGAGGGCTTCTCTCTCGAAGGTCCTCCTTTAGCTGATTTAAGTTTGATCGCTTGTAATGCTTTGGACTTAGCTAAGGTTTTCTTCAAAATAGGTGGTTGTTTAATTACCTCCGTAGATGTTCTCTGAGGTAATTTGACTAGACTTGAGGAAGTAGACTCTGTCTGTGTGCTTTGGCTGCTGAAAGTTTTTTTGCAAACATCAGCATAGGCGACACCAACAGAAGGGGTTCTAGCTTCAACAAGTCTTCTAGCATCAAAGTATGACAAATTCTGGTTCACTCGCACGGTCTGGATTTCCTTTTCTTTTACCCACACTGGACATTTCCGATAGTAAGATGGATGGGAGCCATCACAATTAACACACTTTTCAGGTGCCTTGCAATTTGCACTATCATGTCCAGTACTTGCACAACGTGCACATGTTTCCGTTTCCCCACGACAAGCTGTTTGTGAGTGACCATATTTCTGGCACTTGAAACAGCGAAGTGGGTTCGGAACATACGGACGAATAGGGCAATTCAAATAGCCGGCTTTTATATGCGATGGTAATGTGGGCAAATCAAAAGTGAGAATCAAATGCTTAGTAGGTATGATATTCCCTTCTCGACGTATGGTTATACGGTGGACGGCTGAAACGTGTTGCTCACGTAAGTGGTCAAGAATCTCGTCCTCCGGTGTGTGGTAAAGGTCTGATTCAGACACCACACCGCGAGATTTATTAAGGGAACCATGTACTGTCACATTTACCGGGAGTGTACCAAAATATTCGATCTTTAGTATATTCTTCGCTTGTTGGACATTACGAACTTCAACTAAAAGATCTCCAGACTTCAGTTTCTTAACTGAAGCTGTATCGCCAACAAATGATGCCAGAGTTTTTTCTATTAGAAATGGAGATACCTTTTCGAAAGAGCCCTCCTTACGATGAACGATAAAGAATTTTGCTGCAATGTGGTTTGTTAAGTTTTGTCCATGTTGCTCCCCACTAGGGGGAGAAGAAGAAGATTTACTAGCCATAAAAGAAAAGAAATAAAATTCGGGCACTAGCGTCCCACCCTCCATGGAGTCCACAATATCGGGGATAGAGCATCCCGGCAAGCAACAAAAATCATAAAAGAAAACAAAATATCAACAGAACTGTTACGCACGGAATGACTCTATCGGGTTAACCAATGCCTATACGCGACCGCCTCGTCCCTGTAGAAGTCTCCACCCTTAACGAAATTCCCAGCAGACGAGTCGGACGCTTGATCCCTAGCCGCCGACGAAGTCGGACGACCAGCCGATTGATACACACGGGACCAATGTGCACCTCCCGTTTATCTGAAGCAAGGGCCAAAGTAGTGTATTGGGACAGTATGTCGCCCCTCAACTACCAGGATCCCCCTTTCCAGAGACACGGGTCTCCACGCACGGCAAACACGTGGGTGATATAATCCCCAAGAGAAGCTGATAGCAACAGAGCGGCACAAAGCTTCTCAAGGGGAGCCCTCACCTCTGAAGAGGCAACCACAATGAGGGATGGAAGAGAAGCCAAACAATAAATACAAAACCAAAACGAGAAGGTAAAACAGAAGGAGGGATAGATCACTGGGGAGCCCCGGGGTTGTGAAGCCCGTATTTACTTATAGAAAGTAAACCCCCTGAGGGGTTTTAATTTTTAGATAACACACTACTGTTTGGCGCAGCATGGCCCTAGTGAAGCCCTTGCTCTATAAAACCTCAATCAACCAACCAACCAAAAAATCCTAAACTGCGCAACCAAATATTAAAAATGGTGTCAATTTTTTTTGGTACTAATATGAAGACATTATTACTCACATAATATACTAATAAAATTAAAAATACTATTTAGTTATTTTTTACAAATAGATAAAAGCTGGCATGGAAGAGAAATAATATATTTTTTACTTTCTTTGGAAAGGAAAGATTTGTATATTTTTTCTATACTATCATCAATGTAATTTTAAATATTATAACTTCAATCACTTCGTTTCCTGTTCTTGGACTGGCGCAGTATGGCCCTCGTGTTGCTCTTGCGCCGTTAAACTTAAACCAACTTATTCTTGGACCAAGATTTTGAAGACCCCACTCATTATAACAATACTGAAAAGCTCTGGCAAGTGGATTAATACGACAATTAATGTCAACTTCAGAAATTTTGTTATCTAACTCTAAAGCACCTTCGTGGTATTTACATGATTCAGCAATGCCTATTCCATCAAGAAATGTTTCTTTGCAATCAGTTGTTGGGAGAAATGTTAATGCTTCGGCTGTAGTCAGTTTGTGATAATGTGCACCTTTGATGATGACACCAAGCAATCCTTTCTGAAAATAAAATATAATTTATTATCTTTAATTATATTTTAAATATTACGCTGAAAATTTTATTATTAAAGGTTGTCCAGAAAAAATAAAATTTTGTTCAGCACGTTCAAGTTTCTTACAAATTCTTCTAAATTTTGCTCATAATAGTTGATTACACAATAATCAACCGAATATACAATCCATTTTGAAACTTAAACAAAGGTACCCAAGTTGCATGCTTTTATTGAATCTACTAAATAGAGTTTGTCTTAAATATATGATTTATTTTATATTAGAAATAAAAGGTGAAATGCTAATTCTTATCTGTTCTTAAGAAATGCATTACCTTATTTTAATTATAAGTTTGACTTATACTTACTTGAATGGACTACTTTTTCCGTTTAGTTGAAGGTGTGCAAAGCTTCACTTTAATATTTATTGTTGCTAAACAATAACAAACTGTCACTAAAAGAGCAACTAGAACTAAACAACTTGAAGGAAATCTGACAAAATAATTTTTTTCTAAAAATAAAATACAGAAAAATACAATTAACATAATTAAAATTAGAAGACTTTTAAACTCATAATTAAATACTGAATTATAAGAGTCATACATTTTATCAGGAATTTAAAAATAAAAAATACATCAAACCTGTTTGATTTTATGAACATTTAATTTTCAGTATAATAAAGATATTTTAATGGACCAGAAGATGCATAAATGGAATTATTTAAATAAACTAAATACAAATTGATTAAATGAAATATAAGTCTTAGTAGATGGCGCCACGGTTAATAATTTGTCTTTTAGTTTTGTTTTGGAATAAATCCCAGGATGAAAAAAAGATTAAAAATAAGATGAATATTTAAAGAGAAAGTTAAAAATATCTTTACTGTAGCGTAGTCGAATAATTGAGGGCTAGAAATGGAAAACAACCTAAGTCTACAAAAGAAACAATTTCAGGAGAGCAGAAAAATTGAAACATAGATACTTGGTTTTGGATCTCGTCCTGGAGAATATCATTTTGTCTTGGAGAATTCCTATAGGGTTTAGAAAGAACAGGTTTGTTACTTATCAGCTCAATGTCATGAGTGACGATATCAGTTTTCCCAGTTACATAGCCAGTATGGCCCTCGTGTTGCCCTTGCGCCGTTAAACTTAAATCAACCAACCCAGTTACATAGCAGAAACAGGTATGTTATTGATTAATTTAGTTCTTCAGTTGATTTATCTGCTCTCCATCGACCTATTCTTCAATTGATTTTTTGAATCAGTTCGTCCACATCTAAGACATTTGAGGACCACCAGATGCACCATAAATTAAACAAACATCTTGAATAAAAATACAAAACACCATATAAAAAAACACAATTCTTGTAGAAATAAAAAGCAAAAAAAAAACAAAAACAAAAAAAAAAAAAACATACGCTGAATGAAATAAATTACTAGATATCTATTGAGGGTTTTTTAAAATATGTGGCAAGTAATGCTTGAAATAAAAAATTTGCAATACATTAAAATTATTGACCCATGCCTCGTCTCGTGCAATCTCAAAAATAAGAAAAGTCTTTCAAAGTCCACAAAACTAAAAAAACCTTTCTGGCAGTTGGCAATATGAATCTGTCCTTGTATCTTGTGGTAAATATTATGATCATTCTCTTTGAAAATAATATATTTCTTGTCCTTGGTCAGGGCTTCACACAATGAGTCATTTTTGAATTTAAAAGGGCATTTAATTTCAATAGTTCCGATTGAACCATCATCAAAAGTAACAATTCTATCGGGCCTAGAACCCAAAATTCCCGACTCGTGCAACCAGAGTTCAGTTTCTTCCGTCTTCATTTTCATTGAGGTTTCAAAAGAAATGGCCCCATCAAATTCATGTTCTCTCCCCTATTGCACTGCTTTTACTCCATCTAAATTGTAAGTATTGAGCAATTTTTTGTACAATGAAGGAGGAAATGAATTCCTCTTGCATACGGCTAAAATCGATCCAAAGTTACTTGACGTTAATCTGTCATTCCTAAGGATCGACCATTGCCAGTTTGAAGCTTGCCATTTTGTCTGCTCAACAGTAGATGCAAGTTGCTCAGCACTGAGTCTCATCAGGGATGAAAAAAATTATGCCTTCTCCTGAGAATTTTCATATTCCTTTGAAAAAATAATGTTTCGAGGAGATTGAAGAATGCTACTGCTAGCTTCTGGGCTTAAAATCCACGTGAAGCTCACTGTGGCTTGATGTCCTTGAAGCAAATCATAAGTTTGCTACCGAAGATTTGTTGGAAACTCTGCCGCAGCCTTGAACTTTTTCGCTGGAAAGAGTTCTTTCACGCTTTTAACAGCCTCGTCCTTCCTTTTACCTTTTTTTTGGGACCAAACACATTGTTTGTCGGTCACTGACTCGTTGTAGTGGGCATAAAGAAGGAGGGCTGCAATGTGGTGGCACAGAACAAGTCCTCTGGGGCATTCACATGTGGCTTTAAGAACATCATTATTTTCGTTAAGCAAGATCTAAAATAACAAAAATAAAAAAGTATTTATAATTGCAATTAAAGGACTTAACACTGCAATAAGGGCAACACAAGTCAGTTTTAAGTTTGAACTGACTTGTGTCATTCTTCCCGAGTCATGTTTCGCAGTCTGTTGGTTGGTTGTATTCAGATTATCTGGCGCCGTCAGCAACACGAGGGCTATAATGCGCCGAAACATTTCGTCATTAGACAAGCCAACATACATTTACAAACACCCATGCCTAACACGGGACTCGAATGTTTCGGCGCATTATAGCCCTCGTGTTGCTGACGGCGCCAGATAATCTGAAAACAACCAACTTTAAGGGGACCCGGAAAGTCGCAGAATGTCCTATCTCTTCGATGTTAAATTAGCCCTACTTTTGATGTACCTTTTCTCAGGAACTACAATAGTCACATACATAAATTTGGTGTCTGTGTTTTTGTGGAACACTTCTTCATATACTGAAGGTGTGATTTAAGATCTAAAAAGTTTTTAAATAATATTTTTGTCACTATTCACAAAAATCGCATGAAAATTACAGTTTTTGCAAGTTTTTTCACCTTAAAAGTTGAATAAAAAATTAACTTGTAGTTTGTTTACAAAAGTAGAGCTTTAAAATAGACTTGCATATGTAAGGATTATACTGTAAAAGTTACAAGGTTCCAAGGGTACCAGTTTTTGAGAAAAGGTACATCGAGTTTACAAAAACTTCATTCTGAGATATAAGCAAAAACGCAAAATATATCCTTTTTTTTTTATTATTTTTAAAGAAAATTGTTGTTTAAGGGTTTTAAATGTTTTACTACTCTCCACTGATATTTATTAATAGTTTGAATCATCAGATATTTGTTTTTATTTGTTAAATTTCAAATAAGTCATGTAACAGAGCGAATTCTACAGCTAAAAAGTGTAAACCTTCACTTACTTCTCTTTGAAAAGTCATAAATATAAAAATGATTTTATAATTATGTTTATCATAATACTATAACATTAATATATATTTAATTTAAATTAGTTATTTTATATTTTATTGTGATAGTAGCATTTTCTTTTTGACGGTGCCATTTGGCCCGATTTCTGAAAATTGGCGACTGGTTCAAAACCACACTACTATAAAACCTAAAATGAAAACATTACTATAGGCAATTAATCAATAAGAATACAAAATATTTTATAATGCAAAAAAGGTGCATGTATGTGTAGTGATTCTAATGTTAGATAAGGCGGGTTGGTGCCTGCAGGTAGTGCAATAGCAGGCCACCCCCCCCCCCCTCCCGTGGCAAAGGCAGAATAAATTCCTGACCCAAGCCATTTCTGTAAGTGTAAACAGTGCCAAATAAAACATGATGAAATTCATGTCAATGACCCCCACTATACTAAGAATCATCAGCTTGCACATCATCTCTTATTCGCTTTTTATTGCGTCTTTCTACGCGAGCCTCTTTTGATGAAGCTAAACAGTCACGTTTAGCATTCCGTAGTCGCTCAACATCAATAGCATAGAGTGCTTTTAAGCAATATTCTCCAGGTTGAATGTTGAGTGATTTGAGAACATTGCACCTAAAGATGTTTCCAGTATTAAATGAGGCCACTGCATCAAATACTCCAAGGCGCAAGGTTTCTATATGAACGAACGAACGTTGACTTTGGAACACGTGACCAAATAACACTATTCAGCGATTCATTTGGGTTTTGGGTTTAGCCATGTAAACATTTCTTCAAAAGCCCAGGATTCGAAAGTGCTTTGAAAACTGGCTTAATAGCTTGCATAACAGCAGGAGGGAGATTGTTTGTGTGTATAAGCTACACCAGAAATAAGCGATTTTTTGAAGCCACACCTTGAGTCACTTCCAGAAGGACAAAACCCGTGCTCAGGTTTTGCATCGGACGAACCTTTATGCAAGAATGTGGCCCATATTGCCTGTCGCATATCACTCAAGCTATTTGGATTTCGTCGGATAGCCAAACCATAATAAGTTTGTATCTTATCGATTTGACCATCTGTTAAGCGATTTCTGCCACCGAGAACTTTCTTATCAGCAAGCTTTTGACCCTTGGTGCGCTTCACTAGGCTTCGCAAACGACTTACCATCCTCTTCATGACATGGCACACGCATTCTAATTTCTTTATGGAGGTGTCTTCACCATAAACATTTGATTCTGCGATTACGTCGTATGCCTTGGAATCGCCATCTCCTAGATATTGAAGGTATCGTGCTCCATGAAACTCCTCTGAGCGTTTGAATATGGCTAAAGCACCGTCAACTTCCATCTTCCCACTGCTTCCATCGAAGTTTCTTTTGCACTCAGGAGAATGAATCGACTTGTTTGAACAAACACAGTGCTTAGATAATACCTCCACATCTATAACTTTTCCTGTGTCCATACTGGTGACAGACAACTCCATTCAAAGATAAAATATCCTCGCTTTTGCCAGGTTCCATCCACAGGAATGGCTTAATCTCGACAGTCATCATTTGCCTCAACTGCCTCTTCTAATGCTGTCTTCATGCTGTTTTTACAAAAATTTTCTGTAGCAGTGCTCCGAATTTTATTGACCAATTGAAATTTTGATGGTGGGGCGGGAAGATTCATAATACCGCAGAACAGTTTGGCAGACGCTTGACCTTTGCCTATACTTCGAAAACCGTAGGCAAGTCGAGTATTTACTGCAAAGGAGTTCTTTGCTTGGTCACTGTGTTCCACGGAATTGTAAAAGGAAAAATCAAAATTACAATTTTCACAATAAAGATTAAACTTCACAGCATGACCGATGTCTTGACCAATACTTCCAAATTTTAAACTTTGATTTCCACAATCTTTACAACAGACTGAATTTTGGAAAACAGATTCCAAAATACTGACATCAAAAATTACATTTTTCGAAGAGGTTTCTGTGCTGTTGTAACTTGAATCCAAGTTTGTCATTTTTCTTTTCGAAGCTGATTCGGTCATTGCAGAGTCTGTGGATTTAACTGTAATCCCACCTTTGTTGGAAGCTTTACGTTTCTTAAAAACTTTTCCTGCTGCTCTTCCCATATTTAATAAGAGGAGATAAAGAAATGCGAAACCAGAACTAAATTTCAACGTAGAGCAGCAAAATTACGATATTTCCAGCAAATTATAAAATAAACAACCTGCAACGCACTAAATTACGAACAAGAAGCCTAATTTAGTTGCAGTTAAAGTTAATGTAAGCATATAAAGGATTTAAATATAGTATGAGGAAAAATAGCAGACGATAAAGTGACATCACTTACTAATTCGCCGTTCACTGAAGCATGGAAAGGCAGATTTGACGATTTGGTGTTGCATATAAAAATTAAAATAAAATACTTCTAGATTTCGCCCAAACAAACTTCAAACAGCATTGGAAAGAAGGAGAATGTGGCTTTTTAAAAAGGCGAAAATACAGAAAACGATATTTTTATGATTTTTGACTTTCCGGGTCCCCTTAATTTTAAAACCAAGAGTGAGCGCAGCTAATGAAAAACAGCAGTTTTTAACAACCATTACCTGGAGCGATTTAAAACTAGCCAGTCATACCAAATGAATCCATTGTATGTTATTGGAATGAGATTTCGGTACTTACATACTATCGCAACCATATTGGTGACATTGAAAAAAACTGCACCTGAAACGTAGCACATGGTTACTAATTCAGCGCCTTCGACACGTGCGAAATCGGAGTTGCCAATTTGGCGAGTTATCTCGAAGGTGTCCGTGGTTGCGATAATATGTAAGTATCTAACTTTCATACCATTGCTACAATGGTAAATTTTTGTCCCTAACCAGCGCCTTTCTCATAATAATCATAGAAGAGTATATAATACACAAATATTAAGCAGTATAACAACAACATATAATATTTACTCTTCAACTTACTTCGACTGAATATGATTTATCTTTCATGCTAGCATAAACAGACCCTTTCAGAAACTGACTTTCAGCATCATAGCAGAAGGAAGCAATAGCATTTTCACCTTTCTCAATTAACTTATTGTCATTACAAAACAAGTTATTTATGTAAGAGAACTTGATAACACTTCCTTGACATCTAATAAATATTGAAAAATAATTTAACGAATAAATTTCTTATGAGAATCTAAAACACGAAAGAAAAAAAAAACTGAATGACCAATATATCTGAAAATAAAAATCTGGAACCGAAACACCTGTTTGTCAAGTTAGTAATGTGTATGATTTTGCTTTAATACAGGAAAGAAGTGCCAAAGAAAACTAGCTTTGTTAATATATCCTAAAATAAAACACAAAAGTACATATTTTCAAGTAGAATTTCATTAGTTGACATGTTTAAACTAATATTGTATCTTTTATTAACATACACAAAACATCGGATAACATAGTCAACAAAATATATCTGTTGTCTATAGTGCAGCTAATAGCATCTGTTTAAAAAAATACAGAAACTTTTTTGCATCAAATTCTTAAATTTAGTTTTAAAATAAATCTAAATTAAGCACAAAAGTAGCCAAGATTAAAACTTTAACAACGATTGATTTTAAAAATTCTGCTGAACACAATACATCTTGAACGCGAAAGCAAATGCAAACAAAACACAAGGTGAATTTAAAATACATAAAATAAAACTTTACATTAAAAAATAATTTTCCAAATGCATCCCAGATAAGATGGTACTTACTGTTTATACGATTATAAGGTTTTAAACGCTGAAATATGGCTGGATGAATTTAAATTAAGTTTCTACTATAGCTCGAAGAAAGTGAGTCTAAATTTACATTGAAACTATCATAGCAACGGATTGCTTAGCCTCACTTGACAACCATGACGTCATCACTTACGCCGTCCATTGCTTTCTTGTTTTGGGTCCACTGGAAAAGTTCCCTACCATCAACAACTGAAGTCCAGTGCTACTGGAAAAAGTAAAGTTTGTCATGTGTAGGGACATCCATAAAGTTTGTGGCTGCGACCAAAATGGGGAAGAAACCTGTTAGACGTCTGCCACCAAAAGATTTATCGGTGTATGATGAATTTGTGGACAGTCTTAAGAACATTGTCACAGATATAATCATGTCCAATGCGCTTCAAACATGCCCTCTGAAAGCTGGGTTATCCTTGCATATGCTAAGGAAGAATAGTTCCAGCACAATAACTGGACCCAATGAGTTTTTGGAGTTTGCGAGCCAGAAGATGACTGACAAGCTGTGTCAAGAAGCTGCTACTGCCACAACAAGTCAGTCGGAGAGTGTTTTGTGGCACGAGTTGCGGTACGGCAGAATCACTGCATCAAATTTTTTCGCTTCATCAGGATGTACAACGTTGGACGGCAGTTTGGTAGAGTCCATTCTGGGAGCGAAATTTAAGTAATACATTCCATGGAACGTGGGATTCGCCTTGAAAGCGCAGCAATTCAAAAGCTGAGGCGAAAAGTTGGCAAATAGATTTCTCCGAGTTTCTTCCTTCTCCACTCGAAATATCCTGCTTTTGGCGCTTCCCCCGACGGAGTTTCTAAGGACTTTGTGGTGGAAGTCAAGTGCCCTTTTACCAAACCCACGATGGAAAAGTATTTTACCAATGGCTTGCCTGCAGAGAGATATTATGCTCAATTGCAAATGTTGTTTGCTAAGAAACTTAAGAGGGCTGTTTTGCGTTGCTGACACAGATTTTGAAACCAACAAAATGACAACTGAAGTCTGGGTAGACTTCAACGAAGGTTTTTTAGATGATTTGATGTCTAAATCAATCGTATTTTGGAAAAGTGCAATTTTTAATCGACTGTAATTTTTGTCGGATTGCTATTTTTATTTTCTGTTTTTATCTGATGGCAATACTTACATACTATAGCAAGGGTCTGGAATTTATTCTGCCCTTGCTAAGGGTTGGTACCTGCTATTGCACTACCTGCAGGAATCGACCCACAAAATTTAACCCCCTCGGGGGCTCATTTCTTGTGAGTACGGGCTTGGCGAACCCGAGGTACCCTAGCTGGGCCTAGCATTTTTCTTTTCTTTCCTTTTTCTGTTAGGCCCTACCGTATGTACTGTTTCGTTACTTTTGGTTCTGTTCATTTGTTTGGTTCCATATTTTGTTATACGTTTTAGTTCTTTAGTTATTGTATGGGTTGAATTATCTTACTTATAGTTCTGGGTTTCGTTTAGTTTACATAAATTTTTGGGTTCATTTATGTTTTGTTTCTTGTTGGATTTTTCCCAACCCACGTGTTTGCCGTGCGTGGCGTCCCGTAAGGGGGAGAATGGGATCCTGGGGTTACCTTGCGTAGGATTCACATGGTTGGGTCCTCGCATGCGTGCCCTTTGGCCCAGGATTCACTGTAGACGGGTGGCAGGAGGTAGCCCCCTTCTGTCAATCGGCTGGTAGTGCAAATTCCATCTTCACTGCCTAGGGTTAGCATTGCGGTTAGGGTTGCCCTGCGGATCTACAACCCGAAGCCGTAATGCTATATCTCGATGCTATCCCTGAGGCCCCAAGGGTCTCCCCTTGTTGGGCTCTGTGATGGGTGGGGACGCATCGGGATGAATAATTTATATAAAAATATGGAAACAAAAAAAATCTCTCGGCCTTGGTGGAGCCTTTAATCCGCCAAACAACAAAACAAATCCAACAAAACGTCCATCAGATCCATCACCTGACAACAACGCAACTAAAAAACTTTCCACCAGTCTACCTACCTTTTTTATTGTTCAATTCGCAGATCCATCATTTAAAACGAAGTCACCCTTTTTCATCCACAAAGCCGTGCAAGGAGCAATTGGTGACGCTAAAACCATCAAAAGGCTGCGATCGGGAGATCTGTTAATCGAAACAGCTACTCCCCTTCAATCCCAATCTCTCAATAAACTTACGATGCTTGCAACCATACCAATCACAACAACACCACACAAAAGTTTAAATAGCAGCCAAGGCGTAATCTCAGAACCAGACCTTCAACATGTTGATGAGGACGAGCTCGTCTCTGAACTCTCGAGTCAGGGCGTGACTCGTGCTCATCGCATTACCATAAAACGAAATATTAAAATCAAAGCATATCATTCTCACCTTTTATAGCCCTGTCCTGCCACCTAACATTAAAGCCGGATACCTGAACTGCCCCGTACGCCTATATATCCCGAATCCGTTGCGCTGTTTCAAGTGTCAACGGTTCGGGCATTCTAAGAACACCTGCAATAGGCCGGACACATGTGCGAAGTGTGGTAGCGCTGACCATGCCGATCGGGACTGCACCGCAGATGCCCATTGCGTAAACTGCAATGGCGCTCACCCTTCGTTTTCCTGGTCGTGCCCCGAATGGGAGCGTGAAAAAGAAATCCAAACAATCAAATCCACTCGCAATGTGTCCTATGCTGAGGCAAGAGCACTGGTTCCAAAAAGAACCAGTCAAAAAACTTACTCAGCTGCAGTTCAGCCCAAACCATTAAATAGCTGTAGTACTCAGACAGATCTCTCATATCCTTGCCAATTCCAAACTTCTAGTTCCTCTAAATCCAATAGTTCAACCAAACCAACAAAAATACTGTAACAACTGCAATCCAAACTAAACTTGTCAGTAAATCTGTTAAAATTCAACCAACCAACCAATCTCAAACTACAATTGCTAAACAAATAAAATCCACAACTAAACCCGGAGAAGCCCTAAAACTTAAGGTTCTCTCCAAAAACAAAAAAAAAAAAAAACACTGAACCTGAAAATAACCAATTGCCCTTGCCACAGAAAACTACAAAAGTAAAACCAAATTATAATAAATGAGATTCATCATCGGATGAAGATGCCATTTCAGGGTTATCAGATTCCGGTGAGATGGACGTAGAAGTGGGTTTGGAGACTCCTATCAATCTCCAACCTAGAAGCAAGTCAAAGGATAGGCTGACTGATATTAATATATCTTAAAATTCAGTCTCCTTTCTTGGAATTGTCGCGGTTTCCACCACAATTCGGTAGACATAAAACATCTAGTTGATGAACATAAACCTGTTTGTATCTGTTTGCAAGAGACGCTCTTGAAGCCTTTTCAGAGCTCTCTTGTTAGGGGATATAGTCCTCTCCGGAAGGACTGTGTCAGCGGCGACAGAGCTAGCGGTGGTGTCGCTATACTTACATCAAATAGCAATCCATCCACCCCGCTAACGCTCTCGACCAACCTTCAAGCTGTTGCTGTCAGAGTCGCCATACACCATCAATTAATTACTGCCCCTTTTATTATGATGGGGGACTTTAATGGCCACAATCCTCTTTGGGGTAGCCCAGACATCAATAACCGTGGAAGGCAAATCGAGAAGTTAATTACAGACCAACATCTCTGTATATTAACAACGGGCAACATACATACTTCCACGCCCCATCGAGGACTTTTCATGCTATCGATCTCGCCCTGTGTTCACCATCTCTTTTTTCTGATTGGACGTTTTTTGTGGAAAATGATCCTTTCCTAAGTGATCATTTTCCTGTGGTCCTAAACTACAAAGGAAGTTTAAATACTCTTGTAATCCGCCAATCCCGATTCATCATCGAACGGGCGGATTGGGACATGTTTTCTTCTATCGTTTCTCTTTTTGACGAGATGGTGGACCAGGATGACATCGATGTAGCTGTGCAATCTGTCACCAACGCCATTATTGAAGCTGCTCACCTTGCTATACCTGTGTCATCAACAAAACTACCGAAACAATCCAAACCGTGGTGGAACCAAAACTGTAGACTTGCCCATAAAAAACAAAAAAAATTGTGGGGTATTTTTCGCAGGTACCCCACTGTTTACCTCCCCCCTAATCTTAATATCAGACAAGCAGATTTAAATAGGCTTTGTGGACAGCTTCCTCCCCCTTTTATTATGATGGGGGACTTTAAAGGCCACAATCCTCTTTGGGGTAGCTCAGACATCAATAACCGTGGAAGGCAAATCGAGAAGTTAATGTCGTGGTGGTTATTACCACTTAAATATTTAGTAAATAAAATTATTACACTTAACAACCTCGTACCTAAAAGGGTAAGTTTGATACTCTTCAACACCTAAACACCAAAAATTTACTTAACTAAAAGATCAAGGAAACACCACTGTTTTTACCAGATAAAAATGTAATTTATTAATCATTATGTCTTATTCAAGAAACAGTTACAAGCTTCACACAAGATGAACCTTAAGGATTCAAATGAAATACCCAAGAGGGCAAAGAGGTTGTTCTTCGCTCAGGAGAGGTTGTTAAAAGAATCAAATTAAATAAAACAATTAAAACTAACAAATTAAAATTAACCGGATAAATGAATCCTGTCTCAAATTCCTAATGGAAGAGAGCCCTGGCCGTTCTGATATAAATTAATTTCATCAAAAGAAAATAAAGAAATTACACGAGTCTGTTTTGGTTAAACAGACTACCTGAATGAACTAAACAGTTCCTTAAAGGCTGGTGGTCCGGGAGGATGGAAGTGGTCAGAGAGTTGCCGGTGAATGAGTGCCTTCAATGGCGGACAAGGGAGATGAAGATGCTAAGAGGGCCACCATCTTGGATGCGGTGGTTCCTTGAGTATTTAGGCTACGGGAATCCTCCTTCTTATTGATAGAACTTGAAGTTGGGTCACCTAGAGTCTCTTTTGGGACCGTCGGGATGGTTTAGCTTAATCCTGGAGAGTTGGTATTTAATTTAAGTGAGGCCTCCTTTGAAGATATGGAGGGAAACCACTTCCCGCGGCATGGCTGACTTCACGGCACATTCTCCTGCATAGGGATCCGCACTCCTTTGCGACTGTTTAGATCTGCAGCAAAACCAAGAATTACTGTCCACGGCAACGCTCCTTCCCTTTTACGGCGATTTCCCAACCAATCAGACGTCAGGATTCGGGCTATTGCATCAGCTCTTTTCTCAAAAACAGGAGTAAACCGGTTCAAGGACTCTCGTTTGTGGCCCAAGAATACACGGCGTCGTTCACAAATTACGCCAAGAAAAGATAACACAACGGCTCCTAACTCGAATTCTCAAAAAAATACAACCTCTCGTTGAACCAAAAACAACCCCATCGGCCTCCAATGGATGGCATTTTGAAAATTAAAAACGCTAACACCTCGGCATATCTGTAACACATTCAGGCGCCGAAAAAATAATTAAGTACGATGTTTTAAAAGAATACTACGAGGTAAACAAAACTTCGAAAGATTAAATTTTTGAAGCAAGTGGGAAAAGATATGACTCTAAAAATGGGAAAAAGTAAAAAGATCGCCATTCAAAGGTGATATAAATTCTAGAACATAAAGAATAAAGTCCTTTTTAAAGTTTAAGATCAAAATTAAGAGATAAATTTTAAGTTTAAGTTAGAAATTAACAATGACATTTTCAGTCATAACATTCCCCACGTGCCTCTCTTGAAAAAAAAAAAAATCTTTGAATTTTTTTTTAAGTTACAAAAGCATTCAATTTCTGGTAAAAAAAATATTTTTGCAGTAATATATGACCTCCCGAATCACAAGAAAAAATATAAAATAAAAATATAAGGTACTAAGCAAACACAACTACAAGTAAGGACTAGGCAGATTCCCAATTAAAACAAAAATTTCAATCAATAAACAGTAAAACAAGTTAAGTTTAAGTAATCTCTTAATCAAATTTTTTTTTTTTTCATTTAACATCAAGTGTAAAAATGCATAAACTAATTAATAACGAAACAAATTTTAAAATAGGAATAAAGGCTAAAATTAAAAAAAGGCTATGCAAATAATGAATGAACAGCATAAAAATGAACAATTGGTAATCAATGTTATAAAACTAAAGAGTAGGTAAACAATGACTGTACTGCATAAGGCTGTGAATGTAAATAAACAAAGACATGTGTTCAAAGGTAAACAAACATACTGGTTTACAGGCGGTTGGTTCTGAAGGGGGGAAAGTATTTAAATTACAATTTCTATTTAAATAAGGAGAATGCATTTGACAACATATAAGTAAATGTTAAATATTGACTTAGGAAATTTTTTGTAAATTTTTGGTTAGTTATAAGAACAAGCCCTTCAGAAGGCGTGTCATAATGTAATTGATTGCACAAAATCCCAAGTATTGCACTAGGGCTTTAAAAAGGAGAGGCAAGGTTCACATCCCCTCCCTCGAGATAAATTTTAAAACAATTTAAGGAAGTTAAAACCTTCCAGTAAGGAAAGAAAAAAAATAAATACAATTTAGCTCATCAGCATCAGAATGGCTGATCGAAGAAAAAAAAACACAACATACAGTTCCACAAAAGTGTAACTATCTCTAAAAAACCCAATAAACGAAAAGGTCAACATCCTCCTGATGTTTAAACACCCAATTGGTGTCCCAACACACAAAAAAAAATTTAAATGAAGGTTAATCCTTCTCAAAGATTCCTTCCCTCTAATAAGATGACACACAGTCTCAGTGTGTATAAAAGAGAGAATTCGAAATTTCAATTGCACAGTAAGACAACACTTACTGAGAAAAAAAAATATATATAACAAGTCAGAGAAGCCATACAGGCACTGCCAGAACCAAACCCAGCAGTCACCGTCCGTGTACCCCCCCCAAAAAAAATGTAAGCAAAAGGGAAAGGAGCTCAGAGTTAAAGTAGCCCATTGACCAGCAAGGGGCTCCAACTAAGGGAGGTTAAAAAAAAATTAAATTTAATGAGTGATACACTGAGAGTGACCAGCGAAAGTGAACCCAGGAGTACAGTATGTCAACCCGACAATTTAGATAAGAAAAAGAAAACCTAATATTTTCACAAAAAGAGACTAATTAACTATTCATATAGTTTCCAAGCAAAAACAATATCACCAGAGAAGAAAATGTGATTATAGTTTCTCTGAAGCAAAAATCCTACAACTACCGCAGCGCAGATTAAACAATTTTTTTTTTTTTTTACAATTTCCTAAAACTACGTACGACGCACAAAACCACCTTGTCTGGGTCGTAAGTTATAAGGAGTGTCAAAATCGGTAGTCACAATTGAATCAGTGCTATTCAAGTCATCGTCCAATTCCGAAAAGGGAAAAATCGTTCTTTGGGGTATCAGAGTTAATCTGTCTACATGTGCCCAAATGTGAACCGAAGGGTCGTTAGGTTTTGTAAGCTGAAAATTAACTTTATTTTTGGTCTGCTTAATCACTCGATAGGGACCCTTGTTAAATTTCGCAAACTTTTTAACCTGTCCGGATTCCAAAACAGGAGTGTGTAAGAAAACTGAATCGCCTACAGTAATGTTCTTCACAACTGCGGTTTTTGCCCTAAAATTTTCCTGCCTTTCTGCGGCCTGAGTTAAGTTTTTCTTAACAATTTCAAAAGCAGATTGCAACCTTATGCACAAATCTGTGGCATAAGTTGGAGTGTCCGCATAAGACCTGAAAGCACTGTTCAATAAAAGATCAGTTGGGAGAATTAAGTCCCTACCATACAAAAGGAAAGCTGGTGACTCACCAGTACTAGCATGTCTAGCTGTTCTGTGAGCTAACAAAGCGTACGGTATTAACCTATCCCAGTCGTCGTGCGAATGATTAACCAAGTGACTCAGTGAGTTCACCAGTGTGGCATTCAAACGCTCTGTTACACCATCTGACTGAGGGTGGTAACTTGTAGTGTTAATTTTCTTAATTCCCAAAACACTGTAAACCTCTTTCATGGTTTCAGACAAAAAGTTAGATCCCCTGTCAGGGATGAGATTTTCTGGTACTCCGTGTGTGGCTATGAATTTTTCTAATGTTGCGGCCACAGTGTGACTCTTGGTGTCAGGAAGAGGAAAAGCCTCAGAATAACGTGTAAAGTAATCACTAAAAACCAAAATATAATGATTTCCCGTAAAAGTTAATGGTAAAGGTCCCACGAAATCCATTGCAATTCGTTCGAAAGGTCTGCTTGTGACAGGAATTCTGACCAAGGGAGCCTTCTGTGAAGGTCGATGACCTCTCCTTTGCAGACAAGAGTGACAGGAAGCAACATAGTTTTTAACGTGAGAGTACATGCCAGGCCAATAAAAACTCTTTTGAATTTTAGAGAGAGTTCGACTGAATCCACAATGAGCTGTGACAAGTGAATCATGATGCAAGTTAAGAATTTGGGCTCTTAATGTTGCAGGCACAACAATTCTTTGACCTCTCTGCCAACGATTCTTTGGATGTACATTGGTACAAAACAAAACATTGTCTATTAAAAAAAAAAAAAGTTTCTTCGGGTTGGGTTTAATGTTAGAATGTAAGAGTTGAATAAGTTTTAAGCAGTTTGGATCTGTGAGTTGATGGGTAGCAATGTTTTTGAACAAAACAGGTTCTACATTGTGTTCTACCAAGCTCACAACGTTAATGGCTCTAGAAAAGAAATCAGCAGTAACATTTAATTTACCTGGTTTGTGAATAATTGTATAATTAAATTGTCCTAAAGCAGCCATCCAACGTGCAATGCGAGAGGTTGAATCTTTAAGTTTTAGAACTTGTGAAAGAGATGCCTGGTCACAAAAAATAGTGAATTCCTTCCTTAGAAGATATTGTCTAAAATAAGCAGTCGCCCAAACAATGGCTAAAGCCTCTCTCTCTATTGTACTATATCTCACTTCTGCATCTTTTAATTTTCTACTAGCAAAAGCAACAGGGTGTAAAAAGTTGTCATACTCCTGACATAAACAAGCGCCTATAGCAAAATTTGAGGCATCTGTACAAAGAAAAAAAGGACGCGAAAGATTGGGTAATTTTAAAATTGGCTCTTTAAGTAACTCCGCTGTCAAGGAATCAAAAGCCTCCTGTGCCGCAACATCCCAATTAAACGGTTGATTGTCTTTTGTTAAGTTGGTGAGTGGCAGTGCAATGCTAGCATAATTTTGAATAAAACGTCTGTAGAATCCTGTGAGTCCCAAAAATTGTCTCACTTGTTTACGATTTGTTGGTAACTTGATATTTTCTATAGATTTTAAGTTAGAGGGGTCAGGTGATACCACTCCCTGAGTGACCTTGTATCCCAAGTAAGTGATTGTATCTTGAACAAAGGAACACTTACTGGGTTTTAATTTAAGGTTATGGGTCGCCAGCCTGTCAAAGACCAATTTAAGTTTATGAATGTGCTCGTCAAAGGTATTAGATGCTACCACTATATCATCAATGTAAGTTCCTATTTGCAAGGGTGCCAACCCAGATAAAACCACAGACATTAATCTTTGAAAAGAACTAGGAGCATTGCGCATGCCAAAGGGCAACCTCAACCAATTGTAGCTAGATTGTTGTGTAGAAAACCCAGCCTTATTGGTGTCCCTCTCAGCCAACTTCATTTGAAAAAAACCCGAAGTGAGATCCATAGTGCTAAAAAAATGGGCTCCAGACAAATTATCAATTAATTCTATCATATTTGGTAGAGGAAAATTATCAGGCACAGTTTTCTCATTTCATTTTCTAAAATCTGTCACTAATCTATAAGATTGATCTGCCTTCTTAACCAAAAGAACAGGGGCTGAGTAGGGTGAGAATCCCTCAGTGATTATACCTGCCTCAAGAAGCTCAGAAATTTGTTTATTTAGTTCATCTCTTAAATGATAAGGTGTTTTATAAGGTTTAACTCTAACGGGTATGTTGTCTGTTAGGTGAATTTCATGTTCTATTGTATCGCAGCCTGAAAGATCTTGAACCTTTTTAGCAAATATGCCAGAATATTGTTTAAGTAAGTTTGTGAGTGTTTGTTTATGACCAGGCGGTAGGTGATCTAATTTAAAATCACCTCCCCATGCCTCAAATGAGTCATCCAGCTCACTAGCAATGGTGTTCAGAGTGTTGATGTGCTGAGTTGTAGTTGTTGTGGTATGAATGGGTTCAGCAGTTACTAATTTAAGTCCTTTGTTTATATGCACAGGTTCACTAGAGGTATTAAGAATTTTAATGTAGTGAATGCCATTATTATTGTATGTGTTTACACTTTTTGAAATGAAAAGGTCAGTGTTAGAAAAGTTAAGGTGTTGCTGAAAGAGAATTAATTTAGTGTCTAAAGGTGTGACTGGTAACTTAACTTTAACCAGATTTTCAGAAAGAGGTGGCAGTATGTGTTTTGAATGGCATGTTCCAAAAAGTGTAGTGTTATGAACATTGATAATGTTTACATTAGGTGTTAGAGAGTTATTGTGCAAAGACATGAACAATTTAGCCGAAAGTAAGTAACCCTGTTCAAAATCCAGAGTGATTTGGTTATCCTTCAAAAAAGAAACACCCAAAATTGCACCATATTGGTTAGAAATGGTGTTGGGTGAAATTAGAAATTCTACTGAAAAGGTTTCACTGTCTAAAGTGACAGGTAGGGTAATTTTCTCTAAAATGGGTAGAATTGTGTTAGCAATTCCAGAAACTCTAAGATCACATGACTCGATAAGGGGATTTTTAATACAAGAAAGGTATTTCCTATCAAGTAGATTAACAGTCGCACCCGAATCAACCAGAAGATTTAATCTATTCCCCAAAATCATTCCCTTTATAATAGGTAAATCTCCTTCCCCTGAAATATGGCAAACGAGGGGCACCTGTGGGCCTTCTACTATGGTGATTGGTGAATTCCCACAACCATGGCTTAGTTTAAAGGTGGGCGGTTATTGTTTTGTCCCCCTTGTGGGTGTCCAGGAAAATAAGGAAAAGGTGGTGGACCCTGAGGTGGGTACTGAAAATGTGGAGCAGGTGGTCCAAACATACCTGCCTGTGGTGGAAAATTTTGTGAATTAAACTGGTTTCTAGGATTCTGCCTAGGGCCAGATCTACAATCTCTCCGAAAATGTCCAATTTCATTGCACTGATAGCACCTTATTTCCCCCTTTGGTCTAGAAGAACCCCTTTGTTGTCGCAGTTGACCCAGTTCAGCAGATAACTGTTGCATTTGTGCCGACAGGTCGGAAATAACTTGTGCCTGAGCTTGTAGGGCTGAGGTTATTTCAGATTGTGTGTCTACACCTGAACTGGCTCTAACGGTGTTGTTTACAGTCTGCATTTGTTCCTGAAGTTCTTCCTGCAGGGAGGCGTGTGTTTTTGCCTTTGCAAATGTCTTATGATTCTGAATCACTACCACTCGTTGAATATCAGGCTTAAGGCCAGCCAAAAAGGCCTGCAATAAGTTTTCCTGTCTAACCCCATTGACTGCCTCATTGTCTCTCAATTCATTTGTAACAGTGCGGTGTGACAGAGCTTCTAATCTTGAAGCAAAATTACGTACAGACTCAGTCGGGCGTTGGTAAGCCAACAAAAGTTGTTTTAGAGAAGTATGTGATGAAATTCTTATCTCAAAATTGTCCAAGAGTTGTGTTCGAAATACATCGTAGGATGTCTCTCTCTTTAAACTTAGGTTACTAGTGATGAACCCTTTTGCCCTGCCCTTGACTCTTAGTTTGGCAACCAGTAACTTATCTTGGTCAGACCAACCTGCGTGGTTGCCCAGCAGGTCGATCTGATCAAAAAAATCCCCTACAGTGACATCAGACTCCCCACTAAATTCTTCGACAGAGTCCATTAGGTGGAGTCTCTGTGAGGATGATCTGAAATCAGGAATCTGAAACTCTCGCTGAGGTAATTCAACAGCTGCCTCAGTCAAGCTAGCTAGGTTAACATTTAAGTTCTCGAGTTCATCAAAATTAGGGTCTTGTTGCCTACCCCGGCCACGACCACGTTTTGGCGGCATAGTACAGTTAACTTGGGGGTTCGATGCTAGAACCTGCCTCCCGTTTCACCACACATAATAATATAACTTTTAACAGAATAAGAATATCATAATAACAAGGTATCAACAATTCGTTAATTAATTCTGCCTGCCCCAAAAAAGAAAAAGAGAGAAAAAAAACACACAATCAAATGCCAGAACTCTCAACCAAAAACTAATTTACTCAAAGCGTTGTAAAAGAAAAACCCATAATGAGCGACTGGTCCAACGGCACCAAATTTGTCGTGGTGGTTATTACCACTTAAATATTTAGTAAATAAAATTATTACACTTAACAACCTCGTACCTAAAAGGGTAAGTTTGATACTCTTCAACACCTAAACAACAAAAATTTACTTAACTAAAAGATCAAGGAAACACCACTGTTTTTACCAGATAAAAATGTAATTTATTAATCATTATGTCTTATTCAAGAAACAGTTACAAGCTTCACACAAGATGAACCTTAAGGATTCAAATGAAATACCCAAGAGGGCAAAGAGGTTGTTCTTCGCTCAGGAGAGGTTGTTAAAAGAATCAAATTAAATAAAACAATTAAAACTAACAAATTAAAATTAACCGGATAAATGAATCCTGTCTCAAATTACTAATGGAAGAGAGCCCTGGCCGTTCTGATATAAATTAATTTCATCAAAAGAAAATAAAGAAATTACACGAGTCTGTTTTGGTTAAACAGACTACCTGAATGAACTAAACAGTTCCTTAAAGGCTGGTGGTCCGGGAGGATGGAAGTGGTCAGAGAGTTGCCGGTGAATGAGTGCCTTCAATGGCGGACAAGGGAGATGAAGATGCTAAGTGGGCCACCATCTTGGATGCGGTGGTTCCTTGAGTATTTAGGCTACGGGAATCATCCTTCTTATTGATAGAACTTGAAGTTGGGTCACCTAGAGTCTCTTTTGGGACCGTCGGGATGGTTTAGCTTAATCCTGGAGAGTTGGTATTTAATTTAAGTGAGGCCTCCTTTGAAGATATGGAGGGAAACCACTTCCCGCGGCATGGCTGACTTCACGGCACATTCTCCTGCATAGGGATCCGCACTCCTTTGCGACTGTTTAGATCTGCAGCAAAACCAAGAATTACTGTCCACGGCAACGCTCCTTCCCTTTTACGGCGATTTCCCAACCAATCAGACGTCAGGATTCGGGCTATTGCATCAGCTCTTTTCTCAAAAACAGGAGTAAACCGGTTCAAGGACTCTCGTTTGTGGCCCAAGAATACACGGCGTCGTTCACAAATTACGCCAAGAAAAGATAACACAACGGCTCCTAACTCGAATTCTCAAAAAAGTACAACCTCTCGTTGAACCAAAAACAACCCCATCGGCCTCCAATGGATGGCATTTTGAAAATTAAAAACGCTAACACCTCGGCATATCTGTAACACATTCAGGCGCCGAAAAAATAATTAAGTACGATGTTTTAAAAGAATACTACGAGGTAAACAAAACTTCGAAAGATTAAATTTTTGAAGCAAGTGGGAAAAGATATGACTCTAAAAATGGGAAAAAGTAAAAAGATCGCCATTCAAAGGTGATATAAATTCTAGAACATAAAGAATAAAGTCCTTATTAAAGTTTAAGATCAAAATTAAGAGATAAATTTTAAGTTTAAGTTAGAAATTAACAATGACATTTTCAGTCATAACATTAATTACAGACCAACATCTCTGTATATTTAACAACGGGCAACATACATACTTCCACGCCCCATCGAGGACTTTTCATGCTATCGATCTCGCCCTGTGTTCACCATCTCTTTTTTCTGATTGGACGTTTTTTGTGGAAAATGATCCTTTCCACAGTGATCATTTTCCTGTGGTCCTAAACTACCAAGAAAGTTTAAATACTCTTGTAATCCGCCAACCCCGATTCATCATCGAACGGGCGGATTGGGACATGTTTTCTTCTATCGTTTCTCTTTCTGACGAGATGGTGGACCAGGATGACATCGATGTAGCTGTGCAATCTGTCACCAACGCCATTATTGAAGCTGCTCACCTTGCTATACCTGTGTCATCAACAAAACTACCGAAACAATCCAAACCGTGGTGGAACCAAAACTGTAGACTTGCCCATAAAAAACAAAAAAAATTGTGGGGTATTTTTCGCTACTACGACAAATCTTGTCAATTTTAAAAGGGCACGAGCTGAGGCGCGTCAGATCCGCCGCCGAAGCCAGAGGGATTCTTGGAGGAATTATGTTAGTACCATAACTTCCTCAACGTCTTCCAAGAGGGTCTGGAACAAGGTCAATAAGATCAAGGGCCGCTATCCCAATTACTCTATTTCCATCTTAGAGAACCATCAGGGAGTTGTTTCAGACCCTAAGGACATTGCTGATACTCTTGGAGATGCATTTGCCAAGGTATCGAGCAATTCCAATTACAAAGAGCCGTTCGCATCATATAAGCTTCGAGCTGAGAGAACAAAGTTAAATTTCGCTTCTACCTCTTCGGAAGAATATAATTCCGATTTTACTTTGGCTGAGTTGATGCAAGCTTTATCTGGTTCTAACAATTCTGCTGTTGGGCCAGACAGTATACATTATGCAATGCTTAAACATCTCCAGCCACTCCAGCTCAAGCTTATATTGAAATTGTTTAACCGTATTTGGTGGGAGAATACATTTCCATCCAACTGGCAACGTGCTCTTATAATACCAATTGTGAAACCTGGTAAAGACCCCAAGAATCCCTCAAACTACCGTCCAATTGCATTAACTAGTTGTTTTTGTAAACTCTTGGAGAAACTAGTTAATGCACGCCTTCTATTTTATCTTGAATTTAACAACTGTCTGTCTCGGTTCCAGAGTGGTTTTCGTCGTGGACGAAGCACTATTGACAACTTGCTCCTCCTGGAAACTTCAATTCGGGAGGCTTTTGTCAAGCGGAACCATTTGGTATCTGTATTCTTTGACATGGAGAAAGCGTATGATCGTACTTGGAGATATTGTACACTCAAGGACCTACATGATTTAGGTCTGCGAGGAAACCTACCATTATTCATTGAAAATTTCTTAACTCAAAGAATCTTCCAAGTACGAATAAACTCGATCTTATCTAACGAGTTCATACAAGAACAAGGTGTCCCCCAGGGAAGTGTGTTGAGTTGCGCACTGTTCATCGTCAAAGTCAACAGCCTTTTGACCTGCTTACCACCATCAGTGTCAGGCACGTTATTTGTTGACGATTTCCAACTGTCTTGCGCCTCAACGAATATGCCACTCATAGAGAGACAGCTTCAGCTGGCTATCAGGAGAATCTCAGACTGGGCTAATAAGAACGGATTTACGTTTTCAGTTGAAAAACCGTTGCCATGCACTTCTGCAGGAAACGTGAGCTTCACAATGACCCAGAATTTTTTTTAAATGGTGTTCAAATACCCATTGTTTCCGAGACGAAATTTCTCGGAATAATTTTTGATTCTAAGCTCACTTTCCTGCCACATATTAAACATCTAAAGTTAAAGTGCAATAAAGTCCTGAATCTCCTGAAAGTTCTCTCTAACACTTCCTGGGGAGCTGACACCATCTCCATGTTAAAGATATACAGATGCCTGGTCCGTTCCATTCTTGACTACGGCTCGGTGGTGTACGGTTCATCCAGAAAATCGACTCTATTGCTTCTAGATCCTGTTCACCATTCAGGTCTCAGGATCGCGTCAGGAGCATTTAGTACATCACCGGTGCAAAGTTTATACGTGCTTTGTCTGGAAGCCTCTCTGGGGCTGAGACGAGACAAACTCTCTTTAAAGTTTTATTTTAAAGTAAAAAGCCATCCTTCTCATCCTCTTTTAGAACATATTTTTAACCCTCTTAATCATCGACTTTTTAACGCACGTCCATCATGCATTCCATCATTTGCATTGAGAGTAAAATCCATACTTTCATCTCACAATATTGATAATTTTAAAGTTCCCTCCATCTCATTCTCCATTCCACTTTGGCATGATCATCAAATCGTTGTTCTTAACATTTTTAGCAATTTTAAGAAAAGCTGTACACCAGATATTATTTTTACAAACTTATTTTACTTTCATCGAAATAATTTTTCCAATTTTAAGGCAATATATACGGATGGGTCAAAGAGCCAGGGGCATGTAGGAGCTGCTGCAGTTCATGACGATACCATCATGTCCAGAGAACTGCACTATAGCAGCTCCGTATTTTCAGCTGAGTCCCTGACTATTCTATTGGCCTTGCAATTTATTTTAAAGCAAGGCCATGGTCAGTGGATTATTTACACAGATTCCAAGAGCTGTTTAGATGCACTAAATAATCCACTGAACCAGACCCATCCTTTTATCTTAGAAATTTTAAAACTTCATCTCACACTTTTAAACAGAAATTCTAAAGTTCTTTTTTGTTGGATCCCAGGTCATGTGGGGATCATGGGTAATGAACGCGCTGATACCATCGCTCGATCTGCTAGTGGACCTAGGAGCACTTGGCTCTGCCCTGACGACGCAAATAAAGCTTGTGACACTGCTCTTTCTCTCACTTGGCAGGCCATGTGGGATGCGCAGACAGCCAACAAGCTGCGTTCGTTTCAGCCCTTAATATCCGGATTCGCGCCCATCCAGCAATCCCGGAAAAGAGAAGTGCTCCTAACTCGTTTAAGAATAGGCCACACGCGTTTTACCCATGTGCATCTTCTGCTGGCAGAAGATGCCCCCACATGTAATACCTGTGGTGTCATTTTTTCTGTTTTTCATGTTTTAAATGAATGTCCATCTTTTAATACTCTCAGACATCGACATTTTAAATCCAATCATCCTTCACTCTCATGTATTTTATCTTCACCTCCTCACGAAAATCTTTTTGATTTTTTACATGACATTGGTTTTTATCATTTGATTTGAATAAGTTGTTTCTTTAATCTTTGACTTTTATATTTTTATCTCATAAATGAGTCTTTTAAATCAATTTTAAAAATGAACAACGAATGGTTGGCGCAGTATGGCCCATGTGTTGCCCTTGCGCCGTTAAACTCTTACCAACCAACCAACCAACCACAAAATTTAAAACATAAGAATCACTACACTTACATGCACTTTCTGTCTTACAGACGTAGATTTTTAATTCGTGTTTTGAATGATTTGATATGCAAGTTGATTTTATATAAGAAAATTGTTATTTTTATTTGACTAAATTTTTTTTTCTATTTTTGTATTTATCATAGCATTCATTCCCCATCAAACTACATAACAGATGCCTCAAAATTAATATGAGTGGTAAAAATATACAATATAAAACTGTTTGTATCATATCCAAGGTGCTCAATTGGATAATACATGAAAATTAAAAAAATGCCGACCAAACGGTATAGTGGTTAGCGTGCTGGCTTCTAGACCGCGAGGTTGCGGGTTCGAGTCCCGTGTTAGGCATGGGTGTTTGTAAATGTACGTTGGCTTGTCTAATGACGAATGTTTCGGCGCCAGATAATCTGAATACAACCAACCATGAAAATTAAAAAGCTAATAAACATTCATTCCTCATCAAACTGAGAGACAGTTTTTCTAACATAAAAGATGCCTCAAAATTAATGAGTGATAAAAATATACAATATAAAACTGTGTGTGTCATATCAAAGGTGCCCAATTGGATAATAAATACAAGAAAATTAAAAATTAACTAATTGTACATGAAACTGACACTTAGTTTTTCTGAACATAAAAGCTGCCTTGAAATTTATAGAAATGTGGGTAAAAAAAGTATAATATAGATCAAGATGCCCAATTAGATTATAAATACAATATATGGTATAAATGACAAAGAAAACAAGAAAAATTAAATGAAATTTAACTTAAGTTTTGATTATGGTTGGTTGGGTTTTATGGCGCAAGGGCGACACTTGGGCCATACTGCGCCAAACAATAGTTGAAGCATGTCCTACACCCATAAAATCAGTTAATAAAAGTAAATATCTTACAAATTAAATGGTTAAGAAGTTTATTTAAAAAAGTGATGAATGAAGAAGCAAGATCACATAAAATTATATATGATAAAATCTAAAAAGAATATACAGAATTTAACCAAACATTTATAAGGTGGTGATTTTAAAAACAATACACAATTTTACCACATTACTTTTTTTTTTTTTTTTTTTAAAAATAACTCTTGATTCTCAAATCAAATAATACAATCCAATTTCTTTTAAAAAGGTAAAAAGATTTACATGTGGTGATGGACCTAAAAGAGATAACAATGATGGATGACATGATTGAAAAAGGCGCAGCCTAATAGAATTAAAACATGAACATTCATTTAAAATATGGTAAACAGAAAAAATAACATTACAAGTGGTACAGGTGGGGGCACCCTCTGCCAGCAGAAGGTGAACATGGGTAAAACGAGTGTGGCCGATACGCAATCGTGAGAGGACAACCTGTTCCTTGCGATTTAAGATGGAAAAATTGAATCCAGGAAGGTCAGGTTGTATCGAGCGTAGCTTGTTTTCCTGCTCTGCATCCCATCTAGCCTGCCAGGATTGATGCAGAGCATTCTCACACATTTTGCTTATGTCAGTTGGGCAGAGACTATTGCTCCTCTGTCCATATGCATTTCGTGCCACTAAGTCAGCTCTCTCGTTACCCATGATCCCCACATGACCGGGAATCCAACAGAAAAGAACCATGAAATTTAATGATGTTAATTGGGAATGGAAGTTTAAAATGTCAATGATAAAAGTATGATTTTGATGCAATGGATTATTTAGAGCCTCAAGGCAGCTCTTCGAATCCGTGTAAATAATCCATTGTTTATATGAGAGTGTAGATATGTGCCGCAAGGCCATGAGGATAGCATAAGATTCGGCCGTGAATACAGAGCTGCAAGGATGCAGTTCTTTTGATATGATGGTATTATCAAGTACCACAGCCGATCCAACATGCCCCTGTCTTTTGGACCCATCAGTGTAAACCGGTTTAAAATTTGAAAAGTTAGTTCTATGATAGTAAAAAAGGTTGGTAAAAACAACACTTGGTGTTTCACTTTTGATAAAATTTGTAAAAATGTTTAATACAGTGACATGATAATGATCCCATGGTGGATAATTGAATTTGAGAGGACGCACTCTGATGTTTTCTAAATCATATTCTAAAAGTAAACTTTGTACTCTTAATGAAAAAGATTGAATACATGATTGACGAGCATTAAAAAGTCTTTTGTGTAAAGGGCTAAAAATGTGCTTAGTCAAAGGATGACAAATACTAGATTTAAATTTAAAAAACAGTAATAAACACAGTTTATCTCTTCTTTGCCTCAGAGAGGGTTCCGTGCACAGTGCGTATAAGCTTTCGACTGGTGATGTACGGAATGCTCCTGATGCAATCCTGAGACCCTGATGATGAACAGGGTCAAGGAGCACCAGAGCCGATTTTCTGGCTGATCCGTACACCACCGAACCATAGTCTAATTTGGATCGAATAAGGCATCTGTATATCCTTAACATGGAGGTGGTGTCAGCACCCCAGGAAGTGTTTGAGAGTACCTTCAGAAGATTCAAGATTTTTATGCATTTTAATCTAAGGTGTTTAATGTGAGGCAGGAAAGTGAGCTTCGAGTCGAAGATTACACCCAAGAACTTATGTTCATTGACAATCGGTATCTCGACTCCATTAAGATATAATTCAGGATGTGGGTGAAGCCCACGTTTCCTGCAAAAATGCATAGCAACGGTCTTTTCAGGTGAGAAAGCAAAGCCGTTCTTATTCGCCCAATCCGTGACTCTTCTGATGGCGAGTTGTAATTGCCTCTCAATTGCTGACATGTTGGTTGAGGCGCACGACATCTGAAAATCGTCGACAAATAAAGTACCAGACACTGCAGGTGGTAGGCAGGTCAATATGCCGTTGATTTTAACGATGAACAGTGCGCAACTCAACACACTTCCCTGGGGGACACCTTCCTCTTGAATGAATTCATCAGACAAGGTTGAGTTTACTCGTACTTGGAACTTTCTTTGTCTAAGAAAGTTTTGAATAAACAATGGCATATTTCCCCGGAGCCCTATGTTATGTAGGTCTCTGAGGATGCCGTATCTCCAAGTACGGTCATAAGCTTTCTCCATGTCAAAGAATACAGATACCAGATGGTTCTTCTTGACAAAAGCCTCCCGAACTGACGTTTCGAGGAGGAGAAGATTGTCGATGGTACTACGCCCACGACGGAAGCCACTCTGAAACTTAGAGAGGTAGTTGTTTGCTTCAAGATAAAAAAGAAGTCTAGCATTAACCATTTTCTCTAAAAGCTTGCAAAAGCAGCTGGTTAATGCTATAGGACGATAGTTTGAAGGATTCTTGGGATCTTTACCAGGTTTAACTATTGGTATTACTAGAGCTCGTTGCCATGAGGAGGGAAAACTATTTTCCCGCCAAATACGGTTGAACAGTTTCAGTATAAGCCTGAGCTGGAGTGGATGTCGTAGCATGCTGTAATGAATTTCATCCGGACCCACAGCAGAGTTATGGGCCGAAGAGATAGCGTTATTCAACTCGGCTATGGTGAAGTCCGAGTTGTAGACTTCTGAACCAGTGGAAGTAAAATTTAACTTTCTTCTCTCAGCTCGAAGCTTATACGAGGCAAACGGCTCTTTATAGTTATGAACACTGGACACTTTGGCAAAAGCTTCGCCAAGCGTATTAGCAATATCTTTGGCCTGAGAAACTGTCCCCTGATCACTCTCTAAGATGGAAATTGAGGTTTGGGGATAGCGGCCCTTGATCTTATTTATTTTATTCCATACGCTTTTTGAGGATGTGGAAGATGTTATAGTGCCAACATAATTTTGCCAAGAATCCTTTTGGCTTCGTCGACGGATCTTACGAGCCTCAGCTCGGGCACGTTTGAAACTAATGAGGTTGACTTGGGTGGGGTATCGGCGAAATATACCCCAAGCCTTCCTTTGTTTCTTATGTGCAATCTTGCAGTCGTGGTTCCACCACGGTTTTGGAATTTTTGGTAGATGTGTGGAGGTCATAGGAATAGAGCTGCGAGCAGCTTCTATAATAGCTTCAGTAATAGCAATTGTAGCTGCATCGATATCGTCAAGGCTCACCATCTCATCAGACAAATGGATCACAGAAGAAAACATCTCCCAGTCGGCCGCTTCAATTTTAAATCGAGGTTGGCGGGTAGCAGGAGTAACTCCATTTCCTTCATATTTGAGTCTGATGGGAAAGTGATCACTGTGGAAAGGATCATCCCCAACTAGAAAAGTCCAGTCTGATAAAAGAGATGGTGAGCACAAGGCAAGATCGATGGCATGGAAAGTCCTCGAAGGGGTGTGGAAGTAGGTGTTTTGCCCATTATTTAGGAGGCAGAGATGTTGGTCCTCTATCATTTTTTCAATTATCCTTCCACGATTATTTATAACAGGGCTACCCCAAAGAGGATTATGACCGTTAAAGTCTCCCATTATGATGTAGGGTGCTGGGAGTTGATCGCACAACCTGTTTAGTTCTGCTTGCTGGATAGTATCATTTGGTGGCAAATATATAGAGCATACGGTGATGAGAGATTTCATTGTCACTCTAACAGCAACAGCTTGTAGAGTTGTTGAGAGCGACAACGGTTTACATGGAGTGCTATTTGATGTGAAGATAGCAACTCCTCCGCTGGCTCTATCACCGCTGGTACAGTCTTTGCGAATAGAACTGTAGCCCCTTATAAGAGAGCTCTGAAATGGCTTTAGAAGCGTCTCTTGCAAGCAGAAACAGACAGGTTTGTGCCGATCAATTATATTTTTGACATCTACCGAGTTGAGGTGGAACCCACGACAGTTCCAAGATAAAAGATGGAATGTTTAAGATGTTTTGTGGTCGGTCCGCCGGTCCTTTGATTTGCCTCTTGGATGTAGATTTAGAGGAGTCTGAAGGCCTTCCTCTATATCCATCTCTCCGGGATCTGAAAGACCGGAGATAAAATCTCCATCTGAAGAAGAATGAGTCTCTTCTTCCTTTTTCGATTTGGCTTTCTTTGTTTGTATAATAAATTTTTTCTTTTGTATTTTAGATTTTAAAGTTTCTCCAGGTTTGGAAAGAGGTTTGTTTACAACTTGTTTCTTTTGAGTTTGCGTTTTGGAGTTTGTTTTCTTTATTGGTGGTGCTACTTTATTGGAAGATCCAGCTGTATTAGAATTTAGGCAAGGAGATGTAAGATATTGTATTAGTTGTTCATTTGAAAGAATGCCAGGAGGAAGCGAGATTTCAGTTTGAGTACTTTTTGATTGAGATTCGTTATTTTTGAGGGCTTGGGAGTAGGTTTTGGGTGTTGTGGAGTTATAGATAATTCGGGCTTCTGGGTAGGATACATTTCTTTTTACTTTTATTTCCTGTATTTCCTTCTCCTCTTTCCATTTGGGACACTCTCTGGAAAAAGATGGGTGTTTTCCAGGACAATTTACGCAGTTGGGTTCAGCTTTGCAACCATCACTAAGATGGTCTAAACTTCCACATACTGCGCAAACGTCTTGCTTGCTTCGGCAAGCATTTTTTGAGTGCCCAAATTTTTGACACGTGAAGCATCGAAGAGGGTTAGGAATATAAGGGCGGACAGGGCAATTTAGATATCCAGCTATTATTCTGTCAGGTAGTTTAGGTGTGTTGAATGTAAGTATTATATGCTTAGTATGTATTATTTTGTTATCTCGTTTGATGGTTATTCTTCTGGCATCTATTACACCTTGAGATGAAAGTTCTTGAATAAGCTCCTCTTTATCTATTTCGATTAGGTCGGATTCTGAAATGACACCTTGGCTGGAATTGAGGCCTTTATGGGGAGTGGTAGAGATAGTTATATTGCCAATTGTTGTAGCTGAAAGTAGAGAGCGAGATTGTTTTGCATCCTTTGTTTCAATGAGGAAGTCACCTGATCTTAATTTCTTTACAGATTTGGGTTCACCACCACAAATACCTTTTATTCCTTTCTGAATAAAGAAAGGTGACATTTTCCCCAATTCGTTTGTTACAGATTGCATAATCAGAAAGGTAGGTTCATTATATTGAGATGTTTGATGTTGTTTCTTAGGATTTGGGTTCTCTATGGTCTCTATGACTCTTTTAACGGAAACAGATTGGGAAGGTTGGGGATTAAGGCCTCCCGTCGGGCACAAAGAAAGTTTATTGTCCATATTGATATTTATTATGTTCGTCTCGATGCGTCCCCACCCATCACAGAGCCCAACAAGGGGAGACCCTTGGGGTCTCAGGGATAGCATCGAGATATAGCATTACGGCTTCGGGTTGTGATCCGCAGGGCAACCCTAACCGCAATGCTAACCCTAAGCAGTGAAGATGGTATTACACTACCAGCCGATTGACAGAAGGGGGCTACCTCCTGCCACCCGTCTACAGTGAATCCTGGGCCAAAGGGCACGCATGCGAGGACCCAACCATGTGAATCCTACGCAAGGTAACCCCAGGATCCCATTCTCCCCCTTACGGGACGCCACGCACGGCAAACACGTGGGTTGGGAAAATCCAACAAAAAATCATATAAATGTATGCAAAGTATAAGTAAAGAAAACTAAGCCCAGAAATAAACCTGAAAAACTAATGAAAAAATGAAAAATTATGGAATCAAACGAATGAACGGAACCAAAAGTAACAAAAAGCAGAACATATGGTAGGGCCTAACAGAAAAAGGAAAGAAAAGAAAATGCTAGGCCCAGCTAGGGTACCTCGGGTTCGCCAAGCCCGTACTCACAAGATGTGAGCCCCCGAGGGGGTTAAGTTTTGATTAAATTTGATTGTAAATTAATTAGACCACCTACAGTAACAATAACATAATCAAATATGGGAATTAAGTTGTGATCAATAGTGGCATGGGGTACACACACACATGTGGAATTCTCTAAATCGACAAATTAACCTTTCAACATGTATGCGAAGTGCAGCTATATGTCTTGAAGACTTGACCTCTGCATAAGTCATAGGCTGATCTGAATAAACACAGGTAGGCGTACAATCTTGCAGCTTTTCGCCTCAATTAAATCAGAAATATTCTTGAAACCTCCATCGGCCATCACATCTAAATTGGGTAATAGATGATCTAAAAAACCAGACTCTTGTACAACTATGGCATCTGAAGTACGTCCACCATAGCCTTTGGAAACAAAGGTGACGATACCATCAGGGGTGCATGATACAAGATACTTAAAGGTATTACACTTTTTGTAATCTGACCATGTTAACCCCAGATTGCGAGTCAGACGGCTTCTCAATTTGGATTTCAAAACAGTCTATTATACATTGGGTATTAGCATAGCGGGCACGAAATGCTATGGGCAAACATTGCTGTATTATTTCAGCATCAGACATAAAAATCACGTTTTAAAGGACAGATGCAAGGGAAAACAATGTTTTATGAAAAATTCTGGCTACGTTGCTGGTGGACATGCCAAAAAGCATGGCTAGATAGGCATAAGATTCATTTTGACGCATTTTTTTTTAATGTGATCATCACATTGATAGCTGGGCAATTTAACTTGGCAGCCAAGAAATCAACAATAAAACTTATTTTCTTAGGAATCCCAAGGCACATCAAGGTTTCTTTCCTCACGGATCTCACCATGCATGGTTGGTTGGTTGGTTTGTTAGGGTTTACTGGCGCAAGGGCAACACGAGGGCCATGCTGCGCCGAACCAACGGTTAGTTCCACTTAATAAAATAGTTAAAATATGAAAGCTTTCATTCGTAAAAAAAATTACAAAAATGGTTCAAATAAGCATAATTAGCATAAAAGAAATATAATTCAAATCTTTAAATAAGGTTATAAAATCCGATTTCTAATAAAAACTTAAAAAGATTACAATGAGGAGGTGAATCTAAGAGAGTTGACAATGGTGGATGAACTGAATTAAAAAGGCGAAGTCGTGAGGAGTTAAAAACAGGACATTCTGACAAAATGTGTATAACAGTAAAAGCAACACCACAGTTGGTGCATGTGGGGGGACCTTCTGCCAGCAGAAGGTGCACATGGGTAAAACGAGTGTGGCCGATGCGAAGTCTATTTAAAAGCACTTCTCTCTTCCTATTTGGTTGAGAGAAGGCGTATCCAGATATGGTAGGCTGTAAAGAGTGCAATTTATTGTTAATCTCTGCATCCCACATGGCCTGCCATGAGAGAGAGAGCGCATTTTCGCAGACCTTTAAAGCATCGCTGAGACATAACAAATTTTTGCTCGCCCCATTGACATTTCGAGCGATATCATCAGCTCGCTCGTTTCCCATGATCCCCACATGACCCGGGATCCAACAAAACATAATTCTAAAACCTTTGGCTAAAAGATGAGCATGAATGTTTAAAATTTCAATAATAATAGGATGAGTTTGAGACAATGGGTTACCAAGAGCTTCAAGACAACTTCTAGAGTCGGTGTATATTATCCACAAGTTGTCTTGTTCTCCAGATATGTGGCGCAGAGCCAGGAGAATGGCCTGGGACTCAGCTGTGAAAACCGAGCTGTATGGGTTTAGCTCAATGGACAAGATGGTGTTGTCCGAAACAGCAGCAGACCCAACGTGACCTTGGCTCTTGGATCCATCAGTAAAGAAAGGTTTAAAATGTGAGAAATGATTACGATGATAAAAAAAGAGAGTAGTAAAAACAACAGAAGGAGTTTCGGTTTTCTTAAAATTTGAAAATAAGTTTAAAATGGTTACTTCGTATTGATACCATGGTGGCAAAGTAGAGCTGTTAGGACAAACTCTAAGGTTGTCCAAGTCATAGCAAGATAAAATCTTTTGCATTCTTAATGAAAATGATGGTATGGATGATGGTCTAGCGATGAAAAGTCGTTGGTGTGAAGGATAAAAAATATGATCTAAAATTGGGTGAGATAAATTACACTGAATTTTAAAAAATAGCTTTAAGCACAATCTATCACGTCTCAGAGTCAGAGGAGGTTCCATACATGTTACAAAGAGGCTCGGACACGGTGATGTACGGAAAGCTCCGGAAGAAATTCGTAGCCCGTGATGGTGGATCGGGTCAAGGAGCTTCAAAGCTGATTTTGTAGCCGAACCGTACACCACCGAACCATAGTCAAGCTTGGAACGTACAAGGCATCTGTAGATTTTTAACATGGAGAGAGTGTCTGCTCCCCAGGAAGTGTTTGAGAGAACCTTCAAGAGATTTAGCGTTTTATTGCACTTCAATTTAAGTAGTTTTATATGTGGCAGGAAAGTGAGCTTAGGGTCAAAAAGAACTCCGAGAAATTTAACTTCCGATACTATTGGTATCTTGTTTCCATTTAAAAATACTTCGGGTTCGTTATGCAGCTCACGTTTCCTGCAAAAGTGCATGGCAACGGTCTTTTCTGTCGAAAACGCAAATCCATTCTTATTTGTCCAATCAGTGATTTTTCTGATGGCAAGTTGAAGTTGTCTCTCGATTAGTGACATGTTTGTTGAGGCGCACGATATTTGAAAATCATCAACGAATAAGGTCCCAGACACTGCAGGTGGGAGGCAGGTCAAAATTTCGTTGATCTTGATGATGAAAAGTGCGCAACTCAACACACTTCCCTGGGGGACACCTTGCTCTTGAATGAACTCATCTGAAAGGGTTGAGTGTAGACGTACTTGGAAAATTCTTTTCTGCAAGAAGTTTTGGATAAAATTAGGTAAATTTCCCCGGAGCCCTATATTGTATAGGTCTCTGAGGATACCATACCTCCAAGCACGATCGTAAGCTTTTTCCATGTCAAAAAACACAGATACCAAATGGTTCCTCTTGACAAAAGCTTCTCGAACTGATGTTTCGAGAAGCAAAAGGTTATCAATCGTACTCCTTCCACGACGAAACCCACTCTGAAACTGAGAGAGATGATTGTTAACTTCAAGAAAATAAAAAAGTCGGGCATTAACCATTTTTTCCAGAAGTTTGCAGAAACAACTGGTCAATGCAATGGGGCGGTAGCTGGAGGGATTCTTGGGGTCTTTGTTAGGCTTGACAATAGGGATAATAAGGGCTCGTTGCCACGTTGCAGGAAATGTATTTTCTTGCCAAATACGATTAAATAATCGCAAGATACATTTGAGCTGAAGCGGCAGCAGATGCTTAATCATGCTATAATGGATTTCGTCGGGCCCAACAGCAGAGCTGTGGGCGCCAGACAAGGCTTTAAGTAACTCTGGCATAGTGAAATTACCATTATAGCTTTCCGTACCAGCAGAAGAAAAATTTAATGTCTTTCGCTCAGCTCCAAGCCTGAACGAGGCAAACGGCTCTTTATAACTAGCATTGCTTGATACTCCAGCAAAAGCGTTACCAAGAGTATTTGCAATGTCTTTAGGGTCTGAAACAATCCCGTGGTTTACCTCTAGGATGGAAATAGAGTAACTGGGATATCGGCCTTTGATCTTATTCACCTTGTTCCAGACCCTTTTCGAAGATGTCGAGGATGTAATAGTACTGACATACTTCTGCCAAGAATCCCTCTGGCTTCGTCGGCGTACTCTACGAGCATCGGCCCGGCAACGCTTAAAACAAATGAGGTTGGCTTCTGTGGGGTTCCGTCGAAATGTACCCCAAGCTTTCCTCTGTTTTTTATGCGACATCCTACAATCGTGGTTCCACCACGGTTTTGGTAATTTTGGTAGATTTGGGGATGGAATAGCGAGCAGCATCCAAAATGGCCTGAGTAACAGATTTTACAGCCTCATCGATGTCATCTTGGTTCACCAACTCATCTGACAAATGGACAGAAAGAGAAAATAGATCCCAATCCGCCTCTTCAAATTTGAATCGTGGTGGGCGGTTAACAGGAGCTATTACGTTGTCTTCATATGATAGTCTAATGGGAAAATGGTCGCTGTGAAAAGGATCTTCTCCGACATGAAAGTTCCATAGAAATAAAAGAGATGGTGAACACAAGACAAGATCGATAGCGTGAAATGTCCTCGATGGGGCGTGGAAGTACGTGTCTTCTCCATTGTTGAGAAGGCACAAGTTTTTATCTTGCAATAATTTTTCTATCTGTCTTCCACGGGTGTTAATGTCAGTACTACCCCAAAGAGGATTATGGCCATTGAAATCTCCCATGATGATAAAAGGAGATGGAAGCTGCTCGCACAGCCTGTTTAGTTCTGCTTGCTGAATACTATCATTAGGAGGTAAATAAATTGAGCACACGGTGATTAAAGTCTTCAGAGCGACTCTTATGGCAACAGCTTGTAAATTAGTATCGAGCTGCAGCGGCGTAAAAGGAGTGCCGTTAGAAATAAAAATAGCTACTCCGCCGCTGGCTCTATCACCGCTAGTGCAGTCCTTTCGAAGGGGACTGTACCCCCTAATGAGAGAACTCTGAAAGGATTTTAAAAGAGTCTCTTGTAGACAGAAGCAGACAGGTCGGTAGTCATCGATAAGATGTTTAATATCCACCGAGTTGTGGTGGAATCCACGACAGTTCCATGATAACAGATGGAATTTTATGTAGGATGGTTAGCAGTTCGCCGCTCATTGGACCTCCTCCTTGGATGGAGATGAGGAGGGGTCTCAAGGCCGATCTCGGTGTCCATTTCTCCGGACTCTGAGAGGCCTGATATAAAGTCTTCTTCCTCTGATGATTTCTTTAATGTCTTAACTTTTTTTTGTATTCCAAATTTTTTACTTTGGATTTTTTGTTTTAGAGTTTTTCCAGGTTTCGTATGTGTTTTGCTAGGTTCCAGTTTGTTTTGGGTTTGTGTTATTGAGTTGACTTTTTTGCCGGGCTGGGTTTGTTTTTTGGAGCTACCAGCACTACTGGCATTCAGATGAGACACTAAATACTGATATAGTTGCTCATTTGACAGAATGCTAGGAGGAAGAGATATATCAGTTTGAGTGGTGGTTGATTTTATTTCATTTTTTTTTAAAACATTAGCATAGGTGGTGGTTGGATTAGAGATTTTATAGAGATTTCTAGCTTCGGGGTAAGTTACATTATTTTTTACTTTAATTTCTTGGATATTTTTCTCTTCTTTCCATTTGGGACACTCTCTGGAAAATGATGAATGTTTTCCCGGACAATTAACGCAGGTGGGTTCAGCTTTACAACCATCACTGGGATGTTCCGAGCTTCCACACACTGCGCAAATGTCTATCTTGCTTCTGCAAGTATTCTTAGAGTGCCCAAATTTCTGACACTTAAAACATCGCAGAGGATTAGGGATAAAAGGACGAACAGGACAATTCAGGTAACCCGCTATTATTCGATTAGGAAGTTTTGGTGTGTTGAAAGTTAGTATGATATGTTTGGTTTTAATTATTTTATTGTCTCTTTTTATGGTTATTCTACGTGCATCTATGACTCCTTGGGGTGACAGTTCTTGGATTAATTCATCTTTTTCTATATCTATGAGGTCGGTTTCTGAAATCACACCTTGTGAGGAATTAAGGCCTTTATGTGGAGTGGTTGTAATTTTAAAGTTACCTATAGTTGTAGCGGAAAGTAGGGCACGGGTCTGTTTTGTATCTATTGTTTCAATTAAGAAGTCACCTGAACGTAGTTTTTTTATGGTCCTGGGTTCACCACCACATATTCCCTTTATCCCTTTCTGGATGAAAAAGGGGGACATTTTGCCTAGTTCATCTGTGTCAGAATGAATTACTAAAAAGAGAGGTTCGTCGTATGCTGGTGTTTGTTTTTTATTAGTTGGGTTTTCAATAGTCTCAATAGCACGTTTAACAGAAATTGTTTGCAACTGTTGGGGATTTAGGCCTCCCGTGGGGCTGAAGAGAGAAGAAGCCATCATAAAAAAGAATTAAACAAAAATTCGGATGCTAGATTCCCACCCACCATGGAGTCCACGATATCGGGGATAGTGCATACCGGCAAGCAACAAAAATAAAGAAAATAAAGAAATAGCAACTAAACTGTTACGCACGGCATATCACTATCGGGTTATCTAGCGTCTATACGCGAACGACTCATCCCTGTAGAAGCCTCCACCCTTAACGAGGTTCCCAGCAAATGAGTCGGACGCTTGATCCCTAGCCGCCGACGAAGTCGGACGACCAGCCGATTGATACACACGGGACCAATGTGCACCTCCCGTTTATCTGAAGCAAGGGCCAAAGTAGTGTATTGGGACAGTGTGTCGCCCCTCAACTACCAGGATCCCCCTTTCCAGGGACACGGGTCTCCACGCACGGCAAACACGTGGGTGATATAATCCCCGAGAGAAGCTGATGGCAACAGAGCGGCACAAAGCTTCTCAAGGGGAGCCCTCACCTCTAAAGAGGTAACCACAACGAGGGAAGAAAGAAGTCAAACAATAAATGCAAAACCAAAACGAGAAGGTAAAACAGAGGGAGGGATAGATCACTGGGGCACCCCGGGGTTGTGAAACCCGTATTTACTTATAGAAAGTAAACCCCCTGAGGGGCTCACCATGCATGCCTTCATCTGCATGTTTTTTTCCTTGTCTCCATCTTCTTCCGGCTTGTAATCGGACCCAGGATCCTTGTCATATAAGACAGGTTCTCTCCTTCTCTGAAGATTCATAGGGCTCAGGGTGGACTGTGACCTTTTCTGGCAAAGGACCAGGGGCAGCATTCTTCATTTCTAAAGGTGTGCTACATACCACCTCCACTGCTTTAATCTGTTGTGTGTTTGTGCCTTTCGAGCGGTCGCGAGGTTGCGGGTTCGAGTCCCGCGTAGGCATGGGTGTTTGTAAATGTATGTTGGCTTGTCTAATGACGAAAGTTTCGGCGCATTATAGCCCTCGTGTTGCTGATGGCGCCAGATAATCTGAATACAACCAACCAACCAAGCCTTTCGAGCGGTGGGGCACACGATATTGTGTCCCCTTATCGAAAGAAGGGGCACCTCAACAATTTCGATATCTGGGACGCGCAAATCGTTGACATCCGAGAAGGTAGAGGGCTGGTGAAGCATGTCCTGTATCATGCGAACTCACAGCCTTTTTGCAGCTCTTTCAGTAGATGGAGCTACTTTCATCTGCTTCTGGCGTTCAAATTTGTGACGCAGGACACCATTCCTCAGACGCACTCTTGCTCCTTGGAGTTTCACTCTAACATAATTTTCTACGTCCTTTCCCATCTGTGAAAAAAAATTTAATTCATAAAAATAATGTATACTGTTGCAATTGAAATCAACAGAAAATAAATGCTAATCAAAAACAGGCAGATCATAATCCATCAAAAACAGGTTCTAACTTTAGTTAAAATATTAATGTAATAATCTGATGCCTGATAGCACTCTCAAAACGGTCTAATAGAAAACAGTGTTTTGTTTATTTTGATATAGATAGAACAAAGCTATGAAATATCGCGGTGGACTGATAATGCTGTATCACACAATAGCAATGTTTCCAACAATGAGAACGTTATTAAAAGTGCATTATTATCGTTAATAAATGATAAAAAGTAGAAAAGAAATACTAGTACTTACATCAAAATGGTCTTCACAAACATGTCGAACGGATTGTTCTGATAACGGCTGGCCGACCAAACGGTATAGTGGTTAGCGTGCTAGCTTCTAAACCGCGAGGTTGCGGGTTCGAGTCCCGTGTTAGGCATGGGTGTTTGTAAATGTATGTTGGCTTGTCTAATGACGAATGTTTCGGCGCGTTATAGCACTCGTGTTGCTGACGGCGCCAGATAATCTGAAAACAACCAACCAACTGATAACGGCTGATTTTTCTTCGCATCTCTATTCATTGCGATACACCAACTCTTTCTCACATGTTTCTTTCTGGGCACATCAACGAACATTTTATTAGGTGTCGACGATGTCTTACTTAAGCACTTCGGAACTATACACTATTTGTAGTGATTAGACATCTTTTGTAACGAAAATATCAAAAAGCAACCATCAATGAAGGAAAGCTACGAAACGATGCAAGAAACGCCAGTTTGTTTACAAATGAAAGACACTATTGACGTCACTCGGCAGAATATCACGTGACTTCCTGTTTCAACTTGATATCAAAACTAGCTATTTTAAAATTTAAATTAAAAATTAACGAAGTCTCAGAAAAATTTAAGAATTGGTTTTTATTAGTTTTGAGACTATTTGCAGTCGATTTCAAGCAAGGAAAAAAAAAGAAAAAATACTGTAATTCCCTATTCTATCGTAAGAAGTAGATACAAAGACCCTCAATATGCAATCAAAATATGCAATCAAAATATGCCCTCAATTTCTGGGTTTGCTCCAACCCAGCTATCTCGGAAAAGGGAAGTGCTCCTGTCGCGTCTAAGAATCGGCCACACTCGTTTCACCCACGTACATCTTCTGCTGGCAGAAGATGCCCCCACATGCAGTTCCTGTGGTGATGTTTTTACTGTCCTCCATATTTTATCAGATTGTCCAGTTTTTAATTCTATGCGAATGCATTTTTTTAATTCAAATCAGCCATCACTCTCATCACTTTTAAATTCACCCCCTCATGCGAATCTGTTTAGCTTTTTAAATCAAATCTCATTTTATCACCTTATTTAAGACGTTTAGTATCTACATTAAATGTTTTTTTTTTTAGCAATTTGCCAATGATGTGTTTTCAATGATGTATCATCCCTTTGTTTGTATTTTAATTATTGTTTCAAAAATGGTTACTCTGATGGCGCAGTTTGGCCCTTGTGTTGCCCTTGCGCCAAATAAATTCTAAACACAACCAACCAACCAACCCTTACACAGCATTAACTTTGGGGAACATAAAAATGGGACCCTCTATTTTATACCACTATAATTTAATTACATTTTTTTTTGTTTACTCCAAATTATATGCTTCAAAGTGTTACTTTTTCCCCCAGATATGTGATGCTGATATGAGGATACTAAACGTTAATGCAAAGTTTCCTGGCAGCACCCATGACGCCTTCATTTGGAGGAACATTGCTGTGCGTATATTTTTTCAAGAATATCATGCATCAAGTTCATGGCTATTGGGAAGGCTACATTTTTTTTGTTACCTCTACATGCATAGGCACTTATTTATACAGCTATTTTTAACTCTAATGGATAATTACTAGACAGAGTTTATGAAACTTTACCAAACTTTTACTCATGCTTCTACTTTTTTCATGGGTCCTGATCCATCTAAATTTAGCAACTCGGTCCATCTGGCTTGTTTCACGTGTTTAGGAAATAGAACGTCAATTTTTTCCACTCAGCAGCTTTGGGTGCTGTTCCATGAAAGTCAACATCGTTTCGTACTGACTAAACGAAGTTTTCTTGCCAACAACTTTCTTGGAAGCCATTTCTTGCAACATCACGAGGAGAGGACGAGTTCCACAAAAAAAAGTATAAACATTGAAGTCAAAACAGCAAATGGTTCTGAAAACTCTACTGCGCATTCCTAACCGCGCAGTTTTCAGCGGAGGAAGTGCGTCATTCTTCGATTTCGGGAAAAACTGAGGTCAGAATCACTCCTTATCTACTGAACGAGAAATGACCCGATTCCGAGAGATTTGGTCACGATTTTTTTCCCGATTCGATCGGAGGTGAGAATCAGGCTCATTCTGTTAACCCGTTTAGTATTTTATTTCCTTTGGTTGGTTTAAATATGTTGGCTTTATTTCGTCTTGCCTATCTTTTTTTCATACTTTTGTGTTTGACATTTGAAATTGATTTATAATTTGTATTTCTTTTGTTTTGTCATCTTGCTGACCTGCACGTTTGCCGTGTGCGAATGCAGGAAAATGGGATCCTGGGGATCCTGCGGCGTATATGGGAGGCAGAGTATATCCCGACTCTGTCAATCGGCTGGTGGTACCAGGATCTCCGGGTTGCTGACTGCTAAAGGGTTAGGACTGAGCGGTCGAGGTGCCAAATGGTAATTGGCCCGGCGGAGCCACGCCTTGCATACTTTGAACGACCTCGTCGTATTACCCTCTAGCAAGCCTGGTTGCTCCCCCCCCCGGGGGGGGGGAGGCACTTTCTTTAAGTGTTCACGGATATCGCAATCCCGGGGTCCCATCGATCTTTTTTATTTCACCTTCTCTCCCACTTTTTCTTTTTTTCTAACCCAAATTAGTTATAAAAATACAAAATGTTTTTTTTTTAAAAAATGTATATAAAAATTGGAAAAGGGGGGGGGGGGGGGAAATGAATTAACCATATTTAAGTTTAACAAGTTGGGCATCTTTATATTTTGGTTTCAATTTTACTACTACACCTTTCTTGTAAAATTATGATTTGCTGGGAGATTCTTCTTTTAGCACAGTGGCCGTTTTTTCTCTTTAGTTTTAAAAGCTTGCGAATCATCCAGGCCGATCCTGTGTCCTGGACTTCCTGCTCTATGGGTCATAGTACCACTCTTCGGCCTCTACCGTAAGGTATACCGTTTGGGCTCGGAAGCTGATTCATGTGGGTCGGTCAGGGGACGGGAAGAGCTGCGTGGATCACAAGTATTGGCTTTCAGATGCGCTCTTGCCTTAAAGCGATTCCAGAGGTTTGTGTCCCACAGTTGCGTTTGGCTGGATATAAGGGGACATGGGCCATAACGAGAAATCCTCCTGGGTTTTACCTGGGACAGTGTACCTGGTGCACGTTATGACGATCTCCCCTTTATCCAGTGCACGAAGAACACCGGCGGTTCCACTTGGCACGTTAGAAAAGTGTGGAAAGACGGGGTCTGGCGGGGGCCCCGATCTGACTGGAAGGAATCCGTGTTTCTATTTATGGTTATGGCTAATATATTTGAGAATCCGAGTTTGCCCAAGGGCAAGAATTCTCAAAGCGATATTGCTAGAGCCATGGATGTTAATCCTATATCCAATTCATTCTTACCTACCCAACAGTCTGATAATTCACCTACAAAAAGCAGTGTCTCCTGGGCAGATCAGGTTGACAATCATAATAACCGTTTCTTTGTTATCCATCGTACAGAAGGCTCATTCCAAACAGTTTCTCCTTTTTTGATTCAAAAAACATTACAAGCTTTGGTCGGAACTGTTAAAGCAGTAAAAAAAGTTAGATCTGGTGACCTTCTCGTTGAAGTTGCTAACACCCAGCAGGCGAACAACATCATGAAAATAACATCTTTTGGTAGCCTCGCTGTGAGTGTATCAGCCCACAAGACCCTGAACATTTCTCGAGGAGTAATTTCTGAGCCAGACTTACAATATATTTCAGAAAACGAAATTTTAGATAATCTGCGTGATCAGAATGTAGTTTCTATATCTCGAATAACTTTTCGAAAAGATGGTGAAATTCTCCCAACAAGGCACTTGATTCTATCTTTTAATTCCCGACTATACCGACTCACATCACTGCTGGCTATCTCCGATGTCCTGTAAGACCATATATACCAAACCCCTTGAGATGCTTTCAATGCCAACGATACGGGCACTCCAGACATGCATGTCGGCGTAGAGTTTCTACGTGTGCTCGCTGCGGCATTGATGGACATGATAGTGATGACTGCTCCACAGATCCAAAATGCGTGAACTGCCAGGGACCCCATCCTGCCTATTCACGTTCATGTTCAGAATTCAAAAAAGAAAAAGAGATACAAACGGTGCGAGTTAATAACAACATATCCTATCCTGAAGCACGGAAATTGGTAGAAACCCGAATTCCACGTGCAGGTGTGACATTCGCATCTGCAGTAAATCCAATCATCAAAATGAAAACCATCAGTACTCAAACCGAAGAAATTACAGCAATAGTCGAACATTCGACGACACAAAACCGAGCAACAAGTATTTCGAAAGTTATCATTCCCCCTAAATTTCAACAAACAAAAATTCCTCAAGGTAACCAAACAAAAGTGCAAACAGTTCAATCTAGTTCCAATAATCAAGCAATGAGACTAGCTCCTAACAAAAAGACTGAACATACCCTCAAACTAAATCCTCCTGGGAAAAAACAAAAAGCTAACCCTCAAGATCAAGAAATAAAAAATCAACCCCAAATATCACTGCAAACTAAAGTAACCTTACCAATAGATACTGAACTAGATCTCCATCCATCATCTGATGATTCGATTGGTGGGATGGAAACAGAGGATTTCGATATGCGGGCTGCCTTTTTTAAAAAAGGGCGCAAATTCAAAAACAAAACCAAATAATGGCCATTAATCTTATATCCTGGAATTGTCATGGCTATCGACGTCACACTGATGATATAAAAAATCTAATAAATACATATCAACCCGTGTCCATTGGATTACAAGAAACTTTTTTGTCACCAGCAATAGATACTAGAATTAAACAGTATAATTTTACAAGGAAGGACAATATAAACAAGTCATGCTATGGGTGGAGTAGCTTTAATGCACTCTAGCGTTTATGCCTCTAGACCCATAGTACTAAACACTCCTTTGCAAGCAGTTTCCATTCAGGTTCAGATAAAGTTTTTAATTACTATATGTTCTCTATTCCTTCCTCCGTCTGAACCAATTCGTCAGTGTGACCTCGATGAGCTTGTGGATCAGCTACCAACACCCTACATAATCTTGGGTGATTGGAATGGCCACAACATTCTTTGGGGCAGTCGTGATAACAACGCTAGAGGACTACAAATAGAAAAACTTATAAATGACAATGACCTCTGCCTTTTTAACGACTCTAGCAATACATACTTTCATGCTCCATCTCGTACTTTTCATACATTAGATCTTGCCATTTGTTCTCCGTCACTTTTTACGAAATTTAATTTTAAAGTTGACAAGGATCTGCACAATAGCGATCATTTTCCCATTGTTCTGACTTATTCTAGTAATGATGTTACTTTTCCGACACGCCCAATACATTTTATATTTGACAAAGCCAATTGGCCACTATTTGAGATTAATTCTCAAATAACTTCGGACATGGTTGACTTGCCAGATATCGATGCATCGGTTGAAGCAGTCACCAATTGTATTGTGGAAGCTGCTGACATGGCGATCCCAAAAACATCTGGGAAGCTCCCTAAACTGTGGAAGCCATGGTGGAATGATAAGTGTGCTGAAGCGATTAAAGCCCAAGGGAAGGCTTGGGGCAGGTTCCGTCGTTACCCAACCCAAGTTAATATGTTATCTTTCAGGCAGGCCAAAGCTATTGCCCGACGTGTACGGCGGCAAAGTCAAAAACAATCTTGGACAAATTATGTTTCTAGTATAACAGGACACGTTTCTTCGAAAACTGTATGGAACAAAGTAAAAAAAATAAGTGGTAGTTACCAAAACCAATTTCATTTTTAAATAATAATGGACAGTTCATAACGGATGCAAAAACCATAGCCAATACACTGGGAGAAGCATTTGCCAAGGTATCTAGTGAGGATTCATATTCACAAGATTTTATAAATTTTAAAAGTCTTGAAAAACAAAAGACGTTGGATTTCCGGGAGTCTACACCAGGAAATTATAACAGCAATTTTAAATTCCATGAACTCATTTGCGCATTAAAAAAATCTCATCCCACTTCTTCTGGTGCGGATAAGATTCATTACCATATGTTGGCTCATTTGAGCGAGGCTTCATTGCATTCCATCTTGCTTTTATTTAATCGAATTTGGCATGACAAGGAATTTCCCACTGCATGGACAAAGGCTATTATTGTCCCCATTCCTAAAACAGGAAAAGACCCTCAACAGCCTACTAACTATCGCCCTATTGCTCTAACAAGTTGTCTCTGTAAACTGATGGAAAGAATGGTTAATGCTAGGCTGCTTCATGTTTTGGAAGAAAAGAACTGGTTCTCCCCCTTTCAGAGTGGCTTCAGACGCGGGAGAAGTACCTTGGATAATATTTTAAAATTAGAAACCTCCATCCGTGAAGCATTTGTTTGTAATAAGCATTTAATTTCAGTTTTCTTTGATATGGAAAAGGCTTATGATAGGACTTGGAGGTATGGAATAATGAAGGATATCCACGGAATAGGTCTTCGTGGCAACCTTCCCATATTTCTACAGAATTTTTTAAAAACTATACTTTTCCAAGTTCGCATTGGTAATGTACTTTCAGAGGATTTTATTCAAGACGAAGGCGTTCCTCAAGGAAGCGTCCTTAGTGTAATTTTATTCATCATCAAAATAAATGGAATTATTCATCAACTCCCACCATATGTTCATGGTTCATTGTTTGTTGATGATTTTCAGATTCATTGTGCTGGTGAAGACATGGATTTTATTAAAAGACAACTGCAACTTGCAATAACTAATATTACTAACTGGACTAAGCGGAATGGCTTTGTTATCTCCACAGAGAAAACTGTTGGTGTCCATTTTTGTCGTAGACGAGGATTACATCCAGATCCTAATATTTTACTAGACTCCCGTACCATACCTATAGTTAAAGAGGCTAAATTTTTGGGGTTGGTGCTTGACTCGAAGCTGAATTTTAAACCGCATATTGACGTATTAAAAAGGAAATGTCACCAATCTTTAAATATACTAAAAGTGTTAACGCATACTTCCTGGGGAGCTGATCGAAAGGCCATGATGCGAATTTATAGAGCATTGGTGCGTTCGAAGCTTGATTATGGTTGCGAAATTTATGGCTCCACTTGCAAGACATATTTAAAACCTCTCGATGCAGTGCATCACCAAGGCGTTCGTATTTGTTCTGGAGCTTTTAGGACGTCCCCAGTAGATAGTTTACTATCATTAGCATTTGAACCCTCATTGGAGTCTAGACGACAGAGACTTTCTCTTAATTATTTCTACAAGATTAAAAGTAATCAATCTCATCCAATGCTTAACAAAGTTATCAATCCTGTTTACAGCACTTTATTTTCTAATAAACAGTCGTACATTCCAACTTTTGCTTTTAGAATAGGGGAAATTTTAAGCTTTTATGATATTGAGGACTTTCCTGTTCTTTGCAGAGGAGATATACCTCCACCTTGGACTGAAACCAATTTAAATTTTGTTCATGATTTTGATCATTTGCACAAACCATCTACCCCACATTACATCTTTACTCAGCTTTTTTATTTTCATAGACAATGTTACAAAGACTACTGCGCAGTTTTTACGGATGGATCCAAATCCAATGATTACGTTGGTGCAGCTGCTGTTTTTATCAATCAAACAATCACAAAGAGACTTCATGCCTTTTGCTCTGTATTTACCTCAGAAATTTATGCAATAAATATGGCATTGATGACAATTTTTAATTTCACAAGTAAAAAATTCATTATTTATACGGATTCTAGGAGTTGCATTGAGGCCTTACAAAAGATATCTTTTGAGAGCCATCCCTTGGTATTACATACTGTAGAGTTGTGGGCGAATCTCAAACAGCGATCAGTTGAGGTTTCTTTTTGTTGGATACCGGGCCATGTTGGCATACATGGAAATGATCTCGCTGACTTAGCAGCGAAAAACATTCGCTTTGTATCAGACAAATTTGTCCCACTAAGTGATGCGAAACACGCAATAAAACAAACTCAAGAAAAGGAGTGGGAGCTGCAATGGAAGAAACAGATACATAATAAACTGCTTTCAATCAAACCATCCATTAAAACTTTTAAACCAACATTTTTAAACAGACACAAGGATGTTATTTTAACGAGACTTAGAATTGGTCATACACGCTTTACACACAAGTATCTTTTATGTAACGAACCAGCACCGACTTGCTCACAGTGTAGTTGCCTTTTATCTGTTAATCATATTTTATGTGTCTGTCCAAATTTTAATATTGCCGCATTTTGGTTATTTATATATGTGGCATTATAGCCGAGAGGTAGCGCATGAGGCTGGTGATCGATAGGTCGGTGGTTCGAATACCACCGGCACCCACTTTACTAAAATTTAATTTCTATTTATTTCTTGTTCCAGAAGAACCTTCTAGAACGTTCTATCATTTCCGGTACGACTTGTTTCCGGATGGATGTATTAGTGCTTCTATGCAAATCCAACTTTACTTGTTTCCGGTGAATGTTCTGGAACATTCGATCTGGCTTTATAAAAGAGTCACTCGAGTTGAGTGGGGCAGAGGATAGTTTCTTCGGTTACTGAACGTTGCTCTAGAATTCTTTCTAATAAATACTTACGAGACATAGCACCAACGTTGTATTTCTTGTGTACAGTTCGTTATACGTGACAGTTTGGTGGAGGTGCCGGGTAGTTTAACACAGGACCGGCAGAGGATGGCGGCTACGAAGGTATAGAAGGCGTTCTGTTGCCACTCTTCCAATGTTCTTATGGATAAGATGAGATCCAGAACAGCTCTTGCATCCCCCCGATCGTACTCTAGATCATCCTCTTCCTCTTCTTCATCCTCGTGTTGTCTGTGGCGGCCTCTTCTCTCTCTCACTCCGTCTTGGATTGCCCGTTCGGCGTTTTCCAGCCCTCCGTCTTCTTGGTTGTTCACGACTGCCTCCCTTCCCCTTGCGGCGATTTCCTGTCTGGCGGTTGCTCGTTCCTCAATGAGATGGTGTTGGACTCGTTGTTCGAGGAGCGTGATTCCAGCATTGTTGATGAGGTTTAGGTAACCCTCTGGGGGGGTGGGGTCGAAAGCATCATCAGGAAAGATGGCTTCGTGTGTTTCCGGGTCAACCAAGAACAGTGCCAGAGTCTTCACAGTTTCCACAATCTTATATATAGGACCTTGGCATAACATCAACATCATGTTTTCTCCTAGATGTATTTGGAGGGTGCGGTTGGCGGTAGGTCTATAGGGAAGAGGGACAGCATTCATTGCCTCATCTTCCCAGATGAAGCAGCCAATTCCCCCTGTCTTGGGGATGGGAAGATCTACATTGTCCAGGGTCACAGTCCCTGTTGGTACATACGCCCGGGCTCGCACGTTCGCTGCTGCCCTCCTCCTCCGATGTTGAGCTGTCCCTGCCCAACTTGGTCATCGGCGTTCTCGTTTTCGGGGTCCATCTTGAATCCTTAAGCCCAGTCTTTCCTAATGATTGCTTAATTGGATTGGTTTTACCTTCTTCTTTCTCTTCCATTCTGGAATTTACTTGATGACATAGTGCTAGTACATTCTGGATGTAAGATTGTGTGCTCTCACCCTGTTTCTGTGCTCGGCATTTAAGTAGGGCTTCTGCTTGTTGGACGTGATGCCTAGTGTCTCCAAATGCTTGTTTTAGTCCTTCTTGGAATTTTTCCCACGAACATAATTCATCCTCATTATTTTCAAACCATTGCTTTCATGTGCCATCAACCCTCCGACTGCCGCTAAGATGTCCGGGAATCATTTGGAAATCATAGTCGACAATACGCCAGTGACGGCACTTGTGGATTCTGGGGCCTCTTTTTCTGTCATATCTGAAAAATATCGCTGAAAACTTAGAAAAGTGCAATTGCCAACCACACGGCGAGTACTTCTTAAAGTAGCCAATGACTCTTATGTACAGCCGACTGGACGATGCATACTTCGCCTCGATATTAACGGTAGAGTGCAACCCTTTGAGTTCATTGTTATGCCGCAATGCAGCCATGATATAATCCTAGGTTGGGATTTCTTAGAAGCCTCTCAAGCAGTTATTGACTGTGGTCGTTCTGAACTGGTTCTTGAAGACGCCGTTCAAGAGACACTGGCGAACGAAGATTCCTGGCATTTATACGCTTTAGAAGATTATGTGGTACCTGGACGTTCTATTAAACGAGCTATGGTTCATGGTGCCCCAGCTAACGCGTCTCTTGACGTCATTGTAGAAGGTAAGAAAGACCTGGTTTTGAGCAAGGAAATAGCGATTCCTTCAACTATCATCACCCTTGACAACGGACGTGGAGAACTTTGGCTAGCAAACGGACATCACAAAGCTCGATCTATTCCCAAGGGAATGTGCATAGCTTCTGCTGAGCAACTGGGAAAAGGCAAACTAAACACGATTGCCGAGGCAGTGGCGCCCGTCAAATTGAGTAAAAGAACCGAATTGCTACCGATGGTCTGTGAACAGATGATAGATCCTGGTTTGAACCCCGAACAACATGGTGATCTGCTAAATTTGCTTCAAAAATATGGTAGCTCGTTTGACCAGAAGAAATTCGGAGCAAGCAAAGTCAACGTCAAACATCGAATTGTAACTGGAGAACACGAGCCGCTTCACCAAAGACCCTACAGAGTGTCGCCAACAGAACGCCGTCTCATACAGAACGAAGTTGAGAAGATGATGAACAGAGGAATCATTCAGCCTTCGGAAAGCCCATGGTCGTCCCCGGTCGTCTTGGTGAAAAAGAAAGACGGAAGTTGGCGTTTCTGCGTCGATTACCGCCGCCTCAATAAAATAACCAAGAAAGATGTCTACCCATTACCTCGAATTGATGACACGTTAGACTGTCTAAAAGGGGCTCATTTCTTCTCATCAATGGATTTGTACTCCGGCTATTGGCAGATTGAGGTAGACGATAGGGACCGTGAAAAGACGGCATTCGTCACCGGCGAAGGTCTGTACGAGTTCAGAGTCATGCCGTTTGGATTATGTAACGCGCCAGCGACCTTCGAACGGATGATGGATAATCTATTGCGTCACTTGAAGTGGTCAATCTGCCTATGCTACTTAGACGACATAGTAGTGTTTTCAGATACATTCGAGAGCCATCTAGACCGGTTAAATGTTGTCCTTCAGTGCATTCAAGACGCAGGTCTAATTCTTAATCCCAAGAAATGTCACTTTGGCGCAACACAAATCAAGATCTTAGGCCATCTCGTATCAAGCGAAGGAGTTAGACCCGATCCTGAAAAACTAACAGCCGTAAATAACTTTCCTGTGCCCAAGAACACTCACGATGTAAAAAGCTTTCTAGGATTATGTTATTCGATTGCTAACGCAAGCCGAAGAATCCAGGCAGCTGGCCAGACTTCGAACATCGGAGGCTCAAGAAAAGGATCGGCAAAGATACGATTCAAAGCACAGGCCAGTGCACTATGAATCAGGAGATCTCGTGTGGGTTTATACACCGGTACGTAAAGTGGGCTTGTCGGAAAAACTTCTCAAGAAGTACTTCGGTCCGTACCAGGTGAATCGAAGGTTGTCAGATGTCACCTACGAGGTACAAGATTTCGATCCAACGTCAAGAAGACGCAAACCAATCGACACCGTGCATGTCCTTCGAATGAAGCCTTATCACGATCCCGAGACTCAAGATGAATTCTTAAGAAACCATCCTACTGACTTTGAAGAGGATCATGTTCACCGCGGAAGAGATGAGGATACTTTCACTGACGAAATACCAGCCGCATACACTGGACCGATGACGAGAGCTCGGAAAAGACAAATTATAGCCGATAGATTACCGTAACAGCCGGACGCTGTTCTCTTAAGAAGGGAGCAATGCCGCATTTTGGTTATTTATACATGTGGCATTATAGCCGAGAGGTAGCGCATGAGGCTGGTGATCGATAGGTCGGTGGTTCGAATACCACCGGCACCCACTTTACTAAAATTTAATTTCTATTTATTTCTTGTTCCAGAAGAACCTTCTAGAACGTTCTATCATTTCCGGTACGACTTGTTTCCGGATGGATGTATTAGTGCTTCTATGCAAATCCAACTTTACTTGTTTCCGGTGAATGTTCTGGAACATTCGATCTGGCTTTATAAAAGAGTCACTCGAGTTGAGTGGGGCAGAGGATAGTTTCTTCGGTTACTGAACGTTGCTCTAGAATTCTTTCTAATAAATACTTACGAGACATAGCACCAACGTTGTATTTCTTGTGTACAGTTCGTTATACGTGACAATATATCTAGACTAAACCACTTTGGTACTACTGATTTAACATTAAAGGATTTACTATCAGACGAACCACATCCGAATTTGTTTTCGTTTCTGCATAACATTGGTTTTATTAACCTAATTTGACTTGTTTCTTTTTGAATAGATAATGCCTTTATAGAATCGTAAAAGACAATATGTTTGGCGCAGCTTAGCCAATCCTGGCTCTTGTGCCATTAAAATCCATACAACCAACCAACCAACCTCCTGGGTTTTGCCTTGGACAGTGCACCTGGTGCACGTTATGGCGATCTCCCCTTTATCCAGTGCACGAAGAACACCGACGTTTCCACATGGCACGTTAGAAAAGTGTGGAAAGACGGGGTCTGGCGGGGGCCCCGATCTGACTGGAAGGAATCCGTGTTTCTATTTATAATTTATGGTTATGGCTAATATATTTGAGAATCCGAGTTTGCCCAAGGGCCAGAATTCTCAAAGCGATATTGCTAGAACCATGGATGTTAATCCTATATCCAATTCAGTCTTACCTACCCAACAGTCTGATAATTCACCTACAGAAAGCAGTGTCTCCTGGGCAGATCAGATTGAGAATCATAATAACAGTTTCTTTGTTATCCATCGTACAGAAGGCTCATTCCAAACGGTTTCTCCTTTTTTGATTCAAAAAATATTGCAAGCTTTGTTCTTAAGAAATGCATTCTCTGATTTTAAATATAAGTTTGACTTATACTTACTTGAATGGACTACTCTTTCCGTTTAGTTGAAGGAGCTTGCCAGAGACCAGTACAAGGTCTGGGCGAAGGAGGGACCTATCCACACGTTGGTAAAGACCAAAAACAGTCCAGTTACTGTTGACACCCCTTTGATTTTAGAGAGGATACCGTCATGCCTTCGGGTGCGTAGGTGCATTGTGGGAAGACAAGACGAGATGACGTGCTGTAAGGTTTTGTTTGGGTGCGAGCAACGTCTACAGGTCTTGGGCTGGTCTTGGTCAAAAGATCTCGAGTTGACGGCCAGAGACTCCGTCTGGCCTTGTGGATCAATCTCCAGTCTGTGAAGCGGGTGTAGGTGTCGTCCCTCATGAAGTGGTTGCTGGCGTAGTGTGCTGCGCAGACTGTGATCGCTAGATCCTGTTGTGGGAGGGAGAAGAGTTGGTTAGAGAGTTCTTCTCTCTTTCTGGCTTGGAGGGAATTTGAATTGGATTAGTGCAATTTGCCGTTTGCGTTCTATTAAATAGAAACGAATATCTTTTCCAAGCAGGTGACGTTCCTTTGATTTGATTTTTAAATTACATCTATATTTTCTTTATATCTTCAGAAACTAATGCCATATCTGTATTTATAAATACTACTACTTTCTGTTAAATATATAAGAGAACATGTTGTATATTTGATTAATTTCCACTATATAAATTTTTCTACGCTTGGCTTTTAGTTTTTAAAGTTTCATCAATGGGCATGGGTATCTAATTATCCAAATTTAATTATCTTCAAATTTTAAATTAAAGAAACCACATTTCACTTTAAAAAAATTTATCATACCTAAAATTTATAATACCTTGGTTAATGGAACAACACGCTGACAGTTTAGGTTATATTAATAAAAAAAAAGATATACACTAAACAAATTGTTTAATTTACAAAACTATGCACTTAAATTATATAGGCTTAATAACAGTGCCCTAGTTATATGACGATGTTATAAAAAGATACCTGTCGATACAATTCAAACTTAAACTTGAGACTGTGCGAACTGAAATTTTTATCAAAGCTTGATGCTGAATTTATTTTTCTTGAAACTACCTTTGAGAATGTTTTTTGTTTGATTTTTTCAATTTCGTGCTATCTTTTGCCACTGAAGAAAAATCATAGCAATATCAAAAATCATTTAATCAATGTAATAAAACAAAAAAAAATAGCATAAAAACAGTTAGTGTAATAGAAAGATACGAAGCTAATCAAATTTCAAATTATTAGTTTTATATATAATGCATGTTAAGAAATAAGGTTTTTTTAAGTTTTTTTCAAATATTTTATGTGTATTCTTGGTCATTTAATCAATGCTTTCAAATAAAATGCATTCAACATACTTTTCTAATAGCGAGAAAAAATATGCTGACAAGTTTCTGCACATTTAAAGAAATGTAAAATATTTTCAATAGTAATTAAACAACATAATAAAAACAAGTACAATTAAATATATATATATATATATATATAAGTGGATTTTCCAATGGTAAGTAATGATAGATGCCAAGAAATCTAATATACATTCAAATGAAAATGTATTAAACACACAACTGATGGTAAAACAAATGTCTAATAAAGGTTTTTTTTTTTTTTTTATATATGTATATATATTAAAGTAAAAAATTAAATCTATCTAATTTTTCAGTCAACAGTATATTAATGCTATTAATTATAAATCAACATATTTAAGTAAATGTACTTTAAAACTAGTTTATTATTGATAAAAAATTATGAGTTAAAAATAGAAGACAACTAATATACGTTATGTTGGTTGGTTGTATTCAGATTATCTGGCGCCGTCAGCAACACGAGGGCTATAATGCGCCGAAACATTCGTCGTTAGACAAGCCAACATACATTTACAAACACCCATGCTAACACGGGACTCGAACCCGCAACCTAGCGGTCTAGAAGCTAGCACGCTAACCACTATACCGTTTGGTCGGCAATATACGTTATGTAATTATTACAATTGACATTAAAGAAAGGTATGCACAAACCTTAATAACTTTTTTTTTTAACAGTGAAACTGATAATTTCTGACTCGTATTTCTAATAATTATAAAGTATAATCCACTTCATTCTAATTTTGAAACATGAGATAAAGTCATCAAACATTTCTTTATGTTTTTGGTTGTATCGAACTCCTCCAATGCTCTTGAAATGCGTTTATCGATTTCAATATGTTTTTCGTCGTTTCTTTCCTTCAAGATTCATGTCATTTCTTTGCAGCAAGAATCCACAATACTCCGCTTCTTCTTTTAGCTTAAGGATGAGGTCTTTTAGCATTGGGTTTCGTTTCCTTACAATGATGTTCAGCCGATTGTTCCACCCTTCAACAGCATTATTAGGTCGGTGCTGTTGCTTATTGCAATTCCACATTTCTAAAGAAATATCATTCTCCAGCATCCATGTCCATTTCCAGCAACGAAATAATCGTAAAATTCACCTAATTTGGTATTGGATGGTGAATCCTCTTGAATGCAGAGCCACCCTTCTTCAACATCACTTAAAGGTAAGTATGCTAAACTTGCGCACATTCTAATATGAAGCCTAATATCTGCATCTTCTTTGTAGTCCTATTTCTTGAATATGACGCCACAAACACTGGTTAAAATGGTAGTTACATCCATTTACTGAGATTTCCGAAAATACGCCTTTAAGTGTTACAATGGAACTCTATTTAAAGTCCATTGTAACACATTCTGGATTCCAATTTACTTTATTCTTGAGCATCCGAAAAAGTTCTTTAAATGCCGATTTTTTTTGGCTGCATAACAAAGCAATCACAATCGGAATTATTTTTTCTCTCTGTGGATGTGCTGGTAAATAGCCGACTGCTGCTTTTAAAAGTGCCATCTGCAAAATAAGCTGTACAAGTTGCCATAACTTCAATGCCTTTCTTGCTGGAGAAAATTGGCAATCTTTCTTTCTTTTTGCTGTTGTACAACCGAAATTTCCCTCCATCTTCCGCCGACCAAACGGTATAGTGGTTAGTGTATTAGCTTCTAGACCGCGAGGTTGCGGGTTCGAGTTCCGTGTTGGCATGGGTGTTTGTAAATGTATGTTGGCTTGTCTAATGACGAATGTTTTGGCGCATTATAGCCCTCGTGTTGCTGACGGCGCCAGATAATCTGAATACAACCAATCCCTCCATCTTCCCCCATGTGTACAATATCCTCAGATATTTCAATTTCTTCAGCTGTGTTGGGCTCCGTGGATTTTCCCTTAGCTTTCCTCCTTATCCTCTTAAGGAATTTTGTATAGGATGTCAACAAAAAAGATATTCGCAACATATTCATATCCCTTAATAGCCGACCAAACGGTATAGTGGTTGTAAATAGTTTTAACTTGCACTAGGCATATTTCCAACAATAAAATTTTTCGCAATTTTAGTAATTTTAATCTAATAAAAGATGCTGAATTAGTGCAAAATAGGATCGAATGTGTCATTATATTTGCATTCTTCCTTACAATATTAATAAGCATAGATAAAACATTTTTATTATTAAACGGCGTGTTAAATAATTTAAAGAACAAATTCTTACTGCGAAATTTCCCCACCTCCTTACAATCAGTTTTTTAGAAAATATTTCGTAGTTTCCGATGAAATAAAAACATTTAAATATTTCTGAATAATTAATTAGTTTTACAATTAAATGTTAACTTTAAGACATACTGTACTTAAAAATTGCAGTTAGAAAATGTTGTGTTGTTTTTTCGATATACTCGTTCGAAAAAAAGTCTGCAAAATTGTAGTGGTCCAGATATTTTCTTTTATTTACACGCAGCACCACAAAAGTATGAATATACAAGTATTCATATCACTTTACACTGTACTCAATGGGAAACACCCCCCTCAGGGGGTTTACTTTCTATAAGTAAATACGGGCTTCACAACCCCGGGGCTCCCCAGTGATCTATCCCTCCTTCTGTTTTACCTTCTTTTTTGGGTTCTGTATTTATTGTTTGGCTTCTCTTCCTTCCCTCGTTGTGGTTACCTCTTCAGAGGTGAGGGCTCCCCTTGAGAAGCTTTGTGCCGCTCTGTTGCTATCAGCTTCTCTCGGGGATTATATCACCCACGTGTTTGCCGTGCGTGGAGACCCGTGTCTCTGGAAAGGGGGATCCTGGTAGTTGAGGGGCGACATACTGTCCCAATACACTACTTTGGCCCTTGCTTCAGATAAACGGGAGGTACACATTGGTCCCGTGTGTATCAATCGGCTGGTCGTCCGACTTCGTCGGCGGCTAGGGATCAAGCGTCCGGCTCGTCTGCTGGGAACCTCGTTAAGGGTGGAGGCTTCTTCAGGGACGAGTCGTTCGCGTATAGGCACTGGTTAACCCGATAGAGTCATGCTGTGCGTAACAGTTCTGTTGATATTTTGTTTTCTTTTATGATTTTTGTTGCTTGCCGGCAGGCTCTATCCCCGATAATGAGGACTCCATGGTGGGTGGGACTCTAGTGCCCGAATTTTTTATCCCTACTTTCATGGAAAGTAAATCTACTATTTTTTCTCCCCCTAGTGGGGAGCAACAAAGACAAGTCTCTTCATCACATCCAATTTCTCTGAAATTCTTTATTGTACATCGAGTGGAGGGTTCTTTCGAAAAGGTTTCTCCTCTTTTAATTGAGAAAGCTTTAAAATCGTTCGTTGGAGATACAGCTTCAGTAAAAAAACTGAAGTCTGGAGATCTGTTAGTGGAGGTCCGCAATGATCAACAAGCCAAGAGCATATTAAAAATCGACAATTTTGGAACATTCCCTGTAACTGTTACAGCTCATGGATCTCTTAATAAATCTCGTGGTGTTGTGTCCGAGTCGGACCTTTACCATACAGCGGAGGACGAGATTTTTGATCACCTACGTGATCAACACGTTTCGGCCGTCCACCGCATAACAATACGACGAGATGGGAATATCATCCCCACTAAGCATTTGATCCTAACTTTTGACTTACCCACTTTACCGTCGCACGTAAAAGCCGGATATCTGAATTGCAATGTTCGCCCGTATATTCCGAACCCTTTACGCTGTTTCAAGTGCCAGAAATTTGGTCACTCGCAAACAGCTTGCCATGGGAAAACGGAAATATGCGCACGTTGTGCAGGTATTGGACATGGTAGTGCTAACTGCAAAGCACCCGAGAAGTGTGTCAACTGTGATGGCACACATCCATCATATTCTCGATCATGTCCACAGTGGGTAAGAGAGAAAGAAATCCAGACAGTGCGAGTAAACCAAAATAAGTCGTATTTCGATGCTAAAAAAATTGTTGAATTGAGGACTCCACGTGTTGGTGTTGCTTATGCTGATGTTTTGAAAAAAACATTCAGCAGCAAAAGCACACAAACAGACTCTCCTGTATCATCTCTCATTAAATTACCTCAACGGTTATCTACAGAGGTTGTTCAACGACCAACGATTTTAAAGAAATCTTCTGCAAAATCCAAAGCTTTGCAGACATTGAAGCTTAAATCTGCAAAAGGGGGACCTTCTCGAGAGAAGCCCTCTAACCCTTTCAACATTCTTCGTTCTTTTAAGGATACGGATGTGGTGATGGTTGGTTGGTTGGTTGATTAGATTTTATGGCGCAAAAGCAACACAAGGGCTATGCTGCGCCAAACCCTCGTTAAAATATTTAAAACATCAAAGAAAGAACAATTAACAATTATAGGACAGTTATAAAAACTTTAAATCAAGTGATAAAATCCAATTGTATTTAAAAATGTAAAAAGATTTATATGTGGTGATGGACCTAAAAGTAATGACAATGATGGATGACTGGTGCAAAACAGTCGCAATCTGACTGGGTTAAAAACAGGGCAGTCAGTTAAAATGTGTTTAACAGAAAAAATAACATTGCATGTGGTACATGTGGGGGCACCCTCTGCCAGCAGAAGGTGAACATGGGTAAAACGAGTATGGCCAATACGTAGACGTGAAAGGAGAACCTGCCTCTTCCGGTTCGGAATAGTAAAATCAAAGCCGGACAAAGTTTTTTGTATGGAGTGCAGCTTGTTTGACTGCTCTGCATCCCACCTGGCCTGCCAGGATTGATACAGAGCCTCCTCGCATACTTTGTCGATGTCACTTGGACATAGTTTGTTGCTGAAATGGCCTTTTGCGTCCCGCGCAATTTTATCTGCTCTCTCGTTACCCATGATCCCCACATGGCCAGGGATCCAACAAAACAGAATAATAAAATCCAGTGCTGATAATCTGGAATGAATGTTTAAAATTTCAATGATATGGGGATGATTTTGACTCAATGGATTATTTAAAGCTTCAAGGCAGCTCTTTGAATCTGTGTAAATAATCCATTGCTTATACGATTGTTTGGATATGTGATGTATGGCCACGAAAATAGCATGGGACTCAGCGGTGAATACAGAACTGCAAGGATGCAGCTCGGTTGGTACGATGGCATTATCCAGTACCACAGCTGATCCCACATGGCCTTGACTTTTAGATCCATCAGTGTAAACGGGCTTAAAATGTGAAAAATGATTCCGATGATAGTTAAAAAGAGTTGAAAACACAACATCAGGTGTCTCACTCTTTGTAAAATTGGTAAAAATATTAATGTTAGTTATATGACAATGATTCCATGGTGGATGACTGTAAATGACAGGACGAACCCTGACATAGTTCAGGTCATAAAATGATAAAAGTTGTCTTATTCTGAATATAAAAGGGGGTATACATGAAGGACGCGCATTAAAAAGTCTCTCGTATAACGGATTAAAAGCGTGTTCTGCAAATGGATGACGAAGATTAGATTTTATTTTAAAAAACAATGATAAACAAAGTTTATCTCTTCTATGTTTCAGAGAAGGTTCCATGCAGAGCGCGTACAGGCTTTCGACTGGTGATGTACGGAAAGCTCCTGATGCAATCCTGAGACCCTGATGATGAACGGGGTCAAGGAGCGTCAAAGCCGATTTTCTGGCTGATCCGTACACCACCGAACCATAGTCTAATTTGGATCGAATAAGGCATCTGTATATCCTTAACATGGAGGTGGTGTCAGCACCCCAGGAAGTGTTGGAGAGCACCTTCAGAAGATTCAAAATTTTTATGCATTTTAATCTAAGGTATTTAATATGAGGCAGGAAAGTGAGCTTCGAGTCGAAGATTACACCCAAAAACTTATGTTCATCGACAATCGGTATCTCGACTCCATTCAGATATAATTCAGGATGCGGGTGAAGCCCACGTTTCCTGCAAAAATGCATTGCAACGGTCTTTTCAGGCGAGAAAGCAAAGCCGTTCTTGTTCGCCCAATCTGTGATTCTTCTGATGGCGAGTTGTAATTGCCTCTCAATAAGCGACATGTTTGTTGAGGCGCACGACATCTGAAAATCATCGACAAACAAAGTACCAGACACTGCAGGTGGTAGGCAGGTCAGAATGTCGTTGATCTTAATGATGAACAGTGCGCAACTCAACACACTTCCCTGGGGGACACCTTGCTCTTGAATGAATTCATCAGACAAGACTGAGTTTACTCGTACTTGGAATGTTCTTCGTTGGAGGAAGTTCTCAATAAATAATGGCATATTTCCTCGGAGCCCCATATTATGGAGGTCTCTGAGGATGCCGTATCTCCAAGTACGGTCATAAGCTTTCTCCATGTCAAAGAATACAGATACCTGATGATTCCTCTTGACAAAAGCCTCCCGAACTGACGTTTCGAGGAGGAGAAGATTGTCGATGGTACTACGCCCACGACGGAAGCCACTCTGAAACCTAGAGAGATAGTTGTTTGCTTCAAGATAAAAAAGAAGTCTAGCATTAACCATTTTCTCTAGGAGCTTGCAAAAGCAGCTGGTTAATGCTATAGGACGATAGCTTGAAGGATTCTTGGGATCTTTGCCAGGTTTAACTATTGGTATTACTAGAGCTCGTTGCCATGAGGTGGGAAAACTATTTTCCCGCCAAATACGGTTGAATAGTTTCAGTATAAGCCTGAGCTGGAGTGGATGCAGATGTTTCAGCATAAAGTAATGAATTTCATCCGGACCTACTGCCGAGTTGTGTGCTGTAGATAGAGCTTTATTCAACTCGGCAATGGTGAAATCCGAGTTGTAGTCTTCCGAATCGGCGGAAGTAAAATTCAACTTTCTTCTCTCAGCTCGAAGCTTATACGAAGCGAACGGCTCTTTATAGTTTATATGGCTGGACACTTGGGCGAAAGCGGCTCCAAGTGTGTTGGCAATATCAGTGGAATTTGAAATTATCCCCTGATCACTCTCCAAGATGGAAACAGAGGTTTGGGGATAACGGCCCTTGATCTTGTTTATTTTATTCCACACATTTTTGGAGGATGTTGAGGATGTTATGGTGCCAACATAGTTTTGCCAAGAATCCTTCTGGCTTCGTCGGCGGATCTTACGAGCCTCAGCTCGAGCACGTTTGAAACTAATGAGGTTGGCTTGGGTGGGGTATCGGCGAAATATACCCCAAGCTTTCCTCTGTTTCTTATGTGCAATCTTGCAGTCGTGGTTCCACCACGGCTTTGGAATTTTTGGTAGATGTTTGGAGGTCATAGGAATAGAGCTGCGAGCAGCTTCTAAAATCGCTTGTGTTACAGCAATTACAGCCTCATCGATATCGTCAAGACTCACCATCTCATCAGACAAATGAATTATAGAAGAAAACAGCTCCCAGTCAGCCGCTTCAATTTTAAATCGAGGTTGGCGGGTAGCAAGAGTAACTCCATTTCCTTCATATTTGAGTCTGATGGGAAAGTGATCGCTGTGGAAAAGATCATCTCCAACTAGAAAGGTCCAGTCTGATAGAAGAGATGGTGAGCACAGGACAAGATCGATGGCATGGAACGTCCTCGAAGGGGTGTGGAAGTAGGTGTTTTGCCCATTATTTAGGAGGCAGAGATGTTGGTCCTCTATCATTTTTTCAATTATCTTTCCACGATTATTTATATCTGGGCTACCCCAAAGAGGATTATGACCGTTAAAGTCTCCCATTATGATGTATGGTGCAGGAAGTTGATCACACAACCTGGTCAGTTCTGCTTGCTGGATGGTAACATTGGGTGGTAAATATATGGAGCATACGGTGATGAGAGATTTCATTGACACTCTAACAGCAACAGCTTGTAGAGTTGTTGAGAGAGACAGCGGGGTACATGGAGTGCTATTTGATGTGAAAATAGCAACTCCTCCGCTGGCTCTATCACCGCTGGTACAGTCCTTACGAACAGGGCTGTAGCCCCTTATAAGAGAGCTCTGAGATGGCTTCAGAAGCGTCTCTTGCAAGCAGAGACAGACAGGTTTGTGCCGATCAATGATATTCTTGACATCTACAGAATTTTGGTGGAAACCACGACAATTCCAAGATAACAGATTGAATGTTATTTGGAAGGATTACCGATCCGCCGGTCTAGTGACTTGCTCCTCGGATGGAGAAGAGCAGGGGTCTCGAGGCCTGGGTCGACTTCCATGTCACCTGGATCAAGACCCGAGATGACATCAGCCTCATCATCAGTTGATCTTTCTGAAGATTCTGATTTTTCTTTTATTTTCATTGTAGGTTGAGTATTTGCAGCATTTTTTTTTTTAAGGATTTTACTTTTTAACACATTTCCGGGTTTGTTTGATGGTTTGATTTGAGTGAGTTTTTTGAGTTGCACAACTGGTTTTGTTATTTTAGGGTTTGATTTTGAATTGGATGGAATTGCAGCCGTTTGAGAAGCAGAGGAGTTGCATTTTGCGGGCGGGAGGAAACATTTAAGCAGCTGTTCTGGAGATAACGGAGTGTTTGGAATACTAATATCAGTTTGTGTGTTTATGGATTTTACTTGGGGTGGTTTTTGAGCGATTGATCTGGCTATTGTTTTGGCCATAGAGTTGACTTCTGTAGTCTCGTAAATCGTTCGGGCCTCTGGATAGGGAATATTTTTCTCCGTTTTGATCTCTTGGATTCTCTTTTCCTCTATCCATTTTTTGCATGTTCTGGAAAAAGATGGATGGTTTCCAGAGCAGTTGACGCAGGTGGGCTCAGCTTTGCAGCCTTCGCTTAGATGTTCAATGCTGCCACACACTGCGCAAGTTTCGATGTTACTTCTGCAAGCATTTTTTGAGTGCCCGAACTTTTGGCATTTAAAGCACCTCAGAGGGTTAGGGATGAACGGACGTACAGGACAACTTAAATAGCCGGCAGTTATTCTATTGGGTAATTTAGGTGAATTGAAAGTAAGTACAATATGTTTGGTTTTAATGATATTGCCATCTCTTTTAATTGTGATTTGTCGGACTTTGGTAACCCCTTGGGGAGACAGTTCTCTTAATATTTCGGACTCATCAACATGTGTTAGATCTGATTCGGATATGACACCTTGGGAGAAATTAAGGGCTTTGTGTGGAGTAACGACTATTTTAATGTTTCCTATTGTTGTGGCTGAGAGTAGGTACTGAGATTGCCTGGGATCTTTTGTTTCAATTAGAAAATCACCGGATTTAAGTTTCTTTATTGCCTTTGGCTCATTGCCGCAGATTCCTTTGATCCCCTTTTGAATGAAAAAAGGGGACATTTTGCTGAGTTCACCATTTTCAGATTGTACTATTAGGAAAGCGGGAGAGGTAACGGATTGAAGTGTGTTAAAATCAAGAGTTTCAGGTAGTGGAGCTTGCTTTTTTGTATTAGTATTGTCATTTTCGTTTTTCATTGTTCTTTTATTATTTGGGTTAGAAGTTGAGCTTTGTTGGGGATTTATGCCTCCCGTGGGGCTTAAGAGAGAAGAAGAAGCCATCATAAATAAGAAAATAGAAATTCGGACACTAGAATCCCACCCACCATGGAGTCCTCGATATCAGGGATAGTGCACACCGGCAAGCAACAAAAACCAAGAAAAGAAAAAAATAGTAACTAAACTGTTACGCACGGCATAACACCATCAGGCTATCTAGTGTCTATACGCGACCGGCTCGTCCCTGTAAATGTCTCCACCCTTAACGAGATTCCCAGTAGACGAGCCGGTCGCTTGATCCCAAGCCGCCGACGAAGTCGGACGACCAGCCGATTGATGCACATGGGACCAATGTACACCTCCCGTTTATCTGAAGCAAGGGCCAAAGTAGTGTATTGGGACAGTATGTAGTCCCTCAGCTACCAGGATCCCCCTTTCCAGGGACACGGGTCTCCACGCACGGCAAACACGTGGGTGATTTAATCCCCAAGAGAAGCTGATGGCAACAGAGCGGCGCAAAGCTTCTCAAGGGGAGCCCTCACCTCTGAAGAGGTAACCACAATGAGGGATGGAAGAGAAGCCAAACAATATATACAAAACCAAAATAGGAAGGTAAAACAGAAGGAGGGATAGATCACTGGGGTGCCCCGGGGTTGTGAAGCCCGTGTTTACTTTGAGAAAGTAAACCCCCTGAGGGGCGGATGTGGTGAATCTTCACCCATCTGATGACGAAGACATCAGTGAAGATTCCAACCCTCCTTTAAAATTTTCACTAAATAGTTAATGGCTTCTTTTAATTCTTGGAATTGTCGCGGTTTTAGGTCTAGGAAGGATGATGTGAAAAATATAATTTCCCTTTACCATCCAGCATGTTTGGCCCTTCAAGAAACCTTCTTGAAGGATTCATATACATCTAAGATCCGTAGGTATAGCTGCATTAGGAAAGATGTTACCCGTAGTAATACAGTGTCTGGAGGAGTATGTCTCTTTATTTCTCATGATTATCCCAGCACTGTACTCACACTACGCACATCTCTACAGGCTGTGGCTGCGAGACTTCATAGTCCCTTCTCACAGTCTGTTGCTTATACCTACCGCCACATGCTATCATCCGCCAAGAGGAGTTGAATGACCTTATTGATCAGCTTCCAGTACCATTTTTACTGCTCGGTGACTTTAATGGACACAGTACTATGTGGGGTAATGCTAATACGAACCCTCGTGGGAGACAGGTGGAAAAGTTGCTTTCTGATCACTGTCTCTGTCTCCTGAATAATGAGGAGAAAACCTATTTTCATGAACCCACTCGAACTTTCCATTCACTTGATTTAGCCATTTGTTCCCCTATACTTTTTCCATATTTGAATTTTGCTGTTGGAAGTGATCTACACAACAGTGATCACTTCCCTGTCCTCATTTCGCATGCAGCTAGTAGTAGCGTGACCAACCGTCTACCTACTTACAAATACAATAGGGCGAATTGGGACAAATTTTCTGAATTGGCTATTATAACGGGAACAATGGTGGACAGTGAGGATGTTGATACTGCTGTCCAAAATGTCACTGAAGCCATTTTAAATGCCGCTGACTCCTCTATTCCTAAGACATCACCTAGAACACTGCGACACTGTATACCATACTGGAATGCAGACTGTCAGTCTGCATACAAGAAACAAAGGAAGCTATGGGGTATCTTCCGCAGATACCCAACTACAGGAAACCTTATCGCCTTTAAAAAGGCTAAGGCAGTTGCTCGCAAGGTTAGACGTCAAAGTCAGAAGGATTCTTGGATAAGTTATGTCTCTTCGATTACACCCAAAACATCAAGCAAGCAGTTGTGGAAGAAGGTTAGAGCAGCCAACGGTTTGTATCCGGAGTATTCTTGTCCGATACTTCAAACCGGAGCTGCTGTGTTCTCTTCCCCTGAAGATATTGCTAACCTTATCGGTGAAACTTTTGAAAGTGTATCCAGTTCCGATTCTTATAGTCCTACATTTTTAGTGACTAAGAATCGCGCTGAACGGGCTGGAATTAATTTCAAAAGCAATATTGAATATTCCTACAACTGTGACCTTCAGATGTATGAATTGAAGAGTGCTTTATCTAAAGCACATAACACCAGTCCAGGTCCATATGGGATCAGTTACCAAATGCTTCGCCATTTAAGTCCAGATTCTCTTTTGAACATCCTTTTTCTCTTTAATCGAATCTGGAAGGAGAACATCTTTCCTACCTTGTGGCGGGAAGCTACTGTAATCCCCATTCTAAAACCTGGAAAGGATCCCAAGGATCCTCTGAACTATCGACCAATAGCCTTAACGAGCTGCCTCTGTAAGACCTTTGAACGTATTGTAAACGCCCGACTCTCTTACATGTTGGAAAAAGATGGATGTATTTCACCTTTTCAGAGTGGATTCCGACGAGGACGGTCCACTCTTGATAACGTCGTGAAACTAGAAACAGATGTTCGCAATGCCTTTGTACAGAGGAATCATCTAGTTTCAATCTTTTTCGACATTGAGAAGGCGTATGATCATACGTGGCGATATGGTATCCTGCAAACTCTATTTAATTTTGGTTTCAGGGGTAATCTGCCTCTTTTTATTCAAAACTTTTTATCATCCCGGGTTTTTAGAGTTCGTATTGGAACTTCATTTTCTAATTATTTTAATCAATCTGAGGGTGTCCCTCAAGGTTGTGTTTTAAGCGTCACCCTTTTTAACCTTCACATTAGCAACATCCTTCATGTCCTTTCACCCTTTGTTCATGGAACTTTGTATGTTGATGATTTGCAAATCTCATGCCAAGGATCAAACATGCGCTTAATTGAACGTCAATTACAAACTGCTGTTAACAGACTTGTAGAATGGTGTGACAAAAACGGCCATAAACTGTCACCATCTAAAAGCAGTTGCATCCACTTCTGTAGGAGGAGGGGTCTTCACCCTGACCCTGAAATCCACATACTCAATTCTCCAATCCCAGTTGTGAATCAGATAAGATACCTGGGAGTTATCTTTGACAATAAGTTAAATTTTCTCCCACATATTGTATACTTGCGCAAGAAGTGCGATAAATCGCTTAATATCCTCAAAGTACTTTCAAATACTTCTTGGGGTGCTGACCGCACTTCTTTGCTGCGTATCTACCAATCTGTAATCTTATCTCGCATTGATTACGGATGTGTTGCGTATGGGTCTGCAGGAGTATCCCTTCTACGAAGATTGGATACTGTCCATCACACTGCTGCCTGTATTTGTTCAGGTGCATTTCGCACTTCACCCATTGAAAGTCTGTTGACAGAGTGTAGTCTACTTCCACTTGACTTGAGACGGAAAAAATTAAGCGCCAACTACTACTGTAGAATTATGTCTGATCCTTTTCACCCTTTACGTAAGTTGAGACTTGATGCTTATCTTGGTAGGTTATATGATGCTCGTCCATCTAACATCCGACCATTTTCTGAAAGAGCGAAATCCATCTTGTTGGATGCAGCTCTAAGTGACGTAGTTACCCAAACATTTATAACTCAATCCTTTCCACCGTGGGATATTCCATCTTTCCACTTTCTCAATCCATTTGCGATGTATTGCAAGGCAGACACTGCCCCAGAAATTTTTCAACAAATCTTTTGTGATCACCGCTCTCAGTATGCTGACTATGAAGCAGTATTTACTGATGGATCCAAAGCAGGTGAACGTGTTGGCTGTGGTACTGTGTCCGACACATCCACAGTCGCTTTTACACTTCATAAATCCTGCTCGGTTTTCACTTCTGAGATGACAGCAATTTCTTGTGCGCTGCTGCATATCTCACTCTGCCACAATCGCAAATTTTGTGTGTATACTGACAGTTTATGCTCCTTGTCAAGTCTTGAGCAATTTAAGACCAATAGCCATCCACTTGCCTTTGACATTTTGTCAAAGTTACACACACTTGAGAGGAAAGGATTTACTATATTATTCTGCTGGGTACCTAGTCACATGGGAATTTCAGGAAATGAATTGGCTGATTCTGCTGCTAAAGCGGCTTCAATCCCGCTGCAGCAGCCAGTTCCCTACCAAGATATTAAGACATCAATTCACAAGTTCATATTATCCTTACGTCAAGAAGCATGGGATTTGCAAACTAACAACAAACTCCATACCATCAAAAATCATCTTCTTAAATGGCCAGTTAATCCAATGCGTCGGACAGATGTCAAACTGACTCGTCTGCGCATTGGTCACACCCGATTGACGCATCGACATCTATTGCTGGGAGAAGATCCACCTCTTTGCGATATTTGTCGTTGCGATCTTACGGTGGTTCATATTTTGATTTCTTGTCCTAAGTTTCAGACGCATCGTCTTAGGTTTTTTAAGAATACCACTTTAAGTCTTCAGGATTTGATAGGGGAAACTCCCCATCCAAATCTTTTTGCTTTTTTAAGATCAATCGGGTTTTTAAATCATATTTAATGTTTTTGTTCATATCTAGTTTTAAACCTTTTTAAACCACTTCATTTTTTTAAATGAGTTTTAACACATTTTATTCCTTTTATAATATCATATCTTACCTTCATCTATTTATAACTCATCACCCATTCTAGATTCTTTTATCGTTTGTTTGGCGCAGCATGGCCCTTGTGTTGCCTTTGCGCCATAAAACAACAAATAAACAATAAACAAACAATGGGAAACACCGTATTACAATTCCGTAGCGGCCAGGCACGAGGAAAACAACCACTCCCAACACATTTTCCGCATTTCTGTTTTTTTTCCCTTTCCTCCTCTCGTCCCGTCGTCTTTTCCCAGCTATATTCAACCTATGGGCCACACCTTCCGAACAATGTCCTCTCTTCGCTTCAGTTCAGCTCATCTAACTATCCCATGTCCAACCAACCTATATCCTAATCCGACTGGCCGTGCCTGGTGCCACAACATTACAACAAAAACAAAATGGCACGAAAACTTTTTGTGATATTTATGTTTTATTACTAGCTATGATTCTGTTTGATTTTCGAATCAAAATGTCCAACTCATTAGAAAAATGATAACCAACTCAGATGATCTCACCCCTCAGGGGGTTTACTTTCTATAAGTAAATACGGGCTTTACAACCCCGGGGCGCCCCAGTGATCTATCCCTCCTTCTGTTTTATCTTCTCGTTTTGGTTTTGTATTTATCGTTTGACTTCTTTCTTCCCTCGTTGTGGTTACCTCTTCAGAGGTGAGGGCTCCCCTTGAGAAGCTTTGTGCCGCTCTGTTGCCATCAGCTTCTCTCGGGCATTTAATCACCCACGTGTTTGCCGTGCGTGGAGACCCGTGTCCCTGGAAAGGGGGATCCTGGTAGTTGAGGGACGACATACTGTCCCAATACACTACTTTGGCCCTTGCTTCAGATAAACGGGAGGTGCACATTGGTCCCGCGTGCATCAATCGGCTGGTCGTCCAACTTCGTCGGCGGCTAGGGATCAAGTGATCAGTCCATTTGCTGGGAATCTCGTAAAGGGTGGAGACTTCTTCAGGGATGGACTGCTTGCGTATAGGCACTGGTTAACCCGGTAGAGTCATGCTGTGCGTAACTTTTTAGTTGCGATTTTCTTTCCTTTCATTATTTTAGTTGCTTGCCGGTATGCACTAACCCCAAGATCGCGGACTCCACGGTGGGTGGGACTCTAGTGCCCGAATGAATATAAACTAAACTTATGGAAACTTTATCTCCTCTTTCTTCAGGCCCTACGGGAGGCCCAAATCCCCAATATCCATCTACATCTACTAAGCGTACAATAGAGATTGACAATTTTGCCATACCAAAAAAACAAGCTTCTCTACTGAATGAACCGGCTTTTCTAATTGTACAATCCGAATCCGGAGAATTGGGTAAAATGTCCCCTTTTTACATACAGAAGGGGATAAAAGGTATCTGTGGTAACGAGCCAAAACACATTAAAAAGCTAAGATCGGGTGACTTTCTTGTCGAAACAAAGGACTCCAGACAATCACAATATTTACTTTCAGCATCTGCAATGGGAAATATTAAAATAACCGTAACCCCACACAAAGGTCTCAACTCATCCCAAGGCGTCATTTCGGAATCGGATCTTCAACACGTTGAAGATTCCGAAATCCTAAAAGAACTATCTCCGCAAGGGGTTACAAATGTTCGCCGAATCACCATCAAGGGGATGACAAAATACTAAACACCAACCATCTAATATTAACGTTTAATTCCTCCAAACTACCTAACAAAATCACAGCTGGTTACTTGAGTTGCCCTGTAAGACCATATTTTCCCAACCCATTGCGATGCTTTAATTGCCAAAAGTTCGGGCATTCGAAACATACATGCAGAAGTAAAGTAGAAGTTTGCGCAGTGTGTGGCAGCACTGAACATAAAAGCGAAGGCTGCCAAGCTGAGCCCACCTGCGTAAACTGCACTGGCGATCATCCATCTTTCTCCAGGAAGTGCCCAACATACAATAAAGAAAAGAAAATCCAAGAAATAAAAACTCACAATAGCATCTCATACCCGGAAGCCCGAACTATTTATGAAACCACAATAGAAAATTCTATAGCCAAAGCAATTGCCTCCAAATCAACACAAGTAAAATCCATAGCCACACAAACAGATATTCATGTACCTAATTCTCAAATGTCACCCGAACAACTGCTTAAATGTTTTTCCCCACTCGTCAAACACAGTACCTCTTCGTCTCACACAATCCCAATTCCCGGAAATTCGAATTCCAATAAAAATCCCCCCAAAACCACTGTAAAACCTCTAAAAAACAAAAAGCAATCTGAAACTAAACACACCTTTAAACCCGGAGAAGTTCTAAAAACCAAAATACAATAAAAAATCCAGTCAAATAAACAACAAAAAGTAAAAACAAAGAAAAACAAATTTGAATCATCAGAAACATCCACTGATGATGATACTGATGTCATCTCGGGTCTGGAGCCAGGTGACATGGAGGTCGACTCAGGCCTCGAGACCCCTGCTCTTCTTCATCCGAGGAGCAAGTCACTACACCGGCGGATAGGCAATTCTTCCAAGTAACATTCAATATGTTATCTTGGAACTGTCGCGGTTTCCACCACAATTCGGTAGATATAAAACATCTCGTAGATTTACACAAGCCTGTCTGTTTCTGTTTGCAAGAGACTCTCTTGAAGCCTTTTCAAAGCTCTCTTCTTAGGGGGTATAGTCCCCTACGTAAGGACTATATCAGCGGCGACCGAGCTAGCGGTGGTGTTGCTATATTTACATCTAATAGCAATCCGTCCACCCCGCTATCGCTCACGACCACCTTACAAGCTGTTGCCATTAGAGTAGCTGTGAAAAATGTATTGGTAATAGTTTGCTCAATATATCTCCCCCCTAATCGTAACATCCGACAATCAGAATTAGACAGGCTTTGTGACCAGCTTCTACCCCCTATTCCGGACCTTGTGCCATTAAAACTAACATCAAACTCAAACCCCTATTATTTTAATGGGGGATTTCAATGGTCACAGTCCTCTTTGGGGTAGCCCAGACATAAATCAACGTGGAAGACAAGTTGAAAAGTTATTAGACGACTATAATCTCTGTGTACTTAATAACGGGCAACCAACATATTTCCACACCCCATCGAGGATATTTCACGCCATCGATCTTACCTTGTGTTCACCATCTCTCCTACATCTATGGTCTTTTCATGTCGGGCGGGATCCTTACCAGAGTGATCATTTCCCTATCCGACTGGAGATGCTAGGAGTCGATGCTGTTCCCTCTGTTCGTATACCTCGTTTCAAAATAGAATCAGCAGATTGGGAACAGTTTTCTTCCCTCGTCCAGTTCTCTGACGAGATGGTGAACCAAGATGACATCGATGAAGCTGTAAATTCTATTACCCATGCCATCTTGGAAGCTGCTCGTTTGTCCATACCTATGACTTCTACCAATCTACCGAAAACTCCCAAACCGTGGTGGAACAACGACTGTAAAATTGCCCACAAAAAGCAGAGGAAGGCTTGGGGTATCTTTCGACGAAACCCCACTGAAGCCAACCTCATAGCTTTTAAATGTGCTCGAGCTGAAGCTCGTAGGATCCGCCGGCGTAGCCAGAAGGACTCTTGGATGCGTTATGTCAGCACTATAACATCGAATACCTCTTCTAAAAGGGTCTGGAATAAAATTAATAAAATCAAGGGCCAATATCCTAGACACTCTACTTCTATCTTAGAGACTAACCTAGGTATAGTTTCAGATCCTAAAGGTATTGCTGACACCCTGGCTGATTCCTTTGCTAAGATATCTAGCAACTCGAATTACCAAGAGCCGTTTGCCTCTATTAAACTCAATGCTGAGAAAACGAAATTGAATTTTACATCTACTGCGTTGGAAAACTATGATGCTGATTTTTCCATGGCCGAGCTGATGCGAGCTCTTTCCAACACTCGCGGCTCGGCTGTTGGTTACGACGAAATTCATTATAGTATTCTTACACATCTCCAGCCTTTCCAACTGAAATTTATTCTCAAGCTGTATAATAAGATCTGGCGGGAAAATATATTTCCGTCAGCATGGCAACGTGCTCTTGTAATTCCAATAGTCAAGCCAGGTAAAGACGCTAAGAGTCCTTCCAGCTACAGACCAATAGCATTGACTAGTTGCATGTGTAAGCTTCTAGAAAAATTAGTCAACGCTCGCCTCCTTTTTTATTTGGAAGATAACAATTGTCTCTCTCGGTTTCAAAGTGGTTTCCGTCGTGGACGAAGTACACTTGACAACCTGATCCTCCTTGAAACATCCATTCGGGAGGCATTTGGTGTCTGTATTTTTCGACATGGAGAAAGCCTATGACCGTACTTGGAGATATGGTATCCTCAGAGACCTACATAATATGGGTCTCAGAGGAAATTTACCACTCTTTATTGAGAATTTCCTTTCTCGAAGCCCCTCAGGGGGTTTACTTTCTATAAGTAAATACGGGCTTCACAACCCCGGGGCTCCCCAGTGATCTATCCCTCCTTCTGTTTTATCTTCTCGTTTTGGTTTTGTATTTATCGTTTGACTTCTTTTTTCCCTCGTTGTGGTTACCTCTTCAGAGGTGAGGGCTCCCCTTGAGAAGCTTTATGCCGCTCTGTTGCTATCAGCTTCTCTCGGGCATTTAATCACCCACGTGTTTGCCGTGCGTGGAGACCCGTGTCTCTGGAAAGGGGGATCCTGGTAGTTGAGGGGCGACATACTGTCCCAATACACTACTTTGGCCCTTGCTTCAGATAAACGGGAGGTGCACATTGGTCCCGTGTGTATCAATCGGCTGGTCGTCCGACTTCGTCGGCGGCTAGGGATCAAGCGTTCGGCTCGTCTGCTTTGAATCTCGTTAAGGGTGGAGGCTTCTACAGGGACGAGTCGGTCGCGTATAGGCACTGGATAACCTGTTAGTGACATACCGTGCGCAATAGTTTAGTTGATGTTTTCTTTTCCTTTCTTATTTTATTGCTTGCCGGTATGCACTATCCCCGACATTGAGGACTCCATGGTGGGTGGGACTCTAGTGCCCGAATTTTTGTTTCATACTTTCATGGAAAGTAACACTTTTTCTTCTTCTCCCTCTCCAGGGGAGCATAATGGACATGATTCTTTAAATTGCCTTACGGCGAAATTCTTTATAGTAAAACGAAAGGAGGGATCCTTTGAGAAGGTTTCTCTTTTTTTAATAGAAAAAACATTGAAAGCTTTTGTGGGAAATACAGTTTCTGCCAAAAAACTAAGGTCTGGAGACCTTTTAGTAGAAGTTCTGAACAATACTCAGGGCAAAAACATTCTAAAAATGGAATCCTTTGGAACATTTCCTGTGAGTGTAGCCCCCCCCCCCCCCATTGCTCTCTCAACAAATCTCGTGGCGTTATTTCGGAATCCGACCTCTACCATACACCCGAGGACGAGATTCTTGAACATCTGCTTGACCAACAAGTTTCTGCTGTACACCGAATAACAATAAGGAAAGAGGGAAATATTCTCCCAACTAAACATCTGATACTGACTTTTGATTTGCCAACTCTGCCAACACACGTGAAGGCCGGATATCTTAACTGTCGTATCCGACCATACGTACCAAATCCACTTCGCTGCTTTAAGTGCCAGAGATATGGACATTCCCAAACGGCTTGCCGCGGGAAAATTGAAATCTGTGCAGGAAGTGGTCATGGTAGTTCTGGATGCACTGCACCTGAAAAGTGTGTCAATTGTGAAGGAGCACATACATCTTTCTTCCGCAAATGTCCCAAGTGGATAGAGGAGAAAGAAATACAAACCGTCCGTGCTAACGAAAACTTGACATACTTTGAGGCAAAAAAAAACAGGTTGAAGCCCGGACTCCCAGTGTTGGCGTTTCATACTCCGATGCTTGTAAAAAGTCAGTATGCAGTAAAAGTACACAGACGGAGACTATTTCTTTGCCACTTGCCAGGTTACCCCAACGGGCGTCTTCTTCAGATTCCATCAAAAGACCGTCTCTGATTAAGAAATCTCTTGCAAAGTCGAAGGCTTTGCAAACGATGAAATTAAAATCTGCAAAGGGTGTTTCTATTAGAGGGAAACCTGCTAACCCTTTTCACATCCTTGTTTCAATTAGAGATCCAGATGAGGTGAATTTACACCCATCTGATGACGATGAGATCCTAGAAGAAGATCCCGACCCCCTTTCAAATTTTCTTTAAATAATTAATGGCTTCTTTTGTTTCTTGGAATTGTCGCGGTTTTAGGTCTAGGAAGGATGATGTTAAGAATATTATTTCAACTTGCCATCCAGCATGTTTGGCACTTTAAGAAACTTTCTTGAAGGATCCATATAAATCAAAGATCCGTGGGTATAGTTGTATTAGGAAAGATGTTACCCGTAGTAATACAGTGTCTGGAGGAGTATGTCTTTTTATTTCTCATAATTATCCCAGCACTGTAATCACACTACGCACATCTCTACAGGCTGTGGCTGCGAGACTTCATATACAGTCCCTTCTCACAGTCTGTTGCCTATACCTACCGCCACATGCTATCATTCGCCAAGAGGAGCTGAATGATTTGATAGACCAGCTTCCAACTCCATTTCTATTGCTTGGTGACTTAAATGGACACAGTACTATGTGGGGTAATGATAATACGAACCCTCGTGGGAGACAGAATGAAAATATGTTATCTGATCACTGTCTCTGTCTCCTGAATAATGAGGAGAAAACATATTTCCATGAACCCACTAGAACATTCCATTCACTTGACTTAGCCATTTGTTCCCCTATACTTTTTCCATATTTGAATTTTGCAGTTGGAAGTGATCTACACAACAGTGATCACTTCCCTGTCCTCATTTCGCATGCAGGTGGTAGTGGCGTGGCCAACCGTCTACCTACTTACAAATACCACAGGGCGAATTGGGACAAATATACTGAGTTGGCTGTTATAACGGGAGCAATGGTGGACAGTCAGGATGTTGATACTGCTGTCCAAAATGTCACTGAAGCAATTTTAAAGGCTGCTGACTCCTCTATTCCTAAGACTTCACCTAAAACATTGCGGCACTGTAAACCATACTGGAATGCAGAATGTCAGTCTGCATACAAGAAACAAAAGAAGCTATGGGGTATCTTCCGCAGATACCCAACTACAGTAAACCTTATCGCCTTTAAAAAGGGAAAGGCAGTTGCTCGTAAGGTTAGACGTCAGAGTCAAAAGGATTCTTGGATAAGTTATGTCTCTTCGATTACATCTAAAACATCAAGTAAACAGTTGTGGAAGAAGGTTAGAGCAGCCAACGGTTTGTATCCGGAGTATTCTTGCCCGATACTTCAAACCGGAGCTGCTGTGTTCTCTTCCCCTGAAGATATTGCTAACCTTATCGGTGAAACTTTTGAAAGTGTATCCAGTTCCGATTCTTATAGTCCTACATTTTTAGTGACTAAGAATCGCGCTGAACGGACTGGAATTAATTTCAAAAGCAATATTGAATATTCCTACAACTGTGAACTTAAGATGTATGAATTGAAGAGTGCTTTATCTAAAGCACATAACACCAGTCCAGGTCCAGATGGGATCAGTTACCAAATGCTTCGCCATTTAAGTCCAGATTCTCTTTTTAACATCCTTTTTCTCTTTAATCGAATCTGGAAGGAGAATATCTTTCCTACCTTGTGGCGGGAAGCTACTGTAATCCCCATTCTGAAACCTGGAAAGGATCCCAAGGATCCTCTGAACTATCGACCGATAGCCTTAACGAGCTGCCTCTGCAAGACCTTTGAACGTATGGTAAACGCCCGACTCTCTTACATGTTGGAAAAAGATGGATGTATTTCACCTTTCCAGAGTGGATTCCGACGAGGACGGTCCACTCTTGATAACATCGTGAAACTAGAAACAGATGTTCGCAATGCCTTTGTGCAGAGGAATCATCTAGTTTCAATCTTTTTCGACATTGAGAAGGCGTATGATCATACGTGGCGATATGGTATCCTGCAAACCTTATTTAATTTTGGTTTCAGGGGTAATCTACCTCTTTTTATTCAAAACTTTTTATCATCCCGGGTTTTTAGAGTTCGTATTGGAACTTCATTTTCTAATTATTTTAAACAATCTGAGGGAGTTCCTCAAGGTTGTGTTTTAAGCGTCACCCTTTTTAACCTTCACATTAGCAAGTGTGGCATTATGCCAAGTAAAGCATGTACCATCTCTGAACTTTTAACACCTTCAGCAAATTACACAGATATGCAAGCATGTTTTGAAATTACTGCAACAATGATAGTGGACAGTTCTGTACAAACTTTTTTTACTCACGCTCCAAGTCCAAATGTGCATCCTTCCAGTCAAATGTTAAGACTGCAAAATGTAAACAAATTGTCTCATGCTAAAACCCCATTTATGGGTATGTATAGAGCGTAAGAGATCAATAAAGACACATTGTTTTTAAGCCACAAGTTGTGGATCAGATTCTTTGTTTTGCAAAAAAATACATAATACATATAGGATAACATAATTGAGATTAACATAATGAATAACATAATATAGTTGAGGTTAACATAATGAATACAATTGAGGGTAACATAATGGGAGATTCAAATTTCAATATTAAAATAATCGAATATTTTAAAAATAGTTAATGGGTAAGGTTTCTTCGGAGCCTCTGCTAGTAAGGGACACTGTCGCCATTGGAACAGGTGTACACGGATGTTTGCGAATGCTTGGTCATACCATATATCAGGAATAGAGTTCGCTAGTATTAAGATTGGAGTCCGCGACACAACTTTGTCGCCTTCATGTTTCACCCGTACGTTCAAAGCACTTCCTTCGCAGAGTTTCTTAAAGTCGTCTATTGCAGATGGCTCCATGTTCAACTCATTCCCCATTACCAATCTCCTGTTGACCACGTCCTGCAGAGCAAAAACATTATTTTTATTATTGATCCTACCTATGTGACCAACATTACCAGCAATAGAGGTTACACAATCCCAAAAGAAATTTTTACTACTATTAGGTGGTCCCACACATAATAAACAATTAGCTTTAATATTTAAAAAACCATTTCTTTCAATCCATCCCCTCCTCTCGAGGGGATGGCAGCTGTACACCATGGCAGCTGTTATTTACCGGCTGTAAGCCATGGTAAATGCTGCCGGTGAACACTCCCCCCCCCCCCGGGTCCAACTATCACGTGATCTAAGACGTCGACGACGACGTCGTATAATTCTAAGAATTTAGAATTCAACAAGCACCCAGTTTAATTTCGTGTTGGAGTCATTTTCGACAATAAGATGAATTTTCTCCCACATATATTGTCCTTGCGCAAGAAGTGCGATAAATCGCTTAATATCCTCAAAGTACTCTCAAATACATCTTGGGGTGCTGATCGCACTTCTTTGCTGCGTATTTACAATTCGGTTATCTTATCCCGTATTGACTACGGATGCGTTGCGTATGGGTCTGCAGGAGTATCCCTTCTACGAAGATTGGATACTGTCCATCACACTGCTGCCCGTATTTGTTCAGGTGCATTTCGCACTTCACCCATTGAAAGTCTGTTGACAGAGTGTAGTCTCCTTCCACTTGACTTGAGACGTAAAAAATTAAGCGCCAACTACTACTGTAGAATTATGTCTGATCCTTTTCACCCTTTACGTAAGTTGAGACTTGATGCTTATCTTGGTAGGTTATATGATGCTCGTCCATCTAACGTCCGACCACTTTCTGAAAGAGCGAAATCCATCTTGATGGATGCAGCTCTAAGTGACGTAGTTACCCAAACATTTATCACTCAATCCTTTCCACCGTGGGATATTCCATCTTTCCACTTTCTCAATCCATTTGCGATGTATTGCAAGGCAGACACTGCCCCAGAAATTGTACAGCAAATCTTTTGTGATCACCGCTCTCAGTATGCTGACTATGAAGCAGTATTTACTGATGGATCCAAAGCAGGTGAACGTGTTGGCTGTGGTACTGTGTCCGACACATCCACAGTCGCTTTTACACTTCATAAATCCTGCTCGGTTTTCACTTCTGAGATGACAGCAATTTCTTGTGCACTGCTGCATATCTCACTCTGCCACAATCGCAAATTTTATGTGTATTCTGACAGTTTAAGCTCCTTGTCAAGTCTGGAGCAATTTAAGACCAATAGCCATCCACTTGCCTTTGACATTTTGTCAAAGTTACACACACTTGAGAGGAAAGGATTTACTATATTGTTCTGCTGGGTACCTAGTCACATGGGAATTTCAGGAAATGAATTGGCCGATTCTGCTGCTAAAGCGGCCTCAATCCCGCTGCAGCAGCCAGTTCCCTACCAAGATGTTAAGACTTCAATTCAGAAGTTCATATTATCCTTACGTCAAGAAGCATGGGATTTGCAAACGAACAACAAACTCCATACCATCAAAAATCATCTTCTTAAATGGTCAGTTAATCCAATGCGTCGGACAGATGTCAAGCTGACTCGTCTGCGCATTGGTCATACCCGATTGACGCACCGACATCTATTGCTGGGAGAAGATCCACCTGTTTGCGATATTTGTCGTTGCGATCTTACTGTGTCTCATATTTTAATTTCTTGTCCTGAGTTTCACTCTCATCGTCTTAGGTTTTTTAAGAGTACCAGTTTAAGTCTTCAGGATTTGATTGGGGAAACTCCCCATCCAAATCTTTTTGCATTTTTAAGATCAATCGGGTTTTTAAATCACATCTAACTGTTTTAAACATATCCATTTTTTAAATTTTTTAACCTCGTCCTCATTTTAGAAATGTGTTTTTAACATTCTTAAATTATATTATGTCACATCTCATCATATTTATTATTCATCTTCCATCCTAGGTTTTCTTTTATCTTTTGTTTTGGCGCAGTATGGCCCTTGTGTTGCCTTTGCGCCATAAAAAGCCTAAACAAACAAACCTTTCTCGGAGAGTCTTCCCCCTCAGGGGGTTTACTTTCTTTAAGTAAACACGGGCGTCACAACCCCGAGGTGCCCCAGTGATCTAACCCTTCGTCTGTTTGTACTTTCTCATTTTGGGTTTTATATTTATCGTTTGCTTTCTCTTTCTTCCCTCATTGTGATTACCTCATCTGAGGTGAGGGCTCCCCTTGAGAAGCTTTGTGCCGCTCTGTTGCAATCAGCTTCTCTCGGGCATTTAATCACCCACGTGTTTGCCGTGCGTGGAGACCCGTGTCTCTGGAAAGGGGGATCCTGGTAGTTGAGGGGCGACATACTGTCCCAATACACTACTTTGGCCCTTGCTTCAGATAAACGGGAGGTGCACATTGGTCCCGTGTGCATCAATCGGCTGGTCGTCCGACTTCGTCGGCGGCTAGGGATCAAGCGTCCGGCTCGTCTGCTGGGAATCTCGTTAAGGGTGGAGACTTCTACAGGGACGAGTCGTTCGCGTATAGGTACTGGACAACCCGATAGAGTCATGCTGTGCGTAACAGTTCTGTTGATATTTTGTTTTCTTTTATGATTTTTGTTGCTTGCCGGCAGGCTCTATCCCCGATAATGAGGACTCCATGGTGGGTGGGACTCTAGTGCCCGAATTATTATTTCTATTATTTGATGGCAACTAAAACTTCTTTCTTTTCTCCCCCTTGTGGGGAGCAACAAGGTCCTATACTTACCGAAAAATTTTTCATTGTGAAAAGATCTGAGGGCTCATTTGAAAAGCTCTCTCCTTTTTTTATTGAAAAGGCTCTAAAGTCAAACGTAGGAGATGTAGTCTCCGTTAAGAAATTGAGATCTGGCGATTTATTAGTTGAAGTCCGGAACGCTAATCAAGTCAACAGCATTTTAAAGATGGAAGCTTTCGGAACTTACCCAGTGACCGTGAGTGCACACGCCTCACTTAATAAGTCCCCCTCAGGGGGTTTACTTTCTATAAGTAAATACGGGCTTCACAACCCCGGGGTGCCCCAGTGATCTATCCCTCCTTCTGTTTTACCTTCTTTTTGGGTTCTGTATTTATTGTTTGGCTTCTCTTCCTTCCCTCGTTGTGGTTACCTCTTCAGAGGTGAGGGCTCCCCTTGAGAAGCTTTGTGCCGCTCTGTTGCTATCAGCTTCTCTTGGGGATTATATCACCCACGTGTTTGCCGTGCGTGGAGACCCGTGTCCCTGGAAAGGGGGATCCTGGTAGTTGAGGGACGACATACTGTGCCAACACACTACTTCGGCCTTTGCTTCAGGTAAACGGGAGGTGCACATTGGTCCCGTGTGCATCAATCGGCTGGTCGTTTGACTTCGTCGGCGGCTAGGGATCAAGCAAGTGATCCGTTTTCCGGGAATCTCGTTAAGGGTGGAGACTTCACCGGGGCCGAATTGCCTGCGTATAGACCCTGGACAACCTGGTAGTGGATAGCCGAGCGCGCTTGTTTAGTTTCTCCTTTTGTTTCTTTATCTAGTTTTTGGTGCTTGCCGGCATCCTCTATCCCTTTCTTTTGTGGACTCCATGGTGGGTGGGACTCCAGAGTCTGAATTTCTTTACATTACTTTCATGGCAACTTCTATCAATTCTCCTCCTTCATTGGAGCAACAAATGTTTAAATCTTTTCCTCAAGCTCGTTTCTTTGTAATGAAAAGACCTGAAGGATCTTTTCTAAATGTTTCTCCTTTCTTAATCGAAAAGGGTATCACTGGTTGTATTGGTGAAACTAAATCTATCAGCAAAATGCGTACTGGAGATCTTCTTATTGAAGTTTCTTCAGATAAGCAAGCTGAATCTATACTTAAATTGACTTCTCTAGCCAACTTACCTGTGACTGTTTCTCCGCATGGTAACTTAAATTACTCTCGTGGTGTGATCTCCGCTGCAGATTTATTGTATGTCTCGGAAGAGGAAATTTTGGAAAATCTAAATGATCAAAAGGTGTGTAAGGTATCTCGAATTACAATCAGACGAGATGGTCAGATACAAAACACCAAACATCTGATCCTTACTTTTGAAACGCCTGTTCTACCACAACACATCAAGGTAGCTTATTTACGATGTCCCATCCGACCATACATTCCCAACCCTCTGCGCTGTTTCCATTGTCAACAATTCGGCCATTCAAAATTGACCTGTCGCAGTAACGCCAAATGTGCTCGCTGCGCCAATGAGGGACACGACAGCGAAAATTGCAATGCTCAGGAAAGGTGTGTCAACTGCGAAGGTGACCATCCTTCCTATTCTAGAACATGCCCGACTTGGAAACTAGAAAAAGAGATCACAGCCACGAAGTTTAAAGACAACATCTCTTATCCGGAAGCCAGACGGAAAGTTACATCTCGCACACCAGTGCCTGGGAAGAGCTACTCATCTTCCACACAGGTAACAATGAAAAACTGCAGCACTCAAACAGACACATTAAATCAGTTTTCAAATTTAGCATCAACCAGTACTATTAAGCCAAATTTAACTAAACCTGCCACATTATTTTCTTTAAATAACTCGCCAAAACAAACTGTCAACAAATGTTCATTATCAAAACAAAAATCTGCGAAATCTAAAGCTGTACAAGCTTTAAAACTTAAATCTGCGAGGGAATCCAGCTCTCGCAAACTGAGAAATCCTTTCAGGTTACCCACAATGGATGAAGATATGATGAATCTTCATCCATCTGATGATGAAGAGGCGTTGCTGCGTGGGGATCCTGATGATTGTTCCATGACAACTTCCCCCATTAAGTAATGGCCTTAGTTTCTTGGAACTGCCGTGGTTTGCGGTCTAGAACTGATGATCTGAAATCCATCATCTCAACATACCATCCAGCATGTGTTGCGCTTCAGGAAACCTTTTTGAAGTCCACCCACTCTGTGAAGATTCGTAGATATAGTTGTGTACGAAAAGATCTAGATTCTGGTTCTACAGTGTCTGGCGGTGTATGCATTTTTACTTCCCATGATTATCCCAGCACTGTAGTACCATTGCGTACATCTTTACAAGCAGTGGCTGTGAGAATTCACATCCAGTCTCTAATCACAGTCTGCTGTCTATATCTACCGCCGCATGCTATCATCCGTCAACATGATTTGAACGACCTTTTGGATCAGCTACCTGCCCCTTTTTTGCTTCTTGGTGACTTGAATGGTCACAGTACATTGTGGGGAAATGATGACACGAACCCTCGTGGACAACAGATTGAGCACATGCTCTCTGATTACCATCTTTGCCTGCTTAATAACGAGGAGAAGACCTATTTTCATCAGCCCACACGAACTTTCCACTCAATTGACCTAGCTATCTGCTCACCTGCACTTCTACCTTTTTTAAATTTTGCTGTTGACAGTGACTTGCACAACAGCGATCATTTCCCTCTACTTATCACTCATGTTAACGGTACTCGTAGTAGGCTTCACCCATCTACGTACTTATACAAACGAGCAGATTGGGGTGTTTTTGAAGAAGAAGCAGTGATAACAGAAGCTATGGTAACCGTTGATGATATTAATCATGCTGTGCATAACGTCACCGAAAGTATCATAGGGGCAGCGGAAATTGCTATCCCGAAGAGTTCATCCCGTGTGAGTAAGCACTACAAACCATGGTGGAATAATGAGTGCCAAACGGCATACAAGAAACAGAGGAAGTTGTGGGGTATTTTCCGACGATACCCTAGTACCCAGAATCTTATTGCTTTTAAAAAAGCCAAGGCATTTGCCAGAAAAGTGCGACGCCGTAGTCAGAAGGAATCATGGAAGAATTATGTGTCTTCAATAACATCTTCGACATCTAGTAAGCAATTGTGGAAGAAGGTCAAGGCAGCAAACGGTTTGTATTCGGAATTTTCCTGTCCGATTTTAGAAACCAGAGGCACCACTTATTCTTCCGTAGAGGATCTTGCCAACATCATCGGTGAAGCTTTTGAAAAAGTGTCTAGCTCTGAATCCTACAATCCAACTTTTTTGGTTGTTAAAAATCGTGCTGAGCAGACACCTATCAACTTCAAAAGCAAACTCTCTCTACCCTACAACTGCGACTTCAAGATGTTCGAATTGAAACGATCTTTATCAAAGGCACATAATACTAGTCCAGGTCCAGATCAAATTGGTTACGATATGCTAAGGCATTTGAAACAAGACTCCATCTCGAATGTCCTTCTTCTCTTTAATAGAATCTGGAGGGAGCAGACCTTCCCTTCAGCATGGAGAGAAGCTGTCGTTATCCCAATTCTGAAACCTGGTAAAAATCCCAAAGATCCTCTGAATTATCGGCCGATAGCCTTAACCAGTTGCCTATGTAAGACTTTTGAGCGCATGGTCAATGCTCGTCTCATTTATGTACTGGAAAAGAACAAATGCATTTCTCCTTTCCAGAGTGGGTTCAGAAGTGGCCGGTCCACTCTAGACAACATTCTATTTCTGGAAACGGAGATCCGTAAAGCATTTGTTAGGAGAAACCATTTAGTTTCCATTTTTTTCGATGTCGAGAAGGCATATGATCGCACTTGGCGATATGGAATTCTGCGTACTTTGTTCGACTTTGGTTTTAGAGGTAACTTACCTGTTTTTATTTTTAACTTTTTAGCTTCACGTGTTTTTAGAATCAGAATTGGTTCTACCTTTTCCCGCGATTTTATTCAATCTGAGGGCGTCCCTCAGGGAAGTATTTTAAGTGTGACTCTTTTTAACCTACATTTTAGCCAAATTCTTGAGAAACTTCAGCCATCTGTTCGTGGAACACTCTATGTCGATGACCTTCAGATTTCATGTCAGGGAAGTAACATGCGTCTAATTGAAAGGCAACTACAAACTGCGGTTAACAATCTTGTTCAGTGGTGTGATCAGAACGGCCATACTCTTTCTCCTACAAAGAGCAACTGCGTCCATTTCTGCAAGAAAAGGAACCTTCATCTTGATCCTGTTATCCATATTCGCAACACCCCCATCCCTGTAATTAACGAGATACGTTTCCTAGGAGTGATTTTTGACAGCAAGTTGACTTTTCTTCCGCATGTCCTCTCTCTACGGAAGAAGTGCGAAAAGTCATTAAACATCCTCAAAGTGCTGTCGAATACATCTTGGGGTGCTGATCGTACCTCTTTACTCAGAGTGTATCAGTCGATCATTCTATCTCGAATCGACTATGGGTGTATTGCGTATGGTTCTGCTCGAGACTCAGTCTTGCGCAGATTGGACACAATTCACAACTCGGCCATGAGAATATGCTCTGGTGCATTTAGAACATCACCCATCCCTAGTCTGGCCATAGAGTGTTACCAACTTCCTCTTGATCTCAGAAGGAAAAAGCTGTCGATCAATTTTTATTTTAAAGTTTTATCCATGTCCTCTCATCCTTTGAAACCCATGACTCTTGCTCCTAGTTTGAATCGTCTTTTTGTTGCCCGCCCATCTCACACTGTTCCATTTAGTGAACGAGTAAAAACCATACTTACTAATACCGATTTGAGTGATGTTATGGTGCAGATAAACGAAGGCTTATGGTTTCCACCATGGGATATTCCATCTTTCCCTCATCTCAATCCCTTCATTTCATATTATAAAACTGATACTGCTCCAGCGATTTACCAGCAATTATTCCACCAACACAGCTGTCATTACAACTCATACTTGCCAGTGTTTACAGATGGGTCAAAAGGAATGGGATATGTTGGCTGCGGTGTCATTCTTGATAACTCAGCTTCTAGTTACAGACTTCATCCCTCTTGTTCTGTGTACACTGCCGAAGCAGTAGCAATTTCCCAAGCCCTCCAACTAATATCTAGGAGTCCCCATCGTAACTTTTGCATATATACGGACAGTATGAGTGTACTAAAGCAGCTGGAGCACTATGACACTGACTGCCATCCAGTAGTGTTAGATATTTTTAAAATTTTAAAATCCATTAGAAATGAAGGCTTTGATATTGTTTTTTGTTGGGTGCCGAGTCACATTGGTATTAAAGGTAACGAGCTTGCTGATAGCGCTGCAAAGGCAGCTTCTGTCATATTGCAACATGCCGTTCCATTAGTCGATATAAAGGCGTACACAAAGAAGTTTTTCATCTCCAAATGGCAGGAGTCATGGGATCTGCAACAAAGCAACAAGTTGCACTCCATTAAACCCACCATTCACCAATGGGCTATTGCACCACTACGGAAGACTGATGTAAAATTGACAAGACTCCGTATTGGACACACTCGTTTTACTCACCGTCATCTTTTATTGGGGGAAAATCCTCCATTTTGTCTTTCATGTCAATCTGATTTTACTGTTTTTCATATTTTAATTGTCTGTCCTGCTTTTAATCAACAACGCCTTAAGTATTTTAATAGCACAATTTTAAACTTGCACGATTTGATTGGAGAAATTCCTCATTCAAATCTTTTTTCGTTTTTAAATGACATTGGGTTTTTAAGTCACATCTAGTTCATTTTACTGTAATACTTTTTTCGTCAAGTTGCCGGCCAACATTTTTGACACCCTTTTTATATTTATACCTCTGTTTTTAATGTTTTACACTTAATTTTTATATTTTAACTGTTTTTATTTTTTTTTATCTTGGGCTTGGCGCAGCATGTCCGAAACCGGACCTTGTGCCATTAAAACTAACATCAAATCAAATCAAATCACTTAATAAGTCTAAGGGGGTTATATCTGAACCCGATCTCTATCATACATCTGAAGAAGAGATCTTGGATCATTTACGCGACCAGAAAGTTTCTGCCGTTCACCGGATAACCATCCGTAAAGATGGAAATATTATCCCTACTAAACACCTAATACTGACCTTTGATATGCCAACTCTTCCAACACAGGTGAAAGCCGGGTATATAAACTGCCGCATACGACCTTACATACCAAACCCACTTCGTTGCTTCAAGTGCCAGAGATTTGGTCATTCCCAAACGGCTTGCCGCGGGAAAATTGATATCTGTGCACGATGTGCAGGAAGTGGTCATGGTAGTTCTGATTGCACTGCACCTGAAAAGTGTGTCAACTGTGAAGGAGCACATACATCTTTCTCCCGAAAATGTCCCAATTGGATACAGGAGAAAGAGATACAAACTGTCCGTGCTAACCAAAATTTGACATACTTTGAGGCAAGGAAACAGGTTGAAGCCCGGACTCCTCGTGTTGGAGTGTCATATTCTAACGCTTGTAAAAAGTCAGTTAGCAGCCAGAGTACACAGACGGAGACTATTTCTTTGCCACTTGCAGAGTTACCCCAACGGGCGTCTTCTTCAGATTCCATCAAAAGACCGTCTCTGATTAAGAAATCTCTTGCAAAGTCGAAGGCTTTGCAAACGATGAAATTAAAATCTGCAAAGGGTGTTTCTATTAGAGGGAAACCTGCTAACCCTTTTCACATCCTTGGTTCAATTAGAGATCCAGATGAGGTGAATTTACACCCATCTGATGACGATGAGATCCTAGAAGAAGATCCCGACCCCCCTTTCAAATTTTCTTTATATAATTAATGGCTTCTTTTGTTTCTTGGAATTGTCGCGGTTTTAGGTCTAGGAAGGATGATGTTAAGAATATTATTTCAACTTACCATCCAGCATGTTTGGCACTTCAAGAAACTTTCTTGAAGGATCCATATAAATCAAAGATCCGTGGGTATAGTTGTATTAGGAAAGATGTTACCCGTAGTAATACAGTGTCTGGAGGAGTTTGCCTTTTTATTTCTCATAATTATCCCAGCACTGTAATCACACTACGCACATCTCTACAGGCTGTGGCTGCGAGACTTCATATACAGTCCCTTCTCACAGTCTGTTGCCTATACCTACCGCCACATGCTATCATCCGCCAAGAGGAGCTGAATGATTTGATAGACCAGCTTCCAACTCCATTTCTATTGCTTGGTGACTTAAATGGACACAGTACTATGTGGGGTAATGATAATACGAACCCTCGTGGGAGACAGATTGAAAATATGTTATCTGATCACTGTCTCTGTCTCCTGAATAATGAGGAGAAAACCTATTTTCATGAACCCACTAGAACATTCCATTCACTTGACTTAGCCATTTGTTCCCCTATACTTTTGCCATACTTGAATTTTGCTGTTGGGAGTGATCTACATAACAGTGATCACTTCCCTATTCTCATTTCGCACACAGGTAGTGGTAGCGTGAACATACGTCTACCTACATACAAATACCACAAGGCGAATTGGGACAGATTTACTGAGTTGGCTGTTGTAACAGGAACAATGGTGGACAGTGAGGATGTTGATACTGCTGTCCAAAATGTCACTGAAGCAATTTTAAATGCTGCTGACTCCTCCATTCCTAAGACATCACCTAGAACACTGCGGCACTGTAAATCATACTGGAATGCAGACTGTCAGTCTGCATACAAGAAACAAAAGAAGCTATGGGGTATCTTCCTCAGATACCCAACTACAGGGAACCTTATCGCCTTTAAAAAGGCTAAGGCATTTGCTCGTAGAGTTAGACGTCAAAGTCAGAAGGATTCTTGGATAAGTTATGTATCTTCAATTACTTCTAAAACATCAAGCAAGCAGTTGTGGAAGAAGGTTAGAGCAGCCAACGGTTTGTATCCGGAATATTCTTGTCCGATACTTCAAACCGGAGCTGCTGTGTTCTCTTCCCCTGAAGATATTGCTAACCTTATAGGTGAAACTTTTGAAAGTGTATCCAGTTCCGATTCTTATAGTCCTGCATTTTTAGTGACTAAGAATTGTGCTGAACGGGCTGGAATTAATTTCAAGAGCAATATTGATTACTCCTACAACTGTGACCTTAAGATGTACGAATTGAAGAGTGCTTTATCTAAAGCACATAACACCAGTCCAGGTCCAGATGGGATCAGTTACCAAATGCTTCGCCATTTAAGTCCAGATTCTCTTTTTAACATCCTTTTTCTTTTTAATCGAATCTGGAAGGAGAACATCTTTCCTACCTTGTGGCGGGAAGCTACTGTAATCCCCATTCTGAAACCTGGAAAGGATCCCAAGGATCCTCTGAACTATCGACCGATAGCCTTAACGAGCTGCCTCTGTAAGACCTTTGAACGTATTGTAAACGCCCGACTCTCTTACATGTTGGAAAAAGATGGATGTATTTCACCTTTTCAGAGTGGATTCCGACGAGGACGGTCCACTCTTGATAACATCGTGAAACTAGAAACAGATGTTCGTAATGCCTTTGTGCAGAGGAATCATCTAGTTTCAATCTTTTTCGACATTGAGAAGGCGTATGATCATACGTGGCGATATGGTATCCTGCAAACTCTATTTAATTTTGGTTTTAGGGGTAATCTGCCCCTTTTTATTCAAAATTTTTTATCATGTCGTGTTTTTAGAGTTCGCATTGGAGCTTCATTTTCTAATTATTTTAACCAATCTGAGGGTGTTCCTCAAGGTTGTGTTTTAAGTGTCACCCTTTTTAACCTTCACATTAGCAACATCCTTCATGTCCTTTCACCCTTTGTTCATGGAACTTTGTATGTTGATGATTTGCAAATCTCATGCCAAGGATCAAACATGCGCTTGATTGAACGTCAATTACAAACTGCTGTTAACAGACTTGTAGAATGGTGTGAACAAAACGGCCATAAACTGTCACCATCTAAAAGCAGTTGCATCCACTTCTGTAGGAGGAGGGGTCTTCACCCTGACCCTGAAATCCACATACGCAATTCTCCCATCCCAGTTGTGAATCAGATAAGATACTTGGGAGTCATCTTCGACAACAAGTTAAATTTTCTCCCACATATTGTATACTTGCGCAAGAAGTGCGATAAATCGCTTAATATCCTCAAAGTACTCTCAAATACTTCTTGGGGTGCTGATCGCACTTCTTTGCTGCGTATTTACAATTCGGTTATCTTATCCCGTATTGACTACGGATGCGTTGCGTATGGGTCGGCAGGAGTATCCCTTCTACGAAGATTGGATACTGTCCATCACACTGCTGCCCGTATTTGTTCAGGTGCATTTCGCACTTCACCCATTGAAAGTCTGTTGACAGAGTGTAGTCTACTTCCACTTGACTTGAGACGTAAAAAATTAAGCGCCAACTACTACTGTAGAATTATGTCTGATCCTTTTCACCCTTTACGTAATTTGAGACTTGATGCCTATCTTGGTAGGTTATATGATGCTCGTCCATCTAACATCCGACCATTTTCTGAAAGAGCGAAATCCATCTTGTTGGATGCAGCTCTAAGTGACGTAGTTACCCAAACATTTATAACTCAATCCTTTCCACCGTGGGATATTCCATCTTTCCACTTTCTCAATCCATTTGCGATGTATTGCAAGGCAGACACTTCCCCAGAAATTATGCAACAAATTTTTTGTGATCACCGCTCTCAGTATGCTGACTATGAAGCAGTATTTACTGATGGATCCAAAGCAGGTGAACGTGTTGGCTGTGGTACTGTGTCCGACACATCCACAGTCGCTTTTTCACTTCATAAATCCTGCTCGGTTTTCACTTCTGAGATGACAGCAATTTCTTGCCCGCTGCTGCATATCTCACTCTGCCACAATCGCAAATTTTGTGTGTATACTGACAGTTTAAGCTCCTTGTCAAGTCTTGAGCAATTTAAGACCAATAGCCATCCACTTGCCTTTGACATTTTGTCAAAATTACACACACTTGAGAGGAAAGGATTTACTATATTGTTCTGCTGGGTACCTAGTCACATGGGAATCTCAGGAAATGAATCGGCTGATTCTGCTGCTAAAGCGGCTTCAATCCCGCTGCAACAGCCAGTTCCCTACCAAGATATTAAGACTTTTATTCACAAGTTCATATTATCCTTACGTCAAGAAGCATGGGATTTGCAAACTAACAACAAACTCCATACCATCAAAAATCATCTTCTTAAATGGCCAGTTAATCCAATGCGTCGGACAGATGTCAAACTGACTCGTCTGCGCATTGGTCATACCCGATTGACGCACCGACATCTATTGCTGGGAGAAGATCCACCTTTTTGCGATTTTTGTCGTTGCGATCTTACTGTGTCTCATATTTTAATTTCTTGTCCTAAGTTTCAGTCACATCGTCTTAGGTTTTTTAAGAGTACCACTTTAAGTCTTCAGGATTTGATTGGGGAAACTCCCCATCCAAATCTTTTTGCTTTTTTAAGATCAATCGGGTTTTTAAATCACATCTAGTTTTTTAAACATATCCTTTTTTAAATTTTATTAACCTCTTCATCATTTTAGAAATGTGTTTTTAGCTTTCTTTATTTATATTATGTCATATCTCATCATATTTATATTTCATCTTCCATCCTAGTTTTTTTTATCTTTTGTTTTGGCGCAGTATGGCCCTTGTGTTGCCTTTGCGCCATAAAACCCAAAACAAAACAAAAACAAAACAAACTCGGAGAGTCTTCCAAGTACGCGTCAACTCCATCTTATCAGATGAGTTTGTTCAGGAGCAAGGCATTCCACAGGGAAGTGTATTGAGCTGCGCACTGTTTATCATCAAAGTTAACGACATTATGACCTGCCTACCACCTGCAATGTCTGGTTCGCTTTTCGTCGACGACTTTCAAATATCGTGCGCCTCAATAAACATGTCTCTTATTGAAAGACAGATTCAAATTGCCATCAGAAGGATTTCGGACTGGGCTAATCAAAATGGCTTTGCATTCAATGCACAAAAAACCGTGGCCATACACTTCTGCAGGAAACGTGAGCTTCATAACGACCCTGAGCTTTTTATAAATGGGGCTCAGATAGCTATTGTATCAGAAACGAAGTTTCTTGGGGTCATTTTTGATCCGAAGCTCACGTTCCTGCCTCATATAAAACATCTGAGAGTAAAGTGCACTAAAGCTCTGAACCTTCTGAAAGTGCTATCTAACACTTCCTGGGGTGCTGATACCACCTCCATGTTGAGAATATACAGATGCCTTATTCGTTCCAAACTTGATTATGGTTCTGTGGTGTACGGATCCGCCAGAAAATCGGTGTTGATGCTCCTTGACCCTGTCCACCACCAAGGTGTCAGAATCGCGTCGGGAGCCTTCCGTACATCACCAATTCCAAGTGTACTTAATATATGTTTGGAGCAACCTTTGAAACTGAGACGAGACAAGCTGTCTTTAAAATTTTATTTTAAAATTAAGTCACCCACGTCATCCTCTCTCTCTCATAATATTTATAATCCAACTCATACGAGACTTTTTAACTCACGCCCATCTTGCATTCCATCATTTTCAATGCGAATTCATTCAATTCTTACATCTCATAATATTGATAATTTCAGGATTCGTCCTCTCACATTCACACAACCACCTTGGCATCCTCATAACATCAAAGTTTTAAATGTATTTGGTAATTTTAAAAAATGTGAAACACCAGATGTAATATTTACTCAGCTGTTTTATTACCATAGGCATAACTTTTCAAATTTTAAAGCAATGTATACGGATGGGTCGAAAAGCCAGGGACATGTCGGAGCAGCTGCAGTTTACGACGATAACATCTGCTCACGTGAGCTGCATCAAAGCTGCTCCATCTTTACAGCTGAGTCCCTGGCTATCTTCTTGGCCTTGCAATATATTTTACAGCAAGGCCATAGCCAGTGGATTATTTATACAGATTCGAAGAGCTGTTTAGATGCGTTAAGTAATCCACTCAGCCAGACCCATCCTTTTATTTTAGATATTTTAAAGATTCATTCAACACTTTTAGATAGAGGTTTTAATGTTCTTTTTTGTTGGATCCCAGGTCATGTAGGGATCATGGGTAACGAGCGCGCAGACATAATAGCTCGAACTGCAAGTGGACCTAGGAGCACTTGGCTCTGCCCTGACGACGCATATAAAGCTTGTGACACTGCTCTGTCTCTCACTTGGCAGGCCATGTGGGATGCACAGACAGCTAACAAGCTGCGTTCGTTTCAGCCCTTAATTTCCAGATTCGCCCATATACAGCAATCCAGGAAAAGGGAAGTGCTCCTGACCCTTCTTAGAATAGGCCACACTCGTTTTACCCATGTGCATCTTCTGCTGGCAGAAGATGCCCCCACATGCAACACCTGTGGAGTTATGTTTTCTGTGTTTCATATTTTAAATGAATGTCCATCTTTTAACGCCATCAGATTGAGATTTTTTAAAATGAATCATCCTCCATTATCATCTCTTTTAAGTTCACCCCCACATGAAAATCTTTTTAGATTCTTACTTGAGATTGGATTTTATTACTTGATTTAGAATTTTATTTCAAATCTTTTACCCTTTGTTGATCTCAATATATTTTTAATCGTTTATTTTTAACATGGTAGATGTAGATAAATTTTTTCGGCGCAGTATGGCCCACGTGAAGCCCTTGCGCCAGAAAATCGAACCAACTAACCAACCAACTCAGATGATCTCATGTGATCACCCAATACAGTATCCTCCTTTAAGACCGGCTGATCACAACGCTTCGGCGCAATTTTTTTTGGCCACTGAACACCTGGTACTGGCCATAAAAACTCAGTTTTCCCCCTACCAACCGGAACTGTTCTCGACCGGATCGGGGGTACCTTTCATGCTAAAATAATCGGACATTATAAAACCTCGATCCGATCAGCCATGACAACATCTCCAGGTTCAATGTTCGCTGAAAAACAACTCTTCAGAGTAATATCTTTATCAGAAATGCGGCCACCAAATGACTCTGACACAAAACAGAATTGGCCATTAGGTGTTACGTCAACCAAAAATTTCACAGTATAGTGATGCTTGTAATTGGACCAAGTCTGGGATCTGGCAGTTTGGTTACTTGCTTTTTCCATGTGCACTTCTGTGCAATCTATAATTATTCTAGTATCTTTAAATATTGATTTTTTGAAACAAACAGGCAGATTCTGTTTAATTAACCGTTTTTCTGGTCAAAATATTTGAGTTTAGTTCCCGGGCTTGATATCCACAGTTTGATAATACGTGAAACTGTTACGTGAAGTTTCAAATCTGTGTGCCAAATCGAGATATTTTAAATTATGTTTCAATTTAATTAAGACAATTAAAAGTTATGTTTCAATAGGCACTGTTTTAATTTTATTTTTAACATATGGATCCATGCATTTTAAAATGTATTGAAAGCATTGTGGTGTCAACGCGGTGTAAAATTTTAACTTGGAAACATCAGAAATTTTTTATCTGAGAAAGATCTTCCTCTTTCTTTGAAATCATCTCTCTCGGGTCGAAGAGCAATGACCTCTAAATTAAGTTGCTCAGAAGTCAATAGCAGGGCATCCCGTTCAGATTTCAGAGCTAACATTTTCTCCTTCATCTGTTCTATTAGTTTCCAAATCAGCAATTTTCAGCTCAGAACTTTCTGGGGGCGACATCAGTGCATCTAAAAAAAAAGGATCATAATTGCATAACCATCAATTGAAATTTGATTTGATGATGCAAAAAAAATATGGGTTCATTTGGGGATGTTTTAAAAAGTTTTTTGCGATCGTTTTCAATTTTCTTAACTATATACGTACTTTTTGTTGCCCATTGAACAGTATATTTAGCCTCTAGAACAGGGTTACCATACTTTTTCAATATTGTAACCCACTTTTAAGAAACCGAATGTATAACGACCCACTTCATTCATGGCTCATTGAGTTTTTTTTCAAAGAACACACTCGTTCTTTCAATTGTGGATACAGCGAGGGTCATTTATTCAAAGTTAAATAGAAAAGAAAAAAAAAGACAGAATATTTTATGTTGTTTATCATGTGTCATAAACAAAAGGCTAACATTGGCATCCAAAAGTAACACAATTATTTAATTTATATCCATAATAAGTGAATGAACATGTGAAAGATATGAATTCAAAATCAAACCAATGTACTATACATGGTTTTTAACGTGCGCCTCTCGTATTGAACATCCTACAAATTGGAGACGAAAAAGCCGAGGTCAAAGCAAGACAGCAAAGTACTCTGCAAAATATATCAGACAAATTTGGTCTAATTCTTGATGATCATGGAAGTACAAATTTGTTCAATACTGCACTTCAAGGAAAATATGAAGTTTAGTATATGCTTTGGAAGAATTCAAGAATGTTTTTATATAAAAAAAACACACACACATAAGTCTTAGAATTCTTTTACTATACACTTCTTGTTTAAAAAGTTGTTTGTTATAAAATAATTATAACGTTTTTGTATCTTGCGGTATTACTTTGGGTTCATGACCCTTCTCTAACAACCATCGCAAAATGATTTGCCCGTCAAACCCTTTCAAGTTATGAGCCATAACGGTATACCCTTTGTGTGTTTTGTCAAAAAGGAAGCAGCAAAATCGTTCAAGGGCGTCGTAGCCTTCAAAAACTTCTTCCTCACCGCCAGAATACTGAGCAACGACCAAATTTACAATGTGGTCTCCGGAACTGTGGTCCGTTTCGAAATAAAAAATAATGATTTTTTCTACTGCCGATTTAAGGGGCTTTGATGAAAGGTAAACACTTGTGGTCTCGGCCGACAAACTTTTTGCATCCTTTGCATTTTGTCTGCTCACAAACATGTTCAGACTTCGAACACTTTCTTTTCTCCATTACCTTCCAACATTTCCTGCAATGTCATATCAAGAATAAAGCAAAAATAAATTTCAATTCAAGCTGTGTTCACCAATAAAATAAAATAAAAATAAGCCCTAATAACTTAAAAACACACCTGGCTGCAAATTCCATTTTGTATGTGGGCATCATAACAAGAATCCGATGCACAATTTTTGTCACATTCCATGCATCTAACTGCTATCCCTCTCAAACATTCACGGCTCCGGCAAATATGACAAAGATTGGTGCAGGCATGATCCATGATGTTTTTGAATGGCACGTTGCAGAACTCGCAGTAATAGCTTTCACCGTAAAAACCCTTGGGACTCCTAATGAGATCATAGTGGTTATTGTGGAGCCAAAGGTAGACTTTATTTGGCTTTTCTGAGCCTTTATAACTAACTTGGAAAAAATGTGTAATCAAGTATTACAGTTTTGTAATTACCAAAATTAAATGTAACACTTCTAAAATGCTGCAAAATTCTCCACGAAGAATAAACCATCTTAATTATTAAAATTTTTACCTCTTTGATGCTGTCAGGACCAATGACTACTGCTTGAATATCAAGAGCCCTTTCAAAAATCTCTACTTACGAAAATCCACATTTTTCCTCTGGGACACCTGTAACACTGCAAATGCATAGCATTGCGCAGTAAAAGAGTGCAATCTTTTTTGATCAGGGTACGCAAATCCGGATCATCTTCTAAGTAAGCTTTTCCTAACAGTAAAGCCATAGCACAGCATAAATGGGTACCTTCATCATCAATAGAAACTATGGAAGACTTTGTCAAGATTGATAGGCCGCATGTTTCTGGCTCCTCCTCTCGGATGTTTTACACTGACAACATCAATAGAGAAGGATTCATCAAGACAAGACGAATGTTCTTTTTGGATTGTATGACTTTCATGACGCATGACAAAAGCATCTCAACAGTCATTTCTGAGGCTTATAGCGACATGGTGGAGATGGGAAGATCAAGTTCATCCGAAAAAAGAACGAATCGAATTAAATCATGGTGCTCTAAATTGGCGGTAGCCATTGAAAGCAATCGGGTAAATAGTTGCCGCACTGCATCAATCACCGAACCCAATGTCATGCCACGAACATTTTCAGGAAGCCGATCCGTATCAAACATTGCAATATATGAGATTTCCTCAGCACCGAAATGCACTTGCTTTCGTTTCTTTTTCTATATTAATATAATAGCATCGTTAATCTGAAAAGGAAAAATTAAATTACATACATTACCTAAATTACTAGGCTATTTTTTTATACTTAAACAAGATAAGTATTTTTAATAAATACGTTTGAAGGCCCGTCGATTGGCAAATTAGTCCAAAATCCATGAGATGGTCTGGCACCAACATTTCCAGGTAGGGATTCAACACCATGAGAAGGTCCAGCTCCGTCATTGATCCCTTCACCTCATTGGGTCACCTTCTCTCCCCTCTTGTAAAGAGATGTTCACCAACCAACCATGTACAACTTCTTATATTATGAAATGAAAGAGTCTTTGTGATTGGTTGGTTTGCAGGCTCTTTCGTGGATTTTTTTTTTGGACCTCCTTTTTGGTGAGATCGTGGAAAGGTTACTTTGTATTATTTACAATTATTGTTATAAAATTAAGTAATCTTTATTATTATATAATTTGTGTATCCTGTGGTAAAATGTAAATACAGGAAAGTGTGCTTTAAAATTAGTGCTCATGGGGGGGTCTTGATTAATTCAAATGTTTTGAGGAAATCAAGATCATACTAATTATAACAAAAAAAATCGTGTGAAAGTAAACTACGAGTTTTAATTGTAAAAAGTTAGTCTTAACGATTGTAGCTTGATCTGGTAATATTGTGACGTAAGGAAATAAATATTTGCTATTGGGGGCCCCTCTCTGAATGTTGGGCCTACAGTAAAAAAAATTCTAAATCGAGCCCTGATATCGCCTACAGAGAAAATAGCAGTTACGCTTCGGTATTGTATTATTATTTATATCATTCTTTCATTTATGTCGATTCCTATTTAAAGAAAGAAGAATTTCTTTTTCTGTTGAAGGGTATGTAATTTTTTATATCAATTACTAAAATTGCCTACTTTAAAGCCGTGAAAGTTATTAACTAAGGTTGCAGAAAAAAAGAAAAGAACCCCCCCCCCCCCCCCTTCCAATTTTATTAAATTTGTTTTGAGCTCATTAAAAAATTTATAATTATTTAAATATGATACAAATATTTTTACGGAAATTAGGGAGGTATTCAATGGGATAAATAATGGTGTTCTGGAACATATGTTATTAAATGAAATTAAGAACAAATCATGTTAATTTCTTTTTTATTCAATTAAAGTTTATTTAGAAACACACTTTGATTCAGATTTTTGAAACTTTAATTAAGATTTTCTAAAAAGTATATCAGTATTATTTAAATTCGTAAAGTTCGTACATTTAAATGTTTAGTATAATTCTAATATTTACTAACATTTATTTTACTTAAGTATTTAATAAACAGTAACCCTAAATTTTAACTTTATTTCCCAGAAAAATTGAATTCACTCAAAATTCTGTGAAAATCAATAGTATTTATAATGTTATAAATTTTTAGTATAATTTTTTATGTTAAAAAATTTATAACAACTTTGATGATACTGATGTATAAAAATATTTATTCTCTAAATTTAACTTAGAAAAATCAAGTTCATCACCTTAGAAAATCATGTTAAAAGTTGAGTGTCTTTCAACATTATTACTACGGAAGATCTTTAATCACTACATTAATAATTATCACTACAATTAATGCCAGCAACTAGTTGATATTAACAAATAATTATTTTCATCACTCGTTTTAGAAGATTAAGTATAATAAAGCAAGACCAATATATACATATCTGTATGACAGCCTTACTAGGCCACAAGGTTTAAAAAGATTCCAATGAAATTAAAGTCTTTAAACAAACGCAGGAAATATAAATTAGGGTGAAAAAATCCTTATACATATTAGCAAGTAAAAGCGATGTTATTTTTAAATAAAAAAAAGAAGCATTTACCATCACACTGGCACGTTGATATTAACAACTAGTTATTTTCCTCACTCTCTTTTTAGAAGAATGAAGTATAATTAAGTTTTGGCACGTAATCAATAACAGTCCCATGCGTCATCTGTTGCGGATTTTATTTAGTTTTATCCCTTAGTACAGGTCTCTCCTGCACCAAGGGAAATAAGAAAATCTACATCGAATGAGGACATTGCTTGTTGGATCGAGAGATATGTCTGCCTCTTAGAAACGTGTTGAAATAACTGAGACACATTCATTGAGATTTTATGCCTAGGCCCTTTCTATAGATCTCCTTCTATCCAATTAAAAAGATTCTTAGATTCTTACACAAAGACTCAACTGCTTATAAAACACGGTAGTGATAAGGTTGGTTGGTTGTTTTCAGATTATCTGGCGCCGTCAGCAACACGAGGGCTATAATGCGCCGAACATTCGTCATTAGACAAGCCAACATACATTTACAAACACCCATGCCTAACACGGGACTCGAACCCGCAACCTCGCGGTGGGTAGTGATAAGGATCAACGGAAAATTGACAATTCAGCTCCTTCAGCAATACAATTCACTTATTATCGTATTTACTTTTGAAAAAGATTTCCCTCAGCAGTGCTTTCTTTTCCCCAGCAGTTAAAAGAATCCCTAGGAAAGAGGGAATCCCGTAATTTGCCGCATCATCCCTTTCACCGGGACGGTTTTGTGGGCGTGTTGGGGTAATAATAGTGACACTTTTACAAATTCCCATCCTCCTTAAGATTTTAGTGCATTTCTCCCCCTTCGACATTTATCAAAAGGGGGCTGTTGTCCGCGCCGTCGCCGGACCGTTGCTGTGTGTGCCCGCCTTAACTCCCTGTTTTATGGGGGAAAATATCTTGAAAACTGTTATGCAAAAAATAATAGTTTTGATCAAATTCAAGTACAAAAATAAGGTTCATATGGTCAGTACTTTCAATTGAAGTTTTTTAAAAGAATTCTATTTGAAAAATTCATATCAATTCACAATTATTTGCTTCACAATAACGAACAAAAATCGAAAAAATTATTTCAATACTTAAAAAGTGGTATGTTATGTAATAAATAATTGGCGCGATAGGGAAATGTCTTACTTTTAAGAAAGCGTTTTCAAATTTTTTTGTAATGCTCTAACTTTTAAGAATAAACTAAAAATTATCAATGTGTTGAAATTGTTTTTTTATTATCTTGTGAAATGAAATTTTAATTGCACTTTGTTTTCTTTTTCAGTAACTCAAGTAACCTAAAGCAAATCGAAGGATGTCTGCTCAGATTTATAGACCGGTAAGTGCAGTATCAAATATTTCAGCTTTGATTGTATTATTGGGCTGTAGTGCTCCAGAAAGTAGTGTCACATGTACTTGTTTCTTTCATTATTTTACTTTTCAATATTTCATTATTTTAATTGAATTCTAGTTTTTAGTGCAGTACGTGTACGTCGCTCTCATAACACTAAATCAACTTTAATAACCTTTTTAGAATCATCCTCGCATATTCACTTCTTTTTTAAACACGCTTTTATTAGTTTCACCTGTATGTTTGTAACTGACTCTTTTGGGCTCGATTTTGCCCTACTTTGAGCGATCAGATTTGATTCAAACTTAGCACACTTGTCAAAGACCGATGACAATACAATAATTCAATAAGTTTGTCGCTTTATCACAAGGATTAGCTCGTGTTGCCCTTGCGCCGTTAAATTCCAACCAACCAACCAACCTTTTCCGGAATCGAACCCTGGTGTGCCGTTTGTAAGATTTGTCGTAGGAACGACGGTTATACAAAGAGTGCTTTTTTAGTCGCATTATCCTTACCAGGATCTTCAGGATTAGTGATTTTTCATATTCAGAGACACAGTAGTGTTTTGTGCCAAGTAATACGGCGTGTACTAAGGTATACACATGACTTTAAAGCACAGATATAACTTTTCCCTGGTAAGGCGGTAATAATAGCCCAAAACTTCGCTTCTGAACCAGCCAATTTGTAAGCGTCTATGACATCATCAAATCTGATGTTTCGTATTCCCATATCCGCCTTAGTACGCGGGGGGAAGATGGCTCGCCATAGTTCATCATGATCAATGGGATCTAACCATTCCAGCATACTGGCATCGGGTGGTATAAAGGGCCAACCCGCAAGAGGAACGTCTTCGTTCAGATGATCCAGTATGAAAGGAAAGACGGAGATCTTTTGTTTCAAAATATCACAAGGTGAAAGCACTGGCAGTTCAGCGGCCTTTAAGGCCTCGGAATCCTCTGTTGCTGCCAGGCCGAATGTGCGAGCATGAGAAAGGTACAAAAGGTGAACGAAAATATCACAGTCCAAATAGGAACCTTTAGTATATAAAGCTCTCAAAACACTGTTGAAAGTTTGTTCTTTGGCAAAAGCCTTTACCACTGCATAGCTGAGGTGCATAGCGTGGGAAGACTCTGGAACATCTACGGGGCCGATGGCTCGGGAGAAGGCACCTCGCCTGGCGGCGCGCCCTTCGCACCCTCTCCCACATCGTTTCCCGGAACACTAAAGGCAGACTGTTCTCTGCGAAGAAAAGTTAGAATAGCTGAAGTTCGGGCGTCAGTTCTTTCGTTAGCGTTGGTGTAAATGCCTGTTGCAGTCTCGTTAGAGAAAATCCAGATATACCAATTCAATGATGCTTTTCCCAGTGATTGCTGGACAGCAACCACTGCGTGAGTGTTGTCCCCCGGAATCTGTGGCATATAGTATCGAAGATCGCGAGTCAAAAAGATCACAAACCACTGCGAGCAGCTGTAAAACCAAGCATTCACATGATCAACTCCATTTGGATAGCTGCGATCTGGTGGGTGAATACATGGCAGAGTACCCATCGGAACCACTCCCGGCATATCGGTATCATCACTAATACTAGACAACGTATACGGTCCACTCAACATTAAGAGTCTGATTCCAACGTGACATAGCGTCTAGGACAAAGGAGTCCGCTGTGCTGGCTTGTACACCATGAAAAGTGGAGGCCGCGCAGTAAGCGCCATTATGGTGACCCCTTGCCATCTCTTGGCCTTTTTCAGTTCTCAAACCCACTGTGCCCCATCCTCGGTCGCCCAGCACAAAAGGAGACCAATCAGTAATTGCTCTTTTGGACTCCAGAGCAAAATAAGCGTCTGGGTAGCATATGGGAATGGTTGATGTCAAGTTCTGTTCTCTCAAACGGTCTCTCACAGTAGGTGTCCATACTCGGGGCCGAGTCACAGTCCGTAGCATATTGTGGCCAGATGTTAATTTAGAGAACCCTGCATCAGTCATGAAGGCCAGGAGTCTATCCACAATCATCAAACCTGACGGATCGGAGAGTTCGGTAGATGGGAAGATACTGCGTACAATTTCGGACAAGTGTGAATAAGCCATACGGCCTCGCCATGCATTCAAGGCTTCGACAGAAAGTCCAAAGTAGACGAGAGTGTATTGCATAGCAACGGCCGTAATCCGAAACGCCACCTGCGTCATAGCAATCCAAGTGTGACTGTACAGTCCTAGTCCTATGGACGGACGGATGCGGATGAGTGACGGGGTAGGCACCAGCGAAGAAGCCACTAGTGAGGGCGTTAACTGCGGCTATGGTCGTAGCAGGCAGTCTTCCATCGTATCGTTCCGGTATGAAATCCAACCAGCTATCGGCTGGGTCTAGTCGCGGCACTTCATTGCCCCAAATGTGACGTGTAATTATTTCAGCTTCATTATTCGCAAGGTATCTTTCCCGGTCGGCAGCTGTTGGCTGACCCAACTCTCCTTCAGGCAAGCATGTCAGACCGGTTGTTCGAATAGTCGACACACTCAGAAAATCGAAGAAAGCACACCATGCCCCATCCAGAATGCCATTTCTCTGTAAGAAAGTATTTATGCATTGGGCATCCTCTATACAAAACGTTGACGCCCATGACATGATAAACCAAGACAGGGGCACTGCCTCAGGTTGCGCTTCCAAAACATCGCCGCCTACGCCAAAGTTGCGAAAAGGGTCCCAGTCTCCAATAGCATCAGGCCCGCTAAAAGGCTGAAACATAGCGAAAGCGTTCCAGTCCACGGCAGCCGCATTCCCTCGTACCTGGCGCGGTGTGCATCGAGGCCACATTATATGGATTTCAAAAGGGCCAGGTAAATGAACCAGTCCGCCCATCCAATTGTAGAAGATCTCTGCCCGTGCACCAGATGTCGTATCTTCAGCACGCTTTTTGATTCCCAAATTTCCATAAGGCCAGGGAGCTATACATGCCAGAAAGAGGGCAATTGTACGCATATAGTCAATTGAATGCCACTCTGCAGGGATAAACAAGACATCAGATCCACGTGGCACAGTTTCATAACTGAGGTGGAAGTAAACCACGCCTCGTTTGTCAAATCTTTGATCATCAATAAAAGGAAATCTGGGGTCCTCGTAGCCGCCGCAGTTTTCATTCGGAATCGGAGATGCATTAACGGCTGTCTCATAAGGCTCAGGTGGCAAGTCTCGCACCCATGGCACAAAAAGAGGAGGCTGTCCTCGGACACTGGGATACCTACCCTGCTGAACTGCGGTGATCTGTAACCATTGCATGTATAAAGCTAGTTTTGAGACAAAACTGTCATAGTTGGCCGCTGGTACAAGGCCTGGCACGATTGCGTCCTTGCCGGAGATGTCTATAGTCCGAAAGCTCATAAGGTACGCCTGTTTGTCCGACTTTCGGTATCCGTTCACAAGAGGATCAGGTCGGTGGGAGTATATTGTAGTATTCATATCTATTGTGGCCATAAAGTCTCTCGCCGCCGAAGTCTCAACCAATCCCGGGCGTTCAGGATTTTGATAGGGTTCATCGTAAGCATTGATGAAAAGGACGGGAGCTCCTGACTGCATCACGTAACTGGGATTATTGTCCATAACAGGGATACCACCCGGAATAAAACCCTCCCAGTTGATGCGATCGTCAACATGGTCCCAGAATTCCTGAAAGAATGGGCCGTCAGGATCTAAATTTTCGTAGAGCCATCCCTCACCCACGTGAATCTGCACGATGAGAGGCTGGCCGTTGTAATAACCCGGTTGATGATTTCGTATGTAAGCGTCCCACTCTGGTGAGTTTCTATCGGGTCTCTGTCTCTCTCTTACAGGGTTTGGCGCGCCGCCGGGCGAATGTGGGTCATACTGCGCAGGCAGATCATCCCTGGAGGTGCTCCCCCAAACATGACTCCTGGTGGATCAATAGGAATTCTATGTCTAATCCTCGCTTCTAGAACCCTCTCCAGCTGGGCTCCTCCATCATTTGGACTCATAGGCAGCATCCTCGGATATAGCCAAGCTTCTCTTGTCGGCAAGGGAGTCTGATCCTGATATGTCAGATCTCTGCTCTGCGTGGCGTAGGATGGATTTATAATCTGATTTAGCCTACCTAGGTATTCACCTGCTTCTGTAAAAAATCCTGTCACACAATGGTGCGCCCAGTGCTGAATCGGAAAGTTCATGATCTGCAGCTCTTTGGACATCAGGTCTGCAATTGATGGGGCGGTTATCACTTCATCGATCTCCCGAGTCACAACAGGACCGGGGTTTGATTTTATATCTCCGTCGCCAGTTAGGTCTCCCAGCCAAGATAAGCTGGTACGTTTAGCATGTGGTGCAACCTTTAATGCTTGTATGAGGCAACCTGCAATGGCCTTCTCTTTAGTTGGCCGTGCCAATCTGCAGAATGCAGCCCAGTAGAGAGGTCCCTTCTCAAGGGCAAGTCGGGCTGAAGTTGTCCAGTCGTTGGTTGGTTGTATTCAGATTATCTGGCTCCGTCAGCATCACGAGGGCTATAATGCGCCGAAACATTTCGTCATTTAACAAACCAACATACATTTACAAACCTGTACCTCCCATTCCGTGATTGTGATTGCTGGTTGGGTTGTGGTCGTTCCTATAGAAGTGATAATTGGGTATGTATGTGTGCATGTTGGGTTTGAGGTGTGTTTCTTGGATGAGAAGGATGTCAATTGAGTGTTTGTCGGTGAAGTCTCTGAGTGTATGAATTCTTTTGGTTAGGCCATTAGCATTCCAGAAGCAGATTGATAGGTTGTGTTTTTTAGTTGTCATTAGTGTTGGTAGTGTTTTGAGTGGAGCTAAAATTGCATAATGCTTGAAGTTTGTCAAATGGGTGATCTGCTTTCTGGAGGTTATCTAGGAGAGTGGTGATGCCAGTGAGGCAATTAAACATTATTTTAAATTGTTCTATTAACTGCATGATTGGTTGGAAGCCACTCATTAATTCTTGAAAGTTTGTTGTGTTGTTGGCTTCAGTGTTGTTGTGAAATTGTGGTATAGATTGGGTTATGGTTGGTGGTGCTTGGTGTGTGTTTGAGGTGTTGGCAATAGTTGCCCATGATGTGCCTGGCTGGATTTTTCTGGAGGTGAATGTAGTGGGTGTCTTGTGAGCCTTTTCTTTGTCGCGTTGCTCTTTTGATTTAGGGAAATATGAGCAGTTACGCCATGAGGCAACATGACCCATTTGGTGGCAGTTGATGCATTTGGGGTTTTCTTGTCGACCAAGTGTGCATTCGGATGTACGATGGGGTTGAGCACATTTCAGGCAGCGGGGGGCCATGTTGCCATTCTGGGCTGTATGAGAAAATTTGTAACATTGAGTTACACCTTTTTTGGTTTGGAATTGTTCAAATATGACTTTGAGGTACAGGCATTTGTCGAGTGAGTATATTAGGTCAGTGGTGGGGGTGCGAGTTAATTAGATGAGGAAATCTGCTATGGGTTGCTTGGTGAAACGGTTGGTTAGCTGAGTTACTTTTTCGACTTCGAAGTCTTGGTTAGTTAATTCATTTTTGATTTCCTCACAGTCGGTGTTGGTGGGTAAGCCCTTTACGACAACTTTGATTGGTCTTTCGGTTTGGGGGGGGGGGGTGATGATATAGTGACTTATTTTGTTTTCTAGGAGGTTATGGTTTTGTGGTCCAGTGGATTGTTAGGGAATACTTTTATGTACTGGCCACCAAGTTTGAAGACAGGGGAGATGGAGGTGAGCTGAGAGAGTACCTTTAAGAGGTTGTTATATTTGGGGAAGATTTCAACCATTATTGGAGGGGGAGGTCTGTCAGCGTCTTCTGTGACTTGATCATTTAGGGCATTAAGTGCTTCAAATTTATTGTTGGTAGGAGTGGGGGTGGTGGTCTGGAGGGGGAAGTTAATGTTTGTCTTTAATGCAAATTTGCTAGGTTTCAGGAAGGAGTTTGGTTTGGAGGAAGGAGATTGAGTAGAGGTGCTGGCACCTTCATTAACTGGGAAGGATTTTTTGTTAGGAGTTTTATCAGGGCTGAAGGGGGCAATTCTCTTAGAGTTAGTTTTAGTTTGATTGTGGGGGCATCCATCAATGAGACAATTCAAAGAAGCCAACTTACCCCTGTTTATGGCTATCACTTCTCTGAGGTTGACCAGTCTGTCGATGTCGTACGCTTCGCTGGGTGATCCTCTGTAGTCAGCGAAAGTGTCGTATGAATTCTGAGCGAAATTAAGTGAGAGTTGTTCTCGGTCGAGGAGTTTAACGATGTAGTTATTAAGTCGAGACATCTCAGTACAGATGGTTTGAGGGGTTAGGCCCTGTTGATTCAGATTGATATGTTCTTGAATACCGTTGTCCATTTCCATGGAGGGGGTAATGACCCCATCGCCGGGTGAAACAGAAAGAGCATCTTCGTCCATTATGACGAGATTGCCATGACTGACCTGGTTTTGGGACGTGCCCTCACAGGTGTTCATCAGTAAACAACGGAGAAAGAAAAGTACGCAAATGTACCGCAGTACGAACTAAAAGTTCGGGACAGTAAAAAACAGCGACGTAATCAAAACGAGAGAGCGGAAAACACGTCCTTCAGGAAGGAACGCCGGAGGGGGAATGTGTGGATTACCCTCGTGGCCAGGGTTGTATATATATACCCCATTAAAAAAAAAAGATTTAAATTTAAGTTTTTAAAAAAATTTAGTTTTTGGAAAATTTAGGGTTTGAAAATTTTTAAGTTATGAAAAAAATGTTAAGTTTTGTATAAAAGTTAATAACTTAATGACCAAGGGTCCAAGCATGGGGAGTTAGGCATCAGTAGGAGCAAGGCGAGAGAGGTCCGTCCAGGTCGGGGTCTGGGCACCGACTGAGCCCTGAGGTTGGATAGGTTGAGGGGGTAGGTTTTCCACATTGATTGGGTCAAGTGGAGATGGTCGTCTGTTTTGTATAGTGTTAACTGGTCTCTTGGTGCAGCCAGTGTAGTTTGCAGTGTGTGGACCTCCACAGTTTGCACATTTTGCAGGTTGATCACGGGCTTTAGTGCAATCCTTGGTGAAGTGGTTGCCTGCACATTTGACGCATTTAGGGGCTCTTCTGCATCCAGATTGTGCGTGAAAGAAGGTCTGACATCTGTGACATTGTGCCACTCCGCCTCGTCCTTTATAGGTCTCGACGGTGATTCGGAGGTTTAAGATATCCTTCATGGTGTGAATAGATCTGGATTTTTCTGTTCTGGGGAGAGTAATCATGAATAAGGGCATAAGAATGGTTTGACCATTGTTCCTCTTAGAGAGCTGTGTAACTTTAATGGGAGTAAAATCTCTATCAAGTAAGGCATTGTTAAGATCAGTAACATCAGTGGATTTTGGCAATGATCTAATTACGACTTTAATTAGCTTGTCGTTAGGTAGGGTATATGAGTGATAGGCAATTTCCTTGGACTCAAGAATGGCAGTGATCTGTCTGTGCTGTTGGTCATCTAGGGCTTTGATGTTGACTTAGTGCTCCCCAGTAACTTTGCCCTTATAGCCAATGATGTTAGTGGAAACGAGTACATCATCAATCTGTTTCCAGGTGACCTTGTCATCAGTAATGATGATAGGAGTGCGGCACGCAGGGCGTTTCGTACTTTGAAAAGGTTGCTCATCATCAGTGTCAGAGTATGAGTGAGAGGAAGGCGGTCTATTTATGGGGTAAGATTGATGAGTTGCATCAGAAGTGGATGGGATGTCATGGTCTGTTATCTCTACAGGAGGAGCATGAATAGTTGCCTGATTGACTATAGCAGTATTAGTGACTATAGCAGTATCTCTACCACACACTGCCCAGTAACGCTGACGGACAATATGCAGCAGGGTCAATGGACCTACATGCAAGTTCTTTAAATGATAGTATAGAAAGATCATTTCAGTTAGTTTATGACTCTTTGGAAGCAAGACTGGATGTTTAGCATCAAAGGGCAAGTTTGAGTTATTTAGGCGTCCGCCAACTCTAATAATTTTCTCCTTATCTAAAAACAAAGCTAAACTGTTCATATTAGACTCTTTAAGTGGTTTATTCTCTTTCAGAAGTTTAAGTTCTTTTTGCAAACATTTGATTCTGAGCGCACCTTATGATAAACATCTCAGCCTTCTCCAGCTCATTACTTAAAAGAGGGCCAACCTTTTTCACATTGAATTTACAATTGAAAACAAATCTAAATATAAATGCAAAAATTCTAATTAATTTCGTAAAAGAATTGGTTATATGAAATATACTATCTAAGCAAATAGGAATCATAAAGTTATTTGACTGTCCTTGAGAATCGTTTTTCAGTTCAGTAGTAAACTCTTCAGTCGGGAACAACGGGATATCAATAGGTGTGGGTTCATCTCCATACAGAAACTTAGGCCCATCCCACCAGAAAGTAAGACGAGACATCTGATCGGGCCAAACTCCACGTGACACAAGATCTGCAGGATTATCCGCAGTTTTCACATATCGCCATGGCCGACCAAACGGTATAGTGGTTAGCGTGCTGGCTTCTAGACCGCGAGGTTGCGGGTTCGAGTCCCGTGTAGGCATGGGTGTTTGTAAATGTATGTTGGTTTGTTAAATGACGAAATGTTTCGGCGCATTATAGCCCTCGTGTTGCTGACGGCGCCAGATAATCTGAATACAACCAACCAACCACATATCGCCATGAAAATCCTTTTGTTAGCTCTTGGATCCTTGAGACTCTATTGGAAACAAACACCTTTAGAGTAGTTGAGCAGGAGTGTATCCAAGAGAGCGCTGTAGTCGAGTCGCAGTATAATCTAACGCTGTTGATCTCAAAATGCAGAGAAGTCGCAACACTTACAACAAGTCGAGAGAGTAACTCGGCACCACATAACTCCAGGCGTGGGATAGTTAGAGACTTTATTCGGGCTACCCTTGATTTGCTACATAAAAGTGAGACCTTGACGTCTCCCAGGGCGTTTGAAGATCTTAGATAAATCACTACCCCGTACGCCTCTTTACTAGCGTCGCAAAAACCTACGAGTTGGATGTCAGTGGCCGACTTGACGAGAACCGGGCGAGAGACATGCACCTCCTGCAACGACACCAAGGCAATAGAGAATCTACTCCACTCCTTTACATCGGTAGGAAGATCATCATCCCAAGAAACCTTGAGCATCCACAATTTCTGCATGAAAATTTTAGCCTTTACCACTACTGGGGCAAGCAGACCCAATGGATCAAACAGTCTTGCAATGGCAGACAAGACAGTTCGCTTGTTGATGACGTCATGGGCAGACAGTTCATTGACCTTGATGTTAAAACTATCTGTGCCAGGCTGCCAGTTCATTCCCAGGACCTTGATTGACTTATCTTTGTCAAACTCAACTGCAGTCATTTCCTCACGAATTTCTTTCGGAATGGTCTGAAGCAGATTGGAGTTGTTAGAACACCACTTCCGCAGTTTAAGGCCACCCCTCTCCATCATTTGCATGAGTTGAGATACCAGCCCTGTAGCACACTCCTCTGACTCAGCTCCCGTGAGCAAATCATCAACGTAAAAATCCTGAAGCACCGTCCTAGAAGCCAATGGAAGGTGTACTCCTTCATCAATGGCAAGCTGATGCAGTGCTCTTGAACTCAAAAAGGAAGCACATGCAAAACCGTAGGTCACTGTTAAAAGTCTAAACTCATTGATCCGTCCACCAGGATCGTCTCTCCTGAAGATTCTCTGAAAGTTACAATCATCTCTGTGAAGTCTAAACTGACGGAACATTTTCTTTTCTTTCCTTTTTCTGTTAGGCCCTACCGTATGTACTATTTAGTTAGTTTGATTTTGTTCATTCATTTCATTCCATGTTTTGCCATACGTTTTTACTTATTTTTGGGTTTAGTTATCTTACTTATATTTCTGGGTTTACTTTATGTTACATATATTTCTGGGTTTAGTTTATATTACTTGTATATTTGGGTTCATTTCTATGATTTTTTGTTGGATTTTCCCAACCCACGTGTTTGCCGTGCGTGGCGTCTCGTAAGGGGGAGAATGGGATCCTGGGGTTACCTTGTGCAGGATTCACATGGTTGGGTCCTCGCATGCGTGCCCTTTGGCCCAGGATTCACTGTAGACGGGTGGCAGAAGGTAGCCCCCTTCTGTCAATCGTCTAGTGGTGTAAGTTTCGTCTTCACTGCTTAGGGTTAGCATTGCGGTTACGGTTGCCCTGCGGATCTACAACCCGAAGCCGTAATGCTATATCTCGATGCTATCCCTGAGACCCCAAGGGTCTCCCCTTGTTGGGCTCTGTGATGGGTGGGGACGCATCGGGACGAACTTCATAAATTAAATATGGAACTTTCTCTTTCTAAAGGCATGGGTGAAGCCTCAATTCACTCAAAGTCAACCCTAACACTACAAAACATCCATCTGATAATATACTTGCAGACAATGAATAAAAAAAAACTTTCAATAACCTTACCTACCTTTTACATTATTCAATCATCTGATCCTACCTTTAAAACCAAGTCTCCATTCTTCATCCAGAAAGCTGTACAAGGGGCGATTGGGGAACCAAAATCTGTAAAACGACTACGTTCAGGGGACTTGCTAATTGAAGCTGCTAATCCCCTGCAATCCCAATCCCTTAACAAATTTAACACACTTGCCACTATACCTGTAACATCAATGCCGCACAAAACTCTGAACAATAGCCAAGGAGTTATTTCTGAAACCGATCTTCAGTATGTAGATGAGGACGAACTCGTCTCTGAGCTCTCGAGCCAGGGCGTAATTCGTGCTCATCGCATTACCATAAAAAAGCAAGACAATATCCTAAAAACCAAACACGTTATCTTAACATTCAATACCCCTGTCCTACCACCTAATATCCATCTTTTAACCCAGTCAGATACAGACATTTTAATATGAATAATCCCCCATTGTCGTCTCTCCTGAATTCACCCCCTCATAAAAATCTTTTTCGTTTTTTACTTGAAATTGGCTTTTATCACTTGATTTGATTATTTCGTTTTTAATCTTTTAACTATTACAGATCAATTAATATATCTTAAATTTTTTTAACTTGGTTGATATAGCTTAATTTGTACGGCGCAGTATGGCCCATGAGTTGCCCTTGCGCCAGTAAAGCAACCAACCAACCAAGCACCTAATATCAAAGCCGGATATCTGAACTGCCCAGTCCGGCTATATATCCGCCGACCAAACGGTATAGTGGTTAGCGTGCTGGCTTCTAGACCGCGAGGTTGCGGGTTCGAGTCCCGTGTTGGCATGGGTGTTTGTAAATGTATTTTGGCTTGTCTAATGACGAAATGTTTCGGCGCATTATAGCCCTCGTGTTGCTGACGGCGCCAGATAATCTGAATACAACCAACCGCCTATATATCCGGAATCCGTTGCGCTGTTTCAAGTGTCAACGGTTCAGGCATTCTAAGAAAAGCTGCCATAGGCCGGACACATGTGCGAAATGTGGTAGCGCTGAACATGCCGATCGGGATTGCACCGCAGATGCTCATTGTGTAAACTGCAATGGTGCACACCCTGCGTTTTCCCGATTGTGCCCCGAATGGCAGCACGAAAAAGAAGTTCAGCGAGTTAAATCCACACGCAATGTGTCCTACGCTGAGGCAAGGGCCCTGGTTCCGAAAAAACCATCTTCAACCGGTCAAAAAACTTACTCAGCTGCAGTTCACCCCAAATCCGTAAATAGCATTTGTACCCAGACCAGTCTCTCATATCCTTGCCCCCCTCAGGGGATTTACTTTCTCGAAGTAAATACGGGCTTCACAACCCCGGGTGCCCCAGTGATCTATCCCTCCTTCTGTTTTACCTTCTTTTTTGGGTTCTGTATCTATTGTTTGGCTTCTCTTCCTTCCCTCGTTGTGGTTACCTCTTCAGAGGTGAGGGCTCCCCTTGAGAAGCTTTGTACCGCTCTGTTGCTATCACCTTCTCTCGGGGATTATATCACCCACGTGTTTGCCGTGCGTGGAGACCCGTGTCTTTGGAAAGGGGGATCCTGGTAGTTGAGGGGCGACATACTGTCCCAATACACTACTTTGGCACTTGCTTCAGATAAACGGGAGGTACACATTGGTCCCGTGTGTATCAATCGGCTTGTCGTTCGACTTCGTCGGCGGCTAGGGATCAAGCGGCCGGCTCGTCTGCTGGGAATCTCGTTAAGGGTGGATACTTCTTCAGGGACGAGTCGGTCGCGTATAGGTACTGGACAGCCCGGTAGTGTTATGCCGTGCGCAATAGTTTAGTTGATGTTTTCTTTTCCTTTCTTATTTTATTGCTTGCCGGTATGCACTATCCCCGACATTGAGGACTCCATGGTGGGTGGGACTCTAGTGCCCGAATTTGTCATTCATACTTTCATGGAAAGTAACAAATCTTCTTCTTCCCCCAGCGGGGAGCAACAAAGTGCTCAAGCGTTAAATCGCATTATTGGTTGGTTGGTTGTTTGGAATTTACTGGCGCAAGGGCAACGCTAGGGCCAAGCTGCGCCGAACAAACTATTAGTCTGACCAAATAAAAACTTAAAAAAGTTTTGACACTAAAGGTGGCAAGAACCAACTTGAGAGAAAAACAAAGCTAAAGACATTTAAAACGAAATAAAAGGTCATAAAAAGCATGATTGTAACTTGGATAAGTATCCTGTGAAATCGCATTATTGCCTAGTTTTTTGTGGTGCATCGTAAGGAGGGATCCTTTGAAAATGTCTCTCCTTTCTTAATAGAGAAAGCTTTGAAATCGTTGGTTGGTGATACGGCTTCAGTAAAAAAACTGAGGTCCGGTGACCTATTAGTTGAAGTTAGCAACCATCAGCAAGCTAAAAACATCTTAAAAGTTGAAAATTTTGGCTCACTCCCGGTAACGGTAACTGAACATGGTTCCCTAAATAAATCTCGTGGTGTTGTGTCTGAATCAGACCTGTACCATACAGCGGAGGGCGAGATACTCGATCACCTTCGTGATCAGAATGTTTCAGCCGTCCACCGCATAACAATACGACGAGATGGGAATATATTACCAACTAAACATCTAATTATCACTTTTGATTTACCCACATTACCATCGCACGTAAAAGCCGGATATCTGAACTGCCGTGTACGTCCATATATACCGAACCCACTACGCTGTTTCAAGTGCCAAAAATATGGTCACTCACAAACAGCTTGCCGTGGGTAAACGGAAACATGCGAACGTTGTGCAGGTAATGGACATGATAGTGCTAACTGCAAAGCACCCGAGGAGTGTGTCAATTGTGATGGCACACATCCGTCATACTCTCGATCATTGTCCACAGTGGGTAAAAGAAAAAGAAATACAGACCGTGCGAGTGAACCAGAATTTGTCTTACTTCGAAGCTAAAAAACTATTTGAGTCTAGGACACCTCGTGTTGGTGTTGCCTATGCTGATGTTTGCAAAAAAACTTTCATCAGCAAAAGCACACAAACTGAAACTGAGCCTGCATCATCTCTTATCAAGTTACCTCAACGACCATCTATAGAGGTAACGAAACGACCAACGATTTTAAAGAAATCTCTAGCCAAATCTAAGGCTTTGCAGACAATAAAACTGAAATCAGCTAAAGGGGGATTCTCTCGAGAGAAGCCCTCTAACCCTTTTAATATCCTTCGTTCATTTAGAGATGCGGATGTGGAGAATCTTCACCCATCTGATGATGAAGATATTAGTGAAGAGCCTGATCCCCATTTAAATGTTACCTTAAATAAATAATGGCTTCTTTTGTTTCTTGGAACTGTCGCGGTTTTAGGTCTAGGAAGGATGATGTGAAGAACATTATTTCACTTTACCATCCAGCATGTTTGGCCCTTCAAGAAACTTTCTTGAAGGATTCATATACATCTAAGATCCGTAGGTATAGCTGCATTAGGAAAGATGTTGCCCGTAGTAATACAGTGTCTGGAGGAGTATGTCTCTTTATTTCTCATGATTATCCCAGCACTGTACTCACACTACGCACATCTCTAAAGGCTGTGGCTGCGAGACTTCATTTACAGTCCCTTCTCACAGTCTGTTTCCTATACCTACCGCCACATGCTGTCATCCGCCAAGAGGAGCTGAATGATTTGATTGACCAGCTTCCAGCTCCATTTCTATTGCTTGGTGACTTTAATGGACACAGTACTCTGTGGGGCAATGATGATACGAATCCTCGCGGGAGACGGATCGAAAAATTGTTGTCTGATCACTGTCTCTGTCTCCTGAATAAAGAGGAGAAAACGTATTTTCATGAACCCACTAGAACATTCCATTCACTTGATTTAGCCATTTGTTCCCCTATACCTTTACCATACTTGAATTTTGCTGTTGGAAGTGATCTACACAACAGTGATCACTTCCCTATCCTTATTTCCCATACTGGTAATGGTAGCGTGACCAACCGCTTGCCGATTTATAAATACCATAGGGCAAATTGGGAAAAATTTACTGAGTTGGCTGTTATAACAGGAACAATGGTGAATAGTGAGGATGTTGATGCTGCTGTCCAAAATGTCACTGAAGCAATTTTAAATGCTGCTGACTCCTCTATTCCCAAAACTTCACCTAAAACACTGCGACACTGTAAACCATGGTGGAATGCAGACTGCAAATCTGCATACAAGAAACAAAAGAAGCTTTGGGGTATCTTCCGCAGATACCCAACTACAGGAAACCTTATCGCCTTTAAAAAGGTTAAGGCATTTGCTCGTAGAGTTAGACGTCAGAGTCAGAAGTATTCTTGGATAAGTTATGTCTCTTCGATTACATCTAAAACATCAAGTAAACAGTTGTGGAAGAAGGTTAGAGCAGCCAACGGTTTGTATCCGGATTATTCTTGCCCGATACTTCAAACCTGAGCTGCTGTGTTCTCTTCCCCTGAAGATATTTCTAACCTTATCGGTGAAACTTTTGAAAGTGTACCCACTTCCGATTCTTATAGTCCTACATTTTTAGTGACTAAGAATCGCGCTGAACAGGCTGGAATTAATTTCAAAAGCAAAATTGAATATCCAGCCGACCAAACGGTATAGTGTTTAGCGTGCTAGCTTCTAGACCTCGAGGTTGCGGGTTCGAGTCCCGTGTTAGGCATGGGTGTTTGTAAATGTATGTTGGCTTGTCTAATGACGAATGTTTCGGCGCATTATAGCCCTTGTGTTGCTGACGGCGCCAGATAATCTTAATAAAACCAACCAATCAAACACTAATACGCATAGGTTAGAAGCTTTTTAAAATATAAATATTTTGTGTATTATAACAACATAACTTAATACACATTGAAGGTTGCAAGTATGAATACGAAAGAACAATTCAATTTTTTGTTGCAAATTGCAATCTCTAAATACACTATAAATACTGTATTAAAATTAAAAAATTATTTAATGAATAATAAATAAGTTATAGTTCAATAACAATACATACATAAAATTAAAAAGTATGTTCAGCATTGAAAGAAAAGTTACGAATCAACTATTTATCTAGCCTTAATTTTTAAAGAATTTTCAAAAACCCAAGATGTATAGTTTTTCAAAATAAATAAACATTAAGAATTAAATAGATATACATTCTACAAAAAAAAAAAAAAAAAAAAGATAAAATGTAAATAAAATGAAATACACTTACTGCAGAATGACTTCTCTTCATATTTTTCTCACAAAATCTAAAACACTTTAGCAATACAAAATTACAACAGCACAATAGTTTTCGAAATAAGAAATGAATATTCGCAACAGAAATGGTCCTAAGTTCGAGTCCAGATTCAAGTCATAGATGGATTATTCAATCAGTGTCACGGGGAAGTGATGATGCAACCTATAGGAAGCCAATGCGTTTCGTGATGTCACAATTTTCTAGCAGCTCTGGAACCCCTCAGGGGGTTTACTTTCTTTAAGTAAACACGGGCGTCACAACCCCGAGGTGCCCCAGTGATCTATCCCTCCTTCTGTTTTACCTTCTTTCTTGGGTTCTGTATTTATTGTTTGGCTTCTCTTCCTTCCCTCGTTGTGGTTACCTCTTCAGAGGTGAGGGCTTCCCTTGAGAAGCTTTGTGCCGCTCTGTTGCCATCAGCTTCTCTTGGGAATTAAATCACCCATGTGTTTGCCGTGCGTGGAGACCCGTGTCCCTGGAAAGGGGGATCCTGGTAGTTGAGGGGCGACATACTGTCCCAATACACTACTTTGGCCCTTGCTTCAGATAAACGGGAGGTGCACATTGGTCCCGTGTGCATCAATCGGCTGGTCGTCCGACTTCGTCGGCGGCTAGGGATCAAGTGATCAGTCCATTTGCTGGGAATCTCGTAAAGGGTGGAGACTTCTTCAGAGATGGACTGCTTGCGTATAGGCACTGGTTAACCCGGTAGAGTCATGCTGTGCGTAACAGTTTTGTTGATATTTTGTTTTATTTTATGATTTTTGTTGCTTGCCGGCAGGCTCTATCCCCGATAATGAGGACTCCATGGTGGGTGGGACTCTAGTGCCCGAATTATTACTTCTATTTCTTATGGCAAAAAAATCTTCTTTCTCTTCTCCCCCTCGAGGGGAGCAACATGGACCTGTTATTTCAAATCACATTAGTGCTAAATTCTTCATTATTCATAGAGAGGAGGGTTCCTTTGAAAAGGTATCTCCTTTCTTAATAGAAAAAGTACTTAAGTCCTACATTGGAGACGTAGCTTCAGTAAAAAAACTAAGGTCTGGTGACCTTTTAGTTGAAGCAAAAAACCACACTCAGGCTGAAAACATTTTAAAAATAGTGGCTTTTGGAACCTTTCCCGTTACTGTAAGTAAACACAGATCTCTCAATAAATCTCGTGGCGTAATTTCTGAGAGTGATCTCTTTCACACAACGGAGGAGGAGATCTTAGACCATCTTCATGACCAACAAGTCTCAGCAGTGCATCGCATAACTATACGCAAAGATGGGAATATCTTGCCTACTAAACATCTGATATTAACCTTTGATCTTCCCACTTTACCAACACACGTTAAGGCCGGTTATCTAAACTGCAAAATCCGCCCGTACATACCGAATCCACTTCGCTGCTTTAAATGCCAAAGATTTGGGCATTCCCAAACGGCTTGCCGCGGGGAAATTGAAATCTGTGCACGCTGTGCAGGAAGTGGCCATGGTAGTAGTACGTGCAACCTACCTGAAAAGTGCGTCAATTGTAAAGGAGCTCATCCATCTTTCTCCCGAAAATGTCCCAAGTGGATAGAGGAGAAAGAGATACAAACCGTTCGTGCCAACCAAAACTTGACGTACTTTGAGGCAAGAAAACAGGTAGAGGCCCGGACTCCTCGTGTTGGCGTTGCATATGCTGACGCTTGTAAAAAGTCAGTTTCTCAGAAAAGCACACAGACGGAGAGCCTTTCATTGCCACTTACTAGATTACCCCAAAGGGCATCTTCTTCAGAAATGGTAAAAAAACCAATAATAGTAAAAAAATCTCTTGCAAAGTCCAAAGCTTTGCAAGCAATAAAGCTAAAATCAGCAAAGGGTGTTGCTCTAAGAGAAAAACCTACCAACCCTTTTAACATCCTTGGCTCTCTTAGAGATACAGATGAGGTGAAATTATACCCATCTGATGACGATGAGATCCTTGAAGAAGATCCCGACCCCCCTTTAAAATTTTCTTTTAATAATTAATGGCTTCTTTTGTTTCTTGGAACTGTCGCGGTTTTAGGTCTAGGAAGGATGATGTGAAAAACATAATTTCACTTTACAATCCAGCATGTTTGGCACTTCAAGAAACTTTCTTGAAGGATCCATATACATCAAAGATCCGTCGGTATAGTTGCATTAGAAAAGATGTTACCCGTAGTAATACAGTGTCTGGAGGAGTATGTCTTTTTATTGCTCATAATTATCCCAGCACTGTAATCACACTACGCACATCTCTACAGGCTGTGGCTGCGAGACTTCATTTACAGTCCCTTCTCACAGTCTGTTGCCTATACTTACCGCCACATGCTATCATCCGTCAAGAGGAGCTGAATGACTTGATAGACCAGCTTCCAGCTCCATTTTTATTGCTTGGCGACCTAAATGGACACAGTACTATGTGGGGTAATGATAATACGAACCCTCGTGGGAGACAGATTGAAAAGTTGTTATCTGATCACTGTCTCTGTCTCCTGAATAATGAGGAGAAAACCTATTTTCATGAACCCACTAGAACATTCCATTCACTTGACTTAGCCATTTGTTCCCCTATACTTTTGCCATACTTGAATTTTGCTGTTGGAAGTGATCTACATAACAGTGATCACTTCCCTATTCTCATTTCCCATAATGGTAGAAGTAGTGTGAACAGCCGTATACCTACATACAAATACCACAAGGCGAATTGGGATAAATATACTGAGTTGGCTGTTATAACAGGAACAATGGTGGACAGTCAGGATGTTGATACTGCTGTCCAAAATGTCATTGAAGCAATTTTAAATGCTGCTGACTCCTCGATTCCTAAGACATCACCTAGAACACTGCGGCACTGTAAATCATACTGGAATGCAGACTGTCAGTCTGCATACAAGAAACAAAAGAAGCTATGGGGTATCTTCCGCAGATACCCAACTACAGGAAACCTTATCGCCTTTAAAAAGGCTAAGGCATTTGCTCGTAGAGTTAGACGTCAGAGTCAAAAGGATTCTTGGATAAGTTATGTCTCTTCAATTACATCTAAAACATCAAGCAAGCAGTTGTGGAAGAAGGTTAGAGCAGCCAACGGTTTGTATCCGGAATATTCTTGCCCGATACTTCAAACCGGAGCTGCTGTGTTCTCATCCCCTGAGGATATTGCTAACCTTATCGGTGAAACTTTTGAAAGAGTATCCAGTTCCGATTCTTATAGTCCTGCTTTTCTTGTGACTAAGAATCGTGCTGAACGGACTGGAATTAATTTCAAAAGCAATATTGATTATTCCTACAACTGTGACCTTAAGATGTACGAATTGAAGAGTGCTTTATCTAAAGCACATGACACCAGTCCAGGTCCAGATGGGATCAGTTACCAAATGCTTCGCCATTTAAGTCCAGATTCTCTTTTTAACATCCTTTTTCTCTTTAATAGAATCTGGAAGGAGAACATCTTTCCTACCTTGTGGCGGGAAGCTACTGTAATCCCCATTCTGAAACCTGGAAAGGATCCTAAGGATCCTCTAAACTATCGACCGATAGCCTTAACGAGCTGCCTTTGTAAGACCTTTGAACGTATTGTAAACGCCCGACTTTCTTACATGTTAGAAAAAGATAAATGCATTTCACCTTTCCAGAGTGGGTTCCGACGAGGACGGTCCACTCTTGATAACATCGTGAAACTAGAAACAGATGTCCGCAATGCCTTTGTGCAAAGGAATCATCTAGTTTCAATCTTTTTCGACATTGAGAAGGCGTATGATCATACGTGGCGATATGGTATCCTGCAAACTCTATTTAATTTTGGTTTTAGGGGTAATCTGCCCCTTTTTATTCAAAATTTTTTATCATCTCGTGTTTTTAGAGTTCGCATGGGAGCTTCATTTTCTAATTATTTTAACCAATCTGAGGGAGTTCCTCAAGGTTGTGTTTTAAGTGTCACCCTTTTTAATCTTCATATCAGTAACATACTTCATGTCCTTTCACCCTTTGTTCATGGAACTTTATATGTTGATGATTTGCAAATCTCATGTCAAGGATCAAACATGCGCTTAATTGAACGTCAATTACAAACTGCTGTTAACAGACTTGTAGAATGGTGTGAACAAAACGGCCATAAACTATCACCATCTAAAAGCAGTTGTGTCCATTTCTGTAGGAAGAGGGGTCTTCACCCTGACCCTGAAATCCACATACGTAACACGCCCATCCCTGTTGTCAATCAGATAAGGTATCTGGGAGTCATTTTCGACAACAAAATGAATTTTCTCCCTCATATATTGTCCTTGCGCAAGAAGTGCGATAGGTCGCTTAACATCCTCAAGGTGCTTTCAAATACTTCTTGGGGAGCGGACCGCACTTCTTTGCTGCGTATTTATAATTCAATTATCCTGTCTCGTATTGACTACGGATGCGTTGCGTATGGTTCAGCAGGAGCATCTCTTTTGCGGAGATTGGATACCGTCCATCATACTGCTGCCCGTATTTGTTTAGGTGCATTTCGCACCTCACCCATTGAGAGTCTGTTAACAGAGTGTTGTCAACTCCCGCTTGACCTTAGGCGTAAAAAGTTAAGCGCTAACTACTACTGTAGAATAAAATCTGATCCTTCTCATCCTTTACGAAATTTGAATCTTGACGCATATCTTGGTAGGCTATATAATGCACGTCCATCTTGCATTCGCCCATTTTCTGAAAGAGCTCAATCTGTTCTGTCGGATGCAGCTCTAAGTGACCTAGATATCCAGCTGGCTAATTCTCAGACCTTTCCTCCATGGGATGTTCCATCATTTCAGTTTTTAAATCCATTTGCGATGCATTATAAAGCAGACACTGCCCCAGAAATTTTACAGAAGATCTTTTGTTTGCACCGATCTCAGTATAGTGACTACCATGCAGTCTATACTGATGGATCCAAAGCAGGTGAACGTGTTGGCTGTGGTGTTGTGTCTGACACATCCACAGTCAGTTTCACGCTTCATAAATCCTGCTCGGTTTTTACTTCTGAGATGGTGGCAATTTTTTGTGCTTTGCTGCATATTTCTTTCTGCTCCCATCGCAAGTTTTGTGTATACAGTGATAGTTTAAGTGCTTTAACAAGTCTGGAGCACTTTAACAACATGTGTCATCCAATAGCTCCTGATATATTATCTCTGTTACACAAACTTGAGAGGAAAGGTTTTGTTATTTTATTTTGCTGGGTACCTAGTCACGTAGGTATCTCAGGAAATGAATCGGCTGACTCTGCTGCTAAATCGGCTTCAATCCCGTTTCAGCAGCCTGTCCCCTACCAAGACATTAAATCATCTATTCATAAGTTTATTTTTTCTTTGCGTCAAGAAGCATGGGATTTGCAAACCAACAACAAACTTCACAGCATTAAAAATCATCTTCATATGTGGCCAGTAAATCCAATGCGTCGGACAGATGTTAAATTAACTCGTCTGCGCATTGGTCACACCCGATTCACGCATCGACATCTGTTACTGGGAGAAGATCCGCCCATTTGTGATGTTTGTCGTTGCGATATTACTGTGCACCATATTTTAATTTCATGTCCAAAATTTTATTCTCATCGCATTCAATTTTTTAAAGGCACAGTTTTAAACCTACAGGATTTGGTTGGGGAAAACCCCCATCCAAATCTTTTTGCATTTCTAAGAGTGATCGGGTTTTTAAATCATATCTAATGTTTTTGTTCATATCTAGTTTTAAACCTTTTTAAACCACTTCTTTTTTTTAAAATGAGTTTTAACAAATTTTATTCCTTTTATTATATCATATCTTACCTTCATCTATTTATAACTCATCACCCATTCTAGATTCTTTTATCGTTTGTTTGGCGCAGCATGGCCCTTGTGTTGCCTTTGCGCCATAAAACAACAAATAAACAAACAAACTAGCAGCTCTGGAAGAAGTCAGCTTTGGACTATCCTGGACACAAGTTTCTATGCGTTACATGTTACATTCATCTATTTATAACTCATCATCCATTCTAGTTTCTTTTATCGTTTGTTTGGCGCAGCATGGCCCTTGTGTTGCCTTTGCGCCATAAACAAACAACAACAACAACTATGCGTTACATGATGTCTGTTCGAACAATATTCAACACGAAAAACATGATTTAATCCTATTAAACTTGAATACTGTGATTTTTTGCATGTTGTATAATTTCAGCGTTTAATATTAATGGTGAATCCCTTATTACGATACCGTCTTCTCCGTGACTTACATAATAATATCAAATAACATCAGGTAGTTCTGGTTTAGTAGTCAACGCACTCGTATAATACTATTCCAGAATTATCTTTTGCTATCAAGGTAGAGTGTTCGAATCCCCTTCGCGTAATTTTAAGTAAATAACAATATTATTATTAATCAAAGGTAAATGGTTACACTACAGTTAATGTTCTTACTACTACATGACTACACGTATTCTACAAAATTTATTTTCATTTAATATTTTTTGCCGATCAAACGGTATAGTGGTTAGCGTGCTAGCTTCTAGACCTCGAGGTTGCGGGTTCGAGTCCCGTGTTAGGGCATGGGTGTTTGTAAATGTATGTTGGCTTGTCTAATGACGAATGTTTCGGCGCATTATAGCCCTCGTGTTGCTGACGGCGCCAGATAATCTGAAAACAACCAACCAATCCATCGTACCAAGATGCAATGCCCCAGTGGCTAAAGCAAATCTTCCATTATCCAAGGTTCCCCTGTTCGATCCCCCGTACTTGCCAAAGTATATTTTTCAACCCCTCCTCTAAGACGCCAGCTTGAATGACGTCACTCCCGTAAATACTTCCAAACCTCCTTCTAAGATGCCATCTTAGAGGACGTCACTCCCCCCTAAACCCCGTCTAGGAGAAGAGTATGGTTGGTTGGTGGTTGTATTCAGATTATCTGGCGCCGTCAGCAACACGAGGGCTATAATGCGCCGAAACATTCGTCATTAGACAAGCCAACATACATTTACAAACACCCATGCCAACACGGGACTCGAACCCGTAACCTCGCGGTCTAGAAGCTAGCACACTAACCACTATACCGTTTGGTCGGCAGGAGGAGTGTATGATTGACAGGTAGTGGGGATACGACCCCGCCGCACCCCTCGTGCAGGAGTACGGTTTGATTTACAGCTGGGCACGCCCCTTTCTATTGTTCTCTCCCAGCACACCCGGTTATTACTACCCATCATTTACTTTAAAAACCGATAATGCTCCTGGATCCTGTTCACCATTCAGGTCTCAGGATCGCTTCAGGAGCATTTAGTACGTCACCGGTGCAGAGTTTATATGTGCTATGTCGAGAAGCCTCATTCCCCTCAGGGGGTTTACTTTCTTTAAGTAAACACGGGCTTCACAATCCCGAGGTGCCCCAGTGATCTAACCCTTCGTCTGTTTGTACCTTCTCATTTTGGGTTGGTTGTTTTCAGATTATCTGGCGCCGTCAGCAACACGAGGGCTATAATGCGCCGAAACATTTCGTCATTAGACAAGCCAACATACATTTACAAACACCCATGCCAACACGGGACTCGAACCCGCAACCTCGCGGTCTAGAAGCCAGCACGCTATTCTCATTTTGGGTTTTATATTTATCGTTTGTTTTCTATTCCTTCCCTCATTGTGATTACCTCAACTGAGGTGAGGGCTCCCCTTCAGAAGCTTTGTGCCGCTCTGTTGCCATCAGCTTCTCTTGGGGATTAAATCACCCACGTGTTTGCCGTGCGTGGAGACCCGTGTCCCTGGAAAAGGGGATCCTGGTAGTTGAGGGACGACATACTGTCCCAATACACTACTTTGGCCCTTGCTTCAGATAAACGGGAGGTGTACATTGGTCCCATGTGCATCAATCGGCTGGTCGTCCGACTTCGTCGGCGGCTTGGGATCAAGCGACCGGCTCGTCTACTGGGAATCTCGTTAAGGGTGGAGACATCTACAGGGACGAGCCGGTCGCGTATAGACACTAGATAACCTGATGGTGTTATGCCGTGCGTAACAGTTTAGTTACTATTTTTTTTCCTTCTTTTCTTGGTTTTGTTGCTTGCCGGTGTGCACCATCCCTGATATCGAGGACTCCATGGTGGGTGGGATTCTAGTGTCCGAATTTCTATTTCTTTATTTTATGATGGCTTTTTCTTTATCCAGCCCCACGGGAGGCCTAAATCCCCAACTTCAACAAATAAAACGACCAATCGATATTGATGACAATAATGCAACAAAAAAACAAGCTACTCCACTTAAAGTTCCATCTTTCATAATAGTTCATTCCGAATCCGGTGAATTAGGAAAAATGTCCCCTTTTTTCATTCAAAAAGGGATAAAAGGTATCTGTGGCAACGAGCCAAAAGCAATTAAGAAGCTAAGATCGGGTGACTTCCTTATCGAAACTAAAGATCCGAGACAATCTCAATATTTACTCTCTGCAACAACAATAGGCACTATCCAAATAACCGTATCACCACATAAAGCCCTCAATTCTAGTCAAGGCGTAATATCTGAATCGGATCTTCAACATGTTGAAGATTCCGAAATACTAAGAGAACTCTCCCCCCAAGGAGTCACAGATATACGCCGTATTACTATTAAACGGGACAACAATATAATAAAGACCAAACACATTATCCTTACTTTCAATACTCCTAACCTCCCCAATAGAATAACTGCTGGCTACCTAAGTTGTCCCGTACGACCTTTCATCCCGAATCCATTGAGGTGCTTTAAATGTCAGAAGTTCGGGCATTCCAAAAACACATGCAGAAGTGATCACGAAGTTTGCGCAGTGTGTGACAGCATTGAACATCTGAGAGAAAGCTGCAAGGCTGAGCCCACCTGCGTAAACTGCTCTGGAAACCATCCATCTTTTTCCAGAACGTGCAAAACATACATTAAAGAAAAGAATATCCAGGAAATTAAGACCCACAATAACATCTCGTATCCGGAAGCCCGAACTATCTATGAAACTACAATAGAAAATTCTATGGCCAAAACAATAGCTAAAGCAACTGCCTCCAAACCAACTCAAGTAAAGTCTATGGCCACTCAAACAGATATTCATATCCCAAATACTCAAATGTCACCCGAACAGCTACTTAAGTGCTTTTTCCCGCTCGCCAAACACAGTACCTTTTCTGTTCAAACAGACCCAATTCCCGGAAGTTCAAAATCAAATTTAAATCCTAAAAAAACTCCTGTAAAACCTCCAAAAAATAAGAAACTATCTGATACAAAGCAATCCTATAAACCCGGAGAAGCTTTGAAAAACAGAATACAATCAAAGATCCAACAGAATACAAAGAAGAAAGCTAAAGCAAAGGAAGAGAAATCTGGACCATCTGAGTCATCGGAAGATGAAACTGATGTCATCTCGGATCTTGACCCAGGTTACATGGAGGTCGACCCAGGCCTCGAGACCCCTAAGCTTCTTCAACCAAGAAGCAGGTCACTCGACCGGCGGATCGCTAATCTTTCCGAGTAATATTCAATATGTTATCTTGGAATTGTCGCGGTTTCCACCAAAATTCGGTAGATATAAAACACCTCGTAGATTTACACAAACCTGTCTGTTTCTGTTTGCAAGAGACGCTCTTGAAGCCTTTTCAGAGCTCTCTTGTTAGGGGGTAAAGTCCCCTACGTAAGGACTATATCAGCGGCGACCGAGCTAGCGGTGGTGTTGCTATATTTACATATAATAGCAATCCATCCACCCCGCTATCGCTCTCTACCAACTTACAAGCTGTTGCCGTTAGAGTCGCTGTGAAAAATATATTAGTAACAGTTTGCTCAATCTATCTCCCCCCTAATCGTAACATCCGACAATCAGAATTAGACGCCGACCAAACGGTATAGTGGTTAGCGTGCTGGCTTCTAGACCGCAAGGTTGCGGGTTCGAGTCCCGCATTAGGCATGGGTGTTTGTAAATGTATGTTGGCTTGTCTAATGACGAATGTTTCGGCGCATTATAGCCCTCGTGTTGCTGACGGCGCCAGATAATCTGAAAACAACCAACCAAAAAAGAGACCAAACGGTATAGTGGTTAGCGTGCTGGCTTCTAGACCGCGAGGTTGCGGGTTCGAGTCCCGTGTTTGGCATGGGTGTTTGTAAATGTATGTTGGTTTGTTAAATGAAGAAATGTTTCGGCTCATTATAGCCCTCGTGTTGCTGACGGCGCCAGATAATCTGAATACAACCAACCAAAATCAGAATTAGACAGGCTTTCTGACCAGCTTCCACCCCCTATTATTATAATGGGGGATTTCAATGGTCACAGTCCTCTTTGGGGTAGCCCAGATGTAAATCAACGTGGAAGACAAGTCGAAAAAATGATAGATGACCAAAATCTGTCTCTTCTAAATAATGGGCAACATACACACTTCCACACCCCGTCGAGGACGTTTCACGCCATCGATCTTGTCTTGTGTTCTCCATCTCTCCTACATCTATGGTCGTTTTATGTCGGACGGGATCTCTTCCACAGTGATCACTTCCCCGTCCGTTTGGAGATGCTAGGAGTTGGTGCTGTTACCTCTGTTCGCGCTCCTCGTTTTATATTTGAATCAGCAGATTGGGAACAGTTTTCTTCCCTCGTCGATATCTCTGACGAGATGGTGAACCAAGACGATATCGATGAAGCGGTAAATTCTATCACCCGTGCCATATTGGAAGCTGCTCGTTTTTCCATACCTATAACATCTACAAATCTATCGAAAATTCCGAAACCATGGTGGAATCACGACTGTAAAAATGCACATAAAAAGCGGAGGAAGGCTTGGGGCATTTTTCGCCGATGTCCCACTGAAGCGAACCTCATCGCCTTAAAATGTGCCCGAGCTGAAGCTCGTAGGATCCGCCGGCGTAGCCAGAAGGACTCTTGGATGCGTTATGTCAGCACTATAACATCGGATACCTCTTCTAAAAGGGTCTGGAACAAAGTAAATAAAATCAAGGGCCAATACCCAAGACACTCTATTTCTGTCTTGGAAACAGATCTGGGTATTGTTTCAGACCCTAAAGGTATTGCTAATACTCTGGCTGACTCGTTCGCAAAAGTATCCAGCAACTCGAATTACAAAGAGCCGTTCGCCTCTATCAAACGCAAATCTGAGAAAATAAACTAAATTTTTCATCTACCGAGTTGGAAGACTATAATGCTGATTTCACCATGGCTGAGTTAATGCGAGCTCTTTCCAACAGTCGCGGCTCAGCTGTTGGTCATGATGAAATCCATTATAGTATGCTGAAACATCTCCAGCCTCTCCAACTCAAGTTCCTTCTCAAGCTATATAATAGAATCTGGCGGGAAAACAAATTTCCGTCAGCATGGCAACGCGCTCTTGTAATTCCGATTGTCAAGCCAGATAAAGACGCTACGAGTCCTTCCAGCTACAGACCGATAGCATTAACTAGTTGCTTATGCAAACTATTAGAAAAATTAGTCAATGCTCGTCTGCTTTTTTATTTGGAACACAACAATTGTCTCTCTCGGTTTCAAAGTGGTTTCCGTCGTGGTCGTTGTACACTTGACAACCTCCTGCTTCTTGAAACATCTATTCGGGAGGCTTTTGTCAAGCGGAACCATTTGGTCTCTGTATTTTTTGACATGGAGAAAGCCTATGACCGTACTTGGAGATATGGTATCCTTAGAGACCTACATAATTTAGGTCTCAGAGGAAATTTACCACTCTTCATTGAGAATTTCCTTTCTCGAAGAGTCTTCCAAAGTTGGTGAAATTGGATTACGAACAAAAGTCAGTGTTGAAGAATTTTTAGATACAGTCTTCTACCCACCTTACAAAAAACATAAAGGTAAATGTTTTCTTATTTTTTTTTAGTGGTTAAGTCACCTCCTCCCCCTTGGAAAAAAAACAAAAAGCGATGGGATTCCATGAACGAAGGTCAAAAAAGATATGCGTACGAGCAATGGAGCTTGTCCATGATCAGACGTGGATTAAAAATTGATCATCCTTTTCCAGGTGTTGATGAACCCGACGGAACCCCCGGAGTTTCCAGATCTGACCAACTTTCCCCAGGGAGTCCGCTTTCGCCCGGAACCGCAGGTAAGAGAACTTAATGTCTGTGGACCATCTGGAAGTGACGATGAATCTGTATTTAACGAACATATTAATGATTTATTACAGGGTTACCCAGAAATGTGGTTACTCGGTGATAGCGGACAAGTTAAAAGTTATTTAAATCCAAATAATAGATTTATGCAAGATATAGCCAAAGATAAAAATATTCCTTGGCAATTTCATTTTTCTTTAGTTAAATTATATTATGACAGACATAAATCTTGTGCACTTCCAGGTGAAGCCGCATTAAGTTCTATAGAAGAGGAAGAAGAAAATATGCCCCCACCGCCACAACCGACTGCGTCTACATCAGGAGGAGAAGGAGGAAGTGATGCTAAAAAAAGAAAACGAGGAGCAGCTAACGAAGCTGGTATGGGTACTGCAGCGGAATCAAATAACGAAGCGACTGGAATGACTCCTATCCCTCGACCAATGACCTCTTCTAATGGTGGTTCGATTACATTTACTAAAGTTCATAGATGGTACACGTACGGTTTACAACATCAAATATTGGAAATTGATGTAGCTAGTGTTGCAGCTAATAATCACGTAACTTCTTGGGTTATGTTAACTCCCTTATGTGAGGTGCCTTGGGATAGACCATGTTTTTATATGAATGAATCCGAATTTCATATATTGCCAAAAACAGCTAAAGTTCAATCTCTCTCTCTTAGTGTTAAATTTAGAAATGCTAGACAGGCATTTAAAACAAATACTAGTACTACAGATACAGCTACTTTGAATCAATACAACGACATCATTTGTGCCGGTTCTTTAAATCACATTTACGATGGAATGAATTTTAAATTAAAAGGGACTATGGATGGACCTAAAATGAGATCTTCCGATATTGAGGTACTTCCCGAAAATCATTACAAGGATTTAAGTTTAACATTATGGGGAGTTGATCAAGCAGACGATAAATTTAAAGAACGCATTCCTGCATCCGTTGTAGGTTTACCAGTAGTATATAACTCTTATTATGGTCTATGTAATAATAATGTAGAACCGAATAAAGCTGGTTGGCCAAATTTTTTAAGTGCTGTACAATTTTTCGATAGTAATGCAATAGCCGGTCAAACTATTGCTCAAATGACTTATCAACCTAAACAAGGCTGGTTAAAACAACCGCCTACTGCTATATCTTATCCTTATCCTAGTTTTACAGACGCTTTGCATAATGAAGCTAAATTACAATTCCCTTTCGCTAACAGTTTATCTTATCATTCTACGGTAGAAATGCAATTTTCTTCTCAAAGTAGAGGTGGCATTAAATCTAGTTCTTCCGCTAAAACAAATGTTGTAAGTGCCGCTGATTCAAATTTTGAGTATACTGATATAATTGAAAAAGGTCAATTTATAGTTCCAATTGCAGGTGTGACGGATTATCCATTGTCACAACCCTCTTTCCATTGCGGCATTATGCCAAGTAAAGCATGTACCATCTCTGAACTTTTAACACCTTCAGCAAATTACACAGACATGCAAGCATGTTTTGAAATTACTGCAACAATGATAGTGGACAGTTCTGTACAAACTTTTTTTACTCACGCTCCAAGTCCAAATGTGCATCCTTCCAGTCAAATGTTAAGACTGCAAAATGTAAACAAATTGTCTCATGCTAAAACCCCATTTATGGGTATGTATAGAGTATAAAAGAGATCAATAAAGACACATTGTTTTAAAGCCACAAGTTGTGGATCAAATTCTTTGTTTAAAAAAAAAATACATAACAAGATTAACATAAGAGTAACATGAGTAACATAAGTAATTGAATAACATAAGTGAATAACATAAGTGAGTAACATAGTTCAGTAGCACATCAATTGGGGAATTTCTCAAATTTCAATGTTGAAGTAGTCTAATATTTAAAAAAAAGTTAATAGATAGGGTTTCTTTGGAGCCTCTGCAAGTAGGGAACACTGTCTCCATTGGAAAAGGTGAACACGGATGTTGGCAAATGCTTGATCATACCATATATCAGGTACAGAATTGGCCAGTATTAAGATGGGAGTCCGAGACACAACTTTGTCCCCTTCGTGTTTCACTCTCACATTCAAAGCACTTCCTTCACACAACTTTTTAAAATCGTCTTCAGCAGATGGCTCCATATTTAATTCATTCCCCATCACTATTCTGCGGTTGACCACGTCCTGCAGAGCAAAAACATTATTTTTATTATTTATTCTACCAATATGTCCAACATTACCAGCAATAGAGGTTACACAATCCCAAAAAAAAAATTTTCCACTATTAGGTGGTCCCACACATAATAAACAATTAGCTTTAATATTTAAGAAACCATTTCTTTCAATCCATCCTCGTCTCTCAAACCAATACACAATATTTTTAAAAAAATAAGCAATTTCATTTTCGTCGCTGTTAAACTGAAAAGCAAGTAATTTCATTAGATACTCATAAGAATCATTTACACTCATATAGTAATTGAATGGATTAGCATCATTTGCATAGAAACAAGGCAAGTTACTTAGCATTTTTTTGAAATCTCTTAAACTATTAAATATTAAAGATTGCTTAAAAACCTCTATTGCTGCAATGTACAGCTTCGTTTTAGCAGGATTAAATAACTCCGAATTATAATCTGGAGCACTAGTGGACAACAGATTTTTAATATTTTCAGGAGGCACTGGATAGTACTTTTTTAAAAGGTTCTCTGTCTCTTTTGTAATTCTTTCAAAGATGCTCCTTTTCTTTTTAAAGATCCCGCTGCTTCCCGGAACAATACCTCCAACGCCTTGTCCATCGGATCCCCCTTCGCATATGGTACATCCATTTCTTTCGTCTTGGTTTTCCACCAGTTCAGAGGTTGATCCAAGTTCGTCGTGTTGTACAACGCTATTCGGACCCGGTATGGGGATGCATGTTCCTCTACAGAATAGCTTTTGCTCCGATATCCCTTGTTGAAAGTAGAAATATAGGAAGACATTTTCCCAATCCCTTGTTGTAAAATTTCGGACAGCAGGGTTTCTCCGTCGGATTCTGGGTCGAAGGTTTCTGCTGATGTCGGTTGACTGGCGGCAGCGGCAGGATCCGTTGGAGAAAGCGCAGTCGTGAAAAATGTGGAGATGGTCTCCATGCCACGACCATCCAAATACGGTCCCGGCAAAAGTTGGGACACAGGCTTCAAGCCAAGCAATGATTCCTCTAAGGTGTTCCGGTCCTGGGGGGGATAAAGACATCAGAGACATACCTTCTGCTTGGTCTGAAAGCCACATGAGATACTCCCCGCAAGGCCGTTTCCAAAAAATTTCTGATCCCGGGGGACAGCTTTTCTCGTGGATAAGGTCTAAGCTCTCCAAAATCCTGTCGATATGTTCCACTTTCTCCTCCAGAAGAAAAGCTCGCACCCGTTTCACTACCTTCAAGTACAAAAGACGCAAGTGCTCTCTCGTCACTGGATTCCAAATCTCCCACAGCGTTTTCCCCAATTGAATCATCGTGCATCTAGAAAATACAAAATACAAAAAAAAAAAAATTACTTACTATAAACTGTTTGAATTAAGTCAAACTCGCATCGGTAGTCGTTAAAGCATTCGAAGCACAGAATGCGCTGAATGGACAGCTCTTCGTATTGTTGGCAGTCGCATTCATGTGCTTCCTCGCCGTATTCGCTGTATACGCACTCCTCCTCTGTTAGTATTCGAAAGAGAGGAGTTAATCGGCAACATGCACACCAATGCATTTGCAAGAGCGCATAGTCGCGCAAAGCATCGATACCAAATAAATGAGAGTGGGCATGCTTTAACATAACACTTTCCGTAAACTCACCATAAGCTCGTTCAAAAAACAAACAATCGGAGCATAAAAATAACTCTATTTCACTATCATTTCCGTCATTTTTTATCAAGTAAGAGAGTAAAGTAACATGAAAAGGGCCCAAGTGGCGAGAAGAGTCAAAATTCAAATCATGCACTTCCTGAATAGAGTAACTCCGATCGTATTCCAAATTTCTTATAGCATTGTATGCAAAACCAGGAGGACGATTAACGATTAAGTACTGGTATTGGAAAATAACATGCACTTTTTTCCAATAATCCTCTAAAACGCGTTTAAGTTCTAAAGGTAAACAAAGAGTACGAAGCGCATAAATAGTAGGTACCAAAGAACAAATAGTACGAGCAGAAATAAGCAAAAGAGAGGAAGGAGAAGCCATAACTACTTACGTTCCAGCTAATACGAGCCGAGTGAAGAGCAAAACACGAACCTAAACTTATATATCCCACCAGTTCCGCATTCCGACACGACGCAAAACAGGTCCAAAAAGTGCCTTCGACATATCGACGTTACCAAATAAGGAGCGGCGCAAGGAGCAATACCAAATAAGGAGCGACACAACACGAAATTAAACTGGGTGCTTGTTGAATTCTAAATTCTTAGAATTATACGACGTCGTCGTCGACGTCTTAGATCACGTGATAGTTGGACCCGGGGGGGGGGGGAGTGTTACACCATGGCAGCTGTTATTTACCGGCTGTAAGCCATGGTACGCGTCAACACCATCTTATCCGATGAATATATTCAGGAGCAAGGCGTTCCCCAGGGAAGTGTATTGAGTTGCGCACTGTTTATCATTAAGGTCAACGACTTTATGACCTGCCTACCACCTGCAGTGTCTGGTTCGCTTTTTGTCGACGACTTTCAGATATCGTGCGCCTCAGTAAATATGTCTCTTATTGAAAGACAAATCCAACTCGCCATCAGGAGAATTTCAGACTGGACCAACCATAATGGATTTACATTTAATGCCCAAAAAACCGTGGCCGTGCACTTTTGCAGGAAACGTGGGCTTCATAACGACCCCGATCTTTACTTAAATAGGGTGCAGATACCTATTGTATCTGAAACAAAATTCTTTGGAGTCATTTTCGACTCGAAGCTCACCTTCCTGCCTCATATAAAACATCTGAGACTAAAGTGTACTAAAGCTCTGAACCTCCTGAAAGTGCTTTCTAACACTTCCTGGGGTGCCGATACCACCTCCATGTTGAAAATATACAGATGCCTTATTCGTTCCAAACTTGATTATGGTTCTGTGGTGTACGGATCTGCCAGAAAATCGGCGTTGAAGCTCCTTGACCCTGTTCACCACCAAGGTGTCAGAATCGCGTCAGGAGCCTTCCGTACATCACCAATCCCAAGTGTACTTAACGTATGTTTGAAACGATCTTTGAAACTGAGACGAGACAAGCTGTCTTTAAAATTTTATTTTAAAATTAAAAGTCATCCATCTCATCCTGTCGCTCAAAATATTTATGACCCATTACATATCAGACTTTTTAACGCGCGACCATCTTGCATACCATCATTTTCATTACGAATTCGTCAAGTTCTTTTATTTTATGGTTTGGACAACTTTAGAGTTCGTACTGTTATTTTTAATATTCCTCCCTGGCATGATCATAAAATCATAATTTTAAATATTTTTAGTCATTTTAAAAAAAGTGACACTCCTGACATTGTTTTTACTACTCTTTATCATTTTCATAGAACTAATTTTTCTCGTTTTAAATCAATATATACCGATGGGTCGAAAAGCCAGGGGCATGTCGGAGCTGCTGCAGTTCATGACAATAACATCATGTCCCGCGAACTGCACAGTAGCAGCTCCGTTTTTTCTGCTGAGTTCCTGGCGATTCTCATGGCCTTGCAATACATCCTACAGCAAGTGCACGACCAGTGGATTATTTACACAGACTCTAAGAGCTGTTTGGATGCTCTGAATAATCCACTGAGCCAGACCCATCCTTTCATACTAGACATTTTAAATACTCAGATTTTAATTTTAGAGAGAAATATCCAAGTTCTTTTCTGTTGGATCCCAGGTCATGTGGGGATCATGGGTAACGAGCGCGCAGACACAATAGCTCGAACTGCAAGTGGACCTAGGAGCACTTGGCTTTGCCCTGACGACGCAAATAAAGCTTGTGACACTGCTCTGTCTCTCACTTGGCAGGCCATGTGGGATGCACAGACAGCTAACAAGCTGCGTTCGTTCCAGCCCTCAATTTCTGGTTGGTTGGTTGTTTAGAATTTTCATGGCGCAAGGGCAACACGAGGGCCAAACTGCGCCGTAGTACATAAAATCCAATAAAATAGTTAAAAAAAAATCATCTTACAGAAAGTGAAAACCAGAAAACTAAAATAAGATCTTTAAATATGACAATAAAATCCGATTTGCATTAAAAATTTAAAAAGGTTTTCATGAGGTGGAGATTCTAAAAGAGTTAACAGTGGAGGATGAACTGAATTAAAAAGGCGCAGCCTTATAGAATTAAAAACCGGACATTCTGTTAAGATATGTTTAACTGAAAAAACAACATTACAGGAAGAACATGTAGGGGCCCCTTCTGCCAGCAGAAGGTGCACATGAGTAAAACGAGTATGGCCGATGCGCAGTCTTGTTAACATCACCTCTCTCTTCCTATTTGGCAGAGAGAAGGTGGTACCAGATGTTAAAGGTTGAATAGAGTGCAGCTTATTGACCACCTCTTTATCCCACATGGCTTGCCACGAGTGAGATAGAGTATTTGTGCAGACTTTGAAAACATCGTCCAGGCACAGCCAGTTTCTTCTTAAGCCTTTAACATTTCGTGCAATTTCATCGGCTCGCTCGTTACCCATGATACCTACATGTCCTGGAATCCAACAAAAAATAATAAGGTAGCTTTGCTCACAGAGCTTTTTGTAAATATTTAAAATTTCAATAATAGACGGGTGCGTCTGTGAAAAAGGATTACCAAGGGCGTCGAGACAGCTCTTAGAATCAGAGTAGATGATCCACTTCTTAGAATTTTGTCTGGAAATGTAATCTAAAGCCATGACAATGGCATACGATTCAGCGCTAAAAACAGAACTGCAAGGATGCAGTTCTCTTGACATGGTTTCATTGTCAAGAACAGCGGCTGAACCAGCATGATCATGGCTTTTTGAGCCGTCAGTATAAACAGGTTTAAAATTTGAGAAATTATTCCTATGGTGATAAAACAAAGTGGAAAAAACAACGTCCGGCGTTTCAGATTTCTTAAAATTACTAAAAGAGTTTAAAATCGTGATTGGATAAGAATGCCATGGTGAAAGGGTGAAAGTGATGGGGCGAATTCTAAAATTTTCAATGTTATGTGAAACGAGAAGTTCACGGATTCTCAATGAAAATGATGGGATGCAGGATGGCCGTGCACCAAAAAATCTTTGATATGACGGATTAAAAATATGTGCTGAAAGTGGATGAGATGTATTGCTTTTAATTTTAAAATACTGTTTCAAGCACAGTTTTTCTCTTCTTAGTTTCAAAGGGTGTTCCATGCAAGTTACTAGGAGACTCGGACGTGGCGATGTACGGAAAGCTCCTGATGACACACGAAGACCAGAATGGTGAACGGGGTCAAGGAGTTCTAAAGCCGATTTTCTGGCCGATCCGTACACCACCGAGCCATAGTCAAGTTTGGAACGTATTAGGCATCTGTAAATCCTTAACATGGAGGTAGTATCTGCTCCCCAGGAAGTGTTTGAAAGCACTCTCAGAAGGTTCAGAGATTTGTTGCACTTGATCTTTAGTTGTTTGATATGAGGCAGGAAAGTGAGCTTTGAATCAAATACGACACCAAGGAATTTCGTTTCGGGAACGACAGGTATCTGTATTCCATTAAGAAAGAGTTCAGGGTCATTATGTAGCTCACGTTTCCTGCAGAAGTGCATTGCAACTGTTTTTTGTGTCGAAAAAACAAACCCATTCTGATTGGCCCAATCCGTTAACCTTCTGATGGCCAGTTGGATATGTCGCTCAAGAAGCGACATGTTAATCGAGGAGCATGATATCATCAAGTCATCAACGAAAAGGGAACCAGACACTGCAGGTGGTAGGCAGGTCAAAATTTCATTAACTTTGATGATAAATAATGCACAACTCAAAACACTTCCTTGGGGGACGCCTTGCTCTTGAATAAATTCATCAGAGAAGGTTGTATTAACACGCACTTGGAAGACTCTCCGTTCAAGAAAGTTTTGAATGAAAATTGGCAAATGGCCTCGGAGTCCCAACTTGTGGACATCCCGGAGGATCCCATATCTCCAAGTGCGGTCTTAAGCTTTTTCCATGTCAAAGAATACAGAAACCAAATGGTTCTTCTTGACAAAAGCTTCCCGAATAGATGTTTCAAGCATGAGAAGATTGTCGACGGTGCTACGGCCGCGACGAAAGCCACTTTGAAACCGAGAGAGATGATGATTAGTTTCAAGATAAAAGAGAAGACGGGCATTAACCATCTTTTCAAAAAGTTTGCAAAGGCAACTAGTCAGAGCAATTGGACGGTAGCTAGAGGGATTCTTGGGGTCTTTACCAGGTTTTACTATAGGTATGACAAAAGCTCGTCGCCATAACGATGGGAATTGGTTTTCAATCCAAATTCGATTGAAAAGCCTTAGTATAAGCTTGAGCTGGAGTGGATGCATATGTTTTAACATACTATAATGGACTTCATCAGGCCCAACAGCAGAGTTTCGAGCACTAGAAAGAGCTTTCATTAACTCGGCCATTGAGAAGTCAGCATTATAGTCCTCGATGTCGGAGGAAGAAAAGTTTATAGTTGTTCTCTCAGCTCGAAGCCTATACGAGGCAAACGGCTCTTTATAGTTGGCATTGCTGGACACATCTGCAAATGCGCCGGCAAGAGTGTTAGCAATGTCTTTAGGGTCTGAAACAGTTCCATGAAGATCCTCAAGAATGGATATGGAGTAACTAGGATAGTTGCCTTTAATCTTGTTAACCTTGTTCCAGACCCTTTTTGACGATGTAGTACAAGTAATGGTGCTAACATATTGCTGCCAAGAATTCCTCTGGCTCCGTCGACGGATGCTTCGGGCCTTTGCCCGAGCACGCTTGAAAACAATAAGGTTGGCTTCGGTGGGGCATCGACGGAATGCACCCCAAGCCTTCCTCTGTTGTTTATGGGCCATCTTACAATCGTGGTTCCACCACGGTTTAGGTTGCCTCGGTAGGATTGATGAAATGGGGATAGAAATATGAGCAGCTTCCAAAATGGCATTTGTGATAGATGTTACAGCATCATCAATGTTAACTTGGTCCACCATCTCTTCAGATATGTCAAAAGAATGAGAAAACAGATCCCAATCCGCAGCTTCAAAACGAAATCGGGGTAGGCGGGTGGCACGAGAAATCATGTTTCCTGAAAATTTTAACCAAATAGGAAAATGATCACTGTTAAAGATATCACTTCCTACATGGAAGGTCCATAACGGTAGAAGAGCCCCTCAGGGGGTTTACTTTCTCAAAGTAAACACGGGCTTCACAACCCCGGGCACCCCAGTGATCTATCCCTCCTTCTGTTTTACCTTCCTATTTTGGTTTTGTATTTATTGTTTGGCTTCTCTTCCATCCCTCATTGTGGTTACCTCTTCAGAGGTGAGGGCTCCCCTTGAGAAGCTTTGTGCCGCTCTGTTGCTATCAGCTTCTCTCGGGCATTTAATCACCCACGTGTTTGCCGTGCGTGGAGACCCGTGTCTCTGGAAAGGGGGATCCTGGTAGTTGAGGGGCGACATACTGTCCCAATACACTACTTTGGCCCCTGCTTCAGATAAACGGGAGGTGCACATTGGTCCCGTGTGTATCAATCGGCTGGTCGTCCGACTTCGTCGGCGGCTAGGGATCAAGCGTCCGGCTCATCTGCTGGGAACCTCGTTAAGGGTGGAGGCTTCTACAGGGATGAGTCGTTCGCGTATAGGTACTGGACAGCCCGGTAGTGTTATGCCGTGCGCAATAGTTTAGTTGATGTTTTCTTTTCCTTTCTTATTTTATTGCTTGCCGGTATGCACTATCCCCGACATTGAGGACTCCATGGTGGGTGGGACTCTAGTGCCCGAATTTGTCATTCATACTTTCATGGAAAGTAAACAATCTTCTTCTTCTCCCCCCAGCGGGGAGCAACAAAGTGCTCAAGCGTTAAATCGCATTATTGCCAAGTTTTTTGTGGTGCATCGTAAGGAGGGATCCTTTGAAAAGGTCTCTCCTTTCTTAATAGAGAAAACTTTAAAATCGTTGGTTGGTGATACGGCCTCAGTTAAAAAACTGAGGTCCGGTGACCTATTAGTTGAAGTTTGCAACCATCAGCAAGCTAAAAACATCCTAAAAATTGAAAATTTTGGCTCACTCCCGGTAACTGTAACTGAACATGGTTCCCTTAATAAATCTCGCGGTGTGGTGTCTGAATCAGACCTGTACCATACAGCGGAGGACGAGATACTCGATCACCTTCGTGATCAGAATGTTTCAGCCGTCCACCGCATAACAATACGACGAGATGGGAATATAATACCAACTAAACATCTAATTATTACTTTTGATTTACCCACATTACCATCGCACGTAAAAGCCGGATATCTGAACTGCCATGTACGTCCATATATACCGAACCCACTACGCTGTTTCAAGTGCCAAAAATATGGTCACTCACAAACAGCTTGCCGTGGGAAAACGGAAACATGCGCACGTTGTGCAGGTAATGGACATGATAGTGCTAACTGCAAAGCACCCGAGAAGTGTGTCAATTGTGATGGCACACATCCGTCATACTCTCGATCATGTCCACAGTGGGTAAAAGAAAAAGAAATACAGACCGTGCGAGTGAACCAGAATTTGTCTTACTTCGAAGCTAAAAAACTATTTGAGTCTAGGACACCTCGTGTTGGTGTTGCCTATGCTGATGTTTGCAAAAAAACTTTCATCAGCAAAAGCACACAAACTGAAACTGAGCCTGCATCATCTCTTATCAAGTTACCTCAACGACCATCTATAGAGGTAACGAAACGACCAACGATTTTAAAGAAATCTCTAGCCAAATCTAAGGCTTTGCAGACAATAAAACTGAAATCAGCTAAAGGGGGATTCTCTCGAGAGAAGCCCTCTAACCCTTTTAATATCCTTCGTTCATTTAGAGATGCGGATGTGGTGAATCTTCACCCATCTGATGATGACGAAGATATTAGTGAAGAGCCTGATCCCCATTTAAATTTTACCTTAAATAAATAATGGCTTCTTTTGTTTCTTGGAACTGTCGCGGTTTTAGGTCTAGGAAGGATGATGTGAAGAATATTATTTCACTTTACCATCCAGCATGTTTGGCCCTTCAAGAAACCTTCTTGAAGGATACATATACATCTAAGATCCGTAGGTATAGTTGCATTAGGAAAGATGTTACCAGTGGTAATACAGTGTCTGGAGGAGTATGTCTTTTTATTGCTCATAATTACCCTAGCACTGCAATTACACTACGCACATCTCTGCAGGCTGTGGCTGCGAGACTTCATTTACAGTCCCTTCTCACAGTCTGTTGCCTATACCTACCGCCACATGCTATCATCCGTCAAGAGGAGCTGAATGATCTGATAGACCAGCTTCCAGCACCATTTTTATTGCTCGGTGACTTTAATGGTCACAGTACTCTGTGGGGCAATGATAATACGAATCCTCGTGGGAGACAGATCGAAAAGTTGTTATCAGATCACTGTCTCTGTCTCCTGAATAACGAGGAGAAAACGTATTTCCATGAACCCACAAGAACATTCCACTCACTTGATTTAGCCATTTGTTCCCCTGTGCTTCTGCCATACTTGAATTTTGCTGTAGGGAGTGATCTACATAACAGTGATCACTTCCCTATCCTCATTTCCCATACTGGTAATGGTAGGGTGACCAATCGCCTACCTACATATAAATACCATAGGGCAAATTGGGACAAATTTACCGAGTTGGCTATTGTAACACGAATAATGGTGAATAGTGAGAATGTTGATGCTGCTGTCCAAAATGTCACTGAGGCAATTTTAAATGCTGCTGACTCCTCCATTCCTAAGACATCACCTAGAACACTGCGGCACTGTAAACCATACTGGAATGCAGACTGTCAGTCTGCATACAAGAAACAAAAGAAGCTATGGAGTATCTTCCGCAGATACCCAACAACAGGAAACCTTATCGCCTTTAAAAAGGCAAAGGCAGTTGCTCGTAAGGTAAGACGTCAGAGTCAAAAGGATTCTTGGATAAGTTATGTCTCTTCGATTACATCTAAAACATCAAGTAAACAGTTGTGGAAGAAGGTTAGAGCAGCCAACGGTTTGTATCCGGAGTATTCTTGCCCGATACTTCAAACCGGAGCTGCTGTGTTCTCTTCCCGTGAAGATATTGCTAACCTTATCGGTGAAACTTTTGAAAGTGTATCCAGTTCCGATTCTTATAGTCCTACATTTTTAGTGACTAAGAATCGAGCTGAACGGACTGGAATTAATTTCAAAAGCAATATTGAATATTCCTACAACTGTGAACTTAAGATGTATGAATTGAAGAGTGCTTTATCTAAAGCACATAACACCAGTCCAGGTCCAGATGGGATCAGTTACCAAATGCTTCGCCATTTAAGTCCAGATTCTCTTTTTAACATCCTTTTTCTCTTTAATCGAATCTGGAAGGAGAACATCTTTCCTACTTTGTGGCGGGAAGCTACTGTAATCCCCATTCTGAAACCTGGAAAGGATCCCAAGGATCCACTGAGCTATCGACCGATAGCCTTAACGAGCTGCCTCTGTAAGACCTTTGAACGTATTGTAAACGTCCGACTCTCTTACATGTTAGAAAAAGATAAATGTATATCACCTTTCCAGAGTGGGTTCCGACGAGGACGGTCCACTCTTGATAACATTGTGAAACTAGAAACAGATGTCCGCAATGCATTTGTGCAAAGGAATCATCTAGTTTCAATCTTTTTCGACATTGAGAAGGCGTATGATCATACGTGGCGATATGGTATCCTGCAAACTCTATTTAATTTTGGTTTTAGGGGTAATCTGCCCCTTTTTATTCAAAATTTTTTATCATCTCGTGTTTTTAGAGTTCGTATTGGAGCTTCATTTTCAAATTATTTTAACCAATCTGAGGGAGTTCCTCAAGGTTGTGTTTTAAGTGTCACCCTTTTTAATCTTCATATCAGCAACATCCTTCATGTCCTTTCACCCTTTGTTCATGGAACTTTGTATGTTGATGATTTGCAAATCTCATGCCAAGGATCAAACATGCGCTTAATTGAACGTCAATTACAAACTGCTGTTAACAGACTTGTAGAATGGTGTGAACAAAACGGCCATAAACTTTCACCATCTAAAAGCAGTTGTGTCCATTTCTGTAGGAGGAGGGGTCTTCACCCTGACCCTGAAATCCACATACGTAACACGCCCATCCCTGTTGTCAATCAGATAAGGTATCTGGGAGTCATTTTCGACAATAAGATGAATTTTCTCCCTCATATATTGTCCTTGCGCAAGAAGTGCGATAGGTCACTTAACATCCTCAAGGTGCTTTCTAATACTTCTTGGGGTGCGGACCGCACTTCTTTGCTGCGTATATACAATTCAGTTATCCTGTCTCGTATTGACTACGGATGCGTTGCGTATGGTTCTGCAGGAGCATCTCTTCTGCGCAGATTGGATACTGTCCACCATACTGCTGCCCGTATTTGTTTAGGTGCATTTCGCACCTCACCCATTGAGAGTCTGTTAACAGAGTGTTGTCAACTCCCACTTGACCTTAGACGTAAAAAGTTAAGCGCTAACTACTACTGTAGAATAAAATCTGATCCTTCTCATCCTTTACGGAATTTGAGTCTAGACGCATATCTTGGTAGGCTATATAATGCACGTCCATCTAGCATTCGCCCATTTTCTGAAAGAGCTCAATCTGTTCTGTCGGATGCAGCTCTAAGTGACCTAGATATCCAGCTGGCTAATTCTCAGATCTTTCCTCCATGGGATATTCCATCATTTAATTTTTTAAATCCATTTGCGATGCATTACAAAGCAGACACTGCCCCAGAAATTTTGCAGAAGATCTTTTGTTTACACCGATCTCAGTATAGAGACTATCATGCAGTCTATACTGATGGATCCAAAGCAGGTGAACGTGTTGGCTGTGGTGTTGTGTCTGACACATCCACAGTCAGTTTCACGCTTCATAAATCCTGCTCGGTTTTTACTTCTGAGATGGTTGCAATTTTTTGTGCTCTGCTGCACATTTCTTTGTGCTCCCATCGCAAGTTTTGTGTATACAGCGATAGCTTAAGTGCTTTAACAAGCCTGGAGCACTTTAATAGCATATGTCATCCAATAGCTCCTGACATATTATCTCTGTTACACAAACTTGAGAGGAAAGGTTTTGTTATTTTATTTTGCTGGGTACCTAGTCACGTAGGGATTTCAGGAAATGAATTGGCAGACTCTGCTGCTAAAGCGGCTTCAATCCCGTTTCAGCAGCCAGTCCCCTACCAAGATATAAAATCATCTATTCATAAGTTTATATTTTCTTTGCGTCAAGAAGCATGGGATTTGCAAACCTGCAACAAACTACATACCATTAAAAGTCATCTTCAAATGTGGCCTGTAAATCCAATGCGTAGGACTGATGTGAAGTTGACTCGTCTGCGCATTGGTCATACCCGATTTACTCACCGACACTTATTACTGGGAGAAGATCCGCCCATTTGTAATCTGTGTCAATGTATTATGACTGTGCATCATATTTTAATTTCATGTCCCAAGTTTCATCCTCACCGTCTTCAATTTTTTAAAAGCACAATTTTAAATCTACAAGATTTGGTTGGGGAAAATCCCCATCCAAATCTTTTTGCATTTTTAAGAGCAATCGGGTTTTTAAATCATATCTAGCTGTTTTAAACATATCCATTTTTTAAATTTTGTTAACCTCTTCATCATTTTAGAAATGTGTTTTTAACATTCTTAAATTATATTTTGTCACATCTCATCATATTTATGATTCATCTTCCATCCTAGTTTTTCTTTTATCTTTTGTTTTGGCGCAGCATGGCCCTTGTGTTGCCTTTGCGCCATAAAACCTCAAAACAACAACAACAACAACGGTAGAAGAGATGGTGAACACAAGGCAAGATCAATAGAATGGAAAGTCCTCGTTGGGGCGTGGAAATGCGTTTTTTGACCATCGTTCAAAAGACAGAGGTTCTGGTCATCAATAAACTTTTCAATTTGACTTCCACGGATATTAGTATCCGGGCTACCCCAAAGAGGACTGTGCCCATTAAAATCACCAATTAAAATAAAAGGCGACGGAAGCTGGTCGCACAACCTGTTGAGATCTGCTTGTCTAATAGTTTTGTTAGGGGGGAGGTAAATAGAGCATACGGTGACTAGAGTATTAAAATTGACCCTAGCTGCAACAGCTTGTAAATTTGTCGTGAGTGGCAGCGGGTAGAATGGGGAGCTGTTGGATATGAAAATTGCTACCCCACCGCTGGCTCTATCACCGCTAAGGTAATCCCTTCGAAGAGGGGTATACCCCTTAATTAGTGAACTCTGAAAAGGTTTTAGTAGAGTTTCCTGCAAGCAGAAACAGACAGGTTGCGTTTCATCAATCATGTGTTTAATGTCGACCGAGTTGTGGTGGAATCCACGAAAGTTCCATGAAAAGAGATTGATGGCCATTAAGTAATTTTTGGATGAGGAAAGTCGATGGGTGTTTTTGGTTTACGAAGCTGGAGAGGAGCTTCTAAACCTTTATCGACCTCCATTTCTCCTACATCATCGACTTCAGAATTATTTTTGATTTTTTCATTTTCTTCTGTTTGTTTTGTAACTTTTAATTTTTTATTTGAGGGATCAGTAACAGGCATAGTTTTAGACAGGGGTCCAGGTTTTTTAATTTGCGGATCTATTTGCTGCTGAGGTGGAGGCTGAGTTTTAGTTAATTGTTTCGTGTTTAGAGATGAAGGTGTCCGTGAATTTGAGCTTTGTGTTGACTTTGAAGTGGATGATCTAGATATGGAAGCACTGGATGTACCAGTTTGAGTTCCTATTGAGCGAGTTGTGATTTTAACTGCAGCCGAGTATGAGATATCCGGTTTTGGTGTTTTAATCACGACTTGCTTTCTGGCTTCATGATATGAGATGTTTTGAGATGTTCGCACTTCTTGAATTTGTTTCTCTTCTTTCCACTGAGGACATTGCCTGGAGTTGGCAGAGTGGTCGCCATTGCAATTTAAACACTTCAGTGGAAGAGAGCAATTTTCAAATGAGTGGCCAACTGTCGAACATCTCGAGCAAGTCTGTTGGCCATGGCAGGAGTTCTTAGAATGGCCATATTTTTGGCAATTAAAACACCGTAACGGATTTGGTATGAATGGTCGGACTGGACAGTTTAAATATCCAGCTTTGATGTATGGCGGTAGGTCTGGTCTATTGAAAGTTAATATTAGATGTTTCGTATTAATGATGATGTTATCTCTTTTGATGGTAATTCTCTTGACGTTAGTAACGCCTTGAGAACCGAGCTCTGCCTCAATTTCAACTTCATTAACATTCTGGAGGTCAGACTCGGAGATAACACCACGGGATGAGTTTAAAGTGTTATGAGGTGAGACTGAAATAGCTATTGTTCCCATCTGTTTTGCGTTAAGTAATGATTTAGTTTGGATTGCAGAAGTTGTTTCAATTAGATAGTCACCTGATTTAAGCTTTTTAACTGTTTTTGGGTTGCCGCATATGCCTTGAAGTCCTTTTTGGATGTAGAATGGGGACATGGTGCCAAGTATATTTTGGGGAGATGTAATAATTAGAAATTTCGGAGTTGATTCAGTTGCGTTGTCTGTAATAATTTTAGAACTAATTTGAGGATTTATGCCTCCTGTGGGGCTTAAAGAGGGAAAGAAAGCCATATTATAAGAAGAGAGAAAAACTTGACGTACACCCCCACCCACCACCGAGTCCAACAAGGGTAGAAGCAACCAGGCTTACTAGGAGGTAATACGTCAAGGTCGTTCCAAGTAGGCGAGGCGTGGCTCCGCCGGGTCAACCACCCTTTGGCACCTCGACCGCTCAGTCCTAACCCTTTAGCAGTCAGCAACCCGGAGGTCCTGGTACCACCAGCCGATTGACAGAGTCGGGCTATACTCTGCCTCCCGTTTCGGCCGAAGCGTGGGCCAAAGGGAACGCAACGACATCCCGAGGAAACTGAAACCTGTCCTACAGTGGGACGCCGCAGGAACCCCAGGATCCCATTTTCCTGCCTTACGGGTCTCCGCACACGGCAAACGTGCAGGTCAGCAAGCTGACAAAACCAAACAAATATAAGTTATAATCAATTTAAAATGTCAAACATAAAAGTATGAAAATAAGATATGCAAGACGAAATAAAACCAACGTATTTAAACCATAGGAAATAAGATATTAAACGGGTGAACAGAATATAACACAAACAATAAGCAGTGCACTTGGTAGGGCCTTCGCAAAAAAGGAAAGAAAAGAAAAATGCTAGGGCCCAGCTAGGGTACCTCGGGTTTGCCAGGCCCGTACTCACAAAATGTGAGCCCCCGAGGGGCTCAATTTCTGGATTCGCCCCTATACAGCAATCCCGGAAAAGGGAAGTGCTCCTAACTCGTCTACCCCTCAGGGGGTTTGCTTTCTATAAGTAAATACGGGCTTCACAACCCCGGGGCACCCCAGTGATCTATCCCTCCTTCTGTTTTACCTTCTCGTTTTGGTTTTGTATGTATCGTTTGGCTTCCCTTCCTTCCCTCATTGTGGTTACCTCTTCTGAGGTGAGGGCTCCCCTTGAGAAGCTTTGCGCCGCTCTGTTGCCATCAGCTTCTCTCGGGGATTATATCACCCACGTGTTTGCCGTGCGTGGAGACCCGTGTCTTTGGAAAGGGGGATCCTGGTAGTTGAGGGACGACATACTGTCCCAATACACTACTTTGGCCCTTGCTTCAGATAAACGGGAGGTACACATTGGTCCCGTGTGTATCAATCGGCTGGTCGTCCGACTTCGTCGGCGGCTAGGGATCAAGCGTCCGACTCGTCTGCTGGGAATCTCGTTAAGGGTGGAGACTTCTACAGGGACGAGTCGGTCGCGTATAGGCACTGGATAACCTGTTAGTGACATACCGTGCGTAACTGTTTAGTTGCGATTTTCTTTCCTTTCATTATTTTAGTTGCTTGCCGGTATGTACTAACCCGAGATCGCGGACTCCATGGAGGGTGGGACTCTAGTGCCCGAATAATTTTGTTTTCTATTTCATGGCAAATAATTCTTCTTTTTCTTCTCCCTCGCGTGGGGAGCAACATGGACAAGTAGTTTCTGATTGCCTTACGGCAAAATTTTTTATTGTTAAACGACAGGAGGGCTCCTTTGAAAAGGTCTCCCCTTTCTTAATTGAAAAAGCTTTGAAGTCAAACGTTGGAGACATAGTCTCAGTTAAAAAACTAAGATCTGGTGACTTGTTAGTTGAAGTACAAAATAACAATCAAGCTAAGAATATTTTGAAAATGGAGATTTTTGGAACATTTCAAGTAACTGTAAGTGCACATGTGACACTTAATAAATCTCGAGGCGTTATATCCGAACCGGACCTCTACCACACAACTGAGGAAGAGATTTTAGATCACCTGCGTGACCAGAAAGTTACAGCCGTGAAACGGATAACTATTCGTAAAGATGGAAATGTTATACCAACTAAACATCTCATACTGACTTTCGACTTGCCTACTTTGCCAGCACATGTGAAAGCAGGGTATTTAAGCTGTCGTACCCGACCTTACATACCAAACCCACTTCGCTGCTTCAAGTGCCAGAGATATGGACATTCCCAAACGGCTTGCCGCGGGAAAATTGATATATGTGCACGCTGTGCAGGAAGTGGCCATGATAGCTCTGCATGCAACTTAACTGAAAAGTGTGTCAATTGTGAAGGAGCACATCCATCTTTCTCCCGAAAATGTCCAAATTGGATAGAGGAGAAAGAGATACAGACCGTCCGTGCTAACCAAAATATGACATACTTTGAGGCAAGAAAACAGGTTGAAGCCCGGACACCTCGTGTAGGCGTTTCATATTCTAATGCTTGCAAAAAGTCAGTATGCAGTAAAGGCACACAAACTGAAAATCTTAGCTTGCCACTTGTCAGATTACCGCAACGGCCGTCTTCTTCGGAAGTGGCTAAAAAGCCTCAATTTCTTAAAAAATCTCTAGCTAAATCGAAGGCAATGCAGACCATGAAATTAAAGTCTGCAAAGATTGGTCCCTTAAAAGGGAAACATACCAATCCCTTTAACATCCTTGCCTCTCGTAGGGATTCAGATGTGGTAAGTATCTTCCCATCTGATGATGAAGAGCTATTTGAAGAAGATCCCGGCCCTAATTTGTATTCAACTACAAGTAGTTAATGGCTTCTTTTGTTTCCTGGAACTGTCGCGGTTTTAGGACTAGGAAGGATGATGTTAAGAACATTATTTCTACTTACCATCCAGCATGTTTGGCACTTCAAGAAACTTTCTTGAAGGATCCATATACATCAAAGATCCGTGGGTATAGTTGCATTAGAAAAGATGTTACCCGTGGTAATACAGTGTCTGGAGGAGTATGTCTTTTTATTGCTCATAATTACCCCAGCACTGTACTCACACTGCGCACATCTCTACAGGCTGTGGCTGCAAGACTTCATATACAGTCCCTTCTCACAGTCTGTTGCCTATACCTACCGCCACATGCTATCATCCGCCAAGAGGAGCTGAATGATCTGATAGACCAGCTTCCAGCTCCATTTCTATTGCTTGGTGACTTTAATGGCCACAGTACACTGTGGGGCAATGATAACACGAACCCTCGTGGGAGACAGATCGAAAAGTTGTTATCTGATCACTGTCTCTGTCTCCTGAATAATGAGGAGAAAACGTATTTTCATGAACCCACAAGAACATTCCATTCGCTTGATTTAGCCATTTGTTCCCCTGTGATTTTGCCATACTTGAATTTTGCTGTTGGAAGTGATCTACATAACAGTGATCACTTCCCTATTCTCATTTCCCATACTGGTAATGGTGGCGAGACCAACCGTCTACCTAGTTACAAATACCATCGGGCAAATTGGGAAAAATTTACTGAGTTGGCTGGTATAACAGGAACAATGGTGAACAGTGAGGATGTTGATACTGCTGTCCAAAATGTCACCGAAGCAATTTTAAATGCTGCTGACTCCTCTATTCCTAAGACTTCCCTTAAAACATTGCGGCACTGTAAACCATACTGGAATGCAGAATGTCAGTCTGCATACAAGAAACAAAAGAAGCTATGGGGTATTTTCCGCAGATACCCAACTACAGGAAACCTTATCGCCTTTAAAAAGGCTAAGGCATTTGCTCGTAGAGTTAGACGTCAAAGTCAGAAGGATTCTTGGATAAGTTATGTCTCTTCAATTACGTCTAAAACATCAAGTAAACAGTTGTGGAAGAAGGTTAGAGCAGCCAACGGTTTGTATCCGGAATATTCTTGCCCGATACTTCAAACCAGAGCTGCTGTGTTCTCTTCCCCTGAAGATGCTGCTAACCTTATCGGTGAAACTTTTGAAAGAGTATCCAGTTCCGATTCTTATAGTCCTACATTTTTAGTGACTAAGAATCGTGCTGAACGGGCTGGAATTAATTTCAAAAGCAATATTGATTATTCCTACAACTGTGACCTTAAGATGTACGAATTGAAAAGTGCTTTATCTAAAGCACATAACACTAGTCCAGGTCCAGATGGGATCAGTTACCAAATGCTTCGCCATTTAAGTCCAGATTCTCTTTTTAACATCCTTTTTCTCTTCAATCGAATCTGGAAGGAGAACATCTTTCCTACCTTGTGGCGGGAAGCTACTGTAATCCCCATTCTAAATCCTGGAAAGGATCCGAAGGATCCTCTGAACTATCGACCGATAGCCTTAACGAGCTGCCTTTGTAAGACCTTTGAACGTATTGTAAACGCCCGACTCTCTTACATGTTAGAAAAAGATGGATGTATTTCACCTTTCCAGAGTGGATTCCGACGAGGGCGGTCCACTCTTGATAACATCGTGAAACTAGAAACAGATGTTCGTAATGCCTTTGTGCAGAGGAATCATCTAGTTTCAATCTTTTTTGACATTGAGAAGGCGTATGATCATACGTGGCGATATGGTATCCTGCAAACTCTATTTAATTTTGGTTTTAGGGGTAATCTGCCCCTTTTTATTCAAAATTTTTTATCATCTCGTGTTTTTAGAGTTCGCATTGGAACTTCATTTTCTAATTATTTTAACCAATCTGAGGGAGTTCCTCAAGGTTGTGTTTTAAGTGTCACCCTTTTTAATCTACACATCAGCAACATCCTTCATGTCCTTTCACCCTTTGTTCATGGAACTTTGTATGTTGATGATTTGCAAATCTCATGCCAAGGATCAAACATGCGCTTAATTGAACGTCAATTACAAACTGCAGTTAACAGACTTGTAGAATGGTGTGAACAAAACGGCCATAAACTGTCACCATCTAAAAGCAGTTGCATCCACTTCTGTAGGAGGAGGGGTCTTCACCCTGACCCTGAAATCCACATACGCAATTCTCCCATCCCAGTTGTGAATCAGATAAGATACCTGGGAGTTATCTTTGACAATAAGTTAAATTTTCTCCCACATATTGTATACTTGCGCAAGAAGTGCGATAAATCGCTTAATATCCTCAAAGTACTTTCAAATACTTCTTGGGGTGCTGACCGCACTTCTTTGCTGCGTATCTACCAATCTGTAATCTTATCCCGTATTGATTACGGATGTGTTGCGTATGGGTCTGCAGGAGTATCCCTTCTAAGAAGATTGGATACTGTCCATCACACTGCTGCCCGTATTTGTTCAGGTGCATTTCGCACTTCACTCATTGAAAGTCTGTTGACAGAGTGTAGTCTCCTTCCACTTGACTTGAGACGTAAAAAATTAAGCGCCAACTACTACTGTAGAATTATGTCTGATCCTTTTCACCCTTTACGTAAGTTGAGACTTGATGCCTATCTTGGTAGGTTATATGATGCTCGTCCATCTAACATCCGACCATTTTCTGAAAGAGCGAAATCCATCTTGTTGGATGCAGCTCTTAGTGACGTAGTTACCCAAACATTTACCACTCAATCCTTTCCTCCGTGGGATATTCCATCTTTCCACTTTCTCAATCCATTTGCGATGTACTGCAAGGCAGACATTGCCCCAGAAATTTTTCTACAAATCTTTTGTGATCACCGCTCTCAGTATGCTGACTATGAAGCAGTATTTACTGATGGATCCAAAGCAGGTGAACGTGTTGGCTGTGGTACTGTGTCCGACACATCCACAGTCGCTTTTTCACTTCATAAATCCTGCTCGGTTTTCACTTCTGAGATGACAGCAATTTCTTGTGCACTGCTGCATATCTCTCTCTGCAACAATCGCAAATTTTGTGTGTATACTGACAGTTTAAGCTCCTTGTCAAGTCTGAAGCAATTTAACACCAATAGCCATCCACTTGCCTTTGACATTTTGTCAAAGTTACACACACTTGAGAGGAAAGGATTTACTATATTGTTCTGCTGGGTACCTAGTCACGTGGGAATTTCAGGAAATGAATTGGCTGATTCTGCTACTAAAGCGGCTTCAATCCCGCTGCAGCAGCCAGTTCCCTACCAAGATATTAAGACTTATATTCACAAGTTTATATTATCCTTACGTCAAGAAACATGGGATTTGCAGGTTAATAACAAACTTCATTTTATCAAAAATCACCTTCTTAAATGGCCAGTTAATCCAATGCGTCGGACAGATGTCAAACTGACTCGTCTGCGCATTGGTCACACCCGATTGACGCATCGACATCTATTGCTGGGAGAAGATCCACCTGTTTGCGATATTTGTCGTTGCGATCTTACTGTGTATCATATTTTAATTTCTTGTCCTAAGTTTCAATCACATCGTCTTAGGTTTTTTAAAAGTACCAGTTTAAGTCTTCAGGATTTGATTGGGGAAACTCCCCATCCAAATCTTTTTGCTTTTTTAAGATCAATCGGGTTTTTAAATCACATCTAGTTTTTTAAACATATCCATTTTTAAAAATTTTTATTAATATCTTCATCATTTTAGAAATGTGTTTTTAACATTCTTTAAATTTTCTTATGTCACATCTCATCATATTTATAATTCATCTTTCATCATAGTTTTTCTTTTATCCTTTGTTTTGGCGCAGCATGGCCCTAGTGTTGCCTTTGCGCCATAAAACCCAAAACAAACCAAACCAAACCTAACTCGTCTAAGGATAGGCCACACTCGTTTTACCCATGTGCATCTTTTGCTGGCAGAAGATGCCCCCACATGCAATTCCTGTGGACTTATTTTTTCTGTTGTACATATTTTAACTGAATGTCCGTCTTTTAATACAATCAGATTTAGATATTTTAATATGGACCATCCTCCATTATCATCTCTTTTATCTTCACCCCCTCATACAAATCTTTTTAACTTCTTATTTGAAATTGGTTTTTATCATTTGATTTAAGTACGTTGTTTTGTCATCTTTACCTTTTATGAATCGTCTTGTTTTTATTAACTTATTTTAACTTTGGTTGACAGCAATCAAATTGTTCGGCGCAGTATGGCCCTCGTGAAGCTCTTGCGCCAGAAATCTAATCAACCAACCAACCGAGAAGCCTCATTAGGGTTGAGACGTGACAAACTACGTCTTAAGTTGTTTTTTAAAATCAAGAGTCATCATTCTCATCCTCTTTTAGAGCACATTTTTAACCCTTCCTATCATCGTCTTTTTAATGCACGTCCATCCACTATACCATCTTTTACTCTAAGGATGTCATGCATTCTTTCATCTCATAGCATCGAAAATTTTAGGGCTCGCCCCATTTCATGTTCTTTTCCACCATGGCATGTTCATCAGATAATTGTACTAAACATTTTTAGTAGTTTTAAAAAATGTTATACACCGGATATTGTTTTTACAAATTTGTTTTGTTACCATAGATCCAACTTCTCTAATTTTAAACCAATATATACGGATGGGTCAAAGAGCCAGGGGCATGTAGGAGCTGCTGCAGTTCATCACGATATCATCATGTCTAGAGAACTGCACCATAGCAGCTCCGTTTTTTCAGCCGAGTCCCTGTTTATTCTATTGGCCTTGCAATTTATTTTAAAGCAAGGCCATGGTCAGTGGATTATATTTACACAGATTCCAAAAGCTGTTTAGATGCATTAAATAATCCACTGAACCAGACTCATCCTTTTATTCTAGAAATTTTAAAAACTCACGTCATTATATGTGAAAGAAATTTTAAAGTCCTCTTTTGTTGGATCCCAGGTCATGTGGGGATCATGGGTAATGAACGCGCAGATTCTATCGCACGATCAGCAAGTGGACCTAGGAGCACTTGGCTCTGCCCTGACGACGCAATAAAAGCTTGTGACACTGCTCTGTCTCTCACTTGGCAGGCCATGTGGGATGCACAGACAGCTAACAAGCTGCGTTCGTTTCAGCCCTTAATTTCCAGATTCGCCCATATACAGCAATCCAGGAAAAGGGAAGTGCTCCTGACCCTTCTTAGAATAGGCCACACTCGTTTTACCCATGTGCATCTTCTGCTGGCAGAAGATGCCCCCACATGCAACACCTGTGGAGTTATTTTATCAGTGTTTCATATTCTAAATGAATGTCCGGCTTTTAACACCATCAGATTAAGACTTTTTACCATGAACCATCCTCCATTACCATCTCTTTTAAATTCACCCCCTCATGAAAATATTTTTAACTTTTTACTTGAAATTGGATTTTATCACTTGATTTGAGTATTTCATTTTTAAGTTTTTCCTGTGACTGACCTCAATATATTTTTAATAATTTTTAACGTGGTTGATATCTATTAATTTGTTCGGAGCAGTATGGCTCACGTGAAGCCCTTGCGCCAGAAATAAAAACAACCAACCAACCAACTTAAGAAACCGAACTATGCATGTTTTCCAAAATTTGGCATCTTTTCAACAAAATACATCAAAATCAGGCAAACCATTTGAACTTAATGACATCTCGTATTGTTTTCTAGACTCATCTATTTTCTGAACAATAACATTTATCTACAATATTAAACAAAACTTATTTGGCTCTAAACCAAGTTGCTTCAACGCCCTTAAATGGCTTAATAAGTTATCAATCAAATTTCTCAATTCCATAGCCGATTCATATTTAAATTTATTACAAATTAAAATTTCTGAAATATAATCATTTACAATCAACCTAGTATTTTCAAATCTACATTTCAAAGCATTAAACAATGATGCATATGAATCATCAGATGTCTGAACGGCTTTGGCTGTTCCCAAAAGTGAAGACTTTAAATAGTATAATTTTTGAGCGTCCGACAACTGATAATTTTCATCAATAAGCATCACAAATTGAGATTTAAAAGAAAACCATTCTTTAAAACTGCCGGAAAATTGAGGCAATGGTATTTCTGGCAGTTTTACCTTCACATTGTTAGAAAAATTACTTTGAATATTTACAGCATTATTTTGATTAAGTAAATCAGCTACAGTACCTGCCTTGTGAAGCAAATCTGCTTCTAGGCTTTCTAAATGCCCAAAACGTCCAACAAATTTTGTGAGAAAACACTATATGCCGCGTCATCTAATAACGAAATAGCAACGACCGCGTATTCTTCCATCTTAATTTTTAACCCTGTGACGGTTTATAACTTGGCTTCGAATTCGACAGCCAAAGTATTGCCATCTGTATTGGTGAGCCATGTAGAAAATTGAGTGGTCTGGCCTTTAACATAGGCCAGCTTTCGTTTGAGCTGCGTAGCATTGTTAACCGTCATCACTTACTCAACTTGATCCAACCAAACCAAAACACAACACGCACAGAATTTGCCAAGAACAATTGCACAAAACACAGATGCCGTATTTCTTTCAGCAAATCACCATTTGCCAGGAGCAATAGTACAACGCATAGATGCCGGATTTCTTCCAGCAAATCACCATTTGCCAGGAACAATAGCACAAATAACAAATGCCGCTTTTCTTTCTGCACATCACCATACGCCGAAGTTGTTTCAACAAACAAACAACACGTCGAATTTCTTGTAATCAATCATAAATCATAAAACTTGTTATCACAAAACAAGCATAACATGTGGGCCAGTCTCCCACATTTACAGAGTGCAGGTATGAAGTTATGTACAAGAACACGGCGAGCATGGGACAGACCCCACTCTGACAATGCCATTGTGGAGAGCATGCGAGATATGAACAGTTAGATCGATGAAATTAAAATCTTAGTTACTATGTGTTGTGGTGCTTGCTTGGTTTTGTTGGCTGGCGAGGGAGGGGGTGTAGGGTGAGTTGGTTGTTTGAGAGTCCTCCATTGTTGTTTGTTGAAAGTCTGCGCCGATGTTGTTGGCCGCAGAGCGGATGGCTGGGAGGCGACCAGGGACATGTTTCATATAGATGTCACATGACCCCCCGGATCGCCTCTTGGACACAAATCATTCGCATCTTCTTGGCTGGTTGGTTGTTTTCAGATTATCTGGGCCGACCAAACGGTGTAGTGGTTAGCGTGCTAGCTTCTAGACCGCGAGGTTGAGGGTTCGAGTCCTGTGTTAGGCATGGGTGTTTGTAAATGTATGTTGGCTTGTCTAATGACGAATATTTCGGTGCATTATAGCCCTTGTGTTGCTGACGGCGCCAAATAATCTGAAAACAACCAGATTATCTGGCACCGTCAGCAACACGAAGGCGCCGAAACATTCGTCATTTGACAAGCCAACATACATTTACAAACACCCATGCCAATACGGGACTCGAACCCGCAACCTCGTGGTCTAGAAGCTAGCACGCTTACCACTTTACCGTTTGGTCGGCATAAAAATTTTTTAAACTCGCCTGTAATAAAACCTGTATCTACCAGGAGGAAAACAGTTGTAATTAAATGGGAGAATCTATGAATAAAAATGCTATTACTTAAATAAGTTTATATTATTTTATATAAAAACATCACATATAAATATATCACCAGTTTCCGTTTTAAAGCATTATAAAAAATCACCACCACCCGATACCTCTTAAGAAAAATTGGTACCGTCCCACTGAAAAAAAAATAATAATTAAAGCTTATTCCAAAGAACGTATATTTCTTTGAAAAATGAGGTCACTAACCAACCATCCAATGGTGTCTTTTAAGAAGACATCATCACCTCAAATGCTAACAAATTTAAGAATTAGAGCCAAAATAATGATGGGGGGGGGGGGGGTTCAGTTTGTTTTGGGTTTTATGGCGCAAAGGCAACACAAGGGCCATACTGCGCCAAAACAAAAGATAAAAAAAACTAGGATGGAAGATGAAATATAAATATGATGAGATATGACATAATATAATTAAAGAATGCTAAAAACACATTTCTAAAATGATGAAGAGATAAAAAAAATTTAAAAAATGGATATGTTTAAAAAACTAGATGTGATTTAAAAACCCGATTGATCTTAAAAATGCAAAGAGATTTGGATGGGGAGTTTCCCCAATCAAATCCTGAAGACTTAAACTGGTACTCTTAAAAAACCTAAGACGATGCGATTGAAACTTAGGACAAGAAATTACCGTAAGATCGCAACGACAAATATCGCAAACAGGTGGATCTTCTCCCAGCAATAGATGTCGATGAGTCAATCGGGTATGACCAATGCGCAGACGAGTCAGTTTGACATCTGTCCGACGCATTGGGTTAACTGGCCATTTAAGAAGATGATTTTTGATGGTATGCAGTTTGTTGTTAGTTTGCAAATCCCATGCTTCTTGACGTAAGGATAATATGAACTTCTGAATTGAAGTCTTAATATCTTGGTAGGGAACTGGCTGCTGCAGCGGGATTGAAGCCGCTTTAGCAGCAGAATCAGCCAATTCATTTCCTGAAATTCCCATGTGACTAGGTACCCAGCAGAACAATATAGTAAATCCTTTCCTCTCAAGTGTGTGTAATTTTGACAAAATGCCAAAAGCAATTGGATGACTATTGGTCTTAAAGTGCTTCAGACTTGACAGGGAGCTTAAATTGTCAGTATACACACAAAATTTGCGATTGGTGCAGAGTGAGATATGCAGCAGTGCACAAGAAATCGCTGTCATCTTAGAAGTGATAACCGAGCAGGATTTATGAAGTGAAAAAGCGACTGTGGATGTGTCGGACACAGTACCACAGCCAACACGTTCACCTGCTTTGGATCCATCAGTAAATACTGCTTCATAGTCAGCATACTGAGAGCGGTGATCACAAAAGATTTGTTGAAAAATTTCTGGGGCAGTGTCTGCCTTGCAATACATCGCAAATGGATTGAGAAAGTGGAAAGATGGAATATCCCACGGTGGAAAGGATTGAGTTATAAATGTTTGGGTAACTACGTCACTAAGAGCTGCATCCAACAAGATGGATTTCGCTCTTTCAGAAAATGGTCGGATGTTCGATGGGCGAGCATCAAATAACCTACCAAGATAGGCATCAAGTCTCAACTTACGTAAAGGGTGAAAAGGATCAGACATAATTCTACAGTAGTAGTTGGCGCTTAATTTTTTACGTCTCAAGTCAAGTGGAAGGAGACTACACTCTGTCAACAGACTTTCAATGGGTGAAGTGCGAAATGCACCTGAACAAATACGGGCAGCAGTGTGATGGACAGTATCCAATCTTCGTAGAAGGGATGCTCCTGCAGACCCATACGCAACACATCCGTAATCAATGCGAGATAAGATTACAGATTGGTAGATACGCAGCAAAGAAGTGCGGTCAGCACCCTAAGAAGTATTTGAAAGTACTTTGAGGATATTAAGCGATTTATCGCACTTCTTGCGCAAGTATACAATATGTGGGAGAAAATTTAACTTATTGTCAAAGATAACTCCCAGATATCTTAGCTGATTCACAACTGGGATGGGTTGGTTGGTTGTATTCAGATTATCTGGCGCCGTCAGCAACACGAGGGCTATAATGCGCCGAAACTTTCGTCATTAGACAAGCCAACATACATTTACAAACACCCATGCCAAACACGGGACTCGAACCCGCAACCTTGCGGTCTAGAAGCTAGCACGCTAACCACTATACCGTTTGGTCTCACAACTGGGATGGGAGAATTGCGTATGTGGATTTCAGGGTCAGGGTGAAGACCCCTCTTCCTACAGAAGTGGATGCAACTACTTTTAGATGGTGACAATGTATGGCCGTTTTGTTCACACCATTCTACAAGTCTGTTAACAGCAGTTTGTAATTGACGTTCAATTAAGCGCATGTTTGATCCTTGGCATGAGATTTGCAAATCATCAACATACAAAGTTCCATGAACAAAGGGTGAAAGGACATGAAGGATGTTGCTGATGTGTAGATTAAAAAGGGTAAACACAGTAGGCTTAAAACACAACCTTGAGGAACTCCCTCAGATTGGTTAAAATAATTAGAAAATGAAGTTCCAATGCAAATTCTAAAAACACGAGATGATAAAAAATTTTGAATAAAAAGGGGCAGATTACCTCTAAAACCAAAATTAAATAGAGTTTGCAGGATACTTTATCGCCACGTATGATCATACGCCTTCTCTATGTCAAAAAAGATTAAAACTAGATGATTCCTCTGCACAAAGCCATTACGAACATCTGTTTCTAGTTTCACGATGTTATCAAGAGTGGACCGCCCTCGTCGGAAACCACTCTGGAAAGGTGAAATACATCCATCTTTTTCTAACATGTAAGAGAGTCGGGCGTTTACATTACGTTCAAAGGTCTTACAAAGGCAGCTCGTTAAGGCTATCGGTCGATAGTTCAGAGGATCCTTGGGATCCTTTCCAGGTTTTAGAATGGGGATTACAGTAGCTTCCCGCCACAAGGTAGGAAAGATGTTCTCCTTCCAGATTCGATTGAAGAGAAAAAGGATGTTAAAAAGAGAATCTGGACTTAAATGGCGAAGCATTTGGTAAGTTATCCCATCTGGACCTGGACTAGTGTTATGTGCTTTAGATAAAGCACTCTTCAATTCGTACAGTTTAAGGTCACAGTTGTAGGAATAATCAATATTGCTTTTGAAATTAATTCCAGCCCGTTCAGCACGATTCTTAGTCACTAAAAATGTAGGACTATAAGAATCGGAACTGGATACACTTTCAAAAGTTTCACCGATAAGGTTAGCAATATCTTCAGGGGAAGAGAACACAGCAGCTCCGGTTTGAAGTATCGGGCAAGAATATTCCGGATACAAACCGTTGGCTGCTCTAACCGTCTTCCACAACTGTTTACTTGATGTTTTAGACGTAATTGAAGATACATAACTTATCCAAGAATCCTTCTGACTTTGACGTCTAACTCTACGAGCAAATGCCTTAGCCTTTTTAAAGGCGATAAGGTTTCCTGTAGTTGGGTATCTGCGGAAGATACCCCATAGCTTCTTTTGTTTCTTGTATGCAGACTGACAGTCTGCATTCCAGTATGGTTTACAGTGCCGCAATGTTCTAGGTGATGTCTTAGGAATGGAGGAGTCAGCAGCATTTAAAATTGCTTGAGTGAAATTTTGGACAGCAGTATCAACATCCTCACTGTTCACCATTGTTCCCGTTATAACAGCCAATTCAGAAAATTTGTCCCAATTTGCCCTATTGTATTTGTAAGTAGGTAGACGGTTGGTCACGCTACTAATACCTGCATGCGAAATGAGGACAGGGAAGTGATCACTGTTGTGTAGATCACTTCCAACAGCTTCTCTTAATTATTTCTACAAGATTAAAAGTAATCAATCTCATCCAATGCTTAACAAAGTTATCAATCCTGTATACAGCACTTTATTTTCCAACAAACCATCTTGCATTCCAACTTTTGCTTTTAGAATAGGGGAAATTTTAAGCTTTTATGATATTGAGAACTTTCCTGTTCTTTGCAGAGGAGATATACCTCCACCTTGGACTGATACCAATTTAAATTTTGTTCATGATTTTGATCATTTGCACAAACCATCTACCCCACATTACATCTTTACTCAGCTTTTTTATTTTCATAGACAATGTTACAAAGACTACTGCGCAGTTTTTACGCTGGAATGCCAACTATTTTATGAAATGTCTTCTTTTCTTATACACAATTGAGTGTTCTTTGATTGATAGCAGTAAAATCCTTGAGTTGATAGCTGCAACATTTAAAAGTGCAAAAAATACTACCATTGGCCATCTTCTTGAAATCCTTGCTGTGGAATAGGCAGCAGCCATTTCATCGACTACATCCACGGCCCCTTTCGTCATATTATAAAACGTTATGATGTGGGTTTTTTTTAGATTCTCCAGAACTTTCATCAATGGCGTCATCATTGTGCATAGTGGATAAAAGCACAACACTTTTATTTTTCTTTGGAATATAGGAAACAATAGTGGTTTCCTTTTGATAACCAAATATTGATGAGCATATTACTCTCTTTTTTGCTGCAATAAATTCCATAGGCAATTCTCTTTTATTCTTTCTCATCGTCCCTACAATGGTTATCTTCTTTTTTAAAAGGTCTTGAGAAAGTGGGTAAGACATGTACCAATTATCAACAGTTAAATTGCGTCCTGAATTATTGAGCCTTGTCATAAGTCTTTTCACAATTTCTATTGAACTATTTTCAACTTTGAATGGTCCATCCGGTTGAGTCCCAGCATAAATCTCCATTTTGTGAGTATAAAATGTTCTTGAGTCCACAAGTGCATGGATTTTTATCCCGTATCTCGCAGGTTTGTTGGGCATGTATTGCCTAAATGAACATCTTCCTCTAAAAGGCTCCAACTTTTCATCGATAGTTACATATTCACCAAGGTTATAAGCTTTCTCGCAATTTTCAACAAACTTTTCGAAAAAATCTCGAATTGGTGCTAGTTTGTCAAAATCTCTTCTGCTTTGTCTTGTTCGTACGTCATCGAATCTGAGACATCGCATGAAAAATAAAAAACGCTTATAAGACATGACTTTTCCAAACAGTTCAAGGCCAGTTCCATCAGATGCCCATAAGTCTTTCACATTTACATGAGATGACTTGTGAAGTCCACACAAATAAAGCAAACCAACGAATGCTTTCAATTCTTCTTTGGTTATTTCTTTTGCATCTCTTTCACGATTAAACTTGTTTTTTATGGATTCGATATAAATGTTGCTTGAATTCAATAACATTTCCTTGATGACTTCGTCGAGTATAAGAGACCACGATTCTGCAGGAGTTGATATATTATCCGTGTACTTGGTATTTCCAGGCTTCGGCGCCCAGGTTAATGACATCGAGGTCGTGTTGGCGGCACACTTCGTCGAGGAGGTTGGTTGGTCCACCTGATGCGTCTTCGGCACTGACGTCAGTACCTGGCCCGCAGTATTTGTACCCTGGCCAGTGGAGCATGAATCATCGTAGGCAATTCGAGCAGGTGTTCTATTGCAGAGGAATAGTTGTGACAGCCACCTGGGATGTAGGTCTTTCTTCACGTCCTTCAAAAAAGGGCAAGCTTTTAAGTTGTTGTATATTGCACGACAACGCACTTTGATTGCGTCTTCAGCAGAAGGACAGTAGGACCAAACATCGTTGTTTGTTGTGATAATGCAAGGTGTGGGTCTTAGAAATTCGTCCCCTTTTTGTTTGACGTGCACGAAATGTCCGTGGCCTTCCAACACTTGTTTAAGAGATTCAATCATACAGGTATCAAAATATGGCTCGTTAATGATAATGCACCTCTTGTTAATACAGTCTTGCCACATGAAACTGTACCCAGCGGGGTACCTTGGGATACTTCACCATAAAAAACACAGGCTTTAGCAATTGATTTGGCAATGAAAGTTTTTCCGGAGTTTGGTTCGCCTTTTAGGATAATGGTATTTTGTTTTCTTTTTAAGTGATCCATAACATCATTGATTTCTAGTGCGAATTTGGCGGGGCCAATGGATTGAAATTCGCACCACCGGAACATGAGTTCTGCGCTTTGAAAGGGGTCAAGACATAAACCATCTTTATCATGGTATTCCGCGGCTAAGTCTAAATAGGGTGTGTGCAAAACTACCTGAATCGCGAATTGCATGGCTTTTTTGAAATTGGAACTAAAGGTACGTTTACAGTAGATATTTTCGAAAGTTTTATCTTTATGAAATGCATTAATGAGTTCTGTTTCAGATTGGGCTTTACTTTCAAGAATTAATTGTTTGATATACATAATATCAGTGCAACCGGTTTCTTTCTCTTGTTTACGTTTAACTCTATTGTTTTGAACTGTCTGTATCAGTTCTTCGGTTACCTGGGCCAAAAGCATAGACAGGTCCGAGCCGTTTAACTCGTTGTTAAAACATATGTACCGAGGAGGAACTTGCAGGTAAGCGCAAAAATTAACTGGAAATTTAGCCCGTTCTGATTTAAACCACTGGCAATACTTCGATTTAAATTCCAGGAATTTACGATCAGAATCAAATCTGTTACTGAACTCAACAATTCCATGGTAATGAAGAGTGTGGTACTCACAGTCTTCATCGTCAGGGTTTGGATTATGTTCCGAAATAATAACAGATCTAAGTTTAAGTAATTTACGAGCCTCAAGATAATCGTCAAGAGTCTTACCTTCTTTCAAAGCGAAAATTATGGTCTGGTAGTCGAATTTCGTTAAATCCATGAGTCCGCAGAGCAGCGTGTGTACACTAGCACGTCAGGGAGGCGAATGATGACCGTTATTTGAGTGGGTAGTATATATATGCGCACATTGGTAACCTGAATGTTGATTTCTAATGAAATGTAATATTTTGTTACCTTTCAATAAGTCCACTTCATGCGTACACTTTTGAATATAGTCCTTGAATACAGTGTAGTGCTGGCGTCCCAGATCAAGGTCTTGAATATTAAAGTTTGGATATTCGAGATACGTGTACTTTAAAAGTACTTTTGCAAAGTCAACATTATATTGATTGGGATTGGCATTAGATTTGCTAAGAGCCGATCTTAATATTTCATAAATATCGCCTGCTGCCCTAAGACTGGCTCCATATTTCAAAAGCATCTCAATGGAGCTTAATTCTTTATTTATAAATAAAGCCAATTTCAATGCAGTGCTGGGGTGTCCATTATGTAACAGGCTTTCTACATTTGGGGAGCAGCCAGCTTCTAGCAACAGTTTGATGGCTTGCGGCTCACTATCCCACACTATAGCCCGGCCTAGAAATGAAATATCTTTTAGTAAACTGCAACCAATATTATCTAGCAGCACCTTGCAGACGCTTCCTCTAAGTTTTGTTCCTTTGTATGACATAGTACACAACAAAGCACTGTTTTTATAACCGCATATTCGCGGAGAACCTGCCTCAAAAAACTGTCGGATGATTTCTGGATCAGTTTCGAAGCGGATAATGCTCAGTTTTCAAAGTCAGTTGGTTGCTCAGGTTAACAAAAGTTGGTTGAAAATCCACTCTGCACAAGATTTTGAGAAAGCAGGATGCGATTTTATGCAGTTGGCACACTTCGGTGGAAAGGAACAATTTTTAAAGTTGTATTGAGGATCGGAGCTAGCACAATTTACGCAAATGTCCGTTCCTCGGCAGGTAGTATGACCAAAACTTTGACATTTGAAACAGCGTATAGGGCTGGGAATGTAAGAACGGACTGGGCATCTAAGATATCCATCATAAACATGAGAGGGAAGATTAGGACTATTGAAGGTAAGTATTGTGTGTTTTGTTGTTACAATATCAGCTCCTTTTTTAATTGTAATCTTTTTAACATTAGTAACTCCTTGGTAGGAAAGTCCCTCAAGGATTTCTGTTTCTTCAACTTGTTCCAGGTCAGTTTCAGATATAACGCCTCTGCTCGAGTTCAAAGTCTTATGAGGGGACACTGAGATGTTAATGGAAGCAAGCTGTGTAGCTGACAAGAAGCAGTTAGATTGTAAGTCATTGGTTGTCTCAATCAAAAAATCGCTGGATTTTAGTTTCTTCACAGACTTTAGTTCCTCACCAATGCCTTGAAAGCCTTTCTGAATAAGAAAAGGTGACAACTTTCCGAGAGCATGTTCAGGTGAAGTGACAATGAGAAATTTCGACAATGTATCAGTGCAAGGTTTCTTTTCGATTACGATAGGTTGGTTAGTAATACGTTTCTTTGATCTTTTATTGTTTTCTTTAGTCAATCGATCATTAGGGTGTAGTGGAATTAGGCTTCCACTAGAGCTCGTAGAGTGAAAAAATAATAAACATAAAATAATCCTTAAACGCTTACCGTAGATCCCCACCCACCATCGGGTCCAACATGGGTAGCAGCCACCGGTCGACTAGGATTTCCCCAGGCACGGCGCTTACTAGGGGATAATGTACAATGATGTCGTCCCATGAATATCACGGTTCTTACCCTAAAGCAGTCAGCAACACTAAGTGTCCTGGTCCCACCAGCCGAATGACAAAGCCGGGTCAAACTCTGCCTCCCGTTTCGAGCGAAGCATGGGCCAAAGGGAACGCAGCAGCGCCCCCAGGAAACTAAAACCCGTCCTGAAATGGGTCGCCACAGGATCCCATTTTCCGCCCTTACGGGTCTCCGCATACGGCAAACATGCAGGTCAGTAAAGAAATCTGACAATATTAAATCAAAGAATTAAATCAAAGTCAAGTGAAACAAATTTGGGCTTTAATCAAAAGAAGATATTGTAACAAAAAGTTAAAAAACCAAAATCATGTTGAATGGGAAAAAGTAATTGCATACAAAAAACTGAAAGCTGTTCACTAGTTAGCATCACAATGAGGATAGAAAATGAAAAATGCTAGGCCCAGCTAGTGTACCTCGGGTTCGCCAAGCCCGTACTCACAAGAAGTGAGCACCCGAGGGGGTCGACAAGAGAGAAAGGTTACTCAAACGATCTTGATTTTGAGTAGATCTTTTGTAAGTATGTATTCGCTTGAGGGCGGATTGGTTGGTTGTTTTCAGATTATCTGGCGCCGTCAGCAACACGAGGGCTATAATGCGCCGAAACATTCGTCATTAGACAAGCCAACATACATTTACAAACACCCATGCCTAACACGGGACTCGAACCCGCAACCTCGCGGTCTAGAAGCTAGCACGCTAACCACTATACCGTTTGGTCGGCCGCTTGAGGGCGGAAAAACTTCTTTCCACGGATGAAATTGTCGCTGGAATCTTTGCAATTAATTTTGACAGTTTCAAAATCTCTTAAAATGCGCTATCCAACTTCTCTTCCCTTAAAAATTTAATGAGCTCATAGGGAGACTTTTCACTGAAAGCAACGGTTCTATAAAATACGCGTAGTTCATTTTTCATTCGACATTCATAACACATTCGGATATAATACCTCTAACTCTTTCAAAAGAGATACAAGAAAATTATTGCTTCTCGAAAATGTCTTAAAATTTCTAGGGTTCAACAGCTCGAAAAATGCCAAATTTTGAAGAGATCCGAAGCGAGTAGCTAAGTGATTTGAAATATTATCGATGATGGTGAAAAAGAGCCTTTTATGACGTTACTCGTCTGCTTCGGAAAAGTCTTCCTGGCGTCGTTTTTTTAGTTGTTTAGGTTTTCTAGCAATTGAAACCGTCTTCTCCTAAATATCTTCAAATCCGACAATTTCACAGTTATGGCATTTGTCATAATCTGAAATTAACTTTTCCGTCCATTTGCTTTGACATTCGTCACAGCGAATAAATCCTTGTCCAAAGTAGTTCAAAAATTGTAGAAAGTCTTTGATGAAGTTTCAACACTTCATGATATCAATATGCTGTGTTTGTAAAATCTGAAACACAATGTCAGACTGAGCAAACACTGGAGAAAATACATTTAACAGAAACACTGTCTCGAATTTGGTTAGGAAGTCCACGTATCCACGGGCTGTGCACCTGTCCGTGCCATTCCACATGTCGTCATTATCTTCATAAATAGTGGAAAAGAAATCGGTGATGGTTTCTCGAAAACACTCAACGGTGTTGACCAGTCGAGATGTGCAAGTCCAACGTGTTAGAGCAAATGTTGGAATACTCTTTTTGAGATGTTCTTGAACCGCATAAGTTCTTTTACTAGAGTGTGAAGAAAAAGTTGAAATTCCACTAAGAGTTGAAAAAAATATGTTGCACTCTGGAATTTCATTCATTCCTTGAGCTAAAACTAGGTTTAGAACGTGAGCGTAGCAATGAGTGTGTAGAGCTTTTGTGTACTGATCAATAACTTTTTTCTGCGAACCTGACAAATGTCCCGACATAACAGCAGCTCCGTCGTAGGTTTGTGCTACAAGTTTATCAGCCAGATTAAATTCTCAGTAATTCCATTTACATGCGACAGCAGTCCATCAGCTGTTCTATCAGCACTTACATCATTAAATCTTATGAAACGTTCTTTGACGCAATTATCATCCTTATGTACATATCTGAGAACCGTGGACAACTGTGATCTATATTTGTTGTCAGATGTTTCATCCAGCATGACAGCAACAAATTCGGCTTCTTTTATTTCACAAGAAATTGCTTCCTTAACCAAATCACTGACAGTCGAGATGATATCATTTTAAATGTCGCTGGAGGTCCGTCTAAAGACTGTAGAAGTTTCGAAATGTTCGGCTAGTACTGATCCCATATTTTAAGCAAATTCAACGTTTCTACTTAGTTGCCTTTATTAACGGAAGAATCTCCCTGATCGTGTCCCCGAAACGGCAGTTCTTGCTTTGCAAGGAAACACGTCACATCAATTAGACGTTTTAAAACTTCGCGGTTTGTCTTTACCTTTTGGTTGAGAATACTGTTGTTCACTCTAAGGTTGGTTGGTTGGTTGTATTCAGATTATCTGGCGCCGTCAGCAACACGAGGGCTATAATGCGCCGAAACTTTCGTCATTAGACAAGCCAACATACATTTACAAACACCCATGCCAAACACGGGACTCGAACCCGCAACCTCGCGGTCTAGAAGCCAGCACGCTAACCACTATACCGTTTGGTCGGCTTGTTCACTCTAAGAGTTTTATCCAGTCCCCTTCATCAAGTCTACGGGGCCGTTCAAATATTACGTAAGCACCTAGCGGGGTGTGTGGGGGGGGGGGTTAGCGATTTGCTTATTTTTGCTGACAAGGGAGGGGAGGGGGTATGAGTGATGCTTACATAAGCATTTAATAACCACTTTATTTCTAAAAAAATGTGAAACTTGCAAAATTTTTCACTTTTGCACACCGAAAAAAATTCGAAGAGGGGGGGGGGGGGGTATCATTTGCTTACGTAATTATAGGGGGAAGGGGGTATGCGATTTGCTTATTTTTGCTGACAAGGGGAGGGAGGGGTCAAAAATTAACGAAGACATACTTACGAAGGTTTGAACGACCCCTACCTTAAAGGGACAACGTTATCTACAAACAGAAACCCAGACAAACACTTTTTCTTTAAGCTCAGACCGATCCAAATTGTGTAGAAATGCAAAAAGTCTATTTTTTTTTATCTATGAATACCGCTGTATCCATAATACCGCTGTATTAGAGTGATCATGACATCAGTAAGGCGGTTACGTCCTCCCAAACTTTTGCCATCAGCCAACTTTTTGCCATAGCTTTTACTTTTGAAAGCCAAGAACCGTGTCCCCATGCGCTTTTGCACATGTCCCACACACTCTAATTTTTCAACTGATATATCGCCATAAGGATTCAATGCGGCAATAGTAGAATATCCTTTCGAGTCACCATCTCCGAGATACCTAGTGTAGCATGCATCATACAATGTTTGGGAGCGTCTAAATATTGTAGAAACACCTTTCACTTTCATGCCACCACTCGTCCCAGCATAGTTGGCGGTACACGTAACTTAATGTTTATTTTGAAACTTCAAAAGACACCTGCCGACCAAACGGTGTAGTGGTTAGCGTGCTGGCTTCTAGACCGTGAGGTTGCGGGTTCGAGTCCCGTATTAGGCATCCTCCATCATTGTCTCTTTTATCGTTTGTTTGGCGCAGCATGGCCCTAGTGCTGCCTTTGAGCCATAAAACCACAAACAAACAAACCCGTATTAGGCATGGGTGTTTGTAAATGTATGTTGGCTTGTCTAATGACGAAAGTTTCGGCGCATTATAGCCCTCGTGTTGCTGACGGCGCCAGATAATCTGAATACAACCAACCAACCAATCAAAAGACACCTGCAATGTTTCGACAGTACCTCTCTGTCGAGTACTTTACCGGTGTCGACACTTGTGGCTGTGACAACACCATTCAAGGATTGGTACCCCCTTTTCTGCCAGGTACCGTCAAAGGCAACTGTAATATGAGAATTACCCTCTAAAGCTATCGCTTCATCTGCTGCTTTTTACATGGAAGCTTCACAAACTTGCTGACTTGCATTTAGTAGCAGTTTTTTGTAAAGTATGAACTTTTCTGGTGGCGGTGAAATATTCATCACCCCACAAAAAGTTTCTCCTGCTGCCCGTCCCCTTCCAATTGGTTGGTTGGTTGGTTGGTTGGGGTTTTATGGCGCAAGAGCTACACAAGGGCTATACTGCGCCAAACAATTGTATTTATATTCCAAAAAGTAAAATTTTTAAAAATATACAGATTAAAATAGTACAGAAAATATAAGTATAAAGCTACCAAATGTCTAAATCAAACAATAGAAGCCAATTTCTTGTAAAAATGCAAAAAGATTCCGATGAGGTGGTGAATTTAAAATAAATGACAGTGATGGATGAGTCGTATTAAAATGACGCAGTCTGAGATTATTAAAAGCAGGACATTCACTTAAAATGTGTAAAACAGAAAAAATAATTCCACAGGCGTTGCATGTGGGGGCACCCTCTGCCAGCAGAAGGTGCACATGGGTAAAACGAGTGTGGCCTATTCTTAGTCGTGTCAGGAGCACTTCCCTTTTCCGGGATTGTTGTATGGGGGCAAATCCGGAAATTGAGGGCTGAAACGAACGCAGCTTGTTAGCTGTCTGTGCATCCCACATGGCCTGCCAAGTGAGAGACAGAGCAGTGTCACAAGCTTTTATTGCGTCGTCAGGGCAGAGCCAAGTGCTCCTAGGTCCACTTGCTGATCGTGCGATAGAATCTGCTCGTTCATTACCCATGATCCCCACATGACCTGGGATCCAACAAAAAAGAACTTTGAAGTTTCTTTCACAGAGAGTGATATGAACTTTTAAAATTTCTAAAATAAAAGGATGGGTCTGGTTCAGTGGATTATTTAATGCATCTAAACAGCTTTTGGAATCTGTGTAAATAATCCACTGACCATGGCCTTGCTTTAAAATAAAATGCAAGGCCAATAGAATAGCCAGGGATTCTGATGAAAAGACGGAGCTGCTATGGTGCAGTTCTCGAGATATGATGGAATTGTTATGAACTGCAGCAGCTCCGACATGCCCCTGGCTCTTTGACCCATCCGTATATATTGGTTTAAAATTAGAAAAGTTGGATCTATGGTAATAAAACAAATTTGTAAAAACTATACCTGGTGTATAACATTTTTTAAAATTACTAAAAATGTTGAGAACTATTATCTGATGAACATGCCAGGGTGGAATAGAGAATGAAATGGGCCGAACCCTGAAATTTTCAATGTTATGCGATAAAAGAATGGATGACGTTCTTAGAGAAAAAGATGGAATGGTGGATGGACGTGCATTAAAAAGACGATGATAGGAAGGGTTAAAAATGTGCTCTAAAAGTGGATGTGAAGGATGACTCTTGATTTTAAAAAACAACTTCAGACAAAGTTTGTCACGTCTCAATCCCAATGAGGCTTCTCGACATAGCACATATAAACTCTGCACCGGTGATGTACTAAATGCTCCTGAAGCGATCCTAAGACCTGAATGGTGAATAGGATCCAGGAGCATTAACGCCGATTTTCTGGCTGATCCGTACACCACCGAGCCATAGTCAAGTTTGGAACGGATAAGGCATCTGTAGATCTTTAACATGGAGGAGGTGTCTGCACCCCAGGAAGTGTTAGAGAGAACTTTCAGGAGATTCAGGACTTTGTTGCACTTCAATTTTAAATGTTTGATATGTGGCAGGAAAGTGAGCTTGGAGTCAAAAATTACACCGAGAAACTTAGTTTCTTTGACAATGGGTATTTGGACTCCATTTAAATAAATTTCCGGATCATGGTGAAGCTCACGTTTCCTGCAGAAGTGCATGGCCACAGTTTTTTCAGGTGAAAAAGTAAATCCGTTTTTATTGGCCCAGTCTGTGACTCTCCTGATGGCGAGATGAAGCTGTCTCTCTATGGTTGACATATTGGTTGAGGCGCATGACATCTGAAAGTTATCAACAAACAACGTGCCCGATACCGTATGGTGGAAGGCAGGTAAAAAGGCTGTTGACTTTGATGATGAATAGTGCTCAACTCAACACACTTCCCTGGGGAACACCTTGTTCTTGGATGAACTCATCAGATAGAATCGAGTTGACTCGTACTTGGAAGATTTTCTGTGTCAGGAAATTTTCAATAAAGGATGGTAAGTTCCCTCGCAGACCTAAATCATGTAGGTCTTTGAGTATACCATATCTCCAAGTACGGTCATAAGCCTTCTCCATGTCAAAGAATACAGATACCAAATGGTTCCGCTTGACAAAAGCCTCCCGAATCGAAGTTTCAAGGAGGAGTAGGTTATCTATTGTGCTACGTCCACGGCGGAAACCACTCTGGAATTGAGACAAACTATTGTTAACTTCGAGATAAAATATAAGACGTGCATTAACCAGTTTCTCCATCAGTTTGCAAAAACAACTGGTAAGTGCAATGGGACGGTAGCCAGAAGGATTCTTGGGATTCTTACCAGATTTGACAATTGGTATTACAAGAGCTCGTTGCCAGTTGGAAGGAAATGTATTTTCCCGCCAGATACGGTTAAATAATTTCAATATAAGCTTGAGCTGGAGTGGCTGCAGATGTTTAAGCATTTGATAATGAATACCATCCGGCCCAACGGCAGAATTGTTGGAACCAGATAAAGCTTTCATCAGCTCAGCCATAGAGAATTCGCAATTGTATTCTTCCGTAGAAGAAGAAGTGAAATTTAATATTTTCCTCTCAGCTCGAAGCTTATATGTGGCAAACGGCTCTTTATAATTAGAATTGCTCGATACCTTGGCGAATGCATCGGCAAGAGTATCGGCAATATCCTTAGGGTCTGAAACAACTCCCCGATGGTCCTCTAAGATGGAAATAGAGTAATTGGGATAACGGCCCTTGATCTTATTGACCTTGTTCCAGACCCTTTTAGAAGATGTCGAAGATGTTATGGTGCTGACATACTTCTGCCAAGAATCCCTCTGGCTCCGTCGGCGAATGCTACGAGCCTCAGCCCGAGCACGCTTAAAGCTGATAAGGTTGGCCTCAGAAGGGTGACGGCGAAAAACACCCCAAGCCTTCCTTTGTTTTTTGTGAGCCATCCTGCATTCGTGATTCCACCACGGTTTGGTTATTTTAGGAATATTGGAAGATGACATAGGGATGGAGTTACGAGCAGCTTCTAGTATAGCATTTGTAACATAGGCTGTGGCCTCATTGATGTCGCCTTGGTCCACCATCTCTTCAGAAAGGTGAACAGAGGAGGAAAACAACTCCCAATCCGCCGCGTCGAATCTGAATCGGGGAGAGCGGGTAACATGAGCTGATCCATTTCCTATATGTAAAAGTTTTATAGGAAAGTGGTCGCTGTGGAAAAGATCCTTTCCGACATCAAAGGTCCATGAAGGTAAAAGAGATGGTGAGCACAAGGCAAGATCGATCGCATGAAATGTCCTCGATGGGGTGTGGAAGTATGTGTCTTCCCCATTGTTAAGAAGACACAGATTTTTGTCTTGCAATAACTTCTCGATTTGTCTTCCACGGTTGTTACAATCGGGACTACCCCAAAGAGGATTATGGCCATTAAAGTCTCCCATGATGACAAAGGGAGACGGAAGCTGCTCGCACAACCTGTTAAGCTCTACTTGCTGTATAGCAACATTAGGAGGTAGATATAAGCAACATACGGTGATTAGGTTTTTGCATGCAATTCTAACCGCAACTGCTTGCAAGTTAGAAGTAAGAGACACCGGGGTAAATGGAGTGCTGTTAGATATAAAAATAGCTACTCCCCCGTTGGCTCTGTCACCGCTAGTGCAGTCCTTTCGAAGGGGACTGTACCCCCTAATGAGAGAACTCTGTAAGGGTTTTAAAAGAGTCTCTTGTAGACAGAAGCAGACAGGTTGGTGTTCATCAATAAGGTGTTTAATATCCACCGAGTTGTGGTGGAAGCCACGACAGTTCCAAGATATTAGATTGAATATTATGCAGGATGGTTGTCATTGCCCCGTTCTTTTGACCTCCTCCTTGGTTGGAGATTAGGAGGGGTCTCAAGGCCTTCCTCTATTTCCATATCTCCGGACTCTGAGAGACCGGAGATGCACTCCTCATCTGATGAGGAATGGGATGCCTCTTCCTTTGTTGGTTTTACTTTTTTAGTTTCAATATTAGCTTTTTTCTTTTCTATTTTTTGTTTCAGATTTTGCACTGGTTTAGAGAGAGGTTTATTAAATGATTGTTTATTTACAGATTGTTTCTTTTGAGTTTGCGTTTTTGAGTTTGTTTTCTTTATTGGTTGCGTTGGTTTTTCGGATGTTCCAGCAGTACTTGTATTTAGGTGAGGAGATGTAAGGTAATTAATGATTTGTTCATTTGAAAGAATGCCAGGAGGGAGGGAGATATCGGTTTGAGTTGATTTGGTTTTAGGTTCGCTTTTTTTTAGGTTGGTTGGTTGGTTGTTTGGGTTTTATTGGCGCAAGGGCAACACCTGGGCCATACTGCGCCAAACACTAGTTAAGAATTTAAATATGCCTTCATAAAATTTGTTAAAATTTGAATTTGTTTTTTAATAAAATTATTAAAAAGTTCGAAGTCTAAAAAAGGGTAATGAATAAATAAATTGCATAGACATCTAAATCAAATGATAAAATCTGATTTTGTACAAAAACCTAAACAAATGTTCATGAGGTGGTGAATCTAAAAGCAATGATAATGGGGGATGGTTTTCATTAAAAAAGTGATGTCGTACATTTTTAAAATATGGGCAATCTGTTAAAATATGCTTTACAGTAAAAGGGACATGACAACCAGAACACGTGGGTGGATCTTCTGCCAGCAGAAGATGGACGTGGGTGAAGCGAGTGTGGCCGACACGTAAACGTGAGAGAATCACTTCTCGCTTCCTACTTGTTTGACAAAAATCACAACCAGAGATAAGCGGCTGTATTGTATGCAACTTGTTTAAAGTTTCTGCGTCCCATGAAGCCTGCCATGAGCCATTTAGAGATTTAGCATTTGATCTTATTGCATCGCCAAGGTAGAGCCAGCTCGACCTGGTACCGTCAACAGTTTTAGCAATTTTATCTGCACGCTCATTCCCAACAATTCCCACGTGTCCTTGTATCCAACAAAATAATATATTAAAATTTCTTTGTGTCAGAGTTTGGTGCAATTTAAAAATTTCAATGATGGTAGGATGGTCTTGTTTATGTATATGCGTTAACGCTTCCAGACAGCTCATAGAATCGGTATAGATGATCCACATCTTATACGTCTGTTGAGCTATATGATGAAGAGCAAGGGAGATTGCATAGCTCTCAGCACTAAAAACCGAACAATGGGTGTGTACTAATTTTGCACAAACATGGCCATCGACCACGGCTGCGGAACCGACATGAAAACCACTTTTAGAACCATCTGTAAAAGCTGCCTTGAAGTTGGAAAAAACATTTCGATGATGATGAAATTGTGCGACAAAAACAGTTCCTGGCGTGTCTGACTTTTTAAAATCTTTAAAAATACTTAAAATATTTAATTGATGATTATTCCATGGTGGAATAGAATAAGAGAATGGACGAATACGAAAGTTTTCAATGTGATGAAGTTCTAAAATCTGTTTCACACGTAGTGAGAAAGTAGGGATCGAGGATGGTCGAGCGTTAAAGATCCTCTCATATGAAGGGTTAAAAACATTACTGGAAAGGGGGTGATTCAAATGATTCTTAATTTTAAAATACATTTTAAAAACTAAACCATCTCTCCTCAGTTGCAGAGCCTGCTCATGGCACAACACGTAAAGGCTCTTAACAGGAGATGTGCTAAAAACTCCGGAAGAAACTCTCATGCCAAGATGATGCACAGGATCCAGAATCTTCAATACAGATTTCCTTGCGGATCCATAAACGACCGAACCGTAATCAAGTCTAGAACGCACAAGGCATCTATATATTTTCAACATGGAATTTGTGTCCGCACCCCAAGAAGTGTTTGACAGAACTTTGAGTAGGTTGAGACTAGCCATGCACTTTTTCCTGAGTTGTTTCACATGTGGCAGGAATGTGAGTTTGGAATCGAAAGTGATTCCCAAAAAACTTGCTTCTGAAACAACAGGGATTTCAGTACCTTTAAGGAGTATTTTTGGGTGAAGGTGCAACCCACGCTTTCTGCAAAAGTGCATAGCAACAGTTTTTTGTGTCGAAAAAACAAAACCGTTTTTATTTGACCAGTCTAAAGCTTTGTTCACAGCCAACTGTAACTGTCTTTCAATAAGTGTCATATTGACCGAGGCACAGGACAACTGAAAGTCGTCTACAAACAGAGTGCCAGACACTGCAGGTGGAAGGCAGGTCATGATATCGTTGATTTTAATTATAAACAATAGACAACTTAATACACTTCCTTGGGGGACACCTTGTTCTTGGATGTACTCATCTGAAAGGATAGAGTTGATACGTACTTGGAAGGTTCTGCACTGCAGAAAATTCTGGATGAATAACGGTAGATTCTCTCTTAGACCCAAGTTACGAAGGTCTCTGAGAATACCGTATCTCCAAGTACAATCGTATGCCTTTTCCATGTCAAAAAATATAGATACCAGGTGGTTTCTTCTGACGAAAGCTTCCCTAATTGAAGTTTCAAGTAGGAGAAGGTTATCCACGGTACTCCGGCCGGGACGGAATCCACTTTGGAACCGGGAGAGATAGTTGTTTGATTCTAAGTAAAAGAGCAAACGTGCATTTACCATTTTTTCTAGAAGTTTGCACAGACAACTGGTAAGTGCAATGGGTCTATAACTAGAAGGATTCCTGGAGTCTTTTCCAGGTTTTGCAATAGGAATCACAAGAGCTCGCTGCCATGATGATGGAAAAATACCTTCTCGCCAAATGCGATTAAATAATTTTAATATCAACGTAAGACTGTGGGCAGGCAGATGTTTGAGCATACAATAGTGAATTTCATCTGGACCTGAAGCGGAGTTTTTTGTACGGGATAAAGCCCTCATTAGCTCATCAACTGAAAAATCAGCATTATATTCTTCAGCACCACCAGATGAAAATTGTAGCTTAACACGTTCAGCCTTACGTCGATATGAAGCAAACGGCTCTTGGTAATTCGCGTGACTCGATACTTTAGCAAAAGATTCTGCTATTGTGTTTGCAATATCCTTTGGGTCTGAAACAATACCTTGATCAGTATCCAAGATAGAAGTTGGATATTTAGGGTAAAGTCCTCTAATTTTATTTACCTTGTTCCAGACCCGTTGGGAAGGTGTTGATGAAGTTATGGTGCCAACATAACTTTTCCAGGAATCCTTCTGGCTTTGACGGCGGATTTTACGCGCCTCTGCACGTGCTCGTTTGAATAATATCAAATTTGTTATTGTGGGATATCTACGGAAAATACCCCAGGCCTTTTTTTGTCTCTTATGGGCTTTTTTGCAACCGTCATTCCACCACGGCTTTGGGTGTTTGGGCAATCTGCTTGATGTAACAGGGATAGAACTGCGAGCAGCTTCCATTATAGCATTTGTGACTGATGTTGTAGCTTCATTGATGTCGTTTTGGTCCACCATCTCGTCAGAGAATTGTGCGTTTAAAGTAAAAAGATCCCAGTCTGCAGCTTCAATTTTAAAGCGTGGTACACGAGAAGCGCAGGGTGCTCCACTTCCTGTATGTGTAGCGCAAATAGGAAAATGGTCACTGTGGAAAGGATCATTTCCCACATGAAAAGACCACAGGGAAAAAAGAGATGGTGAAACCAAAACAAGATCAATGGCATGAAAAGTCCTCGTTGGGGTGTGGAAATAAGTTTGTTGCCCATCGTTTAAAAGACAAAGATTCTTGTCTTCTATCAGCTTTTCAATTTGTTTTCCACGGGAATTGATGGTGGGACTACCCCAAAGAGGACTGTGGCCATTAAAATCACCCATTATAATAAATGGGGATGGAAGCTGGTCGCACAACCTGTTGAGGTCTGCTTGGCGGATATTTTCATTAGGGGGTAGGTAGATAGAGCATACTGTTACGAGAGAGTTTAAAGCTACTCTAACAGCAACTGCTTGCAAAGACGTATTCAATGGCAGTGAGGTGGATGGAGAGCTATTTGATGTGAAGATAGCTACTCCGCCACTGACTCTATCTCCGTTTGTAAAATCTTTACGAACAGGAGTGTACCCTCTAATAAGAGAGCTTTGCGATGGTTTCAAAAGCGTCTCTTGTAAGCAAAAGCAGACAGGTTGGTGTTCATCAAGGAGATGCTTAATATCAATTGAATTGTGGTGGAATCCACGGCAGTTCCACGATAAGAGACTTTTGGCCATTAAAGTTTGTTATTAGATGAAGGGTCCTTACACCCTTGCTTTCGTGGTTGTAAGTGAGGCGGTGTTTCCAACCCTCTTTCAACCTCCATCTCTCCGCTTTCAGATGTTTCAGCGGAGCTTTCTTCGCTAGTGCTATTTGTAGTTTTTTCTTTTTCTTCCATTATCTTCTGTTTTTTTAAAGCTATTTCAGCAGCACGTCCCTTTTTTGAGAGGGGGGCTGGTTTGTAACGGATTTGTTGTTGAAGGTGTGTTTTTAATGTGTTGATTTGGAGTTTCTTTTTAGTTATTGTTTTTGGTTTGGGAGGTGTTGAAGCCTGGTTGGTAGAAGTTTGAGCTTTGGTTGAAACTGATGGAGCTATATTAAGTATTGGTGCACAGGTTTGTACACCAATAGAACAAGTTTTTTTTACTACAGCGGCGTATGGTGTATGTGGTTTGGGTGTTCTTGAAATAACCTTTTGCTTGGCTTCCTGGTATGAGAGTTTTTCTTCTACCTTCAATGTTTGGATCTCTTTCTCTTCAATCCATCTAGGACAATCACGAGAGTTGGCAGTGTGATCGCCTGAGCAATTTTTGCATTTTATCGGAAGAGAGCAAGCTATGAATGTGTGTCCGATATTTGAGCATCGCGAGCATGTTTCTACTCCACGGCATGTGTTGGTGGAATGTCCAAAACCTTGGCAGTTAAAACACCGCAAAGGGTTTGGGATAAATGGACGTATCGGACAATTCAGGTAGCCAGCTTTAATGTGTGAAGGTAGATTTGGGCTATTAAAAGTTAATACTATATGTTTTGTGGAAACGATAGAGTCAGCTTTTTTAAGTGTGATTCTTCTCACGGCAGTGACACCTTGAGAAGAGAGCTCAGTCAGCATTTCCTCATCGGACACACCAAGAAGGTCAGTTTCTGATATGACCCCCTTTGATGAGTTAAGGCTATTATGTGGTGATGCAGTTATTGTTATTGTGCCAAACTGTCTAGCTAGTAATAGTGACTTAGATTGAGTTTCAGATATTGTTTCGATGAGGTAGTCTCCAGATTTCAATTTTTTGACTGATTTAGGGTTTCCGCAAATGCCCTGCAAAGCTTTTTGAATAAAGAATGGGGACATGGTTCCTAGAATATTTTGGGGAGATGTGATGACTAAGAATTTTGGTACAGGTGCAGACATTGTATTTTGTTCATCGTTTTTGTTTTTTTGAGAAATGGTTGGATGTTTGGGATCAAGGCCTCCCAAGGGGCTCAAAGAAGGAAAAGAAGCCATATGATAAAGAGAAAAAACTCAACGTACACCCCCACCCACCACCGAGCCCAACACGGGTAGCAGCACCAATGCTAGCTAGGGGGTAGTACGCCGAGGTCGTTCCAAGTCATAGAGGCGTGGCACCGAAAGGCAAACCTCAAGCACTCAGTCCTAACCCTTTAGCGGTCAGCAACCCGGAGGTTCTGTTACCACCAGCCGATTGACAGAGTCGGGCCTTACTCTGCCTCCCGTTTTGGCCGAAGCGTGGGCCAAAGGGAACGCAGCAGCGCCCCCAGGAAACTAAAAACCTGTCCCGATATGGGACGCCACAGGAACCCCAGGATCCCATTTTCCGGCCTTACGGGTCTCCGCACACGGCAAACGTGCAGGTCAGCAAGCTGACAAAACAAAAGAATAAACGTTATAAATCAATTTAAAATGTCAAACGCAAAAGAAGTATGGAAATAAGAGATACAAGAAGAAAAAAAGCCAACAAATTCTAAAGAACCAAAATAAATACGATAATGAACGAGCGAACAGAATAAAACTTAAACAATAGGCAGTGCACTTGGTAGGGCCTTCGCAAAAAGGAAAGAACAGAAAAAATGCTAGGCCCAGCTAGGGTACCTCGGGTTTGCCAGGCCCGTACTCACAAAATGTGAGCCCCCGAGGGGCGCTTTTTTTTAGGACTTGAGCATAAGTGGTGGATGTTGAGGAGCTACTATTATATCTAATTCGGGCTTCTGGATATGATATATTGTTTTTAACTTTGATTTCCTGGATGTCTTTCTCCTCTTTCCATTTGGGGCACTCTCTGGAAAATGATGGATGTTTTCCAGGACAGTTTACGCAGTTGGGTTCAGCTTTGCAACCATCACTGAGATGGTCTAAGCTTCCACATACTGCGCAAACGTCTTGCTTGCCACGGCAAGCATTTTTTGAGTGCCCAAATTTCTGGCATTTGAAACATCTCAGAGGATTGGGGATAAACGGACGGACAGGGCAGTGTAAATAACCAGCAATTATTCTATTTGGGAGAGTAGGTGAATTAAAAGTCAGAATTATGTGTTTTGTGTTAATTATTTTTCCATCTCGTTTTATGGTTATCCTCCTGGCATCAATGACACCTTGAGAGGATAACTCTTCGATCAGTTCTTCTTTGTCTATTTCTATTAGGTCATGTTCTGAGATTACGCCTTGAGATGAATTAAGTCCTTTATGTGGGGTGGTAGTTATTTTATAGGTGCCTATTGTAGTTGCTGAGAGTAGGGTACGGGATTGTTGTGCATTTTTTGTTTCGATCAGGAAGTCACCTGATCGAAGTTTCTTTATTGTGTTTGGCTCCCCGCCACAAATGCCTTTTATCCCCTTCTGAATAAAGAAGGGGGACATTTTGGCTAGTTCACCGGTTTCTGAATGCATTACTAGGAATGAAGGTTCATTATATGTTGGTGTTTTTTTTGCATTAGGGTTTTCAATTTCTTCTATTGCTCGTTTGACTGATGTTGCATGTGTTTGTTGGGGAATTATGCCTCCCGTCGGGCTAAAGGAAGAGGATGAAGCCATATTTAGGTGGAATAAAAACTCGACGTACACCCCCGCCCACCACCGAGCCCAACATGGGTAGCAAGCAATGGGCCTGCTAAGAGGTAGTACGCCGAGGTCGTTCTGGGCGGTCAGGGTGACCCTCGGGCACCATGACCAACCCAGTCCTAACCCTTAAGCAGTCAGCAACCCGGAGGTCCTGTTACCGCCAGCCGATTGACAGAGTCGGGCCCCACTCTGCCTCCCGTTTCGGCCGAAGCGTGGGCCAAAGGGAACGCAGCAGCGCCCCCAGGAAACTAATAACCTGTCCTGATATGGGACGCCACAGGATCCCCAGGATCCCATTTTCCTGCCTTACGGGTCACCGCACACGGCAAACGTGCAGGCCATTAAATTGGCAAATCAAAACAATTTAAATGATGAAACACATTTCGAATGGATAAATGAAATAAAATAACTGAATAAAATAAATCCAAATATTCAAAACGTGAAAACTAATCAGAAGAAACAAGGCAAATGCACCAAAAGTAACCAAATAATATGAAACCAGGCAAAACCAACAAAATTAAATAAGAATCAACAGTATAACTTAAACCATAAAAGCAACGTAAATGGTAGGGCCTTAGCAAAAAAGGAAAGAAAAGAAAATTGCTAGGCCCAGCTAGGGTACCTCGGGTTCGCCAAGCCCGTACTCACAAGAAGTGAGCCCCCGAGGGGCCCCTTCCAATTGAACGCAGAGCAAGGATAAAGCGAATATTGTTCTCGTACAATTGGTGTTCAGCAAATTTACATAGTTTTGACGAATTGAATTTTAATTTTTCTTCGCAGGACTTGCAGAACAGCTCTATTTCCTGGGCTATGCCAGCTCGGTTCAATGTTCTAATTGATATGCAGGAACCACACTTCTTGCAAGCTGCAAATTCTTCCAGGGCATTAACTAATAAAGAAATATCCATTATTAAATTGCATGATTCATAAATCAATGTTGGCTTTTAATTCATCGAAGATAATGCTGTTCCTATCTAATTTCTTCTTTGATGAACTTTCAGTCACAGGAACCACAGGAACGCTCGATGTGAATTTCAACTTTCCAACATTCATTCTTCTTTTAAATGCACTTCTTTTACGAACCATGTTTACGTTTTAATATATACTACGTTAATTATATGAAAATAAAAGTAAAATATTCTAAACGAAGAAAAAAGAAAGCAATTTCTAATTAGATGAAGTAGCAAGCAATTTGAAAAATGAGCGAAATTCCTAAAGCATGGATATTAAAAAATAAACCTTTATTTACAAAATTCATTGAGTTGAGAGATTTACTTCCCTTTTTCCAATTATAGCCCTCGTGTTGCTGACGGCGCCAGATAATCTGAATACAACCAACCTTCTTTCCAAAATCAAATATAAAAGAAGGATATTGTGCATGTAAAGGAACAACTTCAGTTGTTATACAAAACCGAAACTAAACACACTACTGGGCAGTGTGACGAATGAGTAGTCAGTGGAATTTGATAATTCTTGGTCTGAAATTAAGTACCTCAGTGCATTTCTCTTTAGCCTCGTTTTTAAAATAGTCAGACATTCTCTATTATCCCAATTTGCAATATTTGCAACTTCCTCAAATTGTCTGAAAAAGTATTCAGTTTCCGCATTATTTCCTTCGAAATACGTTGACAGTAATGCCAATCCATTGATTCGACTACTTTCCGCCATAGCCGTTCCTGTGATAACCGCTAGTCTGGAATTTTGACTTAATGCACTGTCATCTATATCGCTTGTTCTATCCGTTCGATTAATTCTTCTAGAATTGCGTTTAAAAGTATGCGTACTCGATTTCTTTACTCTAACCATTTTTATTTACTTGACCGAAAACTATCGACGATTGCCCTTTGAGTATTTGTGAACCACAATTCATTTTATGTTTCCACATTAATAGTGTATCTGAACGAACCGTAGACCGAAGACTGGATCAAGGCACCATAAATAATGACGTGATATTTAGCGTAATTTCGTACAAAGCGTTGAGCCGTAAGATGTTAGTATACTTATTACCAACATCAGATAAATCAAGTAAATAATGGATTACTTAATATTATAAATATTCAAACCAAATAACCAGTCCGGCAAATCAATCGACCTGTTTATTCGCATACACCATAAATGCACAGATATATTCCTCAAATGACAGTAACATTAGCTTACTGTCGGGGCCGCCGCGAGATGGCGCTTTCTTTCCCTAAGCGGGCCAGGAACAAACTAAAATCTTTACTTCCAGACGTTTGCTAAGCGATGGGATTTAATTTTCGTAGATGCATGTAAACGTTGTGAATTCGATTCGTTTTGGAGTATTTTTTTTATTTCAAAGCTGTGAAATTTGAAGACATTAGATGAGAATCTACTAGTGTGTCATTGAACAACTCTTTTTAAATTAAGGTAAGTTTCTTTTATTACTTATTTTTGTAATTTGTTGAACACTTAAGCCTACTAATGCGAAGCTGATGTTCTTATAGTGCTTTAGTATTTGAAGGATAATTGCTGATCATCGACTGTTTTCAACATTGGGTTACTAAATTTCAATGGACTATTTGTGGTTGAAATAAAAAGATATTGCTAAAATTTGTTGAACATCTTTTACGTTTCTTTAAATAGCGTAACTTGCAATGCTCAGAAGTACAACTGTGTTTGCAATTTCCAACTTATAGATCATTTTATTGAAATATTATATTTGACTACTTTGAAGTGAAACATGTTCAATATAAAATTTTGTGATTAGGAGTTTTTGCATAGTTTGAACATCAAGTTACCATTATTTTATGATATAGTTACAGTAACATTCTATTAATTTTTTGACCAAACATAGCTTCATAGATTTGTTTTTCCAACATTATTTATTTTATTGAAACATTTTAGTGGGTAATTTTGAAGTTAAACATGTACAATTTAGTTCATTTTAATTTTTACACTAGTGTAAAAAACAGTGCAAGTTTCAAATATTTTATGATGTTCTTGTAACATTTTCTATATATCATAAAATCATAGAGTAATATGCCAGTTAAATTTTTGATAAAGCATAATTTTTTGGCTTTCTTTTTAAAATATTCTAGTTGCCTATTTGGCCAATTTCCTGTTCTATGTTTTAAGTTTATCTGGATCACAAATCTGTGTACACAAATGTCATTACCAAAAATTTCCTGCTAGTCTGAGCGTTAAATTATTTAAGCAAATTATGCTATTTGAGCATTTACTGTTATTCGAAAGCTTCTGGAAATTTTTTTTTGTCGGGTACAACTTTTGTTGGAATATTGCTTTGAAGAATTAACATTTTATAACAGGCAAAACATCAGTTTTAAAAGTTTGGTTAAAATTTATTGCATTGTCCCTTTTGGTGTCCCTTTATGAAAGGTGGTGATTCGACACCAAACTTGCAACCCGTCGCCAAGGTTTTCCGATAACTTTAGTGACAGTTTGGATTTGACGACACGACGTATTTTAAAACTATTTTCGATTTGGTGATTTTTTTTTTTGAAAAATCGCCAAGGGGGACCGCACAGTAAATCTTAACCAAAAGTTCTTTATATATATACCAGTGTTTATTTTTATTATTACAAAAAAAAGTCGCTATTTCATTTTCATTTCCTGCGTACATTATATGTGAGTACATCCATTTTATTTGACCCAGACTTTCATAATTATTCATCAATAATATATTGCATTAAGAATCCTAATTTCCACTCCTGCTTTAAAAGCCAAATAGCTTGAACCATATCGTATTACTACTCAGTTTTAAATAATTATTCATTTTCCTTACACTTTTTTTTCTCTCCAGGAAATACCAACTTCTTGCAGTGTTCCTTGATGTTAATCCAACTACAAAGCTCCTGACTCAGTGAGAGTTTTTAAATTTCCAAGCAAAGAAACAGGACTGTATGACAGATGGATGAGAAAAATACCTCAACAAGATTGGAAGCCGGGTCCTCGAACTGTTGTTTGCATCCTTCTTTTTCATGAAGAAGATGTTATTAAAAACATCTACAGGCAAGCAAATGGAATTGAAGTTACTGGGTCTCAAAAGCATTTCAAACTACATGAAAAAAACAGAACCTGCTATTATTCCATCTTTACAGAAATATCTTTCTGAAGAAAATAAATTTACTAGAGCTAGTCGTAATAAACGACATGAAATGTGTATACAAAGAGGAGAGGATCAATTGTTTTCTAGAAAACGATAAATTAAAGTCTTTTGAAGATTTAAAAGACAACCCGAAATAAAAATAAAAAAGTAACTGGAGGTGTTTAGAGGAGAAATCCTTATATTTGTATGTCATTGATGTATCACAAAACCCCACAGCATTGCCATTTGCGAAGATTTGTCTTTAAATGTATTCGTTAAAGATACTGAGACTTTTGATGTAAAGATATTCCCAGCCAGAGAATTTGTTTCCCTGATTTGTAAACAAAAATTCTTCCAAATCATTTAAATCTTTAGATGAAGTAATCAATATTTTTGAATCTCATCTTATGAAACATGAAGTGATTGATTCCGAATTTGGTGCCTTGAATATTATGAGCAGTTGGTTTTAGAGAATAAAACTGTATCTCGATACAGCCCAAAGATGCTGTGCTGGGCATTTTCAATCTACATACACTCGCCTACTGCTTATGAAGAAATGTCAAAATCTAGAGTTTTAATTCTGCCTAATGTTAGGTATTTAAGAAAAATTTATTCTGGTATATCCTTTTCTAACACCGTTGAAATAGCTGTTCAAATATTTAACATCTATTTCGTCACCTCCCAATCAAGTTTGACGTTTTTGATTTTAAACATTTCGGACATTTCTTTTAGTTAAGCAACCATATTTATTATTGTTTAATTAGTTTGAAATATTTCCAACCTAGAAATTAGGTAGCAAGTTTTATTTTGATATTGGTCCCATTTAAATCAATTTTTATTAAGAGTTTTGTGTCTGGTTTTGGTTTAAGTTAGAAATTCTATTTAAAGCTTCTTGTGGAAACTGCTGAATGTTTACAAGATGCTAAATTTATACCAAATATGTGTTCAAGTATGTTAAATCTATTTATTAGTTCTATTAAAGTGAATTAAATATAAAATGTAAACATTTTCTATTTAAAACAAATATTAAAATTTAATTTCATTAAAATCAATTTAACTTAAAGATTTTAGAATTTATTGGATTTTTATTACTTCTGTATTCTAATTTCTATAAATTACTGATACGTGTGTCTTATTTTATTTTTTTCAATAAGATGAAAAATTTATTTTGAATACATTTCTTTCCTGTGGTTTCTGAATTTTGGTGAAAACTTCCTTTTATTTTTAAGTCTAGTTTCCTAGAGTGCAAGTGGAACATATCAATAGAAGTAAATTAACTTGTACTAGTGAAATAAAAAGTCCATAATAAACTTATAAGTATCTTAACATTATAGATTTACTTTTTTATATTCATTAAATATGCTTTATAACTTTCTTGCTGAGTAATTTTAAAAATAAATTGAAATTCAATAAAGTTACTGATGAAAATTGGTTTGTTTCATTTTGCTAATAGAATTGCTTATTTTGTTTTAAGGAAAAAATTCTTAAAAAACCTACGTATTTTACAAAGTGATACAAATCTGAAAACACTAATTTATAAATCTAACAAATTTTAGAAACTGTGAAAAAAAAAATCCTCTAACTCAAATTTGATCAAATATAAAACTTTGAAAAACAAAGTAAGCATTTAAGCAAGTCGGGCGGTTACGAAGTCGAAATCCCATCGCTTAGCAAAATCTTGTTAAAGCTTGTTCCTGGCCCGCTTAGGGAAAGAGACCAAACGGTATAGTGGTTAGCGTGCTGGCTTCTAGACCGCGAGGTTGCGGGTTCGAGTCCCGTGTTGGCATGGGTGTTTGTAAATGTATGTTGGTTTGTTAAATGACGAAATGTTTCGGCGCATTATAGCCCTCGTGTTGCTGACGGCGCCAGATAATCTGAATACAACCAACCAAGCTTAGGGAAAGAAAGCGCCATCTCGCGGCGGCCCCGTTACTGTCATGCATTCAAGTATTAAAAATGAAAATAAGATAAAAGGTAACATTCTTCAAATAGGTAAAATTTAATTATTACTAAATTTAGCTATTAAATTCAGGCATTGTTAAAGTTACTTAAATTGAAACTGGTGGAGGATAGAGGAAGAAAGTTAAATCAACTTACTAGAATTTCAGGGGTAAGCAATCGGCAGTGGGTCATCATCTCTCTCTGGAACTCTCGTAGTTTTTCCAACCACAGTCTTAACTCGTCTCCACCGGAAAAACGTCTCCCCTTTTACTCCGATCTCAGATTCCTCAGGACCTTCTGACCTCCGTCTCATCTTTTAATTGGTTGACTAACTCAGCTTTACTTGGGGGGATGTGTAATAATTGCTGTGCTTTAACCCCTCATGCCAAATAGTAGGAAATGTCAGATTGCATCATGACACTCGTCTGATTGTAATTCGAGATAACTTACACACCTTTTGATCGCGTAAATTTTCCAAAATTTCCTCTTCCGAGACATACAATAAATCTGCAGCGGAGATGACACCACGAGAGTAATTTAAGTTACCATGCGGAGAAACAGTCACAGGTAAGTTGGCTAGAGAAGTCAATTTAATTATAGATGCAGCTAGCTTATCTGAAGAAACTTCAATAAGAAGATCTCCAGTACGCATTTTGCTGATAGATTTGGTTTCACCAATACAACCAGTTATACCCTTTTCGATTAAGAAAGGAGAAACATTTAGAAAAGAACCTTCAGATCTTTTCATTACAAAGAAACGAGCTTGAGGGAAAGATGTAAACATTTGTTGCTTCAATGAAGGAGGAGAATTTATAGATGAAGTTGCCATGAAAGTAAAGAAAAAAAATTCAGACTGGAGTCCCACCCACCATGGAGTCCACAAAAGAAAGGGATAGAGGATGCCGTCTAGCACCAAAAACCAGAAAAAGGAACAAAAGGAAAACTAAACAAGCGCACTCGGCTATCCACTACCAGGTTGTCCAGGGTCTATACGCAGGCAATTCGGCCCCGGTGAAGTCTCCACCCTTAACGATATTCCCGGAAATACGGATCACTTGCTTGATCCCTAGCCGCCGACGAAGTCGGACGACCAGCCGATTGATGCACACGGGACCAATGTACACCTCCCGTTTATCTGAAGCAAGGGCCAAAGTAGTGTATTGGGACAGTATGTCGTCCCTCAACTACCAGGTTCCCCTTTTCCAGGGACACGGGTCTCCACGCACGGCAAACACGCGGTGATTAAATGCCCGAGAGGAGCTGACAGCACCGCTTTCCCAGTAAATAATTTGTTATATCCAGAATTTAAATAATAAACATTGGTATTCATATATTCTACCATAGGCATGATTAAAATAAGTTCAAAAGGTCAAAGACCGTATATCCAAGAAATAATAACTGTTTCCAGTCGTTTAAAGTTGGGGGTTCAGAAAATGTCCGATCCAACTCTGGTTTTGAAGCAATTTCAAGTTCGTGCAATACTTCTTGATTACTCCAATCTCGCCGATCGAACTCGGTAAAAAACTCTGACACAGTTTTCTTGAAATATCCAGTATTGAATGTATCGTAGAGGCAGCGTCTGGATCGTCCATTACCGTATCTGAAATCTGATCTAGTGTCACCCACCCCTCGATAAAGTGGTTTGATAAGCCGGGTGATCCCTCCTGTTGCATAGGAATCTCTGCTTGATCCTCCGGATTGGTCCCCGTCGTCGTCAATTGGGGTGCTATCGAGCTCTGCAAGTCCTGCTGATTGGGTGCTGTCGATGTCCTCGCTAAGGCCGCTGCTGGTTCGTCTGAGGTCGTTGATCCTTAAAATACGAAAATATCTAAATAAATATATGTAACCTTCACAGTTCAAGTTCAGTGACCTATAAAAATGTAACTGACCTTGTAATGTTTGTGATTGAGCCTGTACATACTGTACAATCACATTCGTGTTTTGCACGAAATTGTTGACAGTAGCTATGTTCTGAGCTGCTATTGGATTGCCCGCTAAGTTGAGTCCGGTTTCCAGAGTCCGGCTTACTATTGCAGACGTAGAAGCTAAGGTCTGTAAGCCATTGATTATATGATCTCTCAACTGTGGCTCTCCAGAGGGTATCTGACCTGAGATCGGCAGTCTGATTATTACAAGCATAGGTTATCATTCTGTTACGTAGTGCATGCTCATCAGCGGAGCAATAATACCAAACATCCTTATTGGTGGTGATGACAATAGGTGTCCGGTACAAAGTTTGAGGAGGTTTAAATTTAACGGGAACCTGTGTAATCATTCCCTCAAACACACGTTTACACATCTCTACATAATCAGGGCCAATTAGGGGTTCTTCCCATATCAAAATTTCTTTGTTTACACAGCCTTGAAACATGAACTGTCCTCCAGAAACGACCTCACCAAAATTCAATATGGCCAGAAGGGGTCTAATGAATGTTGTTTTTCCTGTGTTAGAAGATCCTTGTAAACAAAGGACATTATGTTTAGAAGTTGCTCTGAAAACGATATTCCAAAAATCCAAAACGAAGTTGCAAGGATCAATATTTTGGTGTAGAAGCCAACTCCAAATTCGACCTCCCTCCCGTCCTTGAATCGCTCTCTGGAGTATAGCACGCGCATCAGTTGGCCTTAATAAGAATAATTTACAGTTATTTATTATGTTTTCCAAATTAGGTTTATGCAAATATTTCAACATAGTTTCAGGGGCTAATTTATAAAGTTCCTCACTAGTGTAAACATTATTGGCACGCATTGCGTCCATTAAGTCTTTAATCATAGGGTTAGAGCTTTGCTGAAGGTCAGGTTTTACATATACTTCATTATCACACATACTGTTCAAATGTATCAGAATTTGCAACACCTACACTTATTGGTTCTTTAAGAATATATTTTAACAAATGTTTAAGACTTCGCGTTTGTTGACATGCAATTGAAAATCTAGTGCTAATAGGTTTAAGATATGTCTCTAAGGATCGTTTGGCATTATCGCTCCGTTTGGAGGTAAGCCATATCATGTGCCAATGCAATACACCCTCCTGTGACTTTTCGGAAATGAGAACGAAGGGGTCCGTCAAGTGTTTGCATAGCTCATTGTAAACATCATATGAAGTTACATTATCATCTGGTAAAGATTTAATGACGACCCCTATACTATTGTAACTTTGAAAATAAGATTCCCAAAAATTTTGTTCCCCCCAGTCCCTATCCTTTTTAAAGTCCTTAAAGTGCATTGGATGACTACTTTTGGAAGAAAACACTAAGACTGAATCCCGTAGGTTTCTTTCAGTATTAGATATTCCTTCAATTCGTCTTCCGTTTCTGGTTCCTGTGACATTCGCGTGACCTTTAAATGACTGGTCAGTTTTCCCAGCTTTCCCAAGAAGGTCTCTTCCTTCATAAAGTAGGGAAAGGTCACCACCAGGGTACTCCCGTGTTCCACAATTTTTGCTTTCCATGTTAATTTGAGTATCAGAAGTACTTGCTTTATGAAAGAATCCCTCTTCATTAACGTGGGTAACTGTCTTATCTCTAAGAGAAATGTCACTGTGTTGTTTTGCATTGTTTAACATGAAATTGGACTTACCCCCTTCTGCTTGTTGCAATGCCTGTTCAAAGATGGGTCCGAGCTCTTCAGCCTCTTGGTCAGTGATGTCACGTAATCCGACTTGTTGCTCTTGAGTAAATTCATCCAGAATGGTCTGGCGGTATTTATCACTCCATTTTTCGTCCCATTTTCCTTGTTTGCGCAGTTTAGCGCGCATGGCAAAATAAGCCTTGGGCGGCAGCTTACGCTTGGGCGGCATAATGATAAATAATTGACATTATTGCGATCCTCACTATTTATACTCTTATCAGTTGTTACTTTAAACTTTCCCATGGGAAAAGACAGACTCATATCAGTTAATCGGGCAAATGCCTCAAGGCGGTTTTCGAATACGACTGCAACGTAGAGGACAATGGCCTTTTTTCCATTGTAGAGGATCAGGTCGGGCCTAAGATTGCTTGTGGGATGCACGACCTGATTCTTGGAGAAGACTTTCCAATTGTTGTTCCGCCGACCAAACGGTATAGTGGTTAGCGTGCTAGCTTCTAGACCGCGAGGTTGCGGGTTCGAGTCCCGTGTTGGCATGGGTGTTTGTAAATGTATGTTGGCTTGTCTAATGACGAATGTTTCGGCGCATTATAGCCCTCGTGTTGCTGACGGCGCCAGATAATCTGAATACAACCAACCAATTGTTGTTCCTCGATCGTTCCAGTCGGTCAAGGATGGCGTCGTGCCTTTTGGTACGTAGATGGTGTGAAGGCAGGAACGAGCTCATGACGTGGAGGATTTATTGTTTATTTTTGTTCAAGTACAACTTGCCATTCTATTTTAGAATACAGTAAAAAAAATTCATGAAATTTTAATGGCTTCCTTAATTGAAATTATACAAAGAGAATTTACTTAGTTGTACGATCTTAGCTTCTAATGATTGTATCTATTTAAAATAAACTTGCATGTACTTGTAAAACTTCATCACACACAGCAGATTCAAGAACATCTTCATTTCCAACTGCCAAGACATTCCCCAGAAGACCAATTAATTTTGATTCTAATGGGGACAATTAGGCTTCAATCTCAGGTCCACCTCCCGTCTTCCTTCGGGAAATTTCTATCGCTGAATGTTTTTTCTTTATATAGCACTTCCAGTCATTCCATGTCTAAAAACAAGTTATTTAAGATATATTATGATGCAAGTTATTTAAGATATGATATTTACCTTTTTATACTTGACAAGACTAGTGCATTGTCAGTTGCTTAACTGCTTTAAAAATAAACATTAACTACAAAACAGCATTTAAAAAAAAACATGAATACGCTTAGCTTGCTGATTGTAACATCTCTCCTCTGAGCTAATTAATCACATATGTTATCAAAAATTCTTAGCTTGAACTGTACGAGATCTCGTCAAAGTTATTTTCTCTACAAATAAGATAACCTGCTAACCCCTTTACCTTAAATCCGGCATGTCGTTATAGCTATTTGGAATTGGCAGTACAGCAATTGGCAGTACAACAATTTGGAAAATATTACCTTGGTATGATATTCATCACAACTATTAAAGTTTAAGGGGACGTAACAGTCTTCGACGAAATTTAAAAGCAGTATTTACATCCAACTTCAATGTCCTATAACTTATTTAATTTTCAATATATATGCAAATTTTTTACACAGGATTTATTATTGAATATTTGTTAATATAGTAATTGTGTAAAAATAATCAAAAAATTGAATAATTTAGTTTTATAAACATTTTTTGAAAGATGAAATTTTTTAGATTTAAAAAATAGTCGTTTGCCTTGGTACACTTTATAAAGAAAATAATTTATAAATATTTATTTAAAAAATACCAATGTTAAGTAAACATTTGGAACTAATTTGCTGACCTATTTTTTAAGGCAATAGTGCTTTTGAAATTTATTAAAAAAATTATTCATTTTGTATGCACTAAAAATAACTTTTTTTTCGACATAAAATCCATATTAAATATATATATATATACATATTTATAGTAAATATTTTAGGTCTACAATATAAAACTCACTTCTATATAATATGCTACACAAAAATTAAGATGAAATATGAAATAGATTTTTTTTTAAAGTGTAACACAGTGTTGAAAATTACAGTTTTAAGATAAATGCAAAAAACTAAATTTTAACTTACATTCTGTCTTAATTATTATTTTAAAATTCCCCAGCACCATATTCTGTTTTATCAGCAGATTCTACATTATCACTCTTTCTTTTGTTTGATCTTTTTATTTGTCTGGCCTCTTTTGAAGCATTTTTTGCTGCTCGATCAGCTTCGTAAATTCGACGTTTATCGATGCGTATAAGGCCAGTTTTCATACACAGGCCTGGTTCGATACCTAAATGTTTGAGAACTTCTGTTCGCCTATACACTCCATCGTTAAAGCAAATAACGGCATCCATTACTCCCAACTTCAGATTATTCAATCCGTGAAATGTTGTTTTGGGTAAACGTTCCCACACACAATTGTTAAAGCTCTCGTTTGGATTCTGGGTTTTCCCATGTAAACACTTCTCTAAAAGTGTTTTTTGTGTGAGAGCCCTGAAAATTGGTTTAATTTCATTCATTACGGCTTCAGGTAAAGCATTTTTATGCTTATATACTTGACCTAAATTCACAGCTTTATGATAACCACACCATGTGTCAGAATCAGACGGGCACATGCCGTGCTGAGGAATTTCATCTGTTGAAAGCTTGTGGAAATAAATGGCCCAAATTGCTTGAGACATTTCTGCCACACTCTTTCCAACATTTCTGCGTATAGCGAGTCCAAATTACCGCTGTATCAAAAGAATTTCACCATCCGTCAGTCGCCCACGTCCTGCAATACCTTTTCCATCAGCAAGCTTATTCTTCCCAGATTTTTTCTTCAAATTACGCAATCTGGTGCCCATTCTTTTTTGGACGTGTCCTATGCACTCTAATTTATCAAGGTGGACATCATTTCCATAAACATTTTCGTTCCGCACATTCTCGAAAGCTTTACAGTCACCATCTCCAAGGTAGTGTACATACCGAATGCTGCGCGTGGTGATTGATCGCTTGAAGATCTCCGAGATTCCTGCTGACTCCATACCGCCACTAGAACCCTCAGAATTGATTTTACAATTATGCTCCTTCGACGATAAACCTTTAGAGCAAGTGGCGCAGAAATTTGATAAACATTCAACGTCAATAACTTTTCCCGTTTCCAGTGAAGTCACAGATACGACGCCATTTAGTGATGTGTGGCCTCTTTTCTGCCAGGTTCCGTCAAAAGCCGCAGAGATGTCCCGTCCCACATTACCCAAGGTAACTGTTTCTTCAGTGGCGTCCATCATTGATTTGCTTGATACAGCCTGCAAACTGTTCATCAACTTCTCATGGTAACTACCAAAATTGAATGGTGGAGGTGGCAAGTTCATAATGGCACAAAGTGTTTCAGCTGCATTTCTTCCTTTCCCAATAAAACGTAGGCCATACACTAAACTAACATTAATATCATACACCCCATTTGTTTGAGGTGAAGACATGGCACTAGTTGCATTTTTGCATATACTGCACTTCAATACTAAGTTCACTGAAAGTCCTTTCCTATTTGACAATTCTTCTTCAGCAACCATGCAATTTGAGTTGTTGCAATATTTACAAATTACACTGTTCTTTAAAAGGTTAGTAAGTATTTTTATTTGAATAATTATATTATTCAAGGAACTTTCATGATCCCCCGTCACATCCTCTACCTGTATTTTCTTTGAAGAAGAACTGCGATTTCGAGCAGAAATATTTTGGGCTGGATCTTCCTTCGGTGATTTCAAAAATTGATTACCTTTAAATTGGTGTCTTTTTCCGAAACGTTTAGATCTTCCCATGATAGATAAATATCGTATAGAAAATCTGTTTGAAACAAAAAAATAGCAAACGAAATTCAGAAAAATTTGAAAAAGCTGGCAGAGCACGTTTTGTTTATACAAAAATAGAAATAAACAGCAACGTAATGTCCGGATATAGTTGCAGTTAAGAATCTATTTAGAGTTGAGATGTGTATTAAATAAAAGTTATCGAAAATTATAAAAAAATAACGTTTAAAACTTTAAAATCAAATTAATGCTTTGCCATCTGTCAATAAAAAAGGGGCGTGGCAGTTTTGTTTACTTTCGTTTTTAATTATTTTTTAATTGAATATTCATCGAATTCCAATAAATTTTACATCAATCGATGCGGAATGGCGCCCTCTATAAAACAAAAGAAGAACTGAAAATTTCATTTTTTAAAGATTTTTCACTATCAAGTCCCCTTAACCGGGGAGAAATTTCAGAAGATATCTACTCTACAATAGCATCTTAAGTGAAAGGCTTACTTTTACCCAAGCTTCTAATTTTTTCATGGGTCCTGATCCATCCAAATTTAGTAACTCTGACAATTCTGCCCATCTGGCTTGTTTCACATATTTTGGAAATTGCAGGTCAATTTTGCCACTCAGCAGCTCAGCCATGATAGTCAACATCGTCTCGTATTGCCTACACGAAGTTTTCTTGCCAACAACTTTCTTGGAAGCCATTTCTTGTAACACCACGAGGAGAGGACGAGTTCCACAAAAAAAAGTATAAACATTGAAGTCAAAACAGCACATGGTTCTGAAAACTCTACTGCCGACCAAACGGTATAGTGGTTAGCGTGCTGGCTTCTAGACCGCGAGGTTGCGGGTTCGAGTCCCGCGTAGGCATGGGTGTTTGTAAATGTATGTTGGCTTGTCTAATGACGAAAGTTTCGGCGCATTATAGCCCTCGTGTTGCTGACGGCGCCAGATAATCTGAATACAACCAACCAACTGAAAACTCTACTGCGCATTCCTAACCGCGCAGTTTTCAGCGGAGGAAGTGCGTCATTCTTCGATTTCGGGAAAAACTGAGGTCAGAATCACTCCTTATCTACTGAACGAGAAATGACCCGATTTTGAGTTTGATGTTAGTTTTAATGGTACAAGGTCCGGTTTCGGACATGCTGCGCCAAGCCCAAGATAAAATAATAAAAACAGTAAAAATATAAAAACAATGTGTACAATACTAAAAACTAAGGTATAAGTATAAAAAGAATGTCAAAAAATGTTTACCAGCAACTTGACGAAAATAGTATAACAGTAAAATGGAACTAGATGTGATTTAAAAACCCAATGTCATTTAAAAATGAAAAAAGATTTGAATGGGGATTTTCTCCAATCAAATCGTGCAAGTTTAAAATTGTGCTATTAAAATATTTAAGGCGTTGTTGATTAAAAGCAGGACAGACAATTAAAATATGAAAAACAGTAAAATCAGTTTGACATGAAAGACAAAAAGGAGGATTTTCCCCTAATAAAAGATGACAGTGAGTAAAACGAGTGTGTCCAATACGGAGTCTTGTCAATTTTACATCAGTTTTCCGTATTGGTGCAATAGCCCATTGGTGAATGGTGGGTTTAATGGAGTGCAACTTGTTGCTTAGTTGCAGATCCCATGACTCCTGCCATTTGGAGTTGAAAAACTTCTTTGTGTACGCCTTTATGTCGACTAATGGAACGGCATGTTGTAATATGACAGAAGCTGCCTTTGCAGCGCTATCAGCAAGCTCGTTACCTTTAATACCAACGTGACTCGGCACTCAACAAAAAACAATATCAAAGCCTTCATTTCTAATGGATTTTAAAATTTTTAAAATATCTAACACTACTGGATGGCAGTCAGTGTCATAGTGCTCCAGCTGCTTTAGTACACTCATACTGTCGGTGTATATGCAAAAGTTACGATGGGGACTCCTAGATATTAGTTGGAGGGCTTGCGAAATTGCCACTGCTTCGGCAGTGTACACAGAACAAGAGGGATGAAGTTTGTAACTAGAAGCTGAGTTATCAAGAATGACACCGCAGCCAACATATCCCATTCCTTTTGATCCATCTGTAAACACGGGCAAGTATGAGTTATAATGACAGCTGTGTTGATGGAATAATTGCTGGTAAATCGCTGGAGCAGTATCAGTTTTATAATATGAAACGAAGGGATTGAGATGAGGGAAAGATGGAATATCCCATGGTGGAAACCATAAGCCTTCGTTTATCTGCACCATAACATCACTCAAATCGGTATTAGTAAGTAAGGCCTTAACTCGTTCACTAAATGGAATAGTGTGAGATGGGCGAGCAACAAAAAGACGATTCAAACTAGGAGCAAGAGTCATGGGTTTCAAAGGATGAGAGGACATGGATAAAACTTTAAAATAAAAATTGATCGACAGCTTTTTCCTTCTGAGATCAAGAGGAAGTTGGTAACACTCTATGGCCAGACTAGGGATGGGTGATGTTCTAAATGCACCAGTGCATATTCTCATTGCCGAGTTGTGAATTGTGTCCAATCTGCGCAAGACGGAGTCTCGAGCAGAACCATACGCAATACACCCATAGTCGATTCGAGATAGAATGATCGACTGATACACTCTGAGTAAGGAGGTACGATCAGCACCCCAAGATGTATTCGACAGCACTTTGAGGATGTTTAATGACTTTTCGCACTTCTTCCGTAGAGAGAGGACATGCGGAAGAAAAGTCAATTTGCTGTCAAAAATCACTCCTAGGAAACGTATCTCGTTAATTACAGGGATGGGGGTGTTGCGAATATGGATAACAGGATCAAGATGAAGGTTTCTTTTCTTGCAGAAATGGACACAGTTGCTTTTTGTAGGAGAAAGTGTATGACCGTTCTGATCACACCACTGAACAAGATTGTTAACCGCAGTTTGTAGTTGCCTTTCAATTAAACGCATGTTACTTCCCTGACATGAAATCTGAAGGTCATCGACATACAGTGTTCCACGAACAGATGGCTGAAGTTTCTCAAGAATTTGGCTAAAATGAAGGTTAAAAAGAGTCGCACTTAAAATACTTCCCTGAGGGACGCCCTCAGATTGAATAAAATCTCGGGAAAAGGTAGAACCAATTCTGATTCTAAAAACACGCGAGGCTAAAAAGTTAAAAATAAAAACAGGTAAGTTACCTCTAAAACCAAAGTCGAACAAAGTACGCAGAATTCCATATCGCCAAGTGCGATCATATGCCTTCTCGACATCGAAAAAAATTGAAACTAAATGGTTTCTCCTAACAAATGCTTTACGGATCTCCGTTTCCAGAAATAGAATGTTGTCTAGAGTGGACCGGCCACGTCTGAAACCACTCTGGAAAGGAGAAATGCATTTGTTCTTTTCCAGTACATAAATGAGACGAGCATTGATCATGCGCTCAAAAGTTTTACATAGGCAACTGGTTAAGGCTATCGGCCGATAATTCAGAGGATCTTTGGGATCTTTACCAGGTTTCAGAATTGGAATAACGACAGCTTCTCTCCATGCTGAAGGGAAGGTCTGCTCCCTCCAGATTCTATTAAAGAGGAGAAGGATATTTGAAATGGAGTCTTGTTTTAAATGCCTGAGCATGTCGTAACCAATTTGATCTGGACCTGGACTAGTGTTGTGTGCCTTTGATAAAGATCGTTTCAATTCGAACATCTTGAAGTCACAGTTGTATGGTAGAGAGAGTTTGCTTTTGAAGTTGATAGGTGTCTGCTCAGCACGATTTTTAACAACCAAAAAAGTTGGATTGTAGGATTCAGAGCTAGACACTTTTTCAAAAGCTTCACCGATGACGTTGGCAACATCCTCTACGGAAGAATAAGTGGCGCCTCTGGTTTCTAAAATCGGACAGGAAAATTCCGAATACAAACCGTTTGCTGCCTTGACCTTCTTCCACAATTGCTTACTAGATGTCGAAGATGTTATTGAAGACACATAATTCACCCATGACTCCTTCTGACTACGGCGTCGCACTTTTCGGGCAAAAGCCTTGGCTTTTTTAAAAGCAATAAGATTCTGGGTACAAGGGTATCGTCGGAAAATACCCCACAACTTCCTCTGTTTCTTGTATGCCGTTTGGCACTCATTATTCCACCATGGTTTGTAGTGCTTACTCACACGGGATGAACTCTTCGGGATAGCAATTTCCGCTGCCCCTATGATACTTTCGGTGACGTTATGCACAGCATGATTAATATCATCAACGGTTACCATTGCTTCTGTTATCACTGCTTCTTCTCCAAAAACACCCCAATCTGCTCGTTTGTATAAGTACGTAGATGGGTGAAGCCTACTACGAGTACCGTTAACATGAGTGATAAGTAGAGGGAAATGATCGCTGTTGTGCAAGTCACTGTCAACAGCAAAATTTAAAAAAGGTAGAAGTGCAGGTGAGCAGATAGCAAGGTCAATTGAGTGGAAAGTTCGTGTGGGCTGATGAAAGTATGTCTTCTCGTTATTTAGTAGGCAAAGATGGTGATCAGTGAGCAGGTGCTCAATCTGTTGTCCACGAGGGTTCGTGTCATCATTTCCCCACAATGTACTGTGACCATTCAAGTCACCAAGAAGCAAAAAAGGGGCAGGTAGCTGATCCAAAAGGTCGTTCAAATCATGTTGACGGATGTTAGCATGCGGCGGTAGATATAGACAGCAGACTGTGATTAGTGACTGGATGTGAATTCTCACAGACACTGCTTGTAAAGATGTACGCAATGGTACTACAGTGCTGGGATAATCACGGGAAGTAAAAATACATACACCGCCAGACACTGTAGAACCAGAATCTAGATCTTTTCGCACACAACTATATCTACGAATCTTCACAGAGTGGGTGGACTTCAAAAAGGTTTCCTGAAGCGCAACACATGCTGGATGGTATGTTGAGATGATGGATTTCAAGTCATCCGTTCTAGACCGCAAACCACGGCAGTTCCAAGAAATAAAAGCCATTATTGAATGGGGGAAGTTGTAATGGCACAATCATCAGGATCCCTACGCAGCAACGCCTCTTCATCATCAGATGGATGAAGATTCATCATATCTTCATCCATTGTGGGTAACCTGAAAGGATTTCTCAGCTTGCGAGAGCTGGATTCCCTCGCAGATTTAAGTTTTAAAGCTTGTACAGCTTTAGATTTCGCAGATTTTTGTTTTGATAATGAACATTTGTTGACAGTTTGTTTTTGCGAGTTATTTAAAGAAAATAATGTGATAGGTTTAGTTAAAACTGGTTTAATAGTACTGGTTGATGGTAAATTTGAAAACTGATTTAATGTGTCTGTTTGAGTGCTGCAGCTTTTCATTGTTACCTGTGTGGAAGATGAGTAGCTCTTCCCAGGCACAGGTGTCCGAGATGTAACTTTCCGTCTGGCTTCCGGATAAGAGATGTTGTCTTTAAACTTCGTGGCTGTGATCTCTTTCTAGTTTCCAAGTCGGGCATGTTCTAGAATAGGAAGGATGGTCACCTTCGCAGGGCACACCTTTCCTGAGCATTGCAATTTTCGCTGTCGTGTCCCTCATTGGCGCAGCGAGCACATTTGGCGTTACTGCGACAGGTCAAATTTGAATGGCCGAATTGTTGACAATGGAAACAGCGCAGAGGGTTGGGAATGTATGGTCGGATAGGACATCGTAAATATGCTACCTTGATGTGTTGTGGTAGAACAGGCGTTTCAAAAGTAAGGATCAGATGTTTGGTGTTTTGTATCTGACCATCTCGTCTGATTGTAATTCGAGATACCTTACACACCTTTTGATCACGTAGATTTTCCAAAATTTCCTCTTCCGAGACATACAACAAATCTGCAGCGGAGATCACACCACGAGAGTAATTTAAGTTACCATGCGGAGAAACAGTCACAGGTAAGTTGGCTAGAGAAGTCAATTTAAGTATAGATTCAGCTTGCTTATCTGAAGAAACTTCAATAAGAAGATCTCCAGTACGCATTTTGCTGATAGATTTAGTTTCACCAATACAACCAGTAATACCCTTTTCGATTAAGAAAGGAGAAACATTTAGAAAAGATCCTTCAGGTCTTTTCATTACAAAGAAACGAGCTTGAGGGAAAGATATAAACATTTGTTGCTCCAATGAAGGAGGAGAATTGATAGAAGTTGCCATGAAAGTAATGTAAAGAAATTCAGACTCTGGAGTCCCACCCACCATGGAGTCCACAAAAGAAAGGGATAGAGGATGCCGGCAAGCACCAAAAACTCGATAAAGAGACAAAAGGAGAAACTAAACAAGCGCGCTCGGCTATCCACTACCAGGTTGTCCAGGGTCTATACGCAGGCAATTCGGCCCCGGTGAAGTCTCCACCCTTAACGAGATTCCCGGAAAACGGATCACTTGCTTGATCCCTAGCCGCCGACGAAGTCAAACGGCCAGTCGATTGATGCACACGGGACCAATGTGCACCTCCCGTTTACCTGAAGCAAAGGCCGAAGTAGTGTGTTGGCACAGTATGTCGTCCCTCAACTACCAGGATCCCCCTTTCCAGGGACACGGGTCTCCACGCACGGCAAACACGTGGGTGATTAAATGCCCGAGAGGAGCTGACAGCTACAGGGCGGCAAAAAGCTTCTCACGGGGACCCCTCACCTCAGTAGAGGCAACCACAACGAGGGAGAAAAGAAATCAAAAGAAAAATACCAAACTTAAAAAGAGAAGATAACACAGAAGAAGGAAAAGATCACTGGGGTACCTCGGGGTTGTGAAGCCCGTGTTTACTTATAGGAAGTAAACCCCCTGAGGGGGACCCGATTCCGAGAGAGCCGGTCACGATTTTTTTTCCGATTCGATCGGAGGTGAGATTGAGGCTCTATCTCACCTAAATCGGGTGACAGCCTTGGACCGAGCTCAATTGACCCATAATAACAGGTGATATTAATTAAACATCACTTTTAGTGGGGAAATAGTGGATAAAAAATGTAAACAAAGCCAGACCATGTTGCAAACCACAATTAAATACCTTATTAGACGTACAGGTACTTCACTTAAAGCATGAGAATATGCATAGGTAGTCAGCTAACAACCAAATAATGATACCTTTAGTAGAGCAAGTGTAAACATTATAAAGAGACAATTGAATAAGCAATATATACACTATATACATTAATGAAATACCACCGTGAGCAAGAAAATAAGCTAAAAATTCACCATACTTCGGCAACGCTGGGACCCCAACTCCATTAAACTTAACCAAGCATGGCCATTCACACTAATGGAGAAAAACTGGTGGGTTGACAACGCTCGGACGCACAATATAACACACACAGAGGAAGACACTGACACTAAGATGGACTTGAACACTACACTTCACAACACAACACAACACTGAAGATAGCAGCCTTGGATGATGTAATACACTGAAGAGGCACTTAGATGACGAAAGGCCGACCCATGACGTCACAGTGGATGGTCACTGCTCAAGGGGAAGGCCAGGCCTGGCCTAGCATGGGGGGAGGGCAAGGAATAGCCCCCACAGGAACCTTGGCTGACGTCACAGGTAGGCCGGAGGTCTTCCTACATCACCTGGGGCTTGGAGCACTTCAGTGGAATCCTCGTCCTTCCAGTGGAGACCTCTAGTGGGAGAATGGCTTGCAGGTGTCCCAGCTGGCAACCAGTAAGTCGCTGGATCAAAGCGTAGTCTGGAGCTCGCGCGTTATCTGAAATTATAAAAATCAATTAACACAAGCTGATAAGAACAGATTTTTTTGTCTACCTGATGGTGGGATGGCATGTTTTTAATTATATGCTCAATGGTTGATTTTTTTGGAACCAGAGCTGTTTTCAAACAAAGCAAAAAACAGTTTCTATGCCGAAATTTGGGGCAGCTACTACCATTTATAGTAGACCTGGTTGCGGTTTATATTGGAAAGACACCAGTAGCAACCCCAAATAACTTGTTGACCCACCATCGGAGATCTCGTCGTTCCTTCAGCTTGCCACCTGATGGCGCCACCCAGAGTTTTATTTAAGACTTTAAGCATGGTTTACATCGGTAATTCAAATTTAAAAAGAGTATAAAGTAGACATCACAATTAAAATAAATCTTCGGCATAAGTTTTAGCCCGCGACAGAGTTGGGATTTTATCCAATTGGAAAAAACCCTCTGCAAAAAGATCTTGAACCGTGTCAAGTACGTCCGTAAAAAAAGAATCCAGTCCAAGGAGGTCGTGGTCAAAGTAGATAAAGTCAATAAAAAAGTCAAAGACGAAAGTCACACTCTTATGATGAGGAAAAAAGAAGATCACTGTTGTGAGTCCGCTGGCTCCAGTGAGGGGTCCTCCGCCCCCTCACTGGAGCCAGCGTGTCGCTGAATATGGATCTGGTATGTGCCAGGGCAGTGCTACAGCATAATTTACGAAATTTTGTGAGATATGCCCTGTTGACGAACTTACGAAGGATGGCCTCGTTTAAATTGTCCCATGTTCCTAATGATCCGATCACCAGGGCGTCAACGGAGACATCTTTAAATGATTGACGTAGGGTCCGGGCGGTGTCTTGATATTTGGTAATTTTGGCTTGCCTGGCCCTGTCAAACGCACTCAAGCGATTCTCGTAAACCACTGTGACATCGATGATTATTGCTCGGGTTCCGGAAGTCAGGACAAGATCCGGTCGATTCCTAGTGGTATCCACGGATTGATTATGGCCTAGAATATTTCAATGGCGATTTTTTGCCTTGGCAAGTCTTCTCAGGATCTCATCGTGACGCTTTGTACGTTGTGGCATATGGGGTAGGCAGGAACTCACGACGTGCATGCCCCTCGGGGGCTCACATCTTGTGAGTACGGGCTTGGCGATCCCGAGGTACCCTAGCTGGGCCTAGCATTTTTTTTCTTTCCTTTCCTTTTTTGTTAGGCCCTACCGTATGTACTGTTTCGTTGGTTTGATTTTGTTCATTCATTTCATTCCATATTTTACCATACGTTTTTACTTAAATTTCTGGGTTTAGTTACGATACTTATATATCTGGGTTTAGTTATGTTACTTTTACTTCTGGTTTTACTTTGTTACATATATTTCTGGGTTTAGTTTATATTACTTGTATATTTGGGTTCATTTCTATGATTTTTTTGTTGGATTTCTCAATCCACGTGTTTGCCGTGCGTGGCGTACCGTAAGGTGGAGAATGGGTTTGTTTGTTTTGGGTTTTTTGGCGCAAAGGCAACACAAGGGCCATACTGCGCCAAAACAAAAGATAAAAGAAAAACTAGGATGGAAGATGAATAATAAATATGATGAGATGTGACATAATATAATTTAAGAATGTTAAAAACACATTTCTAAAATGATGAAGAGGTTAATAAAATTTAAAAAATGGATATCTTTAAAACAGCTAGATGTGATTTAAAAACCCGATTGATCTTAAAAATGCAAAAAGATTTGGATGGGGAGTTTCCCCAATCAAATCCTGAAGACTTAAACTGGTACTCTTAAAAAACCTAAGACGATGTGATTGAAACTTAGGACAAGAAATTAAAATATGAGACACAGTAAGGTCGCAACGACAAATAATCGGGTATGACCAATGCTTAACTGGCCAGTAAGGTCGCAACGACAAATATCGCAAACAGGTGGATCTTCTCCCAGCAATAGATGTCGGTGCGTCAATCGGGTATGACCAATGCGCAGGCGAGTCAGTTTGACATCTGTCCGACGCATTGGATTAACTGGCCATTTAAGAAGATGATTTTTGATGGTATGGAGTTTGTTGTTCGTTTGCAAATCCCATGCTTCTTGACGTAAGGATAATATGAACTTCTGAATTGAAGTCTTAATATCTTGGTAGGGAACTGGCTGCTGCAGCGGGATTGAGGCAGCTTTAGCAGCAGAATCGGCCAATTCATTTCCTGAAATTCCCATGTGACTAGGTACCCAGCAGAACAATATAGTAAATCCTTTCCTCTCAAGTGCGTGTAATTTTGACAAAATGTCAAAGGCAAGTGGATGGCTATTGGTCTTAAATTGCTCCAGACTTGACAAGGAGCTTAAACTGTCAGAATACACACAAAATTTGCGATTGTGGCAGAGTGAGATATGCAGCAGTGCACAAGAAATTGCTGTCATCTCAGAAGTGAAAACCGAGCAGGATTAATGAAGTGTAAAAGCGACTGTGGATGTGTCGGACACAGTACCACAGCCAACACGTTCACCTGCTTTGGATCCATCAGTAAATACTGCTTCATAGTCAGCATACTGAGAGCGGTGATCACAAAAGATATACTGTACAATTTCTGGGGCAGTGTCTGCCTTGCAATACATCGCAAATGGATTGAGAAAGTGGAAAGATGGAATATCCCACGGTGGAAAGGATTGAGTGATAAATGTTTGGGTAACTACGTCACTTAGAGCTGCATCCATCAAGATGGATTTCGCTCTTTCAGAAAGTGGTCGGACGTTAGATGGACGAGCATCATATAACCTACCAAGATAAGCATCAAGTCTCAACTTACGTAAAGGGTGAAAAGGATCAGACATAATTCTACAGTAGTAGTTGGCGCTTAATTTTTTACGTCTCAAGTCAAGTGGAAGTAGACTACACTCTGTCAACAGACTTTCAATGGGTGAAGTGCGAAATGCACCTGAACAAATACGGGCAGCAGTGTGATGGACAGTATCCAATCTTCGTAGAAGGGATACTCCTGCAGACCCATACGCAACGCATCCGTAGTCAATACGGGATAAGATAACCGAATTGTAAATACGCAGCAAAGAAGTGCGATCAGCACCCCAAGATGTATTTGAGAGTACTTTGAGGATATTAAGCGATTTATCGCACTTCTTGCGCAAGGACAATATATGTGGTTGAAAATTCATCTTTTTGTCAAAAATGACTCCCAGGTATCTTATCTGATTCACAACTGGAATGGGAGAATTGCGTATGTGGATTTCAGGGTCAGGGTGAAGACCCCTCCTCTTACAGAAGTGGATGCAACTGCTTTTAGATGGTGACAGTTTATGGCCGTTTTTGTCACACCATTCTACAAGTCTGTTAACAGCAGTTTGTAATTGACGTTCAATTAAGCGCATGTTTGATCCTTGGCATGAGATTTGCAAATCATCAACATACAAAGTTCCATGAACAAAGGGTGAAAGGACATGAAGGATGTTGCTAATGTGAAGGTTAAAAAGGGTGACGCTTAAAACACAACCTTGAGGGACTCCCTCAGATTGATTAAAATAATTAGAAAATGAAGTTCCAATACGAACTCTAAAAACCCGGGATGATAAAAAGTTTTGAATAAAAAGGGGCAGATTACCCCTAAAACCAAAATTAAATAGAGTTTGCAGGATACCATATCGCCACGTATGATCATACGCCTTCTCAATGTCGAAAAAGATTGAAACTAGATGATTCCTCTGCACAAAGGCATTGCGAACATCTGTTTCTAGTTTCACGATGTTATCAAGAGTGGACCGTCCTCGTCGGAATCCACTCTGGAAAGGTGAAATACATCCATCTTTTTCCAACATGTAAGAGAGTCGGGCGTTTACAATACGTTCAAAGGTCTTACAGAGGCAGCTCGTTAAGGCTATCGGTCGATAGTTCAGAGGATCCTTGGGATCCTTTCCAGGCTTCAGAATGGGGATTACAGTAGCTTCCCGCCACAAGGTAGGAAAGATGTTCTCCTTCCAGATTCGATTAAAGAGAAAAAGGATGTTAAAAAGAGAATCTGGACTTAAATGGCGAAGCATTTGGTAACTGATCCCATCTGGACCTGGACTGGTGTTATGTGCTTTAGATAAAGCACTCTTCAATTCATACATCTTAAGTTCACAGTTGTAGGAATATTCAATATTGCTTTTGAAATTAATTCCAGTCCGTTCAGCGCGATTCTTAGTCACTAAAAATGTAGGACTATAAGAATCGGAACTGGATACACTTTCAAAAGTTTCACCGATAAGGTTAGCAATATCTTCAGGGGAAGAGAACACAGCACCTCCGGTTTGAAGTATTGGGCAAAAATACTCCGGATACAAACCGTTGGCTGCTCTAACCTTCTTCCACAACTGTTTACTTGATGTTTTAGATGTAATCGAAGAGACATAACTTATCCAAGAATCCTTTTGACTATAACGTCTAACCTTACGAGCAACTGCCTTTGCCTTTTTAAAGGCGATAAGGTTTCCTGTAGTTGGGTATCTGCGGAAGATACCCCATAGCTTCTTTTGTTTCTTGTATGCAGATTGACAATCTGCATTCCAGTATGGCTTACAATGTCGCAGTGTTCTAGGTGATGTCTTAGGAATAGAGGAGTCAGCGGCATTTAAAATTGCTTCAGTGACATTTTGAACAGCAGTATCAACATCCTCACTGTACATCATTGTTCCCGTTATAACAGCCAACTCAGTAAATGTGTCCCAATTCGCCCTGTGGTATTTGTATGTTGGTATTCGGATGTTTACGCTAGCACTACCTGTGTGCGAAATGAGAATAGGGAAGTGATCACTGTTATGTAGATCACTCCCAACGGCAAAATTCAAGTATGGCAAAAGTATAGGGGAACAAATGGCTAAGTCAAGTGAATGGAATGTTCTAGTGGGTTCATGAAAATACGTTTTCTCCTCATTATTCAGGAGACAGAGACAGTGATCAGATAGCAACTTTTCCATCTGTCTCCCACGAGGGTTCGTATTAGCATTACCCCACATAGTGCTGTGTCCATTAAAGTCACCGAGCAGTAAAAATGGTACTGGAAGCTGATCAATAAGGTCATTCAACTCCTCTTGGCGGATGATAGCATGTGGCGGTAGGTATAGGCAACAGACTGTGAGAAGGGACTGTAAATGAAGTCTCGCAGCCACAGCCTGTAGAGATGTGCGCAGTGTGAGTACAGTGCTGGGGTAATCATGAGAGATAAAAAGGCATACTCCTCCAGACACTGTATTACTACGGGTAACATCTTTTCTAGTGCAACTATACCCACGGATCTTAGATGTACAAGAATCCTTCAAGAAAGTTTCTTGAAGTGCCAAACATGCTGGATGATAAAGTGAAATGATGTTCTTCACATCATCCTTCCTAGACCTAAAACCGCGACAGTTCCAAGAAACAAAAGAAGCCATTAACTATTAAAAGAAAACTTCAAAAGGGGGTCGGGCTCTTCTTCAAGGATCTCATCGTCATCAGATGGGTGTAAACTCACCTCATCTGTACCTCTTATTGAGCCAAGGATGTGAAAAGGGTTAGATGGTTTCCCTCTAATAGAAACACCCTTCGCAGATTTTAATTTCATTGTTTGCAAAGCCTTCGACTTTGCAAGAGATTTCTTTATCAGAGGTGGCTTTTTGATGGTATCTGAAGAAGGCGCCCGTTGGGGTAATCTGGCAAGTGGCAAAGAAATATTCTCCGTCTGTGTACTCTTACTGCATACTGACTTTTTACAAGCAGTGGAATATGAAACGCCAACACGGGGAGTCCGGGCTTCAAACTGTTTTCTTGCTTCAAAGTATGTCAAATTTTGGTGAGCACGGATGGTTTGTATTTCTTTCTCCTCTATCCACTTGGGACATTTTCGGGAGAAAGATGGATGGGCTCCATCACAATTGACACACTTTTCAAGAGCAGTGCAAACAGAACTACCATGACCACTTCCTGCACAGCGTGCACAGATTTCAATTTTCCCGCGGCAAGCCGTTTGGGAATGTCCATATCTCTGGCACTTAAAGCAGCGAAGTGGATTTGGTACGTATGGTCGGTTGGTTGGTTGTATTCAGATTATCTGGCGCCGTCAGCAACACGAGGGCTATAATGCGCCGAAACTTTCGTCATTAGACAAGCCAACATACATTTACAAACACCCATGCCTACACGGGACTCGAACCCGCAACCTCGCGGTCTAGAAGCTAGCACGCTAACCACTATACCGTTTGGTCGGCGTACGTATGGTCGGATACGACAGTTAAGATATCCGGCTTTCACGTGTGTTGGCAGAGTTGGCAAATCAAAAGTCAGTATCAGATGTTTAGTTGGGAGAATATTTCCATCTTTCCGTATCGTTATCCGGTGTACAGCAGAAACTTGTTGGTCTAGCAGATGTTCAAGAATCTCGTCCTCAGGAGTGTGGTAGAGGTCGGATTCGGAAATAACGCCACGAGATTTGTTGAGTGAGCCATGGGGGACTACACTCACAGGATATGTTCCGAACAATTCCATTTTTAAGATGTTTTGGCCCCGAGTACTATTTTTAACTTCAACTAGAAGGTCTCCAGATCTTAGTTTTTTAGCAGAAACATTATCACCAACGTAAGATTTCAAGGCTTTTTCAATTAAAAAAGGAGAAACCTTTTCAAAGGATCCCTCCTTTCTCTTTACAATGTAAAATTTCGCCGTAAGGCAGTTTGGAGTGGCATGGTCAATGTGCTCCCCACGAGAGGGAGAAGAAAAAGAAGTTTTACTTTCCATGAAAGTAGATGTACAAGATTCGGGCACTTGAGTCCCACCCACCATGGAGTCCTCAATGTCGGGGATAGTGCATACCGGCAAGCAATAAAATAAGAAAGGAAAATATCAACTAAACTATTGCGCACAGCATAACACTACCGGGCTGTCCAGTACCTATACGCGAACGACTCGTCCCTGTAGAAGTCTCCACCCTTAACGAGATTCCCAGCAGACGAGCAGAACGCTTGATCCCTAGCCGCCGACGAATTCGGACGACCAGCCGATTGATACACACGGGACCAATGTGCACCTCCCGTTTATCTGAAGCAAGGGCCAAAGTAGTGTATTGGGACAGTATGTCGCCCCTCAACTACCAGGATCCCCCTTTCCAGGGACACGGGTCTCCACGCACGGCAAACACGTGGGTGATATAATCCCCGAGAGAAGCTGATAGCAACAGAGCGGCGCAAAGCTTCTCAAGGGGAGCCCTCACCTCAGAAGAGGTAACCACAATGAGGGAAGGAAGGGAAGCCAAACGATACATACAAAACCAAAACGAGAAGGTAAAACAGAAGGAGGGATAGATCACTGGGGTGCCCCGGGGTTGTGAATCCCGTATTTACTTATAGAAAGTAAACCCCCTGAGGGGAGGTGGAGAATGGGATCCTGGGGTTACCTTGCGTAGGATTCACATGGTTGGGTCCTCGCATGCGTGCCCTTTGGCCCAGGATTCACTGTAGACGGGTGGCAGGAGGTAGCCCCCTTCTGTCAATCGGCTGGTAGTAGAACTTCAACCTTCACTGCCTAGGGTTAGCATTGCGGTTAGGGTTGCCCTGCGGATCTACAACCCGAAGCCGTAATGCTATATCTCGATGCTATCCCTGAGGCCCAAAGGGTCTCCCCTTGTTGGACTCTGTGATGGGTGGGGACGCATCAAGACGAACAAAATAAAATAAATAATGGAAACTTTAAATTCTACAGGCCAGGGTGAAGCCTCGATTCACCCTCACAAAACCAACTCTAACTCCACTACTGCTAAACGTCCATCTGATTTAGTTTCTGCATCTAATCAACCAAAAATCTCGACTAACTTGCCAACATTCTTTATTATTCAATCATCGGACCCTACTTTCAAAACAAAATCACCTTTTTTTATTCAGAAGGCCTTGCAAGGGGCAATTGGCGAAACAAAATCAATCAAGCGATTACGTTCAGGTGACCTATTAGTAGAATCAGCAAATCCTCTGCAATCTCAATAACGCATAATCGCATAAAACTCTTAACAATAGCCAAGGAGTGATATCAGAAATCGATCTACAAAATGTGGATGAGGACGAACTCCTCTCTGAGCTCTCGAGTCAAGGCGTGATTCGTGCTCATCGCATAACGATAAAAAAAAACGACATTATCCTGAAAACCAAACATGTCATACTAACATTTAATACACCCATATTACCACCCAATATTAAGGCTGGATATTTTAACTGCCCTGTGCGCCCATATATCCCGAATCCGTTGCGCTGTCAGAGTCGCCATACACCATCAATTAATAACTGTTTGTTCCATTTATCTGCCCCCTAATCTTATTATCAGACAAGCAGATTTAAACAGGCTTTGTGGACAGCTTCCTCCCCCTTTTATTATAATTGGGGACTTGAATGGCCACAACCCTCTTTGGGGTAGCCCTGACATCAATAATCGAGAAGTTAATTATAGACCAACATCTCTGTATTTTTAATAATGGGCAACATACCTACTTCCACGCTCCATCGAGGACTTTTCACGCCATCGATCTCGCCCTGTGTTCACCATCTCTTTTTTCTGATTGGACTTTTCTTGTGGAAAATGATCCTTTTTATAGTGATAATTTTTCTATAGTCCTTAACCATATAGGAGGTGCATCTACTCCTGTGATCCGCCAACCCCGATTCATCATCGAAAGGGCGGATTGGGACATGTTTTCTTCTGTCGTTTCTCTTTCTGACGAGATGGTGGACCAGGATGACATCGTTGTAGCTGTACAATCTGTCACCAACGCCATTATTGAAGCTTCCCACCTTGCTATACCTGTATCATCAACAAAACTACCGAAACAATCCAAACTGTGGTGGAACCAAAACTGCAGACTTGCCCATAAAAAAAAATAATAAAACAAATTGTGGGGTATTTTTCGCAGGTCCCCCACTATGACAAATCTTGTCAACTTAAAACGGGCACGAGCTGAGGGATTCTTGGAGGAATTATGTTAGCAGCATAACTTCCTCAACGTCTTCCAAGAGGGTCTGGAACAAGGTCAATAAGATCAAGGGCCGTTATCCCAATTACTCTACCCCTCAGGGGGTTTACTTTCTATAAGTAAATACGGGCTTCACAACCCCGGGTGCCCCAGTGATCTATCCCTCCTTCTGTTTTACCTTCTCGTTTTGGTTTTGTATGTATCGTTTGGCTTCCCTTCCTTCCCTCATTGTGGTTACCTCTTCTGAGGTGAGGGCTCCCCTTGAGAAGCTTTGCGCCGCTCTGTTGCCATCAGCTTCTCTCGGGGATTATATCACCCACGTGTTTGCCGTGCGTGGAGACCCGTGTCCCTGGAAAGGGGGATCCTGGTAGTTGAGGGGCGACATACTGTCCCAATACACTACTTTGGCCCTTGCTTCAGATAAACGGGAGGTGCACATTGGTCCCGTGTGTATCAATCGGCTGGTCGTCCGACTTCGTCGGCGGCTAGGGATCAAGCGTTCGGCTCGTCTGCTGGGAATCTCGTTAAGGGTGGAGACTTCTACAGGGGCGAGTCGTTCGCGTATAGGTACTGGACAACCCGGTAGTGTTATGCCGTGCGCAACAGTTTAGTTGTTGTTTTCTTTCTTTTCGTAGTTTTTGTTGCTTGCCGGTGTACACTATCCCCGATATCGTGGACTCCATGGAGGGTGGGACTCTAGTGCCCGAATTTTTTATCGCTACTTTCATGGAAAGTACATCTTCAAATTCTTCTCCCCCTAGTGGGGAGCAACACAGACATGCTTCTTCACAAAATCAAATTGCTCAGAAATTTTTTATTGTTCATCGAGTGGAGGGTTCTTTTGAAAAGGTGTCCCCTTTTCTAATTGAGAAGGCATTACAATCTTTCGTTGGTGATACAGCTTCAGTTAAAAAACTGAAGTCTGGAGATCTGTTAGTGGAAGTCCGCAATGAGCAACAAGCCAAGAACATATCAAAAATCGTCAATTTTGGAACGTTCCCTGTAACTGTTACAGCTCATGGATCGCTTAATAAATCTCGTGGTGTTGTGTCCGAGTCGGACCTTTACCATACAGCGGAGGACGAGATTCTTGATCACCTACGTGATCAACACGTTTCGGCCGTCCACCGCATAACAATACGACGAGATGGGAATATCATCCCCACTAAGCATTTGATCCTAACTTTTGACTTACCCACTTTACCGTCGCACGTAAAAGCCGGCTATCTGAATTGCCCTGTTCGTCCGTATATTCCGAACCCACTTCGCTGTTTCAAGTGCCAGAAATTTGGTCACTCTCAAACAGCGTGCCGTGGGAAAACGGAAATATGCGCACGTTGTGCAGGTACTGGACATGATAGTGCTAATTGCAAAGCACCCGAGATGTGTGTCAATTGTGATGGCACACATCCATCATACTTTCGATCATGTCCACAGTGGGTAAAGGAAAAAGAAATCCAGACAGTGCGAGTAAACCAAAATATGTCGTATTTTGATGCTAAAAAAATTGTTGAATTGAGGACTCCACGTGTTGGTGTTGCTTATGCTGATGTTTTGAAAAAAACATTCAGCAGCAAAAGCACACAAACAGACTCTCCAGTATCATCTTTCGTTAAATTACCTCAACGGTCATCGACAGAGGTTGTTAAACGACCAACGATTTTGAAAAAATCTTTTGCAAAATCGAAAGCTTTGCAGACACTGAAGCTAAAATCTGCCAAAGGGGGACCTTCTCGAGAGAAACCCTCCAATCCTTTTACTATCTTTCGTTCCTTAAGGGAGGCAGATGTGGTGAAGCTTCACCCATCTGATGATGACGAGGATATTAGTGAAGATCCTGACCCCCATCTAAATTTTAATATAAATAATTAATGGCTTCTTTTGTTTCTTGGAATTGTCGCGGTTTTAGGTCTAGGAAGGATGATGTGAAGAATATAATTTCACTTTACCATCCAGCATGTTTGGCACTTCAAGAAACTTTCTTGAAGGATTCTTGTACATCTAAGATCAGTAGGTATAGTTGCATTAGGAAAGATGTTGCCCGTGGTAATACAGTGTCTGGAGGAGTATGCCTTTATATTTCTCATAATTATCCCAGCACTGTACTCACACTGCGCACATCTCTACAGGCTGTGGCTGCGAGACTTCATATACAGTCCCTTCTCACAGTCTGTTGCCTATACCTACCGCCACATGCTATCATCCGCCAAGAGGAGCTGAATGATTTGATAGACCAGCTTCCAGCCCCCTTTCTATTGCTTGGTGACCTTAATGGACACAGTACTATGTGGGGCAATGATGATACGAATCCTCGCGGGAGACGGATCGAAAAATTGTTGTCTGATCACTGTCTCTGTCTCCTGAATAAAGAGGAGAAAACGTATTTTCATGAACCCACTAGAACATTCCATTCACTTGACTTAGCCATTTGTTCCCCTATACTTTTGCCATACTTGAATTTTGCTGTTGGAAGTGATCTACATAACAGTGATCATTTCCCGATTATCATTTCCCATAACGGTAGCAGTAGTGTAAACAGCCGTCTACCTACATACAAATACCACAGGGCGAATTGGGATAAATTTACTGAGTTGGCTGTTATAACGGGAACAATGGTGGACAGTGAGGATGTTGATACTGCTGTCCAAAATGTCACTGAAGCAATTTTAAATGCTGCAGACTCCTCCATTCCTAAAACATCACCTAGAACACTGCGACACTGTAAACCATACTGGAATGCAGACTGTCAGTCTGCATACAAGAAACAAAGGAAGCTATCGGGTATCTTCCGCAGATACCCAACTACAGGAAACCTTATCGCCTTTAAAAAGGCTAAGGCATTTGCTCGTAGGGTTAGACGTCAAAGTCAGAAAGATTCTTGGATAAGTTATGTCTCTTCGATTACATCTAAAACATCAAGTAAACAGTTGTGGAAGAAGGTTAGAGCAGCCAACGGTTTGTATCCGGAGTATTCTTGCCCGATACTTCCAACCGGAGCTGCTGTGTTCTCTTCCCCTGAAGATATTGCTAACCTTATCGGTGAAACTTTTGAAAGTGTATCCAGTTCCGATTCTTATAGTCCTACATTTTTAGTGACTAAGAATCGCGCTGAACGGGCTGGAATTAATTTCAAAAGCAATATTGAATATTCCTACAACTGTGAACTTAAGATGCATGAATTGAAGAGTGCTTTATCTAAAGGACATAACACCGGTCCAGATGGGATCAGTTACCAAATGCTTCGCCATTTAAGTCCAGATTCTCATTTTAACATCCTTTTTCTCTTTAATCGAATCTGGAAGGAGAACATCTTTCCTACCTTGTGGCGGGAAGCTACTGTAATCCCCATTCTGAAGCCTGGAAAGGATCCCAAGGATCCTCTGAACTATCGACCGATAGCCTTAACGAGCTGCCTCTGTAAGACCTTTGAACGCATTGTAAACGCCCGACTCTCTTACGTGTTAGAAAAAGATGGATGTATTTCACCTTTCCAGAGTGGATTCCGACGAGGACGGTCCACTCTTGATAACATCGTGAAACTAGAAACAGATGTTCGCAATGCCTTTGTGCAAAGGAATCATCTAGTTTCAATCTTTGTCGACATTGAGAAGGCGTATGATCATACGTGGAGACATGGTATCCTGCAAACTCTATTTAAATTTGGTTTTAGGGGTAATCTACCCCTTTTTATTCAAATTTTTTTATTATCTCGTGTTTTTAGAGTTCGCATCGGAGCTACATTTTCAAATTATTTTAACCAATCTGAGGGAGTTCCTCAAGGTTGTGTTTTAATTGACGGAATTAAATTGACGGAATTAAATTAATTAAATTGACGGAAAAGGTGAGAGCACTGCAGGTGGCAGATCGGAAAGACACAGGTGTGGAGGAGTCAGTGGGGGAAAGAGAGTTTTCCCTGCAGGAGCTCCTGGTGACTCGTCTCAGCCTCTTCAAAGATGGTCGTGGGTGAAGCAGCCTTTTGAGAGGGGGCGTCATGGCAAAATCGGAAAGGAAAGGAGCGCCCTCTGGTGTATGGAAAAAATGGGCAGCTCACATCATCGCTCAAGGCCTGGAAAATCCTGGCAGCACCTGGAAGAGTAAAAAAGGGGTCCCCGTACAGGGAGTAAAGGCTCCTTTGTGCAGAGCACAGAAAGGAGAGACAAAGCTGAAAACAAAACACAAGTCAATTAACCATGCAGCAATGAAAATCGGCCCCCTTACCGGGAGGTGATTTCTAAAAGAAGGCTACACAAAGACTAACTAAGAGCGTGGCCTTTAAGAGGCTTGTTTGTTTTGGGTTTTATGGCGCAAAGGCAACACAAGGGCCATGCTGCGCCAAAACAAAGGATAAAAGAAAAACTATGATGAAAGATGAATTATAAATATGATGAGAGGTGACATAATATAATTTAAGAATGTTAAAAACACATTTCTAAAATGATGAAGATGTTAATAAAATTTTTAAAAATGGAAATGTTTAAAAAACTAGACGTGATTTAAAAACCCGATTGATCTTAAAAAAGCAAAAAGATTTGGATGGGGAGTTTCCCCTATCAAATCCTGAAGACTTAAACTAGTACTCTTAAAAAACCTAAGACGATGTGATTGAAACTTAGGACAAGAAATTAAAATATGAGACACAGTAAGATCGCAACGACAAATATCGCAAACAGGTGGATCTTCTCCCAGCAATAGATGTCGATGCGTCAATCGGGTGTGACCAATGCGCAGACGAGTCAGTTTGACATCTGTCCGACGCATTGGATTAACTGGCCATTTAAGAAGATGATTTTTGATAAAATGAAGTTTGTTATTAACCTGCAAATCCCATGTTTCTTGACGTAAGGATAATATAAACTTGTGAATTGAAGTCTTAATATCTTGGTAGGGAACTGGCTGCTGCAGCGGAATTGAAGCCGCTTTAGCAGCAGAATCAGCCAATTCATTTCCTGAAATTCCCATGTGACTAGGTACCCAGCAGAACAAAATAGTAAATCCTTTCCTCTCAAGTGTGTGTAATTTTGACAAAATGTCAAAAGCAATTGGATGGCTATTGGTCTTAAAGTGCTTCAGACTTGACAAGGAGCTTAAACTGTCAGTATACACACAAAATTTGCGATTGTGGCAGAGTGAGATATGCAGCAGTGCACAAGAAATTGCTGTCATCTCAGAAGTGAAAACCGAGCAGGATTAATGAAGTGTAAAAGCGACTGTGGATGTGTCGGACACAGTACCACAGCCAACACGTTCACCTGCTTTGGATCCATCAGTAAATACTGCTTCATAGTCAGCATACTGAGAGCGGTGATCACAAAAGATATACTGTACAATTTCTGGGGCAGTGTCTGCCTTGCAATACATCGCAAATGGATTGAGAAAGTGGAAAGATGGAATATCCCACGGTGGAAAGGATTGAGTGGTAAATGTTTGGGTAACTACGTCACTTAGAGCTGCATCCATCAAGATGGATTTCGCTCTTTCAGAAAATGGTCGGACGTTAGATGGACGAGCATCATACAACCTACCAAGATAAGCATCAAGTCTCAACTTACGTAAAGGGTGAAAAGGATCAGACATAATTCTACAGTAGTAGTTGGCGCTTAATTTTTTACGTCTCAAGTCAAGTGGAAGTAGACTACACTCTGTCAACAGACTTTCAATGGGTGAAGTGCGAAATGCACCTGAACAAATACGGGCAGCAGTGTGATGGACAGTATCCAATCTTCGTAGAAGGGATACTCCTGCAGACCCATACGCAACGCATCCGTAGTCAATACGGGATAAGATAACCGAATTGTAAATACGCAGCAAAGAAGTGCGATCAGCACCCCAAGATGTATTTGAGAGTACTTTGAGGATATTAAGCGATTTATCGCACTTCTTGCGCAAGGACAATATATGTGGGAGAAAATTCATCTTATTGTCAAAAATGACTCCCAGATATCTTATCTGATTCACAACTGGGATGGGAGAATTGCGTATGTGGATTTCAGGGTCAGGGTGAAGACCCCTCCTCTTACAGAAGTGGATGCAACTGCTTTTAGATGGTGACAGTTTATGGCCGTTTTTGTCACACCATTCTACAAGTCTGTTAACAGCAGTTTGTAATTGACGTTCAATTAAGCGCATGTTTGATCCTTGGCATGAGATTTGCAAATCATCAACATACAAAGTTCCATGAACAAAGGGTGAAAGGACATGAAGGATGTTGCTAATGTGAAGGTTAAAAAGGGTGACGCTTAAAACACAACCTTGAGGGACTCCCTCAGATTGATTAAAATAATTAGAAAATGAAGTTCCAATACGAACTCTAAAAACCCGGGATGATAAAAAGTTTTGAATAAAAAGGGGCAGATTACCCCTAAAACCAAAATTAAATAGAGTTTGCAGGATACCATATCGCCACGTATGATCATACGCCTTCTCAATGTCGAAAAAGATTGAAACTAGATGATTCCTCTGCACAAAGGCATTGCGAACATCTGTTTCTAGTTTCACGATGTTATCAAGAGTGGACCGTCCTCGTCGGAATCCACTCTGGAAAGGTGAAATACATCCATCTTTTTCCAACATGTAAGAGAGTCGGGCGTTTACAATACGTTCAAAGGTCTTACAGAGGCAGCTCGTTAAGGCTATCGGTCGATAGTTCAGAGGATCCTTGGGATCCTTTCCAGGCTTCAGAATGGGGATTACAGTAGCTTCCCGCCACAAGGTAGGAAAGATGTTCTCCTTCCAGATTCGATTAAAGAGAAAAAGGATGTTAAAAAGAGAATCTGGACTTAAATGGCGAAGCATTTGGTAACTGATCCCATCTGGACCTGGACTGGTGTTATGTGCTTTAGATAAAGCACTCTTCAATTCATACATCTTAAGTTCACAGTTGTAGGAATATTCAATATTGCTTTTGAAATTAATTCCAGTCCGTTCAGCGCGATTCTTAGTCACTAAAAATGTAGGACTATAAGAATCGGAACTGGATACACTTTCAAAAGTTTCACCGATAAGGTTAGCAATATCTTCAGGGGAAGAGAACACAGCACCTCCGGTTTGAAGTATTGGGCAAAAATACTCCGGATACAAACCGTTGGCTGCTCTAACCTTCTTCCACAACTGTTTACTTGATGTTTTAGATGTAATCGAAGAGACATAACTTATCCAAGAATCCTTTTGACTATAACGTCTAACCTTACGAGCAACTGCCTTTGCCTTTTTAAAGGCGATAAGGTTTCCTGTAGTTGGGTATCTGCGGAAGATACCCCATAGCTTCTTTTGTTTCTTGTATGCAGATTGACAATCTGCATTCCAGTATGGCTTACAATGTCGCAGTGTTCTAGGTGATGTCTTAGGAATAGAGGAGTCAGCGGCATTTAAAATTGCTTCAGTGACATTTTGAACAGCAGTATCAACATCCTCACTGTACATCATTGTTCCCGTTATAACAGCCAACTCAGTAAATGTGTCCCAATTCGCCCTGTGGTATTTGTATGTTGGTATTCGGATGTTTACGCTAGCACTACCTGTGTGCGAAATGAGAATAGGGAAGTGATCACTGTTATGTAGATCACTCCCAACGGCAAAATTCAAGTATGGCAAAAGTATAGGGGAACAAATGGCTAAGTCAAGTGAATGGAATGTTCTAGTGGGTTCATGAAAATACGTTTTCTCCTCATTATTCAGGAGACAGAGACAGTGATCAGATAGCAACTTTTCCATCTGTCTCCCACGAGGGTTCGTATTAGCATTACCCCACATAGTGCTGTGTCCATTAAAGTCACCGAGCAGTAAAAATGGTACTGGAAGCTGATCAATAAGGTCATTCAACTCCTCTTGGCGGATGATAGCATGTGGCGGTAGGTATAGGCAACAGACTGTGAGAAGGGACTGTAAATGAAGTCTCGCAGCCACAGCCTGTAGAGATGTGCGCAGTGTGAGTACAGTGCTGGGGTAATCATGAGAGATAAAAAGGCATACTCCTCCAGACACTGTATTACTACGGGTAACATCTTTTCTAGTGCAACTATACCCACGGATCTTAGATGTACAAGAATCCTTCAAGAAAGTTTCTTGAAGTGCCAAACATGCTGGATGATAAAGTGAAATGATGTTCTTCACATCATCCTTCCTAGACCTAAAACCGCGACAGTTCCAAGAAACAAAAGAAGCCATTAACTATTAAAAGAAAACTTCAAAAGGGGGTCGGGCTCTTCTTCAAGGATCTCATCGTCATCAGATGGGTGTAAACTCACCTCATCTGTACCTCTTATTGAGCCAAGGATGTGAAAAGGGTTAGATGGTTTCCCTCTAATAGAAACACCCTTCGCAGATTTTAATTTCATTGTTTGCAAAGCCTTCGACTTTGCAAGAGATTTCTTTATCAGAGGTGGCTTTTTGATGGTATCTGAAGAAGGCGCCCGTTGGGGTAATCTGGCAAGTGGCAAAGAAATATTCTCCGTCTGTGTACTCTTACTGCATACTGACTTTTTACAAGCAGTGGAATATGAAACGCCAACACGGGGAGTCCGGGCTTCAAACTGTTTTCTTGCTTCAAAGTATGTCAAATTTTGGTGAGCACGGATGGTTTGTATTTCTTTCTCCTCTATCCACTTGGGACATTTTCGGGAGAAAGATGGATGGGCTCCATCACAATTGACACACTTTTCAAGAGCAGTGCAAACAGAACTACCATGACCACTTCCTGCACAGCGTGCACAGATTTCAATTTTCCCGCGGCAAGCCGTTTGGGAATGTCCATATCTCTGGCACTTAAAGCAGCGAAGTGGATTTGGTACGTATGGTCGGTTGGTTGGTTGTATTCAGATTATCTGGCGCCGTCAGCAACACGAGGGCTATAATGCGCCGAAACTTTCGTCATTAGACAAGCCAACATACATTTACAAACACCCATGCCTACACGGGACTCGAACCCGCAACCTCGCGGTCTAGAAGCTAGCACGCTAACCACTATACCGTTTGGTCGGCGTACGTATGGTCGGATACGACAGTTAAGATATCCGGCTTTCACGTGTGTTGGCAGAGTTGGCAAATCAAAAGTCAGTATCAGATGTTTAGTTGGGAGAATATTTCCATCTTTCCGTATCGTTATCCGGTGTACAGCAGAAACTTGTTGGTCTAGCAGATGTTCAAGAATCTCGTCCTCAGGAGTGTGGTAGAGGTCGGATTCGGAAATAACGCCACGAGATTTGTTGAGTGAGCCATGGGGGACTACACTCACAGGATATGTTCCGAACAATTCCATTTTTAAGATGTTTTGGCCCCGAGTACTATTTTTAACTTCAACTAGAAGGTCTCCAGATCTTAGTTTTTTAGCAGAAACATTATCACCAACGTAAGATTTCAAGGCTTTTTCAATTAAAAAAGGAGAAACCTTTTCAAAGGATCCCTCCTTTCTCTTTACAATGTAAAATTTCGCCGTAAGGCAGTTTGGAGTGGCATGGTCAATGTGCTCCCCACGAGAGGGAGAAGAAAAAGAAGTTTTACTTTCCATGAAAGTAGATGTACAAGATTCGGGCACTTGAGTCCCACCCACCATGGAGTCCTCAATGTCGGGGATAGTGCATACCGGCAAGCAATAAAATAAGAAAGGAAAATATCAACTAAACTATTGCGCACAGCATAACACTACCGGGCTGTCCAGTACCTATACGCGAACGACTCGTCCCTGTAGAAGTCTCCACCCTTAACGAGATTCCCAGCAGACGAGCAGAACGCTTGATCCCTAGCCGCCGACGAATTCGGACGACCAGCCGATTGATACACACGGGACCAATGTGCACCTCCCGTTTATCTGAAGCAAGGGCCAAAGTAGTGTATTGGGACAGTATGTCGCCCCTCAACTACCAGGATCCCCCTTTCCAGGGACACGGGTCTCCACGCACGGCAAACACGTGGGTGATATAATCCCCGAGAGAAGCTGATAGCAACAGAGCGGCGCAAAGCTTCTCAAGGGGAGCCCTCACCTCAGAAGAGGTAACCACAATGAGGGAAGGAAGGGAAGCCAAACGATACATACAAAACCAAAACGAGAAGGTAAAACAGAAGGAGGGATAGATCACTGGGGTGCCCCGGGGTTGTGAATCCCGTATTTACTTATAGAAAGTAAACCCCCTGAGGGGAGGTGGAGAATGGGATCCTGGGGTTACCTTGCGTAGGATTCACATGGTTGGGTCCTCGCATGCGTGCCCTTTGGCCCAGGATTCACTGTAGACGGGTGGCAGGAGGTAGCCCCCTTCTGTCAATCGGCTGGTAGTAGAACTTCAACCTTCACTGCCTAGGGTTAGCATTGCGGTTAGGGTTGCCCTGCGGATCTACAACCCGAAGCCGTAATGCTATATCTCGATGCTATCCCTGAGGCCCAAAGGGTCTCCCCTTGTTGGACTCTGTGATGGGTGGGGACGCATCAAGACGAACAAAATAAAATAAATAATGGAAACTTTAAATTCTACAGGCCAGGGTGAAGCCTCGATTCACCCTCACAAAACCAACTCTAACTCCACTACTGCTAAACGTCCATCTGATTTAGTTTCTGCATCTAATCAACCAAAAATCTCGACTAACTTGCCAACATTCTTTATTATTCAATCATCGGACCCTACTTTCAAAACAAAATCACCTTTTTTTATTCAGAAGGCCTTGCAAGGGGCAATTGGCGAAACAAAATCAATCAAGCGATTACGTTCAGGTGACCTATTAGTAGAATCAGCAAATCCTCTGCAATCTCAATAACGCATAATCGCATAAAACTCTTAACAATAGCCAAGGAGTGATATCAGAAATCGATCTACAAAATGTGGATGAGGACGAACTCCTCTCTGAGCTCTCGAGTCAAGGCGTGATTCGTGCTCATCGCATAACGATAAAAAAAAACGACATTATCCTGAAAACCAAACATGTCATACTAACATTTAATACACCCATATTACCACCCAATATTAAGGCTGGATATTTTAACTGCCCTGTGCGCCCATATATCCCGAATCCGTTGCGCTGTCAGAGTCGCCATACACCATCAATTAATAACTGTTTGTTCCATTTATCTGCCCCCTAATCTTATTATCAGACAAGCAGATTTAAACAGGCTTTGTGGACAGCTTCCTCCCCCTTTTATTATAATTGGGGACTTGAATGGCCACAACCCTCTTTGGGGTAGCCCTGACATCAATAATCGAGAAGTTAATTATAGACCAACATCTCTGTATTTTTAATAATGGGCAACATACCTACTTCCACGCTCCATCGAGGACTTTTCACGCCATCGATCTCGCCCTGTGTTCACCATCTCTTTTTTCTGATTGGACTTTTCTTGTGGAAAATGATCCTTTTTATAGTGATAATTTTTCTATAGTCCTTAACCATATAGGAGGTGCATCTACTCCTGTGATCCGCCAACCCCGATTCATCATCGAAAGGGCGGATTGGGACATGTTTTCTTCTGTCGTTTCTCTTTCTGACGAGATGGTGGACCAGGATGACATCGTTGTAGCTGTACAATCTGTCACCAACGCCATTATTGAAGCTTCCCACCTTGCTATACCTGTATCATCAACAAAACTACCGAAACAATCCAAACTGTGGTGGAACCAAAACTGCAGACTTGCCCATAAAAAAAAATAATAAAACAAATTGTGGGGTATTTTTCGCAGGTCCCCCACTATGACAAATCTTGTCAACTTAAAACGGGCACGAGCTGAGGGATTCTTGGAGGAATTATGTTAGCAGCATAACTTCCTCAACGTCTTCCAAGAGGGTCTGGAACAAGGTCAATAAGATCAAGGGCCGTTATCCCAATTACTCTACCCCTCAGGGGGTTTACTTTCTATAAGTAAATACGGGCTTCACAACCCCGGGTGCCCCAGTGATCTATCCCTCCTTCTGTTTTACCTTCTCGTTTTGGTTTTGTATGTATCGTTTGGCTTCCCTTCCTTCCCTCATTGTGGTTACCTCTTCTGAGGTGAGGGCTCCCCTTGAGAAGCTTTGCGCCGCTCTGTTGCCATCAGCTTCTCTCGGGGATTATATCACCCACGTGTTTGCCGTGCGTGGAGACCCGTGTCCCTGGAAAGGGGGATCCTGGTAGTTGAGGGGCGACATACTGTCCCAATACACTACTTTGGCCCTTGCTTCAGATAAACGGGAGGTGCACATTGGTCCCGTGTGTATCAATCGGCTGGTCGTCCGACTTCGTCGGCGGCTAGGGATCAAGCGTTCGGCTCGTCTGCTGGGAATCTCGTTAAGGGTGGAGACTTCTACAGGGGCGAGTCGTTCGCGTATAGGTACTGGACAACCCGGTAGTGTTATGCCGTGCGCAACAGTTTAGTTGTTGTTTTCTTTCTTTTCGTAGTTTTTGTTGCTTGCCGGTGTACACTATCCCCGATATCGTGGACTCCATGGAGGGTGGGACTCTAGTGCCCGAATTTTTTATCGCTACTTTCATGGAAAGTACATCTTCAAATTCTTCTCCCCCTAGTGGGGAGCAACACAGACATGCTTCTTCACAAAATCAAATTGCTCAGAAATTTTTTATTGTTCATCGAGTGGAGGGTTCTTTTGAAAAGGTGTCCCCTTTTCTAATTGAGAAGGCATTACAATCTTTCGTTGGTGATACAGCTTCAGTTAAAAAACTGAAGTCTGGAGATCTGTTAGTGGAAGTCCGCAATGAGCAACAAGCCAAGAACATATCAAAAATCGTCAATTTTGGAACGTTCCCTGTAACTGTTACAGCTCATGGATCGCTTAATAAATCTCGTGGTGTTGTGTCCGAGTCGGACCTTTACCATACAGCGGAGGACGAGATTCTTGATCACCTACGTGATCAACACGTTTCGGCCGTCCACCGCATAACAATACGACGAGATGGGAATATCATCCCCACTAAGCATTTGATCCTAACTTTTGACTTACCCACTTTACCGTCGCACGTAAAAGCCGGCTATCTGAATTGCCCTGTTCGTCCGTATATTCCGAACCCACTTCGCTGTTTCAAGTGCCAGAAATTTGGTCACTCTCAAACAGCGTGCCGTGGGAAAACGGAAATATGCGCACGTTGTGCAGGTACTGGACATGATAGTGCTAATTGCAAAGCACCCGAGATGTGTGTCAATTGTGATGGCACACATCCATCATACTTTCGATCATGTCCACAGTGGGTAAAGGAAAAAGAAATCCAGACAGTGCGAGTAAACCAAAATATGTCGTATTTTGATGCTAAAAAAATTGTTGAATTGAGGACTCCACGTGTTGGTGTTGCTTATGCTGATGTTTTGAAAAAAACATTCAGCAGCAAAAGCACACAAACAGACTCTCCAGTATCATCTTTCGTTAAATTACCTCAACGGTCATCGACAGAGGTTGTTAAACGACCAACGATTTTGAAAAAATCTTTTGCAAAATCGAAAGCTTTGCAGACACTGAAGCTAAAATCTGCCAAAGGGGGACCTTCTCGAGAGAAACCCTCCAATCCTTTTACTATCTTTCGTTCCTTAAGGGAGGCAGATGTGGTGAAGCTTCACCCATCTGATGATGACGAGGATATTAGTGAAGATCCTGACCCCCATCTAAATTTTAATATAAATAATTAATGGCTTCTTTTGTTTCTTGGAATTGTCGCGGTTTTAGGTCTAGGAAGGATGATGTGAAGAATATAATTTCACTTTACCATCCAGCATGTTTGGCACTTCAAGAAACTTTCTTGAAGGATTCTTGTACATCTAAGATCAGTAGGTATAGTTGCATTAGGAAAGATGTTGCCCGTGGTAATACAGTGTCTGGAGGAGTATGCCTTTATATTTCTCATAATTATCCCAGCACTGTACTCACACTGCGCACATCTCTACAGGCTGTGGCTGCGAGACTTCATATACAGTCCCTTCTCACAGTCTGTTGCCTATACCTACCGCCACATGCTATCATCCGCCAAGAGGAGCTGAATGATTTGATAGACCAGCTTCCAGCCCCCTTTCTATTGCTTGGTGACCTTAATGGACACAGTACTATGTGGGGCAATGATGATACGAATCCTCGCGGGAGACGGATCGAAAAATTGTTGTCTGATCACTGTCTCTGTCTCCTGAATAAAGAGGAGAAAACGTATTTTCATGAACCCACTAGAACATTCCATTCACTTGACTTAGCCATTTGTTCCCCTATACTTTTGCCATACTTGAATTTTGCTGTTGGAAGTGATCTACATAACAGTGATCATTTCCCGATTATCATTTCCCATAACGGTAGCAGTAGTGTAAACAGCCGTCTACCTACATACAAATACCACAGGGCGAATTGGGATAAATTTACTGAGTTGGCTGTTATAACGGGAACAATGGTGGACAGTGAGGATGTTGATACTGCTGTCCAAAATGTCACTGAAGCAATTTTAAATGCTGCAGACTCCTCCATTCCTAAAACATCACCTAGAACACTGCGACACTGTAAACCATACTGGAATGCAGACTGTCAGTCTGCATACAAGAAACAAAGGAAGCTATCGGGTATCTTCCGCAGATACCCAACTACAGGAAACCTTATCGCCTTTAAAAAGGCTAAGGCATTTGCTCGTAGGGTTAGACGTCAAAGTCAGAAAGATTCTTGGATAAGTTATGTCTCTTCGATTACATCTAAAACATCAAGTAAACAGTTGTGGAAGAAGGTTAGAGCAGCCAACGGTTTGTATCCGGAGTATTCTTGCCCGATACTTCCAACCGGAGCTGCTGTGTTCTCTTCCCCTGAAGATATTGCTAACCTTATCGGTGAAACTTTTGAAAGTGTATCCAGTTCCGATTCTTATAGTCCTACATTTTTAGTGACTAAGAATCGCGCTGAACGGGCTGGAATTAATTTCAAAAGCAATATTGAATATTCCTACAACTGTGAACTTAAGATGCATGAATTGAAGAGTGCTTTATCTAAAGGACATAACACCGGTCCAGATGGGATCAGTTACCAAATGCTTCGCCATTTAAGTCCAGATTCTCATTTTAACATCCTTTTTCTCTTTAATCGAATCTGGAAGGAGAACATCTTTCCTACCTTGTGGCGGGAAGCTACTGTAATCCCCATTCTGAAGCCTGGAAAGGATCCCAAGGATCCTCTGAACTATCGACCGATAGCCTTAACGAGCTGCCTCTGTAAGACCTTTGAACGCATTGTAAACGCCCGACTCTCTTACGTGTTAGAAAAAGATGGATGTATTTCACCTTTCCAGAGTGGATTCCGACGAGGACGGTCCACTCTTGATAACATCGTGAAACTAGAAACAGATGTTCGCAATGCCTTTGTGCAAAGGAATCATCTAGTTTCAATCTTTGTCGACATTGAGAAGGCGTATGATCATACGTGGAGACATGGTATCCTGCAAACTCTATTTAAATTTGGTTTTAGGGGTAATCTACCCCTTTTTATTCAAATTTTTTTATTATCTCGTGTTTTTAGAGTTCGCATCGGAGCTACATTTTCAAATTATTTTAACCAATCTGAGGGAGTTCCTCAAGGTTGTGTTTTAATTGACGGAATTAAATTGACGGAATTAAATTAATTAAATTGACGGAAAAGGTGAGAGCACTGCAGGTGGCAGATCGGAAAGACACAGGTGTGGAGGAGTCAGTGGGGGAAAGAGAGTTTTCCCTGCAGGAGCTCCTGGTGACTCGTCTCAGCCTCTTCAAAGATGGTCGTGGGTGAAGCAGCCTTTTGAGAGGGGGCGTCATGGCAAAATCGGAAAGGAAAGGAGCGCCCTCTGGTGTATGGAAAAAATGGGCAGCTCACATCATCGCTCAAGGCCTGGAAAATCCTGGCAGCACCTGGAAGAGTAAAAAAGGGGTCCCCGTACAGGGAGTAAAGGCTCCTTTGTGCAGAGCACAGAAAGGAGAGACAAAGCTGAAAACAAAACACAAGTCAATTAACCATGCAGCAATGAAAATCGGCCCCCTTACCGGGAGGTGATTTCTAAAAGAAGGCTACACAAAGACTAACTAAGAGCGTGGCCTTTAAGAGGCTTGTTTGTTTTGGGTTTTATGGCGCAAAGGCAACACAAGGGCCATGCTGCGCCAAAACAAAGGATAAAAGAAAAACTATGATGAAAGATGAATTATAAATATGATGAGAGGTGACATAATATAATTTAAGAATGTTAAAAACACATTTCTAAAATGATGAAGATGTTAATAAAATTTTTAAAAATGGAAATGTTTAAAAAACTAGACGTGATTTAAAAACCCGATTGATCTTAAAAAAGCAAAAAGATTTGGATGGGGAGTTTCCCCTATCAAATCCTGAAGACTTAAACTAGTACTCTTAAAAAACCTAAGACGATGTGATTGAAACTTAGGACAAGAAATTAAAATATGAGACACAGTAAGATCGCAACGACAAATATCGCAAACAGGTGGATCTTCTCCCAGCAATAGATGTCGATGCGTCAATCGGGTGTGACCAATGCGCAGACGAGTCAGTTTGACATCTGTCCGACGCATTGGATTAACTGGCCATTTAAGAAGATGATTTTTGATAAAATGAAGTTTGTTATTAACCTGCAAATCCCATGTTTCTTGACGTAAGGATAATATAAACTTGTGAATTGAAGTCTTAATATCTTGGTAGGGAACTGGCTGCTGCAGCGGAATTGAAGCCGCTTTAGCAGCAGAATCAGCCAATTCATTTCCTGAAATTCCCATGTGACTAGGTACCCAGCAGAACAAAATAGTAAATCCTTTCCTCTCAAGTGTGTGTAATTTTGACAAAATGTCAAAAGCAATTGGATGGCTATTGGTCTTAAAGTGCTTCAGACTTGACAAGGAGCTTAAACTGTCAGTATACACACAAAATTTGCGATTGTGGCAGAGTGAGATATGCAGCAGTGCACAAGAAATTGCTGTCATCTCAGAAGTGAAAACCGAGCAGGATTAATGAAGTGTAAAAGCGACTGTGGATGTGTCGGACACAGTACCACAGCCAACACGTTCACCTGCTTTGGATCCATCAGTAAATACTGCTTCATAGTCAGCATACTGAGAGCGGTGATCACAAAAGATATACTGTACAATTTCTGGGGCAGTGTCTGCCTTGCAATACATCGCAAATGGATTGAGAAAGTGGAAAGATGGAATATCCCACGGTGGAAAGGATTGAGTGGTAAATGTTTGGGTAACTACGTCACTTAGAGCTGCATCCATCAAGATGGATTTCGCTCTTTCAGAAAATGGTCGGACGTTAGATGGACGAGCATCATACAACCTACCAAGATAAGCATCAAGTCTCAACTTACGTAAAGGGTGAAAAGGATCAGACATAATTCTACAGTAGTAGTTGGCGCTTAATTTTTTACGTCTCAAGTCAAGTGGAAGTAGACTACACTCTGTCAACAGACTTTCAATGGGTGAAGTGCGAAATGCACCTGAACAAATACGGGCAGCAGTGTGATGGACAGTATCCAATCTTCGTAGAAGGGATACTCCTGCAGACCCATACGCAACGCATCCGTAGTCAATACGGGATAAGATAACCGAATTGTAAATACGCAGCAAAGAAGTGCGATCAGCACCCCAAGATGTATTTGAGAGTACTTTGAGGATATTAAGCGATTTATCGCACTTCTTGCGCAAGGACAATATATGTGGGAGAAAATTCATCTTATTGTCAAAAATGACTCCCAGATATCTTATCTGATTCACAACTGGGATGGGAGAATTGCGTATGTGGATTTCAGGGTCAGGGTGAAGACCCCTCCTCCTACAGAAGTGGATGCAACTGCTTTTAGATGGTGACAGTTTATGGCCGTTTTTGTCACACCATTCTACAAGTCTGTTAACAGCAGTTTGTAATTGACGTTCAATTAAGCGCATGTTTGATCCTTGGCATGAGATTTGCAAATCATCAACATACAAAGTTCCATGAACAAAGGGTGAAAGGACATGAAGGATGTTGCTGATGTGTAGATTAAAAAGGGTGACACTTAAAACACAACCTTGAGGAACTCCCTCAGATTGGTTAAAATAATTAGAAAATGAAGTTCCAATGCGAACTCTAAAAACACGATGATAAAAAATTTTGAATAAAAAGGGGCAGATTACCCCTAAAACCAAAATTAAATAAGGTTTGCAGGATACCATATCGCCACGTATGATCATACGCCTTCTCAATGTCGAAAAAGATTGAAACTAGATGATTCCTCTGAACAAAGGCATTGCGAACATCTGTTTCTAGTTTCACGATGTTATCAAGAGTGGATCGTCCTCGTCGGAATCCACTCTGGAAAGGTGAAATACATCCATCTTTTTCCAACATGTAAGAGAGTCGGGCGTTTACAATACGTTCAAAGGTCTTACAGAGGCAGCTCGTTAAGGCTATCGGTCGATAGTTCAGAGGATCCTTGGGATCCTTTCCAGGTTTCAGAATGGGGATTACAGTAGCTTCCCGCCACAAGGTAGGAAAGATGTTCTCCTTCCAGATTCTATTAAAGAGTAAAAGTATGTTAAAAAGAGAATCTGGACTTAAATGGCGAAGCATTTGGTAACTGATCCCATCTGGACCTGGACTGGTGTTATGTGCTTTAGATAAAGCACTCTTCAATTCGTACATCTTAAGTTCACAGTTGTAGGAATATTCAATATTGCTCTTGAAATTAATTCCAGCCCGTTCAGCGCGATTCTTAATCACTAAAAATGTAGGACTATAAGAATCGGAACTGGATACACTTTCAAAAGTTTCACCGATAAGGTTAGCAATATCTTCAGGGGAAGAAAACACAGCAGCTCCGGTTTGAAGTATCGGGCAAGAATACTCCGGATACAAACCGTTGGCTGCTCTAACCTTCTTCCACAACTGTTTACTTGATGTTTTAGATGTAATCGAAGAGACATAACTTATCCAAGAATCTTTCTGACTTTGACGTCTAATCCTACGAGCAACTGCCTTAGCCCTTTTAAAGGCGATAAGGTTTCCTGTAGTTGGGTATCTGCGGAAGATACCCCATAGCTTCTTTTGCTTCTTGTATGCAGATTGACAGTCTGCATTCCACCATGGTTTATAGTGTCGCAGTGTTTTAGTTGAGGTCTTAGGAATAGAGGAGTCTGCAGCATTTAAAATTGCTTCAGTGACATTTTGGACAGCAGTATCAACATCCTCACTATTCACCATTGTTTCTGTTATAATAGCCAACTCAGTAAATTTTTCCCAATTTGCCCTATGGTATTACCAGTATGGGAAATGAGAATAGGGAAGTGATCACTGTTATGTAGATCACTCCCAACAGCAAAATTCAAGTATGGCAGAAGCACTGGGGAACAAATGGCTAAATCAAGTGAGTGGAATGTTCTTGTGGGTTCATGGAAATACGTTTTCTCCTCGTTATTCGGGAGACAGAGGCAGTGATCTGATAAAAACTTTTCGATTTGTCTCCCACGAGGATTCGTATTATCATTGCCCCACAGAGTACTGTGACCATTAAAGTCACCGAGCAATAAAAATGGCGCTGGAAGCTGGTCTATCAAATCCTTCAACTCCTCTTGACGGATGATAGCATGTGGCGGTAAGTATAGGCAACAGACTGTGAGAAGGGACTTTAAATGAAGTCTCGCAGCCACAGCCTGTAGAGATGTGCGTAGTGTGAGTACAGTGCTGGGGTAATCATGAGAAATAAAGAGACATACTCCTCCAGACACTGTATTACTACGGATAACATCTTTCCTAATGCAGCTATACCTACGGATCTTAGATGTATATGAATCCTTCAAGAAAGTTTCTCTAAGTGCCAAACATGCTGGATTGTAATTTGATATTATGTTTTTCACATCATCCTTCCTAGACCTAAAACCGCGACAGTTCCAAGAAACAAAAGAAGCCATTAACTATTTATAGATGTTTTAAAAGAGGGGTCAGGATCTTCAAAACACTCCTCGTCATCAGATGGGTAAAGTCTTACCTCATCTGAGTCATTATGTGAATCGAGGATACTAAAAGGATTGGCAAGAATTCCTCTAGGAACGCCAACCTTTGCCGACTTCAATTTAATTGCCTGAAGTGCCTTTGACTTTGCAAGTGATTTTTTGAGAAGAATCGGTTTTTTGGTACTTTCCGAAGAAGATGGTCGTGATGGTAATATGGTATGTGACAAGCTACGTGGGGGTAATCTGGTATGTGACAAGCTAAGTGTTTCAGTTTGTGTACTTTGACTGCATACTGACTTTTTACATGCAGCAGCAGCATATGCTACGCCCACACGTGGAGTCCGAGCTTCTACCTGTTTTTTCGCCTCGAAGTATGACACATTCTGATTGGCACGTACAGTCTGGATTTCTTTCTCCATCACAAACTGCGGACATTTGCGGGAGAAAGATGGGTGTGTGCCTTCACAATTCACACACTTTTCAGGAGCAGTGCAACCAGAACTACCATGCCCACTTCCTGCACAACGTGCACAGATTTCAATTTTCCCGCGGCAAGCCGTTTGGGAATGTCCATATCTCTGGCACTTAAAGCAGCGAAGTGGGTTAGGTATGTATGGTCGTATTTTACAGTTAAGGTACCCGGCTTTCACGTGTGTTGGTAAAGTTGGCCTGTCAAAAGTCAGTATAAGATGTTTGGTTGGGATTATATTCCCATTTTTCCGTATGTTTATACGTTTAACAGCTGAAACTTGCTGGTCACACAAATGATCCAAAATCTCCTCCTCAGTAGTGTGGTAGAGATCAGATTCAGATATTACCCCACGAGATTTATTAAGTGATGCATGTGCAGTCACAGTCACTGGGAAAGTCCCGAAAGCTTTCATCTTCAAAATACTCTCGACTTGGTTGGCGTTCTTGACTTCAACTAATAAGTCGCCAGACCTTAGTTTTTTAACACTGGCAACATCTCCAACGAATGACTTTAACATTTTTTCAATTAAGAAGGGAGATACCTTCTCAAATGATCCCTCTTCCCTTTTAACAATATAATATTTAGCAATAAGGTCAAGACTTTGTTGCTCCCCACGAGGGGGAGAAGAAAAAGAAGTTTTATGAGCCATGAAAGAAAAGAAATAAAATTCGGGCACTAGTGTCCCACCCTCCATGGAGTCCACGATATCGGGGATAGAGCATCCCGGCAAGCAACAAAAATCATAAAAGAAAACAAAATATGAACAGAAATGTTACGCACGGAATGACTCTACCGGGTTAACCAGTGCCTATACGCAAACAGCCCATCCCTGAAGAAACCTCCACCCTTTACGAGATTCCCAGAAAATGGACTGATCACTTGATCCCTAGCCGCCGACGAAGTCCGACGACCAGCCGATTGATACACACGGGACCAATGTGTACCTCCCGTTTATCTGAAGCAAGGGCCAAAGTAGTGTATTGGGACAGTGTGTCGTCCCTCAACTACCAGGATCCCCCTTTCCAGGGACACGGGTCTCCACGCACGGCAAACACGTGGGTGATATAATCCCCGAGAGAAGCTGATGGCATCAGAGCGGCGCAAAGCTTCTCAAGGGGAGCCCTCACCTCAGAAGAGGTAACCACAATGAGGGAAGGAAGGGAAGCCAAACGATACATACAAAACCAAAACGAGAAGGTAAAACAGAAGGAGGGATAGATCACTGGGGTGCCCCGGGGTTGTGAAGCCCGTATTTACTTATAGAAAGTAAACCCCCTGAGGGGGAGTTGGGGCTGGAGAATCCTATTCAACTCCAACCTAGGAGCAAGTCGAAAGAAAGGCGGACTGATATTAATAAATCTTAAAATTCAGTCTCCTTTCTTGGAATTGTCGCGGTTTCCACCACAATTCGGTTGACATAAAACAACTAGTTGATGAACTTAAACCCGTTTGCATCTGTTTGCAAGAGACGCTCTTGAAGCCTTTTCAGAGCTCTCTTGTTAGGGGGTATAGTCCTCTCCGGAAGGACTATGTCACCGGCGACAGAGCTAGCGGTGGTGTCGCTATTTTTACTTCGAATAGTAATCCTTCCACCCCGCTAACGCTCTCGACCAACCTTCAAGCTGTTGCTGTCCGAGTCGCCATACACCATCAATTAATAACTGTTTGTTCCATTTATCTGCCCCCTAATCTTAATATCAGACAAGCAGATTTAAACAGGCTTTGTGGACAGCTTCCTCCCCCTTTTATTTTAATTGGGGACTTTAATGGCCACAATCCTCTTTGGGGTAGCCCTGACATCAATAATCGTGGAAGACAAATCGAGAAGTTAATTACAGACCAACATCTCTGTATTTTTAACAATGGGCAACATACCTACTTCCACGCCCCAACGAGGAGTTTCCACGCCATCGATCTCGCCCTGTGTTCACCATCTCTTTTTTCTGATTGGATTTTTCTTGTGGAAAATGATCCTTTTCATAGTGATCATTTTCCTATAGTCCTTAACCATATAGGAGGTGCATCTACTCCTGTAATCCGCCAACCCCGATTCATCATCGAAAGGGCGGATTGGGACATGTTTTCTTCTGTCATTTCTCTTTCTGACGAGATGGTGGACCAGGATGACATCGATGTAGCTGTGCAATCGGTCACCAACGCTATTATTGAAGCTGCTCACCTTTCTATACCCGTATCATCAACCAAGCTACCGAAACAATCCAAACCGTGGTGGAACCAAAACTGTAGACTTGCTCATAGGAAGCAAAAAAAATTGTGGGGTACTTTTCGTAGGTGCCCCACTACAACTAATCTAGTCAATTTTAAACGGGCACGGGCGGAGGCGCGTCAGATCCGCCGCCGAAGCCAGAGGGATTCTTGGAGGAATTATGTTAGCACCATAACTTCCTCAACGTCTTCCAGGAGGGTCTGGAACAAGGTCAATAAGATCAAGGGCCGTTATCCAAATTACTCTATCTCCATCTTAGAGAACCATCAGGGAGTTGTTTCAGACCCTAAGGATATTGCTGATACTCTTGGAGATGCATTCGCCAAGGTATCGAGCAATTCCAATTATAAAGAGCCGTTCGCATCATATAAGCTTCGAGCTGAGAGAACAAAGTTAAATTTCGCTTCTACCTCCTCGGAAGAATATAATTCCGATTTTACTTTGGCTGAGTTGATGCAAGCTTTATCTGGTTCCAACAATTCTGCTGTTGGGCCAGACAATATACATTATGCAATGCTTAAGCATCTCCAGCCGCTCAAGCTTATATTGAAATTATTTAACCGTATTTGGCGGGAGAATACATATCCGTCCAACTGGCAGCGTGCTCTTATAATACCAATTGTGAAACCTGGTAAAGACCCCAAGAATCCCTCAAGCTACCGCCCAATTGCATTAACTAGTTGTTTTTGTAAACTCTTGGAGAAACTAGTTAATGCACGCCTTCTATTTTATCTTGAATTTAACGACTATCTGTCTCGGTTCCAGAGTGGTTTTCGTCGTGGACGAAGCACTATTGACAACTTGCTCCTCCTGGAAACTTCAATTCGGGAGGCTTTTGTCAAGCGGAACCATTTGGTATCTGTATTCTTTGACATGGAGAAAGCGTATGATCGTACTTGGAGATATGGTATACTCAAGGACCTACACGATTTAGGTCTGCGAGGAAACTTACCATCATTTATTGAAAACTTCTTAAAACGGAGAATCTTCCAAGTACGAGTCAACTCGATTCTTTCTGACGAGTTCATACAAGAACAAGGTGTCCCCCAGGAAAGTGTGTTGAGTTGCGCACTATTCATCATCAAAGTAAACAGCCTTTTGACCTGTCTTCCTCCAGCAGTGTCAGGCACGTTGTTTGTTGATGACTTCCACATGTCATGCGCCTCAACCAATATGTCAACCATAGAGAGACAACTTCATCTCGCTATCAGGAGAGTCACGGACTGGGCTAATAAGAATGGGTTTACTTTTTCCGCTGAAAAAACCGTAGCCATGCACTTCTGCAGGAAACGTGAGCTTCACCATGATCCAGAAATATTTTTAGATGGTGTGCAAATACCCATAGTCAAAGAGACTAAATTTCTGGGTGTAATATTTGACTCAAAGCTCACTTTCCTGCCTCATATCAAACATCTAAAACTGAAGTGCAATAAAGTCCTGAATCTCCTGAAAGTTCTCTCTAACACTTCCTGGGGAGCTGACACAACCTCCATGTTAAAGATATACAGGTGTCTGGTCCGTTCCATACTTGACTACGGCTCGGTGGTCTACGGATCAGCCAGAAAATCGGCTCTAATGCTCCTGGATCCTGTTCACCATTCAGGTCTCAGGATCGCATCAGGATCATTTAGTACATCACCGGTGCAAAGTTTATACGTGCTTTGTCTGGAAGCCTCTCTGGGGCTGAGACGGGACAAACTTTCTTTAAAGTTCTATTTTAAAGTAAAATATCATCCTTCTCATCCTCTTTTAGAACATATTTTTAACCCTCTTTATCATCGACTTTTTAACGCACGTCCATCATGCATTCCATCATTTGCATTAAGAATTCGCTCCATCCTTTCATCTCATAACATTGATGATTTTAGGGTCCGCCCCATTTCATTTTCCATTCCACCCTGGCATCACCATCAAATCATCGTTCTTAATATTTTTAGCAATTTTAAGAAAAGCTGCACACCAGACATCATTTTTACAAATTTATTTTATTATCATAGAAATTCTTTTTCCAATTTTAAGGCAATTTATACGGATGGGTCAAAGAGCCAGGGGCATGTAGGAGCTGCTGCAGTTCATGACGATATCATCATGTCCAGAGAACTGCACCATAGCAGCTCCGTTTTTTCAGCTGAGTCCCTGGCTATTTTATTGGCCTTGCAGTTTATTTTAAAGCAAGGCCATGATCAGTGGATTGTTTACACAGATTCCAAAAGTTGTTTAGACGCACTAAATAATCCACTGAATCAGACCCATCCTTTTATTTTAGAAATTTTAAATATTCACCTCACTCTTTGTGTAAGAAATTTTTAAGTACTTTTTTGTTGGATCCCAGGTCATGTGGGGATCATGGGTAATGAGCGCGCAGATACTAACGCACGATCAGCAAGTGGACCTAGGAGCACTTGGCTCTGCCCTGACGACGCATATAAAGCTTGTGAAACTGCTCTGTCTCTCACTAGGCAGGCCATGTGGGATGCACAGACGGCTAACAAGCTGCGTTCGTTTCAGCCCTTAATATCCGGATTCGCGCCCATCCAGCAATCCCGGAAAAGGGAAGTGCTCCTGACTCGTCTAAGAATAGGCCACACTCGTTTCACCCATGTGCATCTTCTGCTGGCAGAAGGTGCCCCCACATGCAATACCTGTTGAGTTGTATTTTCTGTTCTCCATATTTTAAATGAATGTCCGTGTTTTAATCCTGTTAGACAGCGGCATTTTAAATCTAATCATCCTTCACTATTTAACATTTTAAATTCACCTCCTCATAAAAATCTTTTTAATTTCTTACAAGACATTGGATTTTATCATTTGATTTGAATAGTTATTTTTCTTATTTATTACTTTTTACATAATGATTGAAACCTTTTTATATCCATTTTAAAACTGATTAACGATTGGTTGGCGCAGTATGGCCCTCGTGTTGCCCTTGCGCCGTTAAACTTAAATCAACCAACCAACCAACCAAAGACAAATATGTCATTAGAAAGAAAGAAAGAAAGGGGGGAAAATAAGTTAGTACATTTCGGTAATTTGATCTGTACTTACCTGCCCAAGACCCGAACGCACCTATATTTATTGGGGATCTTTTCAAAAAATATTTACAATTATTTACATTGAAGCGAAGACTTCTGGGGCTAGTCTCCCCAATTACAAAAATGAAGACAAAAGATTGGATAACAGAAGAAGAGAAGCTCTGTGACAAACACGGACGGAATGTGGAGGCATCATTGTTCCAGTGAGAAGATTGATTTCCTTGTGAGAGAATTGTTGTTTACATTGAAGAATGCAAGGAAGGAGTGTTCTGTTGTTGGGTCATCAAAGAACCTTGTGATGGGGAAGCAGCATCTTCTTAGGAAGAGCGCAACTCGGCCGGTTGGTTTTGTTGTCTCGCAGCTGGGAGACGACCTGTGACGTGCTTCATGTAAATGTCGCACGAACCACGGATCGCCTCGCTGACGTAGATTTTCTTCATTCTTGGGGCGAAGTTTTTATTTACGAACTTCTTCACGATTCTGTCATTGGCAGGGTCCCATGCTCCAAGGGACCCTACAATGATGGCTTCGACTTTGATTTCTTCTAGGTTGAGGTGCTCTTTGAGAAATGCAGCTGTTTGTTGGTATTTTTCGCATTTCTCTCGACGCACTCGGGAGAAGTGGTCTTGGCCATTTTCGAATGGTATAGCAATGTCGATGATGAGGCCTTGTCTCCCTGAGATGAGGACCAGGTCTGGACGGAGAAGGGTGTTGTCGACTTGTTGGTTGAGGCCAAGAACTTGCCATCTGCGGTTGACACCAGCACGGATTTTGCTTAGCACGGTGTCGTGTCTTCGAGTGCGGAGATGTGTTGCAGAGTAATAAAGAAATGGTATGCACTGGTTCGAGAAAATAGAAAGTTTATTCATTATGGTTAAATGATTATAGGTAGCATTTATTTAATTAGGTAAACATAAAAGAGGAGATATTGAGACACACTCCTAACAGACTGGCATGTCTTACGCGAATGAGCCTTGACACTTGGATTACATATACATTGTGCAATGCGCAGTACATATGCGCACATCACTTAAAGAGGAATGTACCATTTACTAATATGAGGGGGATCGTAGAAGGGTTAGAAAGATGATATGAAAATGGGCGTTATTATCCTACAATTGCCCCCTATAACGATAATTTTCATTTCAAATAAAATTCAATTAAGAGAACACTAAGTTAACACCTCTACAACTGAGTACATTTCACATAAAATCAATTTAACACATCATAAATTCACAACTTAACAAATTAAACACAATCAAGTCCAATCATATTACGAAGCATGTTATGTTTTGACCATTTAAAGGTTTAGTTAGTAAATCAGCACAGTTGTTATCTGAACTGACATACAAGATTTCAATGTCTTTATGTTCATATAAATCGCGAACAAAGTGATATCTGATATCTATATGCTTTGTTTTATTATGAAATATTGGATTTTTCACAAGTTTGATTGCGGACTGAATATCACACATAATGGTTATAGGCGATTTAATTAAATTAGGATAAAGTTCACCTAGTACATTTCTTTGATGAATACACTCCTTTGCATATTCAGAAAGAGCCATGAATTCGCTTTCGCAGGTAGACAAAGCAACACTGCGCTGTTTCTTTGATTCCCAACTAATTGGTGATCCAGCATGTTGAAAAATAAATCCTGACTGTGATTTGCGATCATCTACACAAGAAGCCCAGTCAGAATCAACATAAGCAATAATTGGCTTTCCTGTACGTTTATAAACAATACCTAAATTACTAGTACCTTTAAGATATCTAAAAATATGTTTAGCTGCTATCCAGTGTGATCTACCAGGAGCACAATTGAACTGGCTTAGGAAATTAACAGCATATGTTATATCAGGACGTGAAGCAACAGATAAAAATAACAAACACCCAATCAATTGACGATAAGGAATATTTTTCATTTCCTCAATTTCATCTTCACTTTGAGGACACATATCCTTACTAAGTTTTAGGTTTGGGTCTAATTGTGATACAACAGATTTACAATTTACCTTATTAAATTTTACAAGTAAATCATGAATATATTTAGTTTGACACATAGAAATAGAATTCTCAGTTTGGGAAAATTGAATACCAAGACAATAAGATAACTTACCTAAATCTTTAAGTTTAAAAGAAGCTGATAATTCAGTAATAACATCATAATAATACTTTGCATCATTAGTTAATATTAACAAATCGTCTACATATAATAGTAAATAAATTTCACAACAATTTGACACAAATCTATCATCATTCATAGCAGTAAAACCCATGCTCTTAAGTTTCTTATCTAAAGTTTGGTACCAAATAAGTCCACTGTCTTCCAAACCGTAAAGACTACGTTTTAACAAACATACTTTATTTGGTTCAAAACGGTCTTCAAAACCTTTTGGGATTTCCATGTATACTTCTTTGTCGAGTTTTCCATTAATGTATGCAAGTGTGAAATCGGCAGAAAATGCCATTAATTTATTTTCAACAGCATAAGATAAAAGGGTTCTTAGAGTACTGAGACGTACCACAGGTGAGTAACTATCAATAAAATCCACCCCGTATTGTTGCATGCTTCCATCAGCTACTAACCTTGCCTTATATTTGCATAATTTACCCGATTCATCAAATTTTTCACGAAATATCCATTTGGAACGTAAAACTTTCTTTGATGTTGGTCGGTCAACGATTATCCACGCATCGTTTTCATTTAGCGATTTTAATTCTTCTTCCATATCAGTAATCCAAAACTGTTTCTTTGGTGAGCTCAACAGTTCATCAATTTCACTTTGAAATGCAGTTTCATGTTGTTGATCATTTAAATAAGTAACTTCAGAAGAATCACACCGTAATAAATCTTCAGATAACTTATAACACACATCAGCTGTTTCACTTTCAAGTGGTATAGCACGATTACGCAAGACCATCGAATGCTTCCTCTCTGGACGAGATGCATCTCTTTCAGTTGAAGTAGGAACTAGGTCGTTTCCTTGGCAACCACCGTTTTCATTTAAGATTTCTTCGTCAATGGTTTCTTGCTTCTGTAATGCGGGGAAGTTAATTTCCAGGCCTTCTATTATATCATCAGACGGACTTGAAAACTCTTCAATGAATTTCGCATTTCTTGAAACACAAATATTTCCCGATTCTGGATCGTAGAAACGATAAGCCTTTGAATGCAAACTATATCCGATAAAAATATGCTCTTTAGATCGAACATCGAATTTTCTTTTGTGAATTTTGTCAAGCACATAAGCTTTCTGTCCGAAAATTTTGAAATATGATACACAAGGTTTATTTCCAAACATGATTTCGTAAGGAGTTTTATCGTCTTCCAAGCTTCTAGATGGAGATCGATTTCGAATATAACAAGCGGCGCTGACTGCTTCACTCCAAAAGGTGACAGGTAATCCGGCTTGAATAAGCATACACCTGGACATTTCAATTAATGTTTTATTCATTCTCTCTGCTACACCATTAGAGGCTGGTGAATGAGGTGCAGATCTCTCTCTCCGTATGCCTTCTTGTGATAAGTACACATCAAAATCAGATCCACAATATTCTAAACCGTTGTCAGTCCGAAGTGTTTTAATTTGATAACCTGTCCTCTTTTCAATAGCTGATTTGTAAGTTAAAAATGCATTTTTCACTTCACCTTTGCTTTTTAAAAAGAAAACTTCGGTATACCTAGATCTGTCATCGATGAAAGTTGCACAGAAACGAGAACCACCAAGCGATGCAGTATCAATTGGACCAAACAAATCAGAATGAATAAGATTTAAAATTTCTTCGCTTCGAAATTTAGATTTCCTAGAAAAACGTGTAGTACATTGCTTACCTTGGATGCAAGTTTTGCAATCTTGAAGTGAGTCAGATTTATTGAAGGATAGTCTTCGCACCATTTCTTTCTCTTGCAGACGCCTAAGATAACTTTCATTCAAGTGTCCATATTTACAATGCCACTTTTCGAGTTGGGTAACCTTAGTGGAAATGTTAGCTGTTTCAGCCTTGGATTCATCCAGTGCGCTCACAATATATAGATCACCGTTTCTTTTGGCCTTCAAAATTATTCCTCGATCTGGGTCAATTATTCTTGCCTCTTCAGTAGTAAAATGTATCTCTCGGTTATTCGCAGCTGCTTTGGAGATTGATATTAAATTAGTTTTCAGCTCTGGAACGAAAAGAACATTTTCTAAACGAATTGTTTGATTTCGATTTCCACCTTCAGAGGGAACCACAATTCTGATGGAGCCACGGCCAAGGGCTTTTGTTGATTCTCCAGTTGCTAATCTAACAGTTGTATTCTCATCTTTATTGAGCTAAAAAAAATAGACTTTCGTCATAAGTCATGTGATTAGAGCTACCACTGTCAAGGACAAAAGTTGTTTTCTTTTGAAGTATTTCACTTACCGCTGCATTTGCGTATCCAGTAGTGCTCATCATGAGTGACTGTTCTTGTTTGGAAGATGAGTTTTCTTGACTTTTAATTCTTTTGAAACATTGACGATAGGAATGGCCCTTGAGATTACAGAAACTACAATTGTAGTTCTTTTGGAAGGATTTTTTATTGTTAGATGCGGCATTCCATTTCGGTTTGTTTTCATTATTCTGTTGACGATTCCTGTTTTTCGAGAAGTATGCCTGCTCCGGAATCATTGGATTATTTTCTTTCGAATTTCTTGCTTCAAATTCCTCAAGAAGTTTGATTTTCAATGCATCAAGGGTTGGAAGATCATCTCTTGTTTCAATGGCAATTCTAAAGTTGTCGTATGTTGCAGGAACACTATATAAGATTAGTATGGTCAGCAAATCATCAGCAATTTTGACTTCGAGCTCGTTCAGTTTATCAACCGTTTCGGAAAAACTATTTAGATGCTCTGCCATGCTTTGATTAGTCATCTTCCGGAAAAGTAATTGTTTCAGTAAAGATGCCTTTTTAGCTGGCCCATTCTATTCATAGATGGATTGCAGCTTTGTCCACACTTCATTTGACGTTCGGCAATGTTTTACGTGGCACAGCTCGCTTGGGCACATCGACAGGATAATGTCAGCTTTCGCTTTAGAATCTGTTTTAATCCATTTGGTTTGTTCAGTTGCAACATCCGGTAATCCAATAGAACCGTTCACATATCCCCAGTGGTCATTTTTTATCAGAACTGCCTCTATTTGGATGCGCCAAGTCGAATAATTTGACTTATTTAGTCGCTCAATAGTATTGTTCAGTTGAGTCATCGTTGCGCTTATTCAGGAGCAGCAGAATGAAAAAGTTTGGTTTTGGTTTTGGTTTGGTTTGGTCTTTTCTAGCGCAAGAGCAACATAAAGGCTATATTGCGCCGAAACCATACAAATATTTAAAAGTATTAAAATATATTTAAAAGTAATTAATTATATGAGATGATAAAAGCCAATTTCCAGTAAAAATTTAAATAAGTTAGGATGAGGTGATAAATCTAAAAGCATGGATAATGGAGGATGACAAGTATTAAAAAGACGTTGCCTTATTGTTTTAAAAGAAGGACATTCTGATAAAATATGAAACACTGAGAAATTAACGTGACATAGGGAACATGTTGGAGCACCTTCCGCCAGCAGAAGGTGAGCATGGGTAAAGCGTGTATGACCGATCCGTAGTCTTGACAAGAGCACTTCTCTCTTCCTATTTGGTTGAGAGAAGGTGAATTTGGGAGGTGAAACTATTGGCTGCAAAGTATATAACTTGTTTGTAGGCTCCGAGTCCCACATGACCTGCCATGTGTTAGATAAAGCCTTTGCATAAAATTTTAAGGCGTCGTTAAGACAGAGCGAATCGTTCACAATCCCGGTTGCAGTCCGAGCAATGATATCGGCACGTTCGTTACCCATGATACCAACATGCCCCGGAATCCAACAAAAGAAAACATGAAAACCATTTTTTAAAAGCTTCGAATGACAAGTTAAAATTTCAATTATAAAAGGGTGAGTTTGTGAAAGCGGATTGCCAAGAGCGTCAAGACAACTCTTGGAATCCGTATAAACAATCCATGATTTATATGGGCTTTTAGAAATGAAATCCAAAGCCAGCAGAATGGCGTGGGATTCAGCTGTGAAAACTGAGCAGCTAGGATGTAGCTCAACCGATAAGGTGACATTGTCGGTGACAGCAGCTGAACCCACATGGCCCTGACCTTTAGACCCATCAGTAAAAATAGCTTTGAAGTGAGAGAAATTAAAACGATGATTATAAAATATACTGGTAAAAACAGTGTCAGGGGTTTCAGATTTTTTTAAATGAGAAAAAGTGTTAAAAACAGTGATTTCATGATGATGCCAAGGTGGAAAAGGGAAAGTCAAAGGAATAACTCTAACGTTATCCACCTGATGGAATGAGAGGATGTTCTGAACTCTTAATGAAAAGGATGGGATACAAGATGGTCGTGCATCAAAAATTCTTTCATATGATGGGTTTAAAATATGATTTAAAAGTGGATGTAAAGGATTTGTCTTTATTTTAAAATACATATTCAAAATAAGCTTATCTCGTCTCAGTCCCAGAGAGGGTTCCAAACACAAAGTGTACAAACTCTTAACCGGTGATGTACGGAATGCTCCCGATGCAATCCTGATACCATGATGGTGAACGGGATCCAGGAGCATCAAAGCCGATTTTCTGGCTGATCCATACACCACCGAGCCGTAGTCAAGCTTAGAGCGAACAAGGCACCTATAGATCTTTAACATGGAGACAGTGTCTGCACCCCAGGAAGTATTTGAGAGAACTTTCAGAAGTTTCAAGGTTTTATTGCACTTTATTTTTAGTTGCTTGATATGTGGAAGAAACGTGAGCTTAGAATCAAAGATAACGCCAAGAAACTTTGTTTCTGGAACAACAGGAATTTGTAGCCCGTTCAAATATATTTCGGGATGAAGATGCAGCTCACGTTTCTTACAAAAGTGCATGGCAACAGTTTTTTCAGCGGAGAAAGTAAATCCGTTGCTGTTTGCCCAGTCAGTAACTCTTCTGATAGCAAGTTGTAATTGTCTCTCAATGAGTGACATGTTTGTTGAGGCGCACATCATCTGAAAGTCGTCGACAAATAAAGTACCAGACACTGCAGGTGGTAGGCAGGTCAGTATGACGTTGACTTTTATGAGGAAAAGGGCGCAGCTCAACACACTACCCTGGGGAACACCTTGTTCTTGAATAAACTCATCAGACAAGGTTGATCCGATTCGTACCTGGAAGGATCTGCGATCAAGAAAGTTCTTAATAAATAACGGCAGATTGCCCCGGAGGCCTAGATTATATAGGTCTCTGAGGATTCCATACCTCCAAGTACGATCGTAAGCTTTCTCCATGTCAAAGAACACAGATACCAAATGGTTCCTCTTGACGAAGGCCTCTCGAATTGATGTTTCGAGGAGAAGGAGATTATCAATGGTACTGCGACCTTTACGAAACCCACTCTGGAAGCGAGAGAGATAATTGTTAGATTCTAAATAAAAGAGAAGCCGAGCATTTACCATTTTTTCCAATACCTTGCAAAAGCAGCTAGTTAAAGCTATTGGACGATAACTAGAGGGATTTTTGGGGTCCTTATTAGGTTTAACTATCTGAATTACAAGAGCGCGTTGCCAAGTAGATGGAAATGTGTCACCTCGCCAGATGCGGTTAAATAATCTCAATATAAGCTTGAGCTGGAGTGGCTGCAGATGTTTAAACATATAGTAGTGCAAGTCATCTGGCCCGACAGCAGAATTGTGGGTGCCAGAAAAAGCTCTTAACAACTCAGCCATGGAAAAATCGAAATTGTAATCTTCCGTAGAAGTGGATGTAAAATTCAATTTCGTTCTCTCAGCTCGAAGCTTATAAGATGCGAACGGCTCTTTGTAATTCGAATTGCTCGATACCTTGGCGAATGAGTCGGCAAGGGTATCGGCAATGTCCTTAGGGTCTGAAACAACGCCTTGATCATTCTCTAAGATGGATATAGAGAGATTAGGGTACCGACCTTTGATCTTATTGATCTTGTTCCAGACCTTTTTTGAGGATGTTGCAGAGGTTATGGTATTAACATAACTCTGCCAAGATTCCCTCTGGCTTCGTCTACGAATGGTACGGGCCTCGGCTCGGGCACGCTTGAAACGTATGAGGTTAAACTGGGTGGGGTACCGTCGAAAAGTACCCCAAGCCCTCCTCTGTTTCTTATGCGCCATTTTGCAGTCGTTGTTCCACCACGGCTTTGGTATTCTCGGTAGATTAGTCGATGTGACGGGGATGGAAAGGCGAGCAGCTTCCAACATAGCCTGTGTAACTGAGTTAATAGCATCATCAATGTCATCTTGGTCCACCATCTCGTGTGTTAATTGAATAACAGATGAATAACGTTCCCAGTCCGCTGCCTCAAAAATAAAACGAGGAGGACGGAAAGGAGGAACACAAGTTATTGAAGACTCAAGGCATATTGGGAAGTGATCACTATGGTAGGGATCACTTCCCACGTGAAAACTAAAATATGAGAAAAGAGATGGTGAACACAAGACGAGATCAATGGCATGAAAAGTCCTCGAAGGGGTGTGGAAGTAGGTAGATTTTCCGTTGTTAAGAAGACAAAGATTTTTGTCATCTTTAAATTTTTCAATTAGCCTACCACGAACATTTAAATCTGGGCTACCCCAAAGAGGACTATGGCCATTAAGATCTCCCATTATAATAAAGGGTGCTGGAAGCTGATCGCATAGCCTGTCTAAGTCTGTTTGTCGGATATTATGATTAGGGGGGAGGTAAATTGAGCAAACTGTTATTAATCGTTTTTCCACGGCGACTCTAACAGCAACAGCTTGTAGGTTGGTTGTGAGCGATAGCGGGGTGGATGGATTACTATTTGATGTAAATATAGCAACACCACCGCTAGCTCTGTCCCCGTTGGCATAGTCCTTGCGAAGAGGACTATACCCCCTTACAAGAGAGCTCTGAAAGGGTTTTAAGAGGGTCTCTTGCAGACAGAAACAGACAGGTTTGTATTCATCGACGAGAAGTTTAATATCTACCGAATTGTGGTGGAAACCTCGACAATTCCAGGAAAGGAGATGGAATTTTAGGATATTATATTGTCAGATCCCCGTTCCTTTGACCTCCTCCTTGGTTGGAGATTAGGAGGGGTCTCGAGCCCTAACTCAACATCCATGTCCCCGGTGTCCGAAAGGCCTGATATGGTCTCTTCATCTGATAAGGATTCAGGTTTATATGAAAACTTTGGCTGCTTGGATGTTAAATAGCTATTAAGGACTGAGTCAGGGTTTAATTTTATTTTAGAGAAGACTTTTTGTTTCAAGGCTTCTCCAGGTTTGGTTATTTTATTTACTTCAGTTTTTTTTGTGGTAGAGTTCTTTAAGATATTCTTTGTTTTATTTTTAATGGCAGTATTTGAAGATTTTGAGGTTGTTGAAGTTGCAGGAATTGGATCGGTTTGACATGGTGATGAGTTAGATTGCATTTGAGGTACAAAGTATTTGAGCAGGTTTTCAGATGTTAACGTTTGATTGGTGGGGATTGATATGTGTGTTTGTGTAGCCGTTTCTGTTTTAAGAGATCCGGTAGCTATTGCATAACTCTTTCCTTTTATTTCTGGAAAGAGTTGATCATACATATTTTTAGCATCTGGATATGAAATTTTATTATTTACTTTGAGTTCTTGAATTTTCTTTTCCTTTTTCCATTTGCTGCATGTTCTAGAATATGCTGGATGGGCTTCTGAACAGTTGACACATACAGGTTCCTTGTGGCAACCTTCGCTAGGGTGTTCAGTGCTGCCACATGTAGCGCAAGCTTCTTCTTTCGCTCTGCAAGTGTTTCTAGAGTGACCAAATTTTTGGCACTTGAAACACCGCAGAGGATTGGGGATAAAGGGTCGAACATTGCAATTAAGGTAACCTGCAGTGATTCTCTTCGGAAGGTTAGGGCTATTAAAAGTTAAGATTATGTGCTTGGTTTTAATGGTATTTCCTTCACGTTTTATGGTTATTCGTTTTGCATCTGTAACTCCCTGGGGTGACAGTTCTTGGATCAGTTCAGAGTCTTCTACGTCGAGTAGGTCTGACTCTGAAATTACCCCTTGTGAGAAGTTCAAGACTTTATGGGGAGTTACAGTCACAGGTATATTAGCTATAGTTGTAGTATTAAGTAGATAGTGAGATTGTTTTGAGTCTATTGTATGTATGAGTAAATCACCAGAGCGAAGTTTTTTAACGTTTTTTGGGTCACTACCACAGATGCCTTTGATTGCTTTCTGTATTAAAAATGGCGATGATTTTGCTAATTGATCCGATTCAGAATGTATTATTAGATAGGAAGGTAAGTTGGGTTGAATTGTAAGCTTATTCGGTAAGGTTGAGTTGTCAGGGGTTTCAATATTGCGTTTGGTTGTCGATGCTTGGGGATTTAGGCCTCCCGTCAGGCTGAAAGAAAGAGGAGATTTAGTTTCCATAGGTTTAGTTGTTTTTCATTCGGGCACTGGAGTCCCACCCACCATGGAGTCCGCGATATCTGGGATAGTGTACACCGGCAAGCAACAAAAATAATAAAATGAAATAAAACAACAACTAAACTGTTGCGCACGGCATAACATTACCGGGTTATCCAGCACCTATACGCGAACGACTCGCCCCTGTAGAAGTCTCCACCCTTAACGAGATTCCCAGCAGACGAGCCGAACGCTTGATCCCTAGCCGCCGACGAAGTCGGACGACCAGCCGATTGATACACACGGGATCAATGTGCACCTCCCGTTTATCTGAAGCAAGGGCCAAAGTAGTGTATTGGGACAGTATGTCGCCCCTCAACTACCAGGATCCCCCTTTCCAGAGACACGGGTCTCCACGCACGGCAAACACGTGGGTGATTTAATTCCCAAGAGAAGCTGATGGCAACAGAGCGGCACAAAGCTTCTCAAGGGAAGCCCTCACCTCTGAAGAGGTAACCACAACGAGGGAAGGAAGAGAAGCCAAACAATAAATACAGAACCCAAAAAAGAAGGTAAAACAGAAGGAGGAATAGATCACTGGGGCGCCCCGGGGTTGTGAAGCCCGTATTTACTTTGAGAAAGTAAACCCCCTGAGGGGGCAGAATGAAAAAGAAATGAAATTTCAGAGGGGAGGAGATAATGGCTACCTATGATTCGCGTATCGGTTATTGCTAATTGGTGTTAAGCCTAACTACGCAACAGATTTTCTCTACAGTGCTACGCTTTGAAGAAGGGAGAAGTGAAAGTTCGGGATCTGGGCCCATAACCATTGTTGCAGAGTATTAAAGAAATGGTATGCACTGGTTCGAGAAAATAGAAAGTTTATTCATTATGGTTAAATGATTATAGGTAGCATTTATTTAATTAGGTAAACATAAAAGAGGAGATATAGAGACACACTCCTAACAGACTGGCATGTCTTACGCGAATGAGTCTTGACACTTGGATTACATATACATTGTGCAATGCGCAGTACATATGCGCACATCACTTAAAGAGGAATGTACCATTTACTAATATGAGGGGGATCGTAGAAGGGTTAGAGAGATGATATGAAAATGGGCGTTATTATCCTACAAGATGCATTGACGGCAGGCAGGAGGAAATGACATGCTGCAGCGTTTCATTATTGTAGTTGCATCTACGGCATGCCCTTCATTCCGTGCCGTCAAAGTTCTTGGCGTTGACAGATAAAAGGCCAAGTCTTGCCTTGGCGTTGACAGATAAAAGGCCAAGTCTTGCCTTATGGACAAAGCGCCAATCGCAGAGTCTGGTATACAGGCCTGTGCGTAGGAAGTGGTTACTTGATTTGTGTAACGCACAGACGGATGTGGCTAGGCCCTGTTGTGGGAGGTCCAGGAGGGATTTGGAATAGTCATCCCTGAGCTTTGCCTTTAGGAATTTGCATACTTTCCGACGGTCCGACTCTGCCAACGTATCCTCGCCAGAGCAGAGCTGGATAGAGCCGTATTCAGTACACCGCCATGCTACCTGCAGACGCCCTGAGGCTGCACGGGCAGCGGTCCAGACAGAGGCATGGCGGTTGTCCCGCCCGAAGGAACCCCATCCCGAAAGGAACTGCTCAATCATTGCTGGTGAGGGTTCGACCTGGAGACGGGCAAATACTTGGTCGTTGAGGTCGTTCCAGGCCAACTCCTGGATAACTGGATCAATTGATGTTAGCAGCTTGAAGGCTGTGTCAATGAGGACCACGTCAGACTCATCGGCTAATGACGGGATTCCGAATTGGCCCTTATTTGATGACCCATAGAGGTATCCAAGAGAGGCCTGTCCTGGCAAGTAGAGGGTCTTCTTTATTAGGGGAAAGAGATATTTATCCACCTCTCGGAATTCCGTCTTGCTGAACTGCTGGGTGCGCATGGAGAAGGAGAGAGACGGGTAGAAAAATGTCTTTAACGCATCTATTCTCTGCCATGGGGCGAGGAATGAGGTAGCGATTTTCCTCCCCATCTCCAGCATGTCAGCAAGGTTGTCAATATTATGTGTGATGTTAAAGCCGAGAGGGGTACCAAGGAAGGTGGATTCCTCGCCGTCCCCCAATGTTTGGATAGGCTCTCCATTGATTAGAAATGTCGTGGGTCTTGTTCCGACAGGAGATGCACCAGAAATGTGAATAGATTTACACTTGTTAGAGTTAACCTGGAGACTGAGTCTGCTCGCCAGTGTGAACAACTTATTCAGTTGGTTTTGTAGATCTTCTGCCGAATCGCTAATCAAGAGAATGTCATCGGCGAATACTAAGACGCGATGTTCCACTGCGTCACCCTGTATGGACCTCAGAACAGGGTCGATGACAAGGTTGAATAAGAGGCCGCTTACAGGGCAGCCCTGGCGAACGCCGGCTCTTTCCGGAATGGGATCGGATATCCCATTCCCACAGCCCCTCATGGGGTTTACTTTCTCAAAATAAATACGGGCTTCACAACCCCGGGGCGCCCCAGTGATCTATCCCTCCTTTTTTGGGTTCTGTATTTATTGTTTGGCTTCTCTTCCTTCCCTCGTTGTGGTTACCTCTTCAGAGGAGAGGGCTTCCCTTGAGAAGCTTTGTGCCGCTCTGTTGCCATCAGCTTCTCTTGGGAATTAAATCACCCACGTGTTTGCCGTGCGTGGAGACCCGTGTCCCTAGAAAGGGGGATCCTGGTAGTTGAGGGGCGACATACTGTCCCAATACACTACTTTGGCCCTTGCTTCAGATAAACGGGAGGTGCACATTGGTTCCGTGTGTATCAATCGGCTGGTCGTCCGACTTCGTCGGCGGCTAGGGATCAAGCGTCCGGCTCGTCTGCTGGGAAACTCGTTAAGGGTGGAGACTTCTACAGGGACGAGTCGTTCGCGTATAGGTGCTGGATAACCCGGTAGTGGCATACCGTGCGCAATAGTTGCGTTCTCGTTTTTCTTTTTTCATTATTTTTGTTGCTTGCTGGTATACACTATCTATCCCCAATATCGTGGACGCGTCAGGGGAAGAGAACACAGCAGCTCCGGTTTGAAGTATCGGGCAAGAATATTCCGGATACAAACCGTTGGCTGCTCTAACCTTCTTCCACAACTGCTTGCTTGATGTTTTGGATGTAATTGAAGATACATAACTTATCCAAGAGTCCTTCTGACTCTTACGTCTAACTCTACGAGCAAATGCCTTAGCCTTTTTAAAGGCGATAAGGTTTCCTGTAGTTGGGTATCTGCGGAAGATACCCCATAGCTTCTTTTGTTTCTTGTATGCAGACTGACAGTCTGCATTCCAGTATGGTTTACAGTGCCGCAGTGTTCTAGGTGATGTCTTAGGAATAGAGGAGTCTGCAGCATTTAAAATTGCTTCAGTGACATTTTGGACAGCAGTATCAACATCCTCACTGTCCACCATTGTTCCTGATATAACAGCCAACTCAGTAAATTTGTCCCAATTCGCCCTGTGGTATTTGTATGTAGGTAGACGGATGTTCACGCTCAACTACCTGTGTGCGAAATGAGAATAGGGAAGTGATCACTGTTATGTAGATCACTCCCAACGGCAAAATTCAAGTATGGCAAAAGTATAGGGGAACAAATGGCTAAGTCAAGTGAATGGAATGTTCTAGTGGGTTCATGAAAATAGGTTTTCTCCTCATTATTCAGGAGGCAGAGACAGTGATCAGGTAACAACTTTTCAATCTGTCTCCCACGAGGGTTCGTATTATCATTACCCCAAATAGTACTGTGTCCATTAAAGTCACCAAGCAATAGAAATGGAGCTGGAAGCTGGTCAATCAAATCATTCAGCTCCTCTTGGCGGATGATAGCATGTGGCGGTAAGTATAGGCAACAGACTGTGAGAAGGGACTGTATATGAAGTCTCGCAGCCACAGCCTGTAGAGATGTGCGCAGTGTGAGTACAGTGCTGAGGTGATTATGAGAAATAAAAAGACATAGTCCTCCAGACACTGTATTACTACGGGTAACATCTTTTCTAAAGCAGCTATACCTACGGATCTCACATATATATGAATCCTTCAAGAAGGTTTCTTGAAGGGCCAAACATGCTGGATGGTAAAGGGAAATAATGTTCTTCACAATATCCTTCCTAGACCTAAAACCGCGACAGTTCCAAGAAACAAAAGAAGCCATTAATTACTTGATGCAATTTTAAAAGGGGGGTCAGGCTCTTCACTAATATCTTCGTCATCAGATGGGTGAAGGTTCACCACATCCGCCTCCCTAAATGAACGAAGGATATTAAAACGGTTAGAGGGCTTCTTTCGAGAAGGTCCTCCTTTAGCTGTTTTAAGTTTGATCGCTTGTAATGCTTTGGACTTAGCTAAGGTTTTCTTCAAAATAAGCGGTTGTTTAATGACCTCCGTAGATGTTCTCTGAGGTAATTTAACTAGACTTGAGGAAGTAGACTCTGTCTGTGTGCTTTTGCTGCTGAAAGTTTTTTTGCAAACATCAGCATAGGCGACACCAACAGAAGGGTTTCTAGCTTCAACAAGTCTTCTAGCATCAAAGTATGACAAATTTTGGTTCACTCGCACGGTCTGAATTGCCTTTTCTTTTACCCACACTGGACATTTCCGATAGTAAGACGGATGTGAGCCTACACACTTTTCAGGTGCCTTGTAATTAGCACTAGCATGTCCAGTACCTGCACAACGTGCGCATGTTTCCGTTTCCCCACGACAAGCTGTTTGTGAGTGACCATATTTCTGGCACTTGAAACAGCGAAGTGGGTTCGGAACATACGGACGAGCAGAGCAATTCAGATAGCCGGCTTTTACGTTCGATGGTTATGTGGGCAAATCGAAAGTGAGAATCAAATGCTTAGTAGGCATGATATTCCCTTCTCGACGTATGGTTATACGGTGGACGGCTGAAACGTGTTGCTCACGTAAGTGGTCAAGAATCTCGTCCTCCGGTGTGTGGTAAAGGTCTGATTCAGACACCACACCGCGAGATTTATTAAGGGAACCATGTACTGTCACATTTACCGGGAGTGTTCCAAAATATTCGATCTTTAGTATATTCTTCGCTTGTTGGACATTGCGAACTTCCACTAAGAGATCTCCAGACTTCAGTTTCTTAACTGAAGCTGTATCGCCAACAAATGATGCTAGAGTTTTTTCTATTAGAAAAGGAGATACCTTTTCGAAAGAGCCCTCCTTACGATGAAGAATATTGCTGCAATGTTATTTGTAGAATTTTGTGAATGTTGCTCCCCACTAGGGGGTGAAGAAGAAGATTTACTTTCCATGAAAGTAGTTTTGATTAATTCGGGCACTAGAGTCCCACCCACCATGGAGTCCTCGATATCGGGGATAGTGCATACCGGCAAGCAATAAAATAAGAAAGGAAAAGAAAACATCAACTGAACTATTGCGCACGGCATAACACTACCGGGTTGTCCAGTACCTATACGCAAACGACTCGTCCCTGTAGAAGTCTCCACCCTTAACGAGATTCCCAGCAGACGAGCCGGACGCTTGATCCCTAGCCGCCGACGAAGTCGGACGACCAGCCGATTGATACACACGGGACCAATGTGCACCTCCCGTTTATCTGAAGCAAGGGCCAAAGTAGTGTATTGGGACAGGATCCCCCTTTCCAGAGACACGGGTCTCCACGCACGGCAAACACGTGGGTGATTAAATGCCCGAGAGAAGCTGATGGCAACAGAGCGGCACAAAGCTTCTCAAGGGGAGCCCTCACCTCTGAAGAGGTAACCACAACGAGGGAAGAAAGAAGTCAAACGATAAATACAAAAACAAAACGAGAAGATAAAACAGAAGGAGGGATAGATCACTGGGGCGCCCCGGGGTTGTGAAGCCCGTATTTACTTATAGAAAGTAAACCCCCTGAGGGGGGCCTAGCAGGGGGGGGGAGCAAGGAGTAGCTCCCACAGCAGCCGGTGACGTCAATGGAGTGCCTCAGGGTCTTCTTACCACGTCAGCAGCAGCAGGCAGTAAGGCAGGGATAGAAGCCAGCGCCCTCCAGTGGGAAATCCTCCTGTGGGGTGACGGCTGGGAACCAGTAAGATCAAATACCAAGCTGATAAGAAAAGATTTTTGTTACCGCATGTTAGGTCAAGAATTAAAGGACAAATGTGTCAAAAGAAACAGTTAAATGTTGAGGGGACAATGGTCCAGAATTTAGAACAAAGATGGGGGGGGGGGGGAGGAGGACACGCGATGCGGTAGGGAAATCTGCCATTACCCGCACAATGTCCGAGTGTTACCCGTTCGGGAACACCGACACCAAACCAATTGTTTATTGAATCCAAAAAAACACAAAATATTTACAACATATGTACACTCAATTTACAAAATTTCTGGCGAGCAAGGGCAAAGACGCCCACTTTAACAAGGCCAGGTGACGAAAGAGTGGACATAAGGGAATATTTACAAAGTGAAAGAAAAAGAGAATGGTGACAAAATATCGATGGGACACCTGTGGTCAGACAATGAATCCAAAATCACGGTCAAACGAAGAGGAGCAGAGTTCAAAAGTTCAAGCCATTTTTTGGGAATGTTGACTTCTTGCACCAACAGCGTGTTCTTCAGGATTTTGGGAGTGGTTGGGAGTAGAATTACCACGGCGCCCGCCTCTCAACGAAGCTTGGGATGATTGCGTGTTGGGCATGCTCGTGGGTTCCTCGTTGGCATCCTGTCGAGCGGCTGGAAGGCGACCCGTGACGTGTTTCATGTAAATGTTACACGACCCACGGATCGCCTCGCTCACACAGATGTTCTGTATTTTTTTTGGTAAATAACTTTAGAACCCTGTCGTTGGCCGGGTCCCATGCTCCTAGTGCCCCGACGAGGATAGCATCAACCTCAACGGATTCCAGATTCATTTGTTGTTTTAGGAAGGCCGCAGTTGCTGCATATTTGGTTCTTTTCTCCTCTCGGACACGTTCAAATTTTGAATAGCCACTTTCGTAAGGGACGGCAACATCTAATATGATTGCGCTCTTACCCGACACAACGACAAGGTCTGGGCGAAGTAGTGAGGCATCGACTGATTGGTTTATTCCGATGACGTTCCACCTTCTGCTGACAGCATTGCAGAGTTTAGAAAGGATTACATCATGTCGCTGCGTGCGAAGATGCATCGAAGGGAGACACGAAGAAAGGACGTGTTGGAGTGTCTCCCTTGGATGAGCGCAGCGTCTGCAAGCAGGCGATTGACCATCATCAAATGCACGAGCGTTGACCGCCAGTAAGCCAACTCTTGCTTTATGTAGAAATCGCCAATCTGCGAATCTTGTGTACATGCCATTCCTCAGCATGTGATTACTGGCAGAATGTAAGGCGCAGACAGATGTGGCGAGGCCTTGTTGAGGAAGACTGTAGAGATTGGCGGATGCAGTGTTCCTCATTTTGGTTCTGAGGAATGAGCAGACTTTCTTTCTATCAGCTTCATTTAGCGCGTCATCGTCGTGGACAAGCTGTATTGCGCCGAACTCCGGGCACCTCCAGCTGGTGTGGAGTCGGCCAGAGGCAGATCTTGCGTGTGTCCAAACGGATGATTGTCGCTGGTTCTGAATTCTCCGTGGTGTCACACGACAGGTACCTTTCGATCTGGCTCGGCGATGGAGTGCTGTTTATCCTTGCAAAGACCTGAGTGTTGAGATCATTCCATGCCAAGTCCTGAAGAAGGGGATCGATGGATGTTAGTAGTTTAAAAGCACTGTCAATGTGCACCACATCAGAATCGTCGGCGAGGGATGGGATGCCGAACTGCCCTTTTTTTGAGGATCCATAGATGTAACCGTTTGAGGCATTTCCCGGTAAGTAGAGAGTTTTCTTAATTATTAAGGGCCTCAAAAATTGGTTCACCTCTGTGTACTGCGACTTGTTAAATTGCCCCGTTCGCATTGAGAAGGCCATCGAGGGGTAGAAAAACGACTTCAATGCATCAATACGTTGCCACGGGGCAAAGTAAGAGGTAGCAATTTTCGTACCAACCTCCAACATGTCAGCAAGCCTATCGATATTGTTGAACAGTTGGAATCCAACAGGAGTTCCAAGGAAGATTGATTCTTCGTGGTCATCGACTGGGTGAATTTGGTCTCCATTCATGGTGAATATCGTTGGTCGCATTCCAACTGGGGTCGAGCCTGACAAGTGGAGGGAGTTGCACTTTCTTGGGTTGACCGATAGACCAAGACGAGCAGTGAGGGAGGCAATTGTGTTTAGGCGTTCTTGTAGTTGTGTGGCCGACTGGGCAAAGACGAGGATATCATCGGCCAAAGCTAAGATTTGATGGTCATCGGCTTCACCTTGAATGTTGCGTAGAACGGGATCCAGAACTATGTTGAAAAGTAGCCCACTTATAGGGCCCCCTCAGGGGGTTTACTTTCTATAAGTAAATACGGGCTTCACAACCCCGGGGCACCCCAGTGATCTATCCCTCCTTCTGTTTTACCTTCTCGTTTTGGTTTTGTATGTATAGTTTTGGCTTCCCTTCCTTCCCTCATTGTGGTTACCTCTTCTGAGGTGAGGGCTCCCCTTGAGAAGCTTTGCGCCGCTCTGTTGCCATCAGCTTCTCTCGGGGATTATATCACCCACGTGTTTGCCGTGCGTGGAGACCCGTGTCCCTGGAAAGGGGGATCCTGGTAGTTGAGGGACGACATACTGTCCCAATACACTACTTTGGCCCTTGCTTCAGATAAACGGGAGGTACACATTGGTCCCGTGTGTATCAATCGGCTGGTCGTCCGACTTCGTCGGCGGCTAGGGATCAAGTGATCAGTCCATTTTCTGGGAATCTCGTAAAGGGTGGAGGCTTCTTCAGGGATGGGCTGTTTGCGTATAGGCACTGGTTAACCCGGTAGGGTCATTCCGTGCGTAACAGTTCTGTTCATATTTTGTTTGCTTTTATGATTTTTGTTGCTTGCCGGGATGCTCTATCCCCGATATCGTGGACTCCATGGAGGGTGGGACACCAGTGCCCGAATTTTATTTCTTTTATTTTATGGCTCATAAAACTTCTTTTTCTTCTCCCCCTCGTGGGGAGCAACAAAGTCTTGATCTGATTGCAAAATATTATATCGTTAAAAGGGAAGAGGGATCATTTGAGAAGGTATCTCCCTTCTTGATTGAAAAGACATTAAAGTCGTTCGTTGGAGATGTTGCCACTGTTAAGAAACTGAGGTCTGGCGACTTATTAGTTGAAGTTCAGAACGCCAACCAAGTCGATAGTATTTTGAAGATGAAAGCTTTTGGGACTTTCCCAGTGACTGTGACTGCACATGCATCACTTAATAAATCTCGTGGGGTAATATCTGAATCTGATCTCTACCATACTACTGAGGAAGAGATTTTGGATCATTTGTGTGACCAGCTAGTTTCAGCTGTTAAACGTATAACAATACGGAAAGATGGGAATATAATTCCAACCAAACATCTTATACTGACTTTTGACAGGCCAACTTTACCAACACACGTGAAAGCCGGGTACCTGAACTGTAAAATTCGACCATACATACCTAACCCACTTCGCTGCTTTAAGTGCCAGAGATATGGACATTCCCAAACGGCTTGCCGCGGGAAAATTGAAATATGTGCACGTTGTGCAGGAACTGGGCATGGTAGTTCTGATTGCACTGCTCTTGAAAAGTGTGTGAATTGTGAAGGCTCACACCCATCTTTCTCCCGCAAATGTCCGCAGTTTGTGATGGAGAAAGAAATCCAGACTATACGTGCCAATCAGAATGTGTCATACTTTGAGGCGAAAAAACAGGTAGAAGCTCGGACTCCACGTGTGGGCGTGGTATATGCTGCTGCTTGCAAAAAGTCAGTATGCAGTCAAAGTACTCAAACTGACATACTTAGCTTGTCACATACCAGATTACCCCCACGTAGCTTGTCACAGTCCAAATTACCATCACGACCATCTTCTTCGGAAAGTTCCAAAAAACCGATTCTTCTTAAAAAATCACTTGCAAAGTCAAAGGCACTTCAGGCAATTAAATTGAAGTCAGCAAAGGTTGGCGTTCCTAGAGGGAAACTTGCCAATCCTTTTAGTATCCTCGATTCACATAATGACTCGGATGAGGTAAGACTTTACCCATCTGATGATGAGGAGTGTTTTGAAGATCCTGACCCCACTTTCAACATATCTGTAAATAGTTAATGGCTTCTTTTGTTTCTTGGAACTGTCGCGGTTTTAGGTCTAGGAAGGATGATGTGAAAAACATAATTTCACTTTATCATCCAGCATGTTTGGCACTTCAAGAAACTTTCTTGAAGGATTCTTGTACATCTAAGATCCGTAGGTATAGTTGTATTAGGAAAGATGTTGCCCGTGGTAATACAGTGTCTGGAGGAGTATGTCTTTTTATTTCTCATGATTACCCCAGCACTGTACTCACACTACGCACATCTCTACAGGCTGTGGCTGCGAGACTTCATATACAGTCCCTTCTCACAGTCTGTTGCCTATACTTACCGCCACATGCTATCATCTGTCAAGAGGAGCTGAATGACTTGATAGACCAGCTTCCAGCTCCATTTCTATTGCTTGGTGACCTAAATGGACACAGTACTATGTGGGGTAATGATAATACGAACCCTCGTGGGAGACAGATTGAAAAGTTGTTATCTGATCACTGTCTCTCTCTCCTGAATAATGAGGAGAAAACCTATTTTCATGAACCCACTAGAACATTCCATTCACTTGACTTAGCCATTTGTTCCCCTATACTTTTGCCATACTTGAATTTTGCTGTTGGAAGTGATCTACATAACAGTGATCACTTCCCTATTCTCATTTCCCATAATGGTAGAAGTAGTGTGAACAGCCGTCTACCTACATATAAATACCATAGGGCGAATTGGGATAAATATACTGAGTTGGCTGTTATAACAGGAACAATGGTGGACAGTCAGGATGTTGATACTGCTGTCCAAAATGTCACTGAAGCAATTTTAAATGCTGCTGACTCCTCGATTCCTAAGACATCACCTAGAACACTGCGGCACTGTAAATCATACTGGAATGCAGACTGTCAGTCTGCATACAAGAAACAAAAGAAGCTATGGGGTATCTTCCGCAGATACCCAACTACAGGAAACCTTATCGCCTTTAAAAAGGCTAAGGCATTTGCTCGTAGAGTTAGACGTCAGAGTCAAAAGGATTCTTGGATAAGTTATGTCTCTTCAATTACATCTAAAACATCAAGCAAGCAGTTGTGGAAGAAGGTTAGAGCAGCCAACGGTTTGTATCCGGAATATTCTTGCCCGATACTTCAAACCGGAGCTGCTGTGTTCTCATCCCCTGAGGATATTGCTAACATTATCGGTGAAACTTTTGAAAGTGTATCCAGTTCCGATTCTTATAGTCCTGCTTTTCTTGTGACTAATAATCGTGCTGAACGGACTGGAATTAATTTCAAAAGCAATATTGAATATTCCTACAACTGTGACCTTAAGATGTACGAATTGAAGAGTGCTTTATCTAAAGCACATGACACCAGTCCAGGTCCAGATGGGATCAGTTACCAAATGCTTCGCCATTTAAGTCCAGATTCTCTTTTTAACATCCTTTTTCTCTTTAATAGAATCTGGAAGGAGAACATCTTTCCTACCTTGTGGCGGGAAGCTACTGTAATCCCCATTCTGAAACCTGGAAAGGATTCTAAGGATCCTCTAAACTATCGACCGATAGCCTTAACGAGCTGCCTTTGTAAGACCTTTGAACGTATTGTAAATGCCCGACTCTCTTACATGTTAGAAAAAGATAAATGCATTTCACCTTTCCAGAGTGGGTTCCGACGAGGACGGTCCACTCTTGATAACATCGTGAAACTAGAAACAGATGTCCGCAATGCCTTTGTGCAAAGGAATCATCTAGTTTCAATCTTTTTCGACATTGAGAAGGCGTATGATCATACGTGGCGATATGGTATCCTGCAAACTCTATTTAATTTTGGTTTTAGGGGTAATCTGCCCCTTTTTATTCAAAATTTTTTATCATCTCGTGTTTTTAGAGTTCGCATTGGAGCTTCATTTTCTAATTATTTTAACCAATCTGAGGGAGTTCCTCAAGGTTGTGTTTTAAGTGTCACCCTTTTTAATCTTCATATCAGTAACATACTTCATGTCCTTCCACCCTTTGTTCATGGAACTTTGTATGTTGATGATTTGCAAATCTCATGCCAAGGATCAAACATGCGCTTAATTGAACGTCAATTACAAACTGCTGTTAACAGACTTATAGAATGGTGTGAACAAAACGGCCATAAACTATCACCATCTAAAAGCAGTTGTGTCCATTTCTGTAGGAGGAGGGGTCTTCACCCTGACCCTGAAATCCATATACGCAACACGCCCATCCCTGTTGTCAACCAGATAAGGTATCTGGGAGTCATTTTCGACAACAAGATGAATTTTCTCCCACATATTTTATACTTGCGCAAGAAGTGCGAGAAATCGCTTAATATCCTCAAGGTACTCTCAAATACATCTTGGGGTGCTGATCGCACTTCTTTGCTGCGTATTTACAATTCAGTTATCTTATCTCGCATCGACTACGGATGCGTTGCGTATGGTTCTGCAGGAGCATCTCTTCTGCGCAGATTGGATACCGTCCACCATACTGCTGCCCGTATTTGTTTAGGTGCATTTCGCACCTCACCCATTGATAGTCTGTTAACAGAGTGTTGTCAACTCCCACTTGACCTTAGACGTAAAAAGTTAAGCGCTAACTACTACTGTAGAATAAAATCTGATCCTTGTCATCCTTTACGGAATTTGAGTCTTGACGCATATCTTGGTAGGCTATATAATGCACGTCCATCTAGCATTCGCCCATTTTCTGAAAGAGCTCAATCTGTTCTGTCGGATGCAGCTCTAAGTGACCTAGATATCCAGCTGGCTAATTCTCAGATCTTTCCTCCATGGGATATTCCATCATTTCAGTTTTTAAATCCATTTGCGATGCATTACAAAGCAGACACTGCCCCAGAAATTTTACAGAAGATCTTTTGTTTACACCGATCTCAGTATAGTGAATATCATGCAGTCTATACTGATGGATCTAAAGCAGGTGAACGTGTTGGCTGTGGTGTTGTGTCTGACACATCCACAGTCAGTTTCACGCTTCATAAATCCTGCTCGGTTTTTACTTCTGAGATGGTTGCAATTTTTTGTGCTCTGCTGCACATTTCTTTGTGCTCCCATCGCAAATTTTGTGTATACAGCGACAGTTTATGTGCCTTAACAAGCCTGGAGCACTTTAACAACATATGTCATCCAATAGCTCCTGACATATTATCTCTGTTACACAAACTTGAGAGGAAAGGTTTTGTTATTTTGTTTTGCTGGGTACCTAGTCATGTGGGGATTTCAGGAAATGAATTAGCGGACTCTGCTGCTAAAGCGGCGTCAATCCCGTTTCAGCAGCCAGTCCCCTACCAAGACATAAAATCACATATTCATAAGTTTATTTTTTCTTTGCGTCAAGAAGCATGGGATTTGCAAACTAGCAACAAACTTCATACCATTAAAAACCATCTTCATATGTGGCCAGTAAATCCAATGCGTCGGACAGATGTCAAACTGACTCGTCTGCGCATTGGTCACACCCGATTCACGCATCGACATCTGTTACTGGGAGAAGATCCGCCCATTTGTGATGTTTGTCGTTGCGATATTACTGTGCACCATATTTTAATTTCATGTCCAAAATTTTATTCTCATCGTCTTCAATTTTTTAAAAGCACAGTTTTAAACCTACAGGATTTGGTTGGGGAAAACCCCCATCCAAATCTTTTTGCATTTCTTAGAGTAATCGGGTTTTTAAATCATATCTAATGTTTATAATCATATCTATTTTTTAAACTTTGATAAACTTTTTCATAATTTTTAAAATGAGCTTTTAATGTATTTTAATTCTTTTATATCGCATCTCACCCTTTTCATATATTTATAATTCATCCTCCATCATTGTCTCTTTTATCGTTTGTTTGGCGCAGCATGGCCCTAGTGCTGCCTTTGCGCCATAAAACCACAAACAAACAAACAACCCACTTATAGGGCAACCTTGGCGCACGCCTGCATTGATGGGAATTGGAGAGGTGAGGCCATCCCCACAGATAAATTCTGTGGATGTGTTGTCGTAAAGGGAGGCCACAATCTCTATGAAATCTTCGCCTGCACCAGCTGCACGCAAGGCCTCCAAAATTGCCAGATGTGGGACGGAACCAAACGCATTGGTCAAATCGATTTGGGCGATAAAGACGTCTGTGTGGTTTCGTTTGGCCTCAAGGATTTTCTGTTCAACAATGTACCGGTGTTCGAAAACCCCGTCATAGGGGAGGAACCCCTTTTGTGTGTGAGACAGGGTATTATTGAACGCGATCCAGGTCGAAATTCTTGATGTTAAGAGGCCCGTAAACAGTTTGTACATGGTACAACATAGTGAGATTGGTCTCCAATTTTGAATGTCATTTCGGTTTCCTTTTTTATGGATTAAAATTGATCGAGATGTTTTCCATGACGAAGGAATTTTCTTTGCAGAGAGACACATGTTTAAAAGCAGAGTAAGAGTGGCACAACTCGGGTCAACCGATTTCAGGTGCTGATAAGTCAGTCTGTCCGGACCCGGGGCAGAGTTCTCAAATTTGTTGAGGCGGGCCTTGACCTCAACTGGGGAGAAGGGGCTGAGATCCACCTGGGCAGGGTTGTTGGGGTTGTGTGTGAAGATGGACGAGTCAAACCTCCTTTTCGAGAAGATGTTGTTGAAATGGGGCTCCACCACGTCAGCTGGGCTTTTTTTCAGTGGCAATTTTGGTTTTCCCCATGTACGACATGTAACACGTCATGTACGCCCACACGACATGTAAACATTGTATAATATAAGTAATATACACTATATACATATATAAGATTCCACTGTGAGAGAGAAAATTAAATCAAAGACTCACCATAACGTGACAACGCCGGGACCTCACCTCGAATTATATTAGCCTAACATGGAAAAACACACACGAAAAAATAACTGGTGGTTAGGCAACGCTGGAACACACACAACACAGAGGAAGACACAGGCACTAGCACAACACTTCACTACACAACACTGATGATGGGAGCCTTGGATGAGTGAAGAAGGCACACTGCTGACGTAGGGCTGCTCAGTGACGTCACAGTGGACCAAGCCTGGTCAAGGGGAAGACCAGGCCTGGCCTAGCATGGGTGGGGGCAAGGAATAGCCCCCTCAGCAACCGGTGACGTCACTGGAATACCTCCTGGTCGTCTTCTGTCGTCAGCAGGCAGCAAGTGAAGAAAGCAGGCAGCAAGTGAAGAAAGCAGAAGGAACCTTTGGAAGAATCCTCTATGGGTGGTAGGTTCCAAACCAGTAAGCTCCAGATCAAAATGTAGTCGTCAGCTTCGCGCGTAATTCTGCAATTAAAAAATAATTAATCAAGCTGATAAGAACAGATTTTTTATTACCGAATGTTTAGGTCAAGGGTTTAGAGAATTGACAAAAATGTCCAAAATTAAACCATTAAGAAGAGCAATTAAGGGAAAGAGATTAGAGAAAGATGCTAGTTGGGAGGGAGAGTAATTAATACCATACGGTAATTAAAATTTGCACTTACCAGCTCAGCGTCCGACAGCCACCTACATTTATTAGATTCCAAGAAAAAGTTTTTTACAGACGTTGTACATGGGCGCGGCGCTAATACATGGGGGCCAGTCTCCCCCATTTACATAAACTATGATGAAAAACTTAGATTTTTTACGATGATTAACATATAGATTGCCGAGCTTGGGACAATTCCCCACTCTGACAGGCTATTTGATCTTGATGTTTGCGTACTTAGAGTGTGTTCTGGTTTCGTGTAAGATCACGGTGATGTCTTGGTCTGATATTGGAATGTTCATGATTGTCCAGGTGTTGCCGGTTTCAGGTGTTGTCCTGGGTGTTCTGGGAAGAGTGTTGTTGAGATCCTTGAGAGCCTTGGGAGTAGTCCTGCGGGTTGAGAGCTTGAGACGCGGAGGGTTCCCCGGCAGTACGCACAGCTGGGAGGCGACCGGTTACATGCTTCATATAAATCGCATGATCCCCGAATCGCCTCGCTAACGCAGATCTTCCTCAATTTTTTGGCGAAATTCTTGTTGAGGAACCTTTTGATGAGGCGGTCATTGGAAGGGTCCCAGGCGCCGAGTGAACCAACGATGATTGCGTCTACTTCCACTGAGTCCAAGTTGAGGCTATGGAGAATGAACTCAGCAGTTGCAGCATACTTATTTCGCTTTTCCTCTCGGACGCGGGCAAACTGTGCTGGACCGTTTTCGAACGGCACAGCGACGTCCAGAATCATGGCCTGTTTGCCGGAGACGATCACAAGGTCCGGTCTGAGAAGGGTTCCGTCGACGCTCTGGTTCACTTCTCTGTTTCAAGTGCCAGAAATTTGGCCACTCTCAAACAGCGTGTCGTGGGGAAACGGAAACATGCGCGCGTTGTGCAGGTACTGGACATGATAGTGCTAATTGCAAAGCACCTGAGAAGTGTGTCAATTGTAATGGCACACATCCGTCATACTCTCGATCATGTCCACAGTGGGTAAAAGAAAAAGAAATCCAGACCGTGCGAGTGGGCCAAAATTTATCCTACTTTGATGCTAGGAGACTAGTTGATGCTAGGACTCCTAAAACTGGTGTTGCTTACGCTGATGTTTGTAAAAAAACTTTCAGCAGTAAAAGCACCCAAACCGAAATCCCTGTATCACCTCTTGTTAAGTTGCCTCAAAAGTCATCTGTAGAGGTAACAAAACGACCAACGATTGTTAAAAAATCTCTGGCTAAATCAAAAGCTTTGCAAACAATCAAATTAAAATCTGCCAAAGTAGGACTTTACCGAGAGAAGCCCTCTAACCCTTTTAATATCCTTCGTTCATTTAGAGATGCGGATGTGGTGAATCTTCACCCATCTGATGATGACGAAGATATCGCACCCTTGCTACAAAAGTGCCACAACTAAAAAAACTACGTTTTCCAGGAATTGCAAAAAACTGTTCCCGGGCTGACTAGGCACATTTTAGTATTTTTGAATTTGTCAATATGAAGACCGATACCTCTCAAACTATGATCGTTAGTCATTGTTCTAGTTTTCCCAACTTCCGACTCAAAATTCAAATTTTTCAAGTTACGACTGTTTTGATTTCTCACGTACAAAAGAATGGAGTAAATTATTTTGAGTTGGGGCACTTTTGAAGATTGTTTTCTGGACATTAGGACACTCTTGATGGCTTAAAATGAAAATAGCTTTTTAGTTACGACGTTTTGTTACTGCACCATCATGGATTTATTTTACGTTTTTAAATGATCTAATAGAGATCAACTAGGTAGGTACAATACAATGGGTAATGTGTGAATAAAAAAAGTTGCCCAAATTAATGAAAAAGTAATAATACTTTTATTTTTCTCAAACAAAACTCTTTGACGAATAATAAACTGTGAAAAAGTTCAAAACAACAAGAACGATAAAAATAATTAAATAGTAATGCTAATGACTACAGTTTCAGTACTCATATTGAGGATTATATTATATTATCATATTGCTGCTTTCACTAGATTCCACACGAGATCTGATCATTTTGTGTCTACAAAATTATTATAATAATATAACAAGAAAAACGTTAATCAAAAGAACTGGTTACATAAAATAATAAAACCTGGTAGGTAGGTACCACTTAATTCAACAAATTAAAATATTTGAAATTAATGTTCTTCTATCAGGCTCTCAACTGGTAACACGTGGTTACATTTTGCAAACTTATTCAAGAATAGTTTTAATGAAAGAGTTGTAATAAAACTTTGGGACTATGTTTTTATCAACAAGATCTTGGATATCTCGTTTTTTATTGTCAGGCAACGGAATCTTAGCTGAATAAGCCTGAACCAACTGGATGGTATTCAAATCTTCTTTAGATCGAGTTTTCTTCTTGTTGCACATGTCTACCTTCTTGAAAGTTTCGTCACTGTAGGATGTTTTATAGAAGAATGAACGAGGTTGATCTTGTTCGACACGAAGTATCTTGATGTCTTGCCACTTTATTTTGTTCTTCTCAGTGTCCATATTAAAGTTTTTACCCCATTGCTCTTGCAGCAGTTTTAAGTCATAAAAATCTTCGAATGTGAGCTCATGAACGCGATAAGGGGGACCCTGTTTTTTCGCTGTCTGAATCAGAGTCACGTACTGTGCAGGTACGTAAATCGGTGAGGATTTTAGATGTCTCGAAATTTGTTTTTCGATGAGGCTGTGAACATTGTCACCTTCGTTTTATGAATGTCCACGGATTAGAAATTTGTGCGAAATACTTCTGATTTTGAAAGCTTGTGTGGCATATGCATAGGAAGCAAGTAAATACTTGTTTTTCTGTTGGCCACAACAGTTGTCTGAATAAAAGATCACATCAATCTCGCTGCTGTTGGCCTTTTCCACTAATGACTTAAGGTATCGAAGAACACAACTCCCCACCTCCGTAGCTCCACGCCTACCCTCAGTTTCATTCCAAAAGTAACAATCCACATTCTTAGCGCTCAAATCACTTATAGTAAAATTGTAACAGTTCATTTTACTTTTGTAGTAAAATGATGAAATTAAACCTCTTGGTGCTGGCATTACTGCTTGCATGTCGTAAACAGCAACGTACACACCATTTGTGTTATTTTGTCAGTGTCCTTTTCTCTGCGAGTTAGTTCTTTTTCTCTTTGGTGAGTGTTGAAGCGTTCCATCAGCTGTTGCTTTTCTTCATCATTTGCGTTTTTGTATGATTCACAAAGATCACAGAGATCTTTTTTAGGCACGAAAAACGATATGTTAAATTCTCCATTGAATATACGATTAAACATATCGGGATGCGCAAACGGTAGATGCTGTCTCTCACGGTCATCTTTGTAGTCACGGTACAGATCAGCTAAACTTTTGTTGCCCTCAATATACTCTCGACTGGTTTGAGCTCTTAAATAATGTGACTCGACTCTGGGTATGGCATTTATGAATTTTCAGGGGTGGGAAGAGTTAGAGCCCAGTTTGGAGCAATTTTGGAGCAGCAAAATTTAACATTTGGAGCAGATTCGTAAAAAATTGGAGCAGCAAAATTTAACTTTTGGAGCAGATTCGCAAAAAATTGGAGCAGCAAAATTTAACTTTTGGAACAGAATAAGAGAAAATGTAGCAGCAAAATTTGAAGATTAATAGCAGAAATATAAAAATTGTAGCTGATTTAACAACAATTACCATAATTAAAATTTGAACTTGTATAATTTTATTTTTATACATAAAACACATATTAAAATACAAAATTATAAGATATACATAAAATTGCAACATAAAATATAATTTGTAAATTCAAAATATATAATTTGTGAATAAGAAAACATTTATACTTATTAGCTTTTGACACTTCGCGAACGGGTTTGCTATGCAAAACCAAGCTCTCTTTGCTCGCTAAAAGTTTCATTGTAACACAAACACAGCTCGCTTAACTCCCTGAAAAGTTTAATTGCTACACAAGTAAAGCTCGCGGAAAATGTATTGCTATGCAAGGACAGGCTCGATTCACTCTCTAGAAGGTTCATTGCAGTGCAAATTCAAGTTCGCTTGACTCGTTAAAAATTAATTGCAACGTAAACCCTTAATACTAGAACCCCCTCCCTATCGAGAACCAAAAAATGTTCCCTTTAATACAATAACACAACCCTCCTCACCCCTCTGAATTATTTTAACATGTGTTTATGAAAAGCAAAATTAGAAGGCAAAAACTACTTATGTTGAAAATTTCAGAACTCTAGATCTATTAGAAGTCGCTTTGTAAAAATATTAATTAAAAAACAAATTAAAATTTTAAAATTCTGTGTTTCAGAGATGTAGCCTTATTAGAAATCGTTTTGTATTTTTTTTCTTTAATTAAAAAAATTAGTTAAAAAAAATTAATTAAAATGTAACATTCTGTCTTTAAAAAGTCTAATAAAAAAAAAAAAAAGGCCAAAACCACTTATGCTGAAAATTTCAAAGCTATACTTCTCTTTAAAGTCGGTTTGTAAAAAAAAAAAAAAAAAAAAAAAAGTAATTTAAATTCTAACATTCCGTTTGTCAAAGGTACAATCAGGAGGCCAAACTACTTATATAAAAAATTGTATATAAGGTTCTACACCTTTCTTATAGCAAAAATAGCAATGCAGTAAAATTAAAATAAGAATGTTTCTAAATTTTTGTGAATGTTCTAAAATATTGTGAATTTTTTATTTTTATTTTCCAAATCGGGTCGAATTCTGCGTCAAAACGGCGTTTTTACCCTACTTGCCGTTCTATAAACTTATAAAAAAGTATTACTTTTATTCTTTTAAATCGGAAACATTCCGGGATTTTGATTACATTTCTGTGATACTTATTTTCAAATGTAAAACGGATGTTTAAAAGTTATTTACCAACAGCCAACAAGTAAATTACAAACCCTTAATTTAATAGAAGGCATCGTCATTACGCGTGTCCGAGCCGAAATATTCTTTTTGAACTCTTAGTAAAAACATTTGATGGTTATAATCCTTTAACTTTTTACCAATTCCTTTCTTCTTTATTTAGAACAAGAGGGCGTGGTAAAAATCCGACGAAACACACTAAATCAAGGTACGTACGTACGAAATGGCCATCCGTGCTTACTAGAAATCAGAAATTTTGAGGCTGCCCCTTAAATTCTATCTAGCAATGACACACGTGATATCAGTTATCAGCACTCGGCGATTTGAATTTGTCCCGGTGCAAGGCGCGTTTGAACATGAATGCGCATGCGTGAATGTCGATTTCAAAGGGATAATCCACACATTGCATTCTGTTGGGGGGAAAATCGAATGCTTTGCAAATCGTGCGAAAACGGCGCTCGAGGTTGCCATAATTTCGTCTTCACATAGATTTGGCGTGCGCGAGCTGGTTTGGCGCTTTAGCGTGCGCGTTTAAAAGATTTAAAACAAAATTGGCGCAGAATTGTACTTAAATGTGGTTTTGTAGCAAGGTGGCGCAGGATACCGCTTTTGGCGCGCGCTGGCGCAATTGGCGCAGAATTCCCACCCCTGAATTTTCTAACACTTTCTTTTATTTCAGGATCAACCACTGGCTGCTTTCCGTGCTTACCTCTCTTGTCAGAATCAACAAATCCGGATTCCGTCTTCTTTGCTAAAGCTGTGCGGATAGGTCTATCATTAAGATCAAGCGTAGACATAAAGAACGTTTTACACACTCTGATACGTTGATTATTTAAATCAAAGTAATACGCCATTTTCAAGCCTCTTAGGTTTTGTGTACTAGAATATCTGTATTTGGGTTTGATTGGATCTGCATGATTGACAATAAATTCTCTTTGCCTTTGTAAACAACCGAGATTCCAGTAGGCAGAAAAAATCTCGACCCGAGCTGTGTCATCAATTTTGGTACTACAGCGTAGTCGGCATTTTTCTCCACAAGGTGGCCCTATTTTTCTTGAGCCAAACTGCTTTTTTGTTTTTGACGCAGAAACGTACGGTTTCCCTGAATTCCTATTTAATTTCGCTTTCTTACTACACCATTTTTCAGGATTTCGTACTCTTCTCTTTCCTTTCTTCCCTGCTTCATCACCTACTTTTTCAGGTCTTTCGTCTTCTGAGCTGCTACTACTTTCACTCTCATACATCAAATCATCACTGAAATTAGGGTCAGCATCTGTGTTATCTTCGTCACTTCCTTCACTGGAAATAACAGGCTGTTCATTTGTCACTTTGGTCACTCGCAAAACAGTAGGAGTGCTGGCATCATACAAGGCAGCATAAGAAACACTACTTTCTTTTGGTCTAGAAGTACCTGGAAAACCAGAAGCGTGGTGAGTGGAAAAATGTGAATTAGATTCATCATTAGAGCTGACTTCACAGTTACCAACCGAAACACTGGATGATTGTTCCTCCCGTCTAAGTTTTTCCATAGCAAGTTTGACCAAAACGGCACCCCGACCTGTAGCCTCCATTGTCGTTTTCCCTCCTTATAACATCAAAAGTGACACATTTTGAGTTCAAACCAGCAAATGTTTTTCACTCATTCATCAAAAATGACATAATTCAAAATATGAAACAATCCTATTCCACAAATGAATCATCTAAAATGCCGCAATTCAAAATTACTCAACTGATCACTACCAATTGAAACAACAAAAACGCCACAACTCGAAATATAACAGTTTAGAAGATAAACGATACGCACGTTACTCTACGACGGCTGGACGACAACTCAAGATGTGGCATTTCAGTGAAAGAGGTCCTATGCATCTTGATAACAACAAAACGCCATAACTGCCCTCTGGCGGCTGATTTTTCAATACAACTTCTGGCTCTTTTGAAGATTGGTAGAGACGTGTAAACTACGTCTAACAATCAAATTAAAATCTGCCAAAGGAGGACTTTACCGAGAGAAGCCCTCTAACCCTTTTAATATCCTTCGTTCATTTAGAGATGCGGATGTGGTGAATCTTCACCCATCTGATGATGACGAAGACATCACTGAAGAATCCGACACTCCTTTAAAATTTTCTCTTAATAGTTAATGGCTTCTTTTGTTTCTTGGAATTGTGGCGGTTTTAGGTCTAGGAAGGATGATGTGAAAAACATAATTTCACTTTATCATCCAGCATGTTTGGCACTTCAAGAAACTTTCTTGAAGGATTCTTGTACATCTAAGATCCGTAGGTATAGTTGCATTAGGAAAGATGTTGCCCGTGGTAATGCAGTGTCTGGAGGAGTATGTCTCTTTATTTCTCATGATTACCCCAGCACTGTACTCACACTACGCACATCTCTACAGGCTGTGGCTGCGAGACTTCATATACAGTCCCTTCTCACAGTCTGTTGCCTATACTTACCGCCACATGCTATCATCCGTCAAGAGGAGCTGAATGATTTGATAGACTAGCTTCCAGCACCATTTTTATTGCACGGTGACTTTAATGGTCACAGTACTCTGTGGGGCAATGATAATACGAATCCTCGTGGGAGACAGATCGAAAAGTTGTTATCAGATCACTATCTCTGTCTCCTGAATAACGAGGAGAAAACTTATTTCCATGAACCCACAAGAACATTCCACTCACTTGATTTAGCCATTTGTTCCCCTGTGCTTCTGCCATACTTGAATTTTGCTGTTGGGAGTGATCTACATAACAGTGATCACTTCCCTATTCTCATTTTCCATACTGGTAATGGTAGCGTGACCAACCGCCTACATACATATAAATACCTCAGGGCAAATTGGGAAAAATTTTCTGAGTTGGCTATTATAACAGAAACAATGGTGAATAGTGAGGATGTTGATACTGCTGTCCAAAATGTCACTGAAGCAATTTTAAATGCTGCTGACTCCTCTATTCCCAAGACTTCACCTAAAATACTGCGACACTGTAAACCATGGTGGAATGCAGATTGTCAATCTGCATACAAGAAACAAAAGAAGCTATGGGGTATCTTCCGCAGATACCCAACTACAGGAAACCTTATCGCCTTTAAAAAGGCTAAGGCAGTTTCTCGTAGGGTTAGACGTCAAAGTCAGAAAGATTCTTGGATAAGTTATGTATCTTCGATTACATCTAAAACATCAAGTAAACAGTTGTGGAAGAAGGTTAGAGCAGCCAACGGTTTGTATCCGGAATATTCTTGCCCGATACTTCAAACCGGAGCTGCTGTGTTCTCTTCCCCTGAAGATATTGCTAACCTTATCGGTGAAACTTTTGAAAGAGTGTCCAGTCCCGATTCTTATAGTTCTACTTTTCTAGTGACTAAGAATCGTGCTGAACGGACTGGAATTAACTTGAAAAGCAATATTGAATACTCCTACAACTGTGACCTTAAGATGTACGAATTGAAGAGTGCTTTATCTAAAGCACATAACACCAGTCCAGGTCCAGATGGCCCCTCAGGGGGTTTACTTTCTCAAAGTAAATACGGGCCTTTCTCAAAGTAAATTACGTAATTCCGGGGCGCCCCAGTGATCTATCCCTCCTTCTGTTTTACCTTCTTTTTTGGGTTCTGTATTTATTGTTTGGCTTCTCTTCCTTCCCTCGTTGTGGTTACCTCATCTGAGGTGAGGGCTCTCCTTGAGAAGCTTTGCGCCGCTCTATTGCTATCAGCTTCTCTTGGGGATTATATCACCCACGTGTTTGCCGTGCGTGGAGACCCGTGTCCCTGAAAGGGGGATCCTGGTAGTTGAGGGACGACATACTGTCCCAATACACTACTTTGGCCCTTGCTTCAAATAAACGGGAGGTGTACATTGGTCCCATGTGCATCAATCGGCTGGTCGTCCGACTTCGTCGGCGGCTTGGGATCAAGCGACCGGCTCGTCTACTGGGAATCTCGTTAAGGGTGGAGACATCTACAGGGACGAGCCGGTCGCGTATAGACACTAGATAACCTGATAGTGTTATGCCGTGCGTGACAGTTCAGTTTTTTTTTTTTTTCCCTTGGTTTTTGTTGCTTGCCGGTGTGCACTATCCCTGATATCGAGGACTCCATGGTGGGTGGGATTCTAGTGTCCGAATTTCTGTTTCTTTATTTTAATGGCGTCTATTCTTCCTTTGTGCCCCACGGGAGGCCAAATTCCCCAACCAAGTCAATCATCTTCTGTTAAAAGAGCAATCGAATCCATTGAAAACTCGAATACTAAGAAACAACATCCAATCTATAATGAACCTGCATTCTTAATAATTTCAATCTGTCTCTGGTGAACTTTCTAAAATGTCTCCTTTCTTCATACAAAAAGGGATAAAGGGAATCTTCGGCGGGGAGCCCAAAACAATAAAAAAACTACGATCAGGAGACTTCCTGATCGAAACAAGAAATGCTCAACAGTCTCGCACTTTACTTTCAGCCAAAACAATAGGTACCATTGCTATAACTGCCACACCACATAAAGGTCTTAATTCATCGCAAGGCGTTATATCAGAACCAGATCTCCTACAAATTGAAAAAGAAGAACTAATTGAAGAACTATCATCTCAAGGTGTCATTGACGCCAGGAGAATAACTATAAATCGAGACAATACAATAATTCAAACAAAACATATAATACTTATATTTAACTCCCCTAAACTACCTGACAGAATAATAGCCGGTTACTTACATTGCCCCGTTCGCCCCTTTATCCCAAATCCTCTACGATGTTTCAAATGTCAGAAATTTGGGCACTCGAAGAACACTTGTAGAAGCAAGGTGGACATTTGCGCAGTTTGTGGAAGCTCTGAACATCCCAGTGATGATTGCCGAGCTGAACCCGACTGTGTCAATTGTCCTGGAAAACATCCATCGTTTTCCAGAGAGTGTCCCAAATGGGTAGAGGAAAAAGCCATACAAGAAATAAAAGTAAAAAATAATATAGCTTACCCTGAAGCCCGAAAAATCCACGAAAGCTCTAAACCACCCACCACCAGTTATTCTGAAGCTATAAATAAAAGTCAACCTAAATCTGTAACTACCCAAACTTACATTTCTCTTCCTCCTGGCATTCTCTCATCTGAAGAATTCAATAAATATATTACATCCTCTAGCCCAAATACCAGCAGTGCTCCCCCTCAGGGGGTTTACTTTCTCAAAGTAAACACGGGCTTCACAACCCCGGGGCACCCCAGTGATCTATCCCTCCTTCTGTTTTACCTTCTCGTTTTGTTTTTGTATGTATCGTTTGGCTTCCCTTCCTTCCCTCATTGTGGTTACCTCTTCTGAGGTGAGGGCTCCCCTTGAGAAGCTTTGTGCCGCTCTGTTGCAATCAGCTTCTCTCGGGCATTTAATCACCCACGCGTTTGCCGTGCGTGGAGACCCGTGTCCCTGGAAAGGGGGATCCTGGTAGTTGAGGGACGACATACTGTCCCAATACACTACTTTGGCCCTTGCTTCAGATAAACGGGAGGTGCCAATTGGTCCCGTGTGCATTAATCGGCTGGTCGTCCGACTTCGTCGGCGGCTAGGGATCAAGCGTTCGGCTCGTCTGCTGGGAATCTCGTTAAGGGTGGAGACTTCTACAGGGACGAGTCGTTTGCGTATAGGTACTGGACAACCCGGTAGTGTTATGCCGTGCGCAATAGTTTAGTTGTTGTTTTCTTTTTTTTTTTTTTCATTATTTTTGTTGCTTGCCGGTGTACACTATCCCCGATATCGAGGACTCCATGGTGGGTGGGACTCTAGTGCCCGAATTATTATATTTTTCATTTATGGCTAGCATTTCTTTTTCCTCTCCTCCTTGTGGGGAGCAACAAAGTCAAGTTCCGAATCGCCTTACTGCAAAATTCTTTGTTATAAAACGAAAGGAGGGCTCATTTGAAAGAGTTTCTCCTTTTTTGATTGAAAAAGCAGTAAAAGCTTATATTGGAGACGTAATCTCTGTAAAGAAACTAAGATCTGGTGACCTATTAGTTGAAGTCAAGGATAATACTCAAGCTAACAATATCCTGAAAGTGGACATGTTTGGAACATTTCCAGTGACTGTATCTACACATGGTTCACTAAATAAATCTCGTGGTGTAATTTCTGAGCCTGACCTTTTTCACACAACTGAGGATGAGATTCTGGATCATCTTCGTGATCAACAAGTTTCAGCAGTGCACCGTATTACTATACGCAAAGATGGGCATATCTTGCCAACAAAACATCTTATACTTACCTTTGATTTGCCCACTCTGCCAACACGTGTGAAGGCCGGTTACCTTAACTGTCGCATTCGACCGTACATACCCAACCCACTTCGCTGCTTTAAGTGCCAGAGATTTGGACATTCCCAAACGGCTTGCCGCGGGGATATTGAAATCTGTGCACGCTGTGCAGGAAGTGGTCATGGTAGTAGTACATGCACCCTACCTGAAAAGTGCGTCAATTGTAAAGGAGTACATCCATCTTTCTCCCGAAAATGTCCCAAGTGGATAGAGGAGAAAAAAATACAAACCGTTCGTGCCAACTAAAATTTGACGTACTTTGAGGCCAGAAAACAGGTAGAAGTCCGGACTCCCCGTGTTGGTGTTGCATATGCTGACGCTTGTAAAAGGTCAGTATCTCAGAAAAGTACCCAGACAGAGAGTATTTCCTTGTCACTTGTCAATCTACCGCACCGACCTTCTTCTTCAGAGATTATCAAAAAACCAACACTTGCAAAGAAATCTCTGGCAAAGTCAAAAGCTTTGCAAGCCATTAAATTAAAATCAGCAAAGGGTGTTTCTTTTAGAGAGAAATCTAATAACCCTTTCAACATCCTTAGCTCTCATAGAGATACAGATGAGGTAAGATTATACCCATCTGATGATGAGCTACCTGAGGAAGACCCCGGTCCAACCTTTTATTCAACTACTAGTAATTAATGGCTTCTTTTGTTTCTTGGAATTGTCGCGGTTTTAGGTCTAGGAAGGATGATGTGAAAAACATACTTTCTAATTACAATCCAGCATGTTTGGCACTTCAAGAAACTTTCTTGAAGGATCCATATACATCAAAGATCCGTGGGTATAGTTGCATTAGAAAAGATGTTACCCGTAGTAATACAGTGTCTGGAGGAGTATGTCTCTTTATTTCTCATGATTATCCCAGCACTGTACTCACACTACGCACATCTCTACAGGCTGTGGCTGCGAGACTTCATATACAGTCCCTTCTCACAGTCTGTTGCCTATACTTACCGCCACATGCTATCATCCGCCAAGAGGAGCTGAATGATCTTATTGATCAGCTTCCAGCACCATTTTTACTGCTCGGTGACTTTAATGGACACAGTACTATGTGGGGTAATGACAATACGAACCCTCGTGGGAGACAGATTGAAAAGTTGCTATCTGATCACTGTCTCTGTCTCCTGAATAACGAGGAGAAAACATATTTCCATGAACCCACTAGAACATTCCATTCACTAGACTTAGCCATTTGTTCCCCTATACTTTTGCCATACTTGAATTTTGCTGTTGGGAGTGATCTACATAACAGTGATCACTTCCCTATTCTCATACTGGTAATGGTAGCGTGACCAACCGCCTACCTACATATAAATACCATAGGGCAAATTGGGAAAAATTTACCGAGTTGGCTATTATATCAGGAACAATGGTGAAAAGTGAGGATGTTGATACTGCTGTCCAAAATGTCACTGAAGCAATTTTAAAGGCTGCTGACTCCTCTATTCCTAAGACTTCACCTAAAACATTGCGGCACTGTAAACCATACTGGAATGCAGAATGTCAGTCTGCATACAAGAAACAAAAGAAGCTATGGGGTATCTTCCGCAGATACCCAACTACAGGAAACCTTATCGCCTTTAAAAAGGCAAAGGCAGTTGCTCGTAAGGTTAGACGTCAGAGTCAAAAGGATTCTTGGATAAGTTATGTCTCTTCGATTACATCTAAAACATCAAGTAAACAGTTGTGGAAGAAGGTTAGAGCAGCCAACGGTTTGTATCCGGAGTATTCTTGCCCGATACTTCAAACCGGAGCTGCTGTGTTTTCTTCCCCTGAAGATATTGCTAACCTTATCGGTGAAACTTTTGAAAGTGTATCCAGTTCCGATTCTTATAGTCATACATTTTTAGTGACTAAGAATCGCGCTGAACGGACTGGAATTAATTTCAAAAGCAATATTGAATATTCCTACAACTGTGACCTTAAGATGTACGAATTAAAGAGTGCTTTATCTAAAGCACATAACACCAGTCCAGGTCCAGATGGGATCAGTTACCAAATGCTTCGCCATTTAAGTCCAGATTCTCTTTTTAACATCCTTTTTCTCTTTAATCGAATCTGGAAGGAGAACATCTTTCCTACCTTGTGGCGAGAAGCTACTGTAATCCCCATTCTGAAACCTGGAAAGGATCCCAAGGATCCTCTGAACTATCGACCGATAGCCTTAACCTTTAACTGCTGTGACATTAACTGTTGCATAACTAGTGTGAGCGGTCTCTCAGACCGCTCTTCCTAAAATGCAATTAAAAGTGGACTGATATGCTAAATTGATGAAAATTATTTCACTACGTATTATTAACAAATATTAAAATCACATAATTAAATTTTAAAGTTAGTATATATGCCATTTTTAATAATTATACAATTTAAGAAAAAATAACTTTCTCCAAAAAGAACATATCTATTAAGGTTTCGTTTAATTAACTAACTTACAGTTCTGATAAAATCATTTCTATGTTATTCTAGTTTTAAAACTAAATACCTTTAGTAATATCAAGCATGATATTTTGAACTGCAATTAATACATAATTTTCGGGTACATTGAAGACAAACTGGCTGAACGCATCCCAAACATTTGTATGCAGTTTTCCTCTTTTTGCTGGGAGGACATAAATTGCAAGTTTTGCGTTTTTCTAGTTTATCATCATGGGTGAGATTTCTTAAATCTTGACAATCACTTTGTCCTAGAATTTGTTCAGTTGTCAGTTTCATTTCTCTAGGTAATTGCGTTGAGGATATTCTCCGTTTCAAATGAGGCACTACCAGTTCTTTTGCTAAGGAAAGCATGAATTTTGTTCGCTTTATCTTCGTAGCTTCGGGAAATGATTGAAACAACACAAAGGCATTTACTGCACATATATCTTTCCTTCTACATGAACTAATTTTCACATTAGTCCATTTCACTATAACTTCTACGATACTTGCATCGAAAAGTAAATTCCAGATCTCCTCGGGCTCTGCTTTGGGTCCAATTCTTGCTGGACGTTTCAATCCTGGCAATTGTACAATTATGTTATGTTTTGCAATTCAAACGGCTCGATTAGGTTCTTGAACACACCATTTGAAATAGTTTTTTCCATAAAAATTGTCTTGAGTAGAAGTGTTTGAAGAGACTTCAATCTCATCCGCAGACATTTCGGAATGAGTGATATGGTCCCTTTAAAAAAATCCGAATTTTCAGTATCTGAACACTCTACATCAGACCAATTATTAATGATATCTTCAATTTCTTCTTTCGTGAGAAAAACGGGGTGTTTTTTAAGAACATTTACAGCCATTTTGAGCTTTCTACGAAAAATAAATCATATGACAACAGTCAACTTTGTCGGACAGAAACTGTGACGCATCTGCTGTGAGCGGTCTCCCAGACCGCATGAAACTGGAAAATGGAATAAAAGTAAAAATAAAAAAGCTAGCTGGACCAGTTGTGGAATGTGACCTTGGTGTCCCCTCTCAGAAAGGTAGTGAAGAGGGCAGAGACCATTATTCATTTTAAGGGGTGCAAACTCCCCATGAAAAATGCTTTGCGGTCTGTGAGACCGCTCACAGCAGTTAAAGGTTAACGAGCTGCCTCTGTAAGACCTTTGAACGTATTGTAAACGCCCGACTCTCTTACATGTTGGAAAAAGATGGATGTATTTCACCTTTCCAGAGTGGATTCCGACGAGGACGGTCCACTCTTGATAACATCGTGAAACTAGAAACAGATGTTCGCAATGCCTTTGTGCAGAGGAATCATCTAGTTTCAATCTTTTTCGACATTGAGAAGGCGTATGATCATACGTGGCGATATGGTATCCTGCAAACGTTATTTAATTTTGGTTTCAGGGGTAATCTACCTCTTTTTATTCAAAACTTTTTATCATCCCGGGTTTTTAGAGTTCGTATTGGAACTTCATTTTCTAATTATTTTAATCAATCTGAGGGAGTCCCTCAAGGTTGTGTTTTAAGCGTCACCCTTTTTAACCTTCACATTAGCAACATCCTTCATGTCCTTTCACCCTTTGTTCATGGAACTTTGTATGTTGATGATTTGCAAATCTCATGCCAAGGATCAAACATGCGCTTAATTGAACGTCAATTACAAACTGCTGTTAACAGACTTGTAGAATGGTGTGACAAAAACGGCCATAAACTGTCACCATCTAAAAGCAGTTGCATCCACTTCTGTAGAAGGAGGGGTCTTCACCCTGACCCTGAAATCCACATACGCAATTCTCCCATCCCAGTTGTGAATCAGATAAGATACTTGGGAGTCATCTTCGACAACAAGTTAAATTTTCTCCCACATATTGTATACTTGCGCAAGAAGTGCGATAAATCGCTTAATATCCTCAAAGTACTCTCAAATACATCTTGGGGTGCTGATCGCACTTCTTTGCTGCGTATTTACAATTCGGTTCTCTTATCCCGTATTGACTACGGATGCGTTGCGTATGGGTCTGCAGGAGTATCCCTTCTACGAAGATTGGATACTGTCCATCACACTGCTGCCCGTATTTGTTCAGGTGCATTTCGCACTTCACCCATTGAAAGTCTGTTGACAGAGTGTAGTCTACTTCCACTTGACTTGAGACGTAAAAAATTAAGCGCCAACTACTACTGTAGAATTATGTCTGATCCTTTTCACCCTTTACGTAAGTTGAGACTTGATGCTTATCTTGGTAGGTTATATGATGCTCGTCCATCTAACATCCGACCATTTTCTGAAAGAGCGAAATCCATCTTGTTGGATGCAGCTCTAAGTGACGTAGTTACCCAAACATTTATAACAAATCTTTTGTGATCACCGCTCTCAGTATGCTGACTATGAAGCAGTATTTACTGATGGATCCAAAGCAGGTGAACGTGTTGGCTGTGGTACTGTGTCCGACACATCCACAGTCGCTTTTACACTTCATAAATCCTGCTCGGTTTTCACTTCTGAGATGACAGCAATTTCTTGTGCACTGCTGCATATCTCACTCTGCCACAATCGCAAATTTTGTGTGTATACTGACAGTTTAAGCTCCTTGTCAAGTCTGAAGCAATTTAAAACCAATAGCCATCCACTTGCCTTTGACATTTTGTCAAAGTTACACACACTTGAGAGGAAAGGATTTACTATATTGTTCTGCTGGGTACCTAGTCACATGGGAATTTCAGGAAATGAATTGGCCGATTCTGCTGCTAAAGCGGCTTCAATCCCGCTGCAGCAGCCAGTTCCCTACCAAGATATTAAAACTTCAATTCATAAGTTCATAGTATCCTTACGTCAAGAAACATGGGATTTGCAGGTAAATAACAAACTTCATTTCATCAAAAATCATCTTTTTAAATGGCCAGTTAATCCAATGCGTCGGACAGATGTCAAACTGACTCGTCTGCGCATTGGTCACACCCGATTGACGCATCGACATCTATTGCTGGGAGAAGATCCACCTGTTTGCGATATTTGTCGTTGCGATCTTACTGTGGTTCATATTTTAATTTCTTGTCCTAAGTTTCAATCACATCGTCTTAGGTTTTTTAAGAATACCAGTTTAAATCTTCAAGATTTGATTGGGGAAACTCCCCATTCAAATCTCTTTGCATTTTTAAGATCAATCGGGTTTTTAAATCACATCTAGTTTTTTAAACATATCCATTTTTTTAACCTCTTCATCATTTTAGAAATGTGTTTTTAGCATTCTTTAATTATATTATGTCATATCTCATCATATTTATATTTCATCTTCCATCCTAGTTTTTTTTATCTTGTTTTGGCGCAGTATGGCCCTTGTGTTTCCTTTGCGCCATAAAACCCAAAACAAACAAACAAACAAAACCTAGTAAGCCAGTCCTCAGAACTCTCTCGTCTCGCTCGCTGCATCGTCATCTCTCTCCTGTAAAAATCCTTCTGTAACTTAATGTCTATCTTCTAGTTTATTTATACCTTTAAATTAAATCTTAAATGTAATCACTGTAAACGCCTACATTTTCTTTACCACGTATCTTACAAATCCATTTGTTAAACGGAGAGGTAAGTCTTTAAAATAAACATGTTTATGTCAACGAAATGTCACTTTTTTAAGAAATGCAGAAATACATTAAAAAATACAACAATTTTTTATTTATATCATTAAACTCTCTTTCACATCATCATAAGTAAAGGATTTAAAAAAGTCCTCATTAAAGAAGTGCAATACATTTCGGTCTCTCAAACCATTAATAATACGCCTTACATTCATCAATAATAAGGCATCTTCACCTACACTTATGCGCTGATCTTCATAAGATTTCATCATACAATTGTGGTTAAATTGCAAACAGTATTCGACCTCGCATGCATCGCATTGATAAAGTTGATCAACATTTAACCTTGACTCTTGACGGAGTACATGGATTAATTCTAAATTTAAATCAATGAAAGAAGTTTGTTTTCTTTCCGAAATTTCTAAGATTGACGAGGGCAAGATCACATTAAATATAGATTGTTTAATACATTGATCCACATCAAAGATAATATCTCTAATTTTAACTAAATAATTAAAATCAATTGTGACAGTTATTTTTAAACTTATATTCTTCAAAATGAAAAATTTGAATTAACACTAACTCGCCCTGATTTGAAAAGATAGCAAACTGGTTGTTGCACAGTTCACTAGATTTTGCATATTTGTATTAACATAAAAAAATGTCTTTTGAAAATCTTGGAAAGTTGGCAAGTTCATTACAACACTTCGATTTGTTGGATTGCCATTCACGTAATTTTGTTGAATTTGCACAAAAAGTTTCGAGTCTAATCGACGCAGGCTTAAGACAAGTTCAAAGCCCAGATCCCACTCTTTCAAGGGTTCACTTTTCTTTGGTTTGGGAGTTTCATTCACGTAGAGCTTGGTGAGCCAATCATTCTCAGGAATATTGTCACTTTCTTTGGCAGTTCAAAAGGACCATCGAGAGACATTAGAGATGCAGTCCGCTTCCTGGACATCTTTTCAATTTCACGATGGGCCTTAAATGAAAAATTATTTTAAAATTATGTTTGTGACACATTCTAGATACGATTAATAAAAAAATTCCACATTAAACTTTTAAGAAATTTTGGCATGGATTTTATACATATTGTTTCAAATACACAACATTAAGAAATATTATACATTGAATTAATTTAATTAAAACTCTACAGATAAGCATTTCTCGCTAAAAGAAATGATTACACAATTATCCTTAATGAGATGTTTTTAAGAGGTTTCATAGAGAATTTCTTAAGAAGCTCGTATATTTAAAATGCAATGATTGAAATTCTTAACGGTAACATAAAAACGCTTCTAAGAAAATTTTATTTTGATAAAAAATTATTTTTAAACTTGATAAAAAAAATTACACATTAAACTTTTAAGAAATTTGGCATGGATTTTATACATATTATTTCAAATACATAACGTTAAACAATAATTTACATTGAAACTATCTACTTTAAAACTACAGATATGCATTTCTCGCTAAAAGAACTAATAGGTTAAATAAATTATTTTTGCGTTAGAGAATTTTAACTATATACAAGCATTTCAACAGAAATTCTATAACATTTTCACGTTAAAGAACGTTAAGCAATATTATACATTGAATTAATTTACTTAAAACTATACAGATAAGCATTTCTCGCTAAAAGAAATGATTACACAATTATCCTTAATGAGGTGCTTTTAAGAGGTTTGATAGAGAATTTCTTAAGAAGCTCGTATATTTAAAATGCAATGATTGAAAATTTCAACCGTAACTTAAAAACGCTTCTAAGAAAATGTCATTCTAACAAAAATTATTTTTAAAGTAACTTAATAGAATTACTTCCGTGATTTGTATAGAAAAATAATAATAAATAACATACCTGATTCATAGGAACCGTCTCGACGAAAACTGAGTCATTTGAAATTTCAACATTTGAATCCATCATCATTCCACAGGTGAAATTACAAGAATACAATTTTTAAATTTTAATATATTTTTCTATAAGGATTATTGAAACACTTTCTCAACTTAAAATAGAATATATATAGTGTACTTACTTATTTAATTGCAAGTGTTTAGGGAGAAATTTTTTACATGTGTTGTAGTCCGCGGTATTAGGTCGAATGGCTTATCAAAGCGTCACTCGCTATCAGCAATGTCTTTCTGATAATGAGAATCGTTATCAAAATGCATGTAGGATTGTTCTCGAACCTTCTAGAATGATGACATTACTTCCGATTGAGTATTTGAAAAAGGGAAGTGAAAGATTCATTTTAAGGAATTATTTTTACGAATTTCAATCCTCATGTAACAAAATTAGTGTATACTTCTTTAAGAAATATCCTTTGGTTTTTCTTTAATATATTACAATTAAATAGAAAAAAATGGAGGGAAAGTGCTGTTTTTATATTGAAAGAATTAATTACATTGATTAGCAAGATTTCAAAAATATCGAATAGATATTTAGCGTATAAGAAATATCCCTGTGGATTGTAACAATTTCATAGAAAAAGTCTTTCGAGAGGAGTTTTCAAAGAGAAACTGTCGTTTTTCCTTCGTATATTATAATGTTATAGGAAAAAGCCTTCCGAGAGGAGTTTTCAAGGGGAACTTGTCGTTTTTCCTTCGTATGAAAAGGAGGTTTTTCCACTTTATATTTCCCCAAGAAATGATGAAGATTGCATCAACTTGTTACTTATCAGTAAAGAAGATCGGAACCATTATTGCCTAATTAAGAATATGAGCCGTCTCCCAGGGAATTTAACTAATCATAATGGCGAAGTATTTTATTGTTTTCGATGTTTGCATCGTTTCAGCACTAACTCACTTTTGGCGGAGCTCACACCTTTTTGTAAAGAACATGATATTCAACGAATAGAAATGCCTAAATAAGGATAAAATGTTACAATTTAAAAATATTCATTATCAACATCCTATTCCATACATTATCTATGCTGACTTTGAAGCCATAATTAAACCAATTTCAAGCTGCTCTCGAGATAGCATACAATCTTATACAGAGAAGCTCTTTAGACATGAAGCTTGTGGCTATGCTCTCGTTGTAATAGATGAATTTGGGAAAAGTGTAAAACCTGTTCAAATATATTGAGGGGTAGATGCAGTGAATCACTTTTTGAAAACGATTATTGAAATTAAGGAGGAATTATCTAAAAATTTAATTATAAATACTCCATTAAAAATGTCTCGGAATGATATAATATCCTTTGAAACAGCTACAGAGTGCAACATTTGTCAGAAACCACTAGGGAATAAACGTATGAGAGATCACAATCACCTAACTGGAGAATTTCGTGGTGCAAGTCATCTAAAGTGCAACCTTCAATTTAAATTGTCAAAAAAAAAATTCCCGTTGTATTTCATAATCTTAAAAAATATGATGCGCATCACATCATGCAACATCTCGGAGAAGTTAAGGATCACACATTTCGTGCAATTCCTACCAATATTGAAAGTTATATCTCCTTCAGTTTGGAAAAAGATCATTCCGGAACAAAAAATTCTCTTCAATTTATTGATTCCCTTCAATTTTTACCAACGTCTCTAGCTAAATTGGTTGAGAATTTAGATATATATCACAATTCAACATTATCCGAGAAAATATTAAACATTCAAATGTAGACATGCTATTTAGAAAAGGAGAGTATCCCTACAGTTATATAGACAGTTTTGAGGAATTTAATGAAACGAATCTCCCTCCACCAGACGCCTTTAGAAACGATATGACCGAAGAAGATGTGACACCTGAGCGTTATTCTCATGCCCAAAATATATGGAATACTTTTGATATAAAGACCTTAGGTGATTACCATGACTTATATGTCAAAACAGACGTGTTATTATTAGCTGATGTTTTTCAGAATTTTCGATCATTATGCTTAAACTACTATCAGTTAGATCCAGGTCATATGATGACTTCACCCGGATTATCTTGGCAGGCCTGTCTCAAGATGTCTCCTGAGCCCCTTGAATTATTAACAGACCTGGAGATGCATCTGTTCTTTGAGAAAGGGATTCGCGGTGGAGTGTCGATGATTAGCAAGAGAATGGCGAAAGCTAATAAGTACTTACCTGATTTTGAGTGCAGTAAGCCCAGCACATATATTATGTACCTCGATGCAAACAGTTTATATGGTAATTATAATTAATTAATTTACTTTCATTAATTATACAAAAAATAAATAAAAATAAAAGGTAAATTTTTTCTACTAACTCTAAAGGTTTTTTTTTTTTTTTTTTTTTTTTTTTTTTTTTTTTTAGGATGGGCTATGTCGCAACCACTTCCCTGTGGAGATTTTAAGTGGATTGAACCTACAGATGAAATCCTAAGTGAATTTCTCACTCTTCCTGAAGATTCAAGCAAAGGATATATTTTGGAGGTGGACTTAATTTATCCTGAATCTTTGCATCCAAATAACAATGATTATCCACTTGCTCCAGAAAAAGTATCTGTATCAAAAAAAGACCTCTCTCCTTACGCCAAAAGTGCATTGAAAAACAAGTTTATTCCTACAACAAAATTAGTTCCAAACCTAAACGATAAAATTAAGTATGTTATATATCATAGAAATTTACAACTTTACACGAGTCTTGGATTAGAAATAGAAAAAGTTCATATGATAGTTCAATTTACCCCAAAACACTGGTTACAATCTTATATTAACTTTAATACTGAGAAGAGAAAAGAATCGAAATCAACATTTGAGAAGAATTTTTTTAAATTATTAAATAATGCAGTTTATGGAAAAACACTAGAAAACGTCCGTGGACATATTGACGTACAACTTATTAACACGGAGAAGAAAGCAAAAAAATTAGTAGCTGCTCCTACTTTTAAATCTTTAAAAATTTTTGACCATAATTTAGTAGGAGTTCAGCGATGAAAAACTAAAATTTTACTTAACAAGCCGATTTACGCTGGATTTGTTGTTTTGGAATTAAGCAAATATTTAATGTTTGATTTCCATTACAATCATATGAAGAAGGTGTATGGGGAGAGAGTCAATTTACTTTTCACGGACACAGATTCTCTTACTTATGAAGTTGAAACGGAGGATTTTTATGTCGATATGACTAGGGATAGTCATTTATTTGACACGTCCGACTATCCACCGAGTCATCCTGCTTTCAGCATAATAAATAAAAAGAAAATCGGATGTTTCAAAGATGAACTAAATGCAAAAGCCATTGATGAATTTATAGGTCTACGCGCAAAAATGTATAGTTTGATTACTGAAATGCAGGAGGGAAAAAAACTATGAAGGGAATTTCTCGTCGTGATGCTAAGAAAGTTAAACATAGAGATTATAAGTAAGTTTTTAAATGTTAATGTTTTTCATGTTTCTAATCCAACGAAATAATTCTAAAAGATTAATTTTTAATAAATGCATTTAAAATGAATATTTATTTCTTTAGGGAGTGCTTACTAAATAACAGTTACTCAAGAGCAACTCAACTGCGATTTTCCAATGAAAGACATCACCTATACACTACGTCAATAAATAAAGTGGCATTATCATCTTTTGATGACAAAAGATACCTCTCAGAAGATGGTATGCATTCGTATGCGTATGGACACTAAGATCACGCAAGAACGAAAAGAAGAGGATAATTTGCTTTAGCTCTGGCAAAAGAATAGGAAGTAGGTGAGAAGATGCAAAGTGAGGCGGTACAAATTCAATTAAAATGAAGTACCGGGTGGTGGTGGGATCCTCACTTAGAGGTATACATTCGTATGCGTATGGACACTACAAGATCACGCAAGAGCGGAAAGAAGAGGATAATTTGCTTTAGCTCTGGCAAAAGAATAGGAAGTAGGTGAGAAAATGCAAAGTGAGGCGGTACAAATTCAATTAAAATGAAGTACCGGGTGGTGGTGGGATCCTCACTTAAAAAAAAATTAAAAATTGATTTCATTTTGATAGAAGAAATATTAGGAAGCTAAATTTTAACATATTATGACGTCATATCCACTGTGCGTCACGAGAAACAGCCTATGACGAAACCAAAACTGCAGCAGGAGGAAAACTACTCAACAGAAGAAGTCGAATAACTCAACTCCACTTCCGGTCACATGACTTCCTGTGACGTCATTATCCCATCCTTTCATCCCTCCTGGCTTGGAACTCTCCTTTTTATACTACTGATATATTAAATTTGGATGTAAATACGACTTTTAAATTTTGTCGATGTATTTCTAAGCAAAAAATTTATGACCAAAATATTCAGATTAAAAAAAAAATGTACCTTAGCTTTAGGATTGGTTGGTTGGTTGTATTCAGATTATCTGGCGCCGTCAGCAACACGAGGGCTATAATGCGCCGAAACATTCGTCATTAGACAAGCCAACATACATTTACAAACCGTCACAGTAGCTGGTTTGACGGAGACTGCAGTGAAATCCAGCCGCCTATTTGTCTTTGACCGTAGGAGTGGTCTCAAGTTTCTCATCGACTCTGGGAGCGAAATTTCTTTCATCCCACCCCTGCCTAACAATAAGAAGCTCCCGCAAGCCAGCTTTGCACTGTTTTCTGCAAATAACTCGAAGATCGCAGCCTATGGACTGGTAAACAAACAGCTCGACCTGGGTTTACGGAAACCATTTCTGTGGACTTTTGTTATTGCAGATGTCTCAACCCCCATTATAGGAGCCCCCTCAGGGGGTTTACTTTCTATAAGTAAACACGGGCTTCACAACCCCGAGGTACCCCAGTGATCTTTTCCTTTTTCTGTGTTATCTTCTCTTTTTAAGTTTGGTATTTTTCTTTTGAGTTCTTTTCGCCCTCGTTGTGGTTGTCTCTACTTAGGTGAGGGATCCCCTTGAGAAGCTTTTTGCCGCCCTGTAGCTGTCAGCTCCTCTCGGGCATTTAATCACCCACGTGTTTGCCGTGCGTGGAGACCTGTGTCCCTGGAAAGGGGGATCCTGGTAGTTGAGGGACGACATACTGTGCCAACACACTACTTCGGCCTTTGCTTCAGGTAAACGGGAGGTGCACATTGGTCCCGTGTGCATCAATCGGCTGGTCGTTCGACTTCGTCCGCGGCTAGGGATCAAGCAAGTGATCCGTTTTCCGGGAATCTCGTTAAGGGTGGAGACTTCACCGGGGCCGAATTGCCTGCGTATAGACCCTGGACAACCTGGTAGTGGATAGCCGAGCGCGCTTGTTTAGTTTTCCTTTTGTTCCTTTTTCTGGTTTTTGGTGCTTGCCGGCATCCTCTATCATTTTCTTTTGTGGACTCCATGGTGGGTGGGACTCCAGAGTCTGAATTTTCTCCTTTTCTCTCATGGCAACAAATTCTACAACTTCTCCTCCTTCATTGGAGCAACCATTGTTACAATCTCTAAATAATGCTAGATTCTTCGTAATGAAAAGATCTGAGGGTTCCTTTTTCAATGTTTCTCCCTTTTTAATAGAAAAAGGTATTACTGGTTCGATTGGTGAAGCTAAGTCAATCAGCAAAATGCGTACTGGAGATCTTCTGATTGAAGTTTCTTCAGATAAGCAGGCTGCATCATTATCAAAATTGACTTCACTTGCAAGTTTGCCTGTAAATGTTTCCCCGCATGGCAATTTAAACTTTTCTCGTGGTGTGATTTCAGCTCCAGATTTACTGCATGTAACGGAATCGGAAATACTGGAAAACCTTCGTGATCAGAAGGTGTGCAAGATGGCACGTATCACTATGAGACGTGATGGTGAGATAATGAACACCAAACACCTCATCCTGACCTTTGAGACGCCTATTCTGCCTCAACACATCAAGGTCGCTTATTTAAGGTGTTCCATCCGCCCATACATTCCTAACCCCTTGCGATGTTTCCATTGCCAACAATTTGGCCATTCCAAGTTAACATGTCGAAGTCCCCCTAAATGTGCTCGCTGCGCAAAAGAGGGTCATGACAGTGAAAACTGCAGAGCAGAAGAACAATGTGTCAATTGTAACGGTGACCATCCTTCCTATTCTCGTACATGCCCAACCTGGAAACTTGAGAAAGAAATCACAGCTACAAAATTCAAGGACAATATTTCATACCCGGAAGCGCGACGAAAAGTAACATCTCGAACGCCGGTGCCCGGGAAGAGCTACTCATCTTCCACTCAAGTAGCAATGAAAACCACTAGTACACAAACTAAAACGTTTAACATGTTTGCTAATTCACCATCCACTAGCACTTCAAAACCAGTATCTAAATTTTCTAACACGCAAGTATTGTCCCCTTTAAATAGCTCTCACAAACAACTTGGATCTAAGACAAAAATTGCCAAATCTAAAGCTGTTCAAGCTTTAAAACTGAAATCAGCGAGAGAATCCAGCTCTCGCAAATTTAGAAATCCTTTCAGGATACCCACGTTGGATGAAGATCTAATGCATCTGCATCCATCTGATGATGAAGAGGCGTTGCTGCGTGGGGATCCTGATGATTGTGCCATGACAACTTCCCCCATTCAATAATGGCTTTTATTTCTTGGAACTGCCGTGGTTTGCGGTCTAGAACGGATGACTTGAAATCCATCATCTCAACATACCATCCAGCATGTGTTGCGCTTCAGGAAACGTTTTTGAAGTCCACTCACTCTATGAAGATACGTAGATATAGTTCTGTACGAAAAGATCTGGATTCTGGTTCTACAGTGTCTGGCGGTGTATGTATTTTTACTTCCCATGATTATCCCAGCACTGTAGTACCATTGCGTACACCTTTACAAGCAGTGGCTGTGAGAATTCACATCCAGTCTCTTATCACAGTCTGCTGTCTATATCTACCGCCGCATGCTAACATCAGTCAACATGATTTGAATGACCTTTTGGATCAGCTGCCTGCCCCTTTTTTGCTTCTTGGTGACTTGAATGGTCACAGTACGTTGTGGGGAAATGATGACACGAACCCTCGTGGGCAACAGATTGAGGACCTGCTCTCTGATTACCATCTTTGCCTGCTTAATAATGAGGAGAAGACCTATTTTCATCAACCCACGCGAACTTTTCACTCAATTGACCTAGCTATCTGTTCACCTGCACTTCTACCTTTTTTAAATTTCGCTGTTGACAGTGACTTGCACAACAGCGACCATTTCCCTTTACTCATCAGTCATATTAATAGTACTCGTAATAGGCTTCACCCATCTACGTACTTATACAAACGAGCCGATTGGGGTGCATTTGGGGAAGAAGCAGTGATAACAGAAGCGATGGTAACTGTTGATGATATCAATCATGCTGTGCATAACGTCACCGAAAGTATCATAGGGGCAGCGGAAATTGCTATCCCTAAGAGTTCATCCCGTGTGATTAAGCACTACAAACCATGGTGGAATAATGAGTGCCAAACGGCATACAAGAAACAGAGGAAGTTGTGGGGTATCTTTCGGCGATACCCAAGTACTCAGAATCTCATTGCATTTAAAAAGGCCAAGGCATTTGCAAGAAAAGTCCGACGCCATAGTCAGAAGGAGTCATGGAAGAATTATGTGTCTTCAATAACATCTTCGACATCTAGTAAGCAATTGTGGAAGAAGGTCAAGGCAGCAAACGGTTTATATTCGGAATTTTCCTGTCCGATTTTAGAAACCAGAGGCGCCACTTATTCTTCCGTAGAGGATGTAGCTAACGTCATCGGTGAAGCTTTTGAAAAAGTGTCTAGCTCTGAATCTTACAATCCAACTTTTTTGGTTGTTAAAAATCGTGCTGAGCAGACACCTATCAACTTCAAAAGCAAACTCTCTCTACCATACAACTGCGACTTCAAGATGTTCGAATTGAAACGATCTTTATCAAAGGCACACAACACTAGTCCAGGTCCAGATCAAATTGGTTACGACATGCTCAGGCATTTAAAACAAGACTCCATTTCAAATATCCTTCTCCTCTTTAATAGAATCTGGAGGGAGCAGACCTTCCCTTCAGCATGGAGAGAAGCTGTCGTTATTCCAATTCTGAAACCTGGTAAAGATCCCAAAGATCCTCTGAATTATCGGCCGATAGCTTTAACCAGTTGTCTTTGCAAGACCTTTGAGCGCATGGTCAATGCCCGTCTCATTTATGTCCTGGAAAAGAACAAATGCATTTCTCCTTTCCAGAGTGGGTTCAGACGTGGCCGGTCCACTTCGGACAACATTCTCTTTCTGGAAACAGAGATTCGTAATGCATTTGTAAGGAGAAACCATTTAGTTTCAATTTTCTTTGATGTCGAGAAGGCATATGATCGCACTTGGCGATATGGAATTCTGCGTACCTTGTTCGACTTTGGTTTTAGAGGTAACTTACCTGTTTTTATTTTTAACTTTTTAGCCTCGCGTGTTTTTAGAGTCAGAATTGGTTCTACCTTTTCGCGTGATTTTATTCAAGCTGAGGGCGTCCCTCAAGGAAGCATTTTAAGTGTTACTCTTTTTAACCTTCATTTTAGTCAAATTCTTCAGAAGCTTCAGCCATCTGTTCGCGGAACACTGTACGTTGACGATCTTCAGATCTCATGTCAAGGAACTAACATGCGTCATATTGAAAGGCAACTTCAAACTGCGGTTAACAATCTTGTTCAGTGGTGTGTTTGTTTGTTTGTTTTGGGTTTTATGGCGCAAAGGCAACACAAGGGCCATACTGCGCCAAAACAAAAGATAAAAAAAACTAGGATGGAAGATGAAATATAAATATGATGAGATATGGCATAATATAATTAAAGAATGCTAAAAACACATTTCTAAAATGATGAAGAGGTTAAAAAAATTTAAAAAATGGATATGTTTAAAAAACTAGATGTGATTTAAAAACCCGATTGATCTTAAAAATGCAAAGAGATTTGAATGGGGAGTTTCCCCAATCAAATCCTGAAGCCTTAAAGTGGTACTCTTAAAAAACCTAAGACGGTGTGACTGAAACTTAGGACAAGAAATTAAAATATGAGCCACAGTAAGATCGCAACGACAAATATCGCAAACAGGTGGATCTTCTCCCAGCAATAGATGTCGATGCGCAGACGAGTCAGTTTGACATCTGTCCGACGCATTGGATTAACTGGCCATTTATGAAGATGATTTTTGATGAAATGAAGTTTGTTATTAACCTGCAAATCCCATGTTTCTTGACGTAAGGATAATATGAACTTCTGAATTGATGTCTTAATATCTTGGTAGGGAACTGGCTGCTGCAGCGGGATTGAAGCCGCTTTAGCAGCAGAATCAGCCAATTCATTTCCTGAAATTCCCATGTGACTAGGTACCCAGCAGAACAATATAGTAAATCCTTTCCTCTCAAGTGTGTGTTGGTTGGTTGGTGTTTATTGGCACAAGGGCCAGACTTAGCCATACTGCGCCAAACGATGATTTATTGTCTAACCGAAAGGGACCAATCTTTTAAAAACAAAAGAAATGGATAAAAATATTAGAGAAAGAACATAAAAATATAATATGATCAATTTAAATATAATTGTAAAATCCTATTGAATGTAGGAAAGAAAAGAGATTAGGGTGTACCTGATCACTTAAAAGATCTTTTAAATGCATATTGATGCCAAAATGAAGTCGTCTTTGATTAAGAAATAAAGGACATTCTATTAAAACATGTAAAACTGTTAAAACACATTTACAGTTAAAACAAAGAGGAGGCGGATCTGCAAAGAGAAGAAAAAGGTGTGTTGCACGGGTGTGACCTATGCGCAGTCTTGATAAAATGACTTCATGTCGACGGTTACCCGGTGATACATTTGTAAAACCTTTAATCGATGGCTGGATATAATTGAGTTTGTTACAGATTTCCCTGTCCCATTTTATCTGCCACTGAGATGAAATAGCAAGTGTGCATGCTGCCTTTATGTCACCAAGCGCTAGGAAGTCTGTTGATGGGATGGTCGCTGTCTTGGCAGCTCTATCGGCTGCTTCATTGCCTGGTATTCCGGCATGACCCGGTACCCAACAAAATCCTATACGGCATCCCTTACTCAATAACAATCTACAAAGAGACTGGCACCGGTAAATGAGAGGGTGTGTTTTGAATGGTGTGTGACGTATAGCTTGGAGACAGCTGTAAGAGTCAGTATAGATGACATGATTCTTATCTGATCTTTGGAGAATGTTTTCCAGAGCTAAACAAATGGCATGCAATTCCGTTGTGAAAACGGAAGATGACGGATGAAGTCTCACAGCCAGCGTTTCATTATCAAAAACAGCAGCTGCCCCAACATGATCCAAGCTCTTCGAGCCATCAGTGTAAACAGCGGAGCAAGTTTCATATTTTTGCCGATGCTCGAAGAAGAGCTGCTGATAGATGATATCTGCTGTTTCCGACTTTTTTAAGTATGCAAATGGGTTCATGATAGTAATGGGTGAAGCCATCCACGGAGGGTGTAGGTTAAAATAGGGTAAAATATTAAAATCATCAAGGTTAAAATCTGATAAAAGAGAACGAGTGCGTAACCCAAACGAAGGAATGGAGTTGGGTCGATTTGCAAATAAAATCTGATGAGATGGATACATGACTTTATTAAATGCGGGATGAAAGCGATTTGATTTGATGTTAAAATAATAGTTTAAGATTAGTTTGATTCGTCTAAAATATAGTGACAGCTCATGACATAAAACATACAAACTCTCAACAGGAGAAGTACGGAAAGCTCCGCTGCAAATTCGCAGCGCATGGTGATGGATAGGGTCCAATACTTTTAGTATGGATTGTCTTGCTGATCCATAGATCTGTGATCCATAGTCTAATTTAGATCGTACTAGAGCTCTATAAATTCTTAGCATTGATTGGGTATCAGCTCCCCAGGAGGTATTCGATAGTACTTTCAGTATATTAAGGATCTTTGTACATTTCTGACGTAGATTCTTGACATGAGAATTAAAGGTTAATTTAGAATCGAAAGTTAATCCCAGAAATTTAACCTCTGGCACCACGGGAATCTGTTGATTGTTAAGATAGATTTCAGGGTCTAAATGGAGACCTACTTTGCGACAGAAATGCATACATACGGTCTTCTGGGTTGAGAAGGCAAAACCATTATTTTTAGCCCATGCTGTAATTTTATTAATGGCTAGCTGCAAATGTCGTTCAATAATACTCATGTTCGAAGATGAAGTTGAAATTTGAAAGTCATCCACGAACAAAGTTCCTGAAACTGAGGGTGGTAAAATTTTAATCATTTCATCAATGGCTAAGATAAATAATAAAACGCTCAGTACACTGCCTCGAGGAACTCCTTCCTCTTGTATAAATTCTTCAGATAAAGTAGACAAGACACGTACCCGAAACTTGCGCTTCTTCAAGAAGTTGGCTATAAAAATAGGCAAGTGTCCTCGAAGGCCAAAGTCATGAAGAACCTTTAAGATGCGGTATCTCCAGGTTCTGTCATATGCCTTTTCCATATCGAAAAAGACGCTCACTAAATGATGGCGTTGTAGAAATGCTTCACGAATTGACGTTTCGAGAAGTAAGATATTGTCTATGGTGGACCTTGATCGTCGAAATCCACTTTGAAATGGTGAAAGCAATTTGTTGGATTCAAGGAAGAAAGTTAGACGGGCGTTGACCATACGCTCCAACCATTTGCACAGGCAACTTGTGAGAGCTATGGGTCTGTAACTGGATGGGTTGCTTGGTTCTTTCCCAGGTTTTAAAATAGGGATCACAGTAGCTTCCTGCCAAGCAGTAGGAAACTTTTGTTCCATCCAAATGCGGTTAAAAAGGTATAAAATGTTGTATAAAGATGAGGATGATAAATAAATAAGCATGTTGTGATGAATGTTATCTGGTCCAGCAGATGTAGGATGAGATCGATGCAATGCAGTCATCAATTCATCAAATGTAAAAGGTGAATTATATGGTTCTGTACAGGAATGATTAAAATTTAAAATCTTCTGCTCTTCACGGTTTTTAGTGAGGATAAAATCGGGTGAGTAGCTAGAAGAGCTCGACACAGCTGCAAATTTAGCACCAAAGCAGTCGGCGACGTCTTTTAAATCAGAAAATAAATTTCCATTGGAATTTAAAATTGGGGTGGAACTTGGTTTATAACTGCCTGTAATTTTCTTTATTTTATTCCATACCACCTTGCTAGAAGTTTTTGTGGTAATGGTTGAAACATAGGAACTCCAGGACTTAATTTGACTTATTCGTCGAACTCTACGGGCCTCTGCTCTAGCTCGTTTAAATATTGGTAAGGTTTTCGGTCGTCGGATATCGACGAAAAGTCCCCCAAGCTTTCTTTTGGGATTTCAGTGTTCCTTTACACTCATCGTTCCACCATGGTTTGGAAAATTTTAAATGACCTGTTTTTGTCTTTGGAATGCAGACATCAGCTGCTGTAATAATGGTTTCAGAGACAAGTCCCACTGCCTCATTTAAGTTCTCGACTGAGACCATCTCTAGGGTGATCTCAGACAGAGAAGTGAAACTCGTCCAATCAGCTAAGTTGAATTTGAAGCGAGGCATCCTTGGGGTAGGTGCTGAACCGCTCCCAGAAGAGATGGAGATAGGGAAGTGATCACTTCCAAAGGGATCGTCACCTGCTTGAAATTCCCAAGATGATAACAGGGGAGGCGAGCAAAGCGCAAGGTCGATTGCATGAAATGTTCTGCTTGGAAAGTGAAAATATGTATTAGAACCGTCATTAAGAACACAAACATTGCTTTTCAAAATAACACGTTCTAATACTGTCCCACGTCTGTTGGTGTCTGGGCTGCCCCAGAGTGGGTGGTGTCCATTAAAATCTCCAAGGATGACAAAAGGAGGTGGTAACTGATCTATCAATTGTTCGAGATCAGATTCTCTGATTGTCTGGTTAGGTGGAAGATATACAGTACACACGGTTATAAGGGCACGTAAGTGGATCCGTATAGCGATAGCCTGGAGGGTTGTGCGAAGTGAGATTGTCTGGGAGGCATAGTTTTGTGCAACCAAGACAGCAACGCCTCCACAGCTCCGAGCTCCATCTAAAAAGTCTTTTCGGATTACTTGGTATCCCTTTAATCGAGTTGTGTCCTGTGGTTTCAGAGAAGTCTCCTGAAGGCAGAACACTATAGGGTTTTTGGCCTCTAGCAAATATTTGATGTCAGTGATGTTACGCTTAAAGCTTTTGCAATTCCAAGACAATAAACAAGCCATTATTGTGTTTATGTATTAGGTGCGAAGGTGACTTAAATCCGGCCCAGTTTCAGTAACTGTCACATCTGAGTCACTTGACTTGTCGGTCAACATGTCATCCTCGGATGACACATATCCTTTGACTATGTCAGATGTTTCTTTAGTATTTTCGCCGACTGAAACTAGACGATTTTTTAGGTAATCTACTCTGTTACGTGTTGCTTTAAATTTAATTGAGGGAAGATTCTTTTTAGGTTTATGTACAGTTTTCTTTCTTTTCGATTTTACTTGGATGAAATCATCCAAGGGCAGTGTTGATGTTGATAAGCTTTTTCCTGTAGTTGTGGCAACAGGTTGTGTAGATTTTGATGAAGTAGGAGATCGGGTGTTTTTACCTGTTTGTTGAGTAAAGCTATTGACTGTTGATACCATTCCTGTGGAAGATATGACAGTTTGTGTAGATGCACTTCTCATCTTGATGGTTGGCTTAACTGCAGATGAGAATGATACACCTGCACGTGGTGTTCGAGCATCTACTAATTTCCGAGCTTCAGGATGTGATATATTATTGTTGACTCGTACCGTTTGGATCTCTTTTTCATATTTCCATTCAGGGCATGAACGTGAATAGGCCAGGTGGTCTCCCTGGCAATTCACGCACTTTGGATCAGCAGAGCAGTCATCAGAATCGTGTCCATCAATGCCACAGCGAGCACACGTAGAAACTCTACGCCGACATGCTTGTCTGGAGTGCCCGTATCGTTGGCATTGAAAACATCTCAAGGGGATTGGGATTTATGGCCTTACAGGACATCTAAGATAGCCAGCGATTATGTGAGTTGGTAACGTTGGGGTACTAAAAGAAAGAATAAGATGTCTTGTAGGAAGAGTTTCACCATCTTTGCGAAACGTTATCCGTGAAACAGAAAATACATTTTGGTCACTGAGATTTTCCAAGATTTCATTTTCAGGTACGTACTGCAAATCTGGTTCAGAAATCACTCCCCGTGAAACATTTAAGGTCTTGTGAGCTGATACACTTACAGCGAGGCTTTCAAAAGATGTTAGTTTCATGATATTATTTGCCTGCTGGGTATTAGCAACTTCAACGAGGAGGTCACCTGACCGAAACTTTTTAACTGCTTTAACAGTACCAACCAAAGCTTGTAGTGTTTTCTGAATCAAAAAGGGAGAAACGTTTTGAAATGTGCCTTCCGTACGGTGAACGACAAAGAAGCGGTTATTCGTATTTTCAACTTGGTCTGCCCAGGAAACAGAGTTTCCTGCAGGGGTAGTATCACTTTTATTCATGGTTGATTTAATAGAAGTTGGAGAACTTTTGTGAGCATTGGAATTAGCGATAGCGCTTTGAGAACTCTTGCCGTTAGGCAAACTCATATTCTCAAATGCACTAGCCATAACCAGAGTAAAGAAACACGGATTCCTTCCAGTCAGATCAGGGCCCCCGCCAGACCCCGTCTTTCCACACTTTTCTTACGTGCCAAGTGGAACCGCCGGTGTTCTTCGTGCACTGGATAAAGGGGAGACCGCCATAACGTGCACCAGGTACACTGTCCCAGGTAAAACCTAGGAGGATTTCCCATTATGGCCCATGTCCCCTTATATCCAGCCAAACGCAACCAAGGGACACAAACCTCTGGAACCGCTTTAGGGCAAGAGCGTTTCTGAGAGCCAATATTTGCGATTCACGCCGCTCTTCCCGCCTCCTGACCGACCCACATGAGTCAGCTCCCGAGCCCAAACGGTATACCTTACGGCAGAGGCCGAAGAGTGGTACTGTGACCCATAGAGCAGGAGGGGAAGGACACAGGATCGGCATTGATGGATCGCAAGCTTTTAAAATAAAAGAGAAGTAACGGCCACTGCCAAAAGAAAATCTCCCAAAAAATTATAATATTACAAGAATGGTGAATTAGTTTAAATGAAACGAAACCGAAATAAAAGAAGCTCAACTTGTTAAAGCTTAAATAAGGTTAGTTCATATTTTTTTTTTTTTTTTTTTTTTTTCCATTTAAACAAAGTTGAGAAAGGGGAAAAAAAGAAAAGAGGGAGAGAAGCAGAGATAAAAAAGATCGCTGGGACCCCGGGGTTGCGATGCCCGTGAACACCTAAAGAAAGTGTCCCCCTGGGGGGCTCAAGTGTGTGTAATTTTGACAAAATGTCAAAAGCAATTGGATGACTATTGGTCTTAAAGTGCTTCAGACTAGACAGGGAGCTTAAACTGTCAGTATACACACAAAATTTGCGATTGTTGCAGAGTGATATATGCAGCAGTGCACAAGAAATCGCTGTCATCTCAGAAGTGAAAACCGAGCAGGATTTATGAAGTGTAAAAGCGACTGTGGATGTGTCGGACACAGTACCACAGCCAACACGTTCACCTGCTTTGGATCCATCAGTAAATACTGCTTCATAGTCAGCATACTGAGAGCGGTGATCACAAAAGATTTGTTGAAAAATTTCTGGGGCAGTGTCTGCCTTGCAATACATCGCAAATGGATTGAGAAAGTGGAAAGATGGAATATCCCACGGTGGAAAGGATTGAGTGGTAAATGTTTGGGTAACTACGTCACTAAGAGCTGCATCCAACAAGATGGATTTCGCTCTTTCAGAAAATGGTCGGATGTTCGATGAGCGAGCATCATATAACCTACCAAGATAGGCATCAAGTCTCAACTTACGTAAAGGGTGAAAAGGATCAGACATAATTCTACAGTAGTAGTTGGCGCTTAATTTTTTACGTCTCAAGTCAAGTGGAAGGAGACTACACTCTGTCAACAGACTTTCAATGGGTGAAGTGCGAAATGCACCTGAACAAATACGGGCGGCAGTGTGATGGACAGTATCCAATCTTCGTAGAAGGGATACTCCTGCAGACCCATACGCAACACATCCGTAATCAATGCGAGATAAGATTACAGATTGGTAGATACGCAGCAAAGAAGTGCGGTCAGCTCCCCAAGAAGTATTTGAAAGTACTTTGAGGATATTAAGCGATTTATCGCACTTCTTGCGCAAGTATACAATATGTGGGAGAAAATTTAACTTATTGTCAAAGATAACTCCCAGGTATCTTATCTGATTCACAACTGGGATGGGAGAATTGCGTATGTGAATTTCAGGGTCAGGGTGAAGACCCCTCCTCCTACAGAAGTGGATGCAACTGCTTTTAGATGGTGACAGTTTATGGCCGTTTTTGTCACACCATTCTACAAGTCTGTTAACAGCAGTTTGTAATTGACGTTCAATTAAGCGCATGTTTGATCCTTGGCATGAGATTTGCAAATCATCAACATACAAAGTTCCATGAACAAAGGGTGAAAGGACATGAAGGATGTTGCTGATATGAAGATTAAAAAGGGTGACACTTAAAACACAACCTTGAGGAACTCCCTCAGATTGGTTAAAATAATTAGAAAATGAAGATCCAATGCGAACTCTAAAAACACGAGATGATAAAAAATTTTGAATAAAAAGGGGCAGATTACCCCTAAAACCAAAATTAAATAGAGTTTGCAGGATACCATATCGCCACGTATGATCATATGCCTTCTCAATGTCGAAAAAGATTGAAACTAGATGATTCCTTTGCACAAAGGCATTGCGGATATCTGTTTCTAGTTTCACGATGTTATCAAGAGTGGACCGTCCTCGTCGGAACCCACTCTGGAAAAGTGATATACATTTATCTTTTTCTAACATGTAAGAGAGTCGGGCGTTTACAATACGTTCAAAGGTCTTACAAAGGCAGCTCGTTAAGGCTATCGGTCGATAGCTCAGAGGATCCTTGGGATCCTTTCCAGGTTTCAGAATGGGGATTACAGTAGCTTCCCGCCACAAGGTAGGAAAGATGTTCTCCTTCCAGATTCGATTAAAGAGAAAAAGGATGTTAAAAAGAGAATATGGACTTAAGTGGCGAAGCATTTGGTAACTGATCCCATCTGGACCTGGACTGGTGTTATGTGCTTTAGATAAAGCACTCTTCAATTCGTACATCTTAAGGTCACAGTTGTAGGAATATTCAATATTGCTTTTGAAATTAATTCCAGTCCGTTCAGCGCGATTCTTAGTCACTAAAAATGTAGGACTATAAGAATCGGAACTGGATACACTTTCAAAAGTTTCACCGATAAGGTTAGCAATATCTTCAGGGGAGGAGAACACAGCAGCTCCGGTTTGAAGTATAGGGCAAGAATACTCCGGATACAAACCATTGGCTGCTCTAACCTTCTTCCACAACTGTTTACTTGATGTTTTAGATGTAATCGAAGAGACATAACTTATCCAAGAATCCTTTTGACTCTGACGTCTAACCTTACGAGCAACTGCCTTTGCCTTTTTAAAGGCGATAAGGTTACCTGTAGTTGGGTATCTGCGGAAGATACCCCATAGCTTCTTTTGTTTCTTGTATGCAGACTGACATTCTGCATTCCAGTATGGTTTACAGTGCCGCAATGTTTTAGGTGAAGTCTTAGGAATAGAGGAGTCAGCAGCCTTTAAAATTGCTTCAGTGACATTTTGGACAGCAGTATCAACATCCTCACTATCCACCATTGTTCCTGATATAATAGCCAACTCGGTAAATTTTTCCCAATTTGCCCTATTGTTCAGTGGTGTGATCAGAACGGCCATACACTTTCTCCTACGAAGAGCAACTGTGTCCATTTCTGCAGAAAAAGGAACCTCCATCCTGATCCTGCTATCCATATTCGCAACACCCCTATCCCTGTTGTTAATGAGATACGGTTCCTAGGAGTGATTTTTGACAGTAAACTGACTTTTCTTCCGCATGTTCTCTCTCTACGGAAGAAGTGCGAAAAGTCATTGAAAATCCTCAAAGTGCTGTCTAATACATCTTGGGGTGCTGATCGCACATCCTTACTCCGAGTGTATCAGTCGATCATTCTATCTCGTATCGACTATGGATGTATTGCCTATGGTTCAGCTCGAGACTCCGTCTTGCGCAGATTGGACACCATTCACAACTCGGCCATGAGGATATGCTCTGGTGCATTTAGAACATCACCCATTTCTAGTCTGGCCATAGAATGCTACCAGCTTCCTCTTGATCTCAGAAGGAAAAAGTTGGCGATCAATTTTTATTTTAAAGTTTTATCCATGTCCTCTCACCCTTTGAAACCCATGATCCTTGCTCCTAATTTGAATCGCCTTTATGTTGCTCGCCCATCTCACATTCTTCCATTTAGTGAACGGGTTAAAACTATGCTTAACAATACAGACTTGAGTGATGTTACTGTGCAGATAAACGAAGGCATATGGTTCCCACCATGGGATTTTTCATCTTTCCCTCATTTTAACCCCTTCATTTCACATTTTAAATCTGATACTGCTCCAGCCATTTACCAACAGTTATTCCATCAACACAGCTGTCAGTATAGTACATACTTGCCAGTATTTACTGATGGGTCGAAAGGAATAGGATACGTCGGTTGTGGTGTCATTCTTGATAACACAACTCATAGCTACAGGCTTCATCCTTCCTGTTCTGTATACACTGCCGAAGCAGTGGCAATTTCCCAAGCCCTCCAATTAATATCTAGGAGTCCCCATCGTAATTTCTGCATATACACAGACAGTATGAGTGTATTAAAGCAGCTGGAGCACTATGACACTAACTGCCATCCAGTAGTGTCAAATATTTTTAACATTTTAAAATCAATTAGAAATGAAGGCTTTGATATTGTTTTTTGTTGGGTGCCGAGTCACGTAGGTATTAAAGGTAACGAGCTTGCTGATAGCGCTGCAAAGGCAGCTTCTGTCATATTGCAACATGCCGTTCCATTAGTTGACATAAAGGCGTACACCAAGAAGTTCTTTAACTCCTTGTGGCAAGAATCTTGGGATATGCAACTCAGCAACAAGTTGCACTCCATTAAACCCACCATTCATCAGTGGACCATTGCACCAATGCGGAAGACTGACGTTAAATTGACAAGACTCCGTATTGGACACACTCGTTTCACTCACCGTCATCTTTTATTGGGGGTTTGTTTGTTTGTTTGATTGATTGAGGTTTTATGGCGCAAAGGCAACACAAGAGCCATGCTGCGCCAAAACAAAAGATAAAAGAAAAACTAGGATGGAAGATGAATTATAAATATGATGAGAGGTGACAGAATATAATTTAAGAATGTTAAAATCACATTTCTAAAATGAAGATGTTAATAAAATTTTAAAAATGGATATGTTTAAAACACTAGATGTGATTTAAAAACCCGATTGATCTTAAAAATGCAAAAAGATTTGGATGGGGAGTTTCCCCAATCAAATCTTGAAGACTTAAACTGGTACATTTAAAAAACCTAAGACGATGTGACTGGAACTTTGGACAAGAAATTAAAATATGAGCCACAGAAAGATCGCAACGACAAGTATCGCAAACAGGTGGATCTTCTCCCAGCAATAGGTGTCGATGCGTCAATCGGGTATGACCAATGCGCAGACGAGTCAGTTTGACATCTGTCCGACGCATAGGATTAACTGGCCATTTACGAAGGTGATTTTTGATGAAATGAAGTTTGTTATTAACCTGCAAATCCCATGTTTCTTGACGTAAGGATAATATGAACTTGTGAATTGATGTCTTAATATCTTGGTAGGGAACTGGCTGCTGCAGCGGGATTGAAGCCGCTTTAGCAGCAGAATCAGCCAATTCATTGCCTGAAATTCCCATGTGACTAGGTACCCAGCAGAATAATATAGTAAATCCTTTCCTCTCAAGTGTGTGTAACTTTGACAAAATGTCAAACGCAAGTGGATGGCTATTGGTTTTAACCTGCTCCAGACTTGACAAAGAACTTAAACTGTCAGTATACACACAAAATTTGCGATTGTGGCAGAGTGAGATATGCAGCAGTGCACAAGAAATTGCTGTCATCTCAGAAGTGAAAACCGAGCAGGATTTATGAAGTGTAAAAGCGACTGTGGATGTGTCGGACACAGTACCACAGCCAACACGTTCACCTGCTTTGGATCCATCAGTAAAAACTGCTTCATAGTCAGCATACTGAGAGCGGTGATCACAAAAGATTTTTTGCAAAATTTCTGGGGCAGTGTCTGCCTTGCAATACATCGCAAATGGATTGAGAAAGTGGATAGATGGAATATCCCACGGTGGAAAGGATTGAGTGGTAAATGTTTGGGTAACTACGTCACTTAGAGCTGCATCCATCAAGATGGATTTCGCTCTTTCAGAAAGTGGTCGGATGTTAGATGGACGAGCATCATATAACCTACCAAGATAAGTATCAAGTCTCAACTTACGTAAAGGGTGAAAAGGATCAGACATAATTCTACAGTAGTAGTTGGCGCTTAATTTTTTCCGTCTCAAGTCAAGTGGAAGTAGACTACACTCTGTCAACAGACTTTCAATGGGTGAAGTGCGAAATGCTCCTGAACAAATACGGGCAGCAGTGTGATGGACAGTATCCAATCTTCGTAGAAGGGATACTCCTGCAGACCCATACGCAACACATCCATAATCAATGCGAGATAAAATTACAGATTGGTAAATACGCAGCAAAGAAGTGCGGTCAGCACCCCAAGAAGTATTTGAAAGTACTTTGAGGATATTAAGAGACCTATCGCACTTCTTGCGCAAGTATAAAATATGTGGAAGAAAATTCAACTTGCTGTCGAAAATGACTCCCAAGTATCTTATCTGATTCACAACTGGGATTGGAGAATTGCGTATGTGGATTTCAGGGTCAGGGTGAAGACCCCTCCTCCTACAGAAGTGGATGCAACTGCTTTTAGATGGTGACAGTTTATGGCCGTTTTTGTCACACCATTCTACAAGTCTGTTAACAGCAGTTTGTAACTGACGTTCAATTAAGTGCATGTTTGATCCTTGGCACGAGATTTGCAAATCATCAACATACAAAGTTCCATGAACAAAGGGTGAAAGGACATGAAGGATGTTGCTGATATGAAGATTAAAAAGGGTGACACTTAAAACACAACCTTGAGGAACTCCCTCAGATTGGTTAAAATAATTTGAAAATGAAGTTCCAATGCGAACTCTAAAAACACGAGATGATAAAAAATTTTGAATAAAAAGGGGCAGATTACCCTTAAAACCAAAATTAAATAGAGTTTGCAGGATACCATATCGCCACGTATGATCATACGCCTTCTCAATGTCGAAAAAGATTGAAACTAGATGATTCCTCTGCACAAAGGCATTACGAACATCTGTTTCTAGTTTCACGATGTTATCAAGAGTGGACCGCCCTCGTCGGAATCCACTCTGGAAAGGTGAAATACATCCATCTTTTTCTAACATATAAGAGAGTCGGGCGTTTACAATACGTTCAAAGGTCTTACAGAGGCAGCTCGTTAATGCTATCGGTCGATAGTTCAGAGGATCCTTGGGATCCTTTCCAGGTTTCAGAATGGGGATTACAGTAGCTTCCCGCCACAAAGTAGGAAAGATGTTCTCCTTCCAGATTCTATTAAAGAGAAAAAGGATGTTAAAAAGAGAATCTGGACTTAAATGGCGGAGCATTTGGTAACTGATCCCATCGGGACCTGGACTGGTGTTATGTGCTTTAGATAAAGCACTCTTCAATTCGTACATCTTAAGGTCACAGTTGTAGGAATATTCAATATTACTTTTGAAATTAATTCCAGTCCGTTCAGCTTGACTCTTAGTCACAAGAAAAGCAGGACTATAAGAATCGGAACTGGATACACTTTCAAAAGTTTCACCGATAAGGTTAGCAACATCTTCAGGGGAAGAGAACACAGCAGCTCCGGTTTGAAGTATCGGACAAGAATAATCCGGATACAAACCGTTGGCTGCTCTAACCTTCTTCCACAACTGCTTGCTTGATGTTTTGGATGTAATCGAAGAGACATAACTTATCCAAGAATCCTTCTGACTTTGACGTCTAACCTTGCGAGCAACTGCCTTTGCCTTTTTAAAGGCGATAAGGTTTCCTGTAGTTGGGTATCTGCGGAAGATACCCCATAGCTTCTTTTGTTTCTTGTATGCAGAATGACAATCTGCATTCCAGTATGGTTTACAGCGCCGCAGTGCTCTAGGTGATGTCTTAGGAATGGAGGAGTCAGCGGCATTTAAAATTGCTTCAGTGACATTTTGGACAGCAGTATCAACATCCTCACTGTCCACCATTGTTCCCGATATAACAGCCAATTCAGAAAATTTATCCCAATTTGCCCTATTGTATTTGTAAGTAGGTAGACGGTTGGTCACGCTACTACCTGCATGGGAAATGAGGACAGGGAAGTGATCACTGTTGTGTAGATCACTTCCAACAGCAAAATTCAAATATGGAAAAAGTATAGGGGAACAAATGGCTAAGTCAAGTGAATGGAATGTTCTAGTGGGTTCATGAAAATACGTTTTCTCCTCATTATTCAGGAGGCATAGACAGTGATCAGACAGCAACTTTTCTATCTGTCTCCCACGAGGGTTCGTATTAGCATTACCCCACATTGTACTGTGTCCATTAAGGTCACCGAGCAGTAAAAATGGTACTGGAAGCTGATCAATAAGGTCATTCAACTCCTCTTGGCGGATGATAGCATGTGGCGGTAGGTATAGGCAACAGACTGTGAGAAGGGACTGTATATGAAGTCTCGCAGCCACAGCCTGCAGAGATGTGCGCAGTGTGAGTACAGTGCTGGGGTAATCATGAGAGATAAAAAGGCAAACTCCTCCAGACACTGTATTACTACGGGTAACATCTTTTCTAATGCAACTATACCCACGGATCTTAGATATACAAGAATCCTTCAAGAGGGTTTCTTGAAGTGCCAAACATGCTGGATGATAAAGTGAAATGATGTTCTTCACATCATCCTTCCTAGACCTAAAACCGCGACAGTCCCAAGAAACAAAAGAAGCCATTAATTATTAAAAGAAAATTTTAAAGGGGGGTCGGGATCTTCTTCAAGGATCTCATCGTCATCAGATGGGTATAATTTCACCTCATCTGAATCTCTAAGAGAGCCAATGATGTTAAAAGGGTTGGTAGATTTATCTCTTAGAGTAAAACCCTTTGCTGATTTTAGCTTTATTGATTGCAAAGCTTTGGACTTTGCTAGAGATTTTTTAACTATTATTGTTTTTTTAACTATTTGTGAAGAAGATTCCCTTTGGGGTAATCTAGTAACTGGCAGTGAAAGGCTCTCTGTCTGTGTGCTTTTCTGAGACACTGACTTTTTACAAGCGTCAGCATATGCAACGCCAACACGAGGAGTCCGGGCCTCTACCTGTTTTTTTGCCTCAAAGTACGTCAAGTTTTGGTTGGCACGAACGGTTTGTATCTCTTTCTCCTCAATCCACTTGGGACATTTCCGGGAGAAAGATGGATGAGCTCCTTTACAATTGACGCACTTTTCAGGTAGGGTGCATGTACTACTACCATGGCCACTTCCTGCACAGCGTGCACAGATTTCAATTTCCCCGCTGCAAGCCGTTTGGGAATGTCCAAATCTTTGGCATTTAAAGCAGCGAAGTGGGTTCGGTATGTACGGTCGGGTTTTACAGTTTAGATACCCAGCCTTAACGTGTGTTGGCAAAGTGGGAAGATCAAAGGTTAATATCAGATGTTTTGTAGGCAAGATATTCCCATCTTTGCGTATAGTTATGCGATGCACTGCTGAGACTTGTTGGTCACGTAGATGGTCCAAGATCTCCTCCTCCGTTGTATGAAAGAGATCACTCTCAGATATTACACCACGAGATTTGTTGAGAGAGCCGTGTTTAGTAACAGTCACGGGAAAGGTTCCAAAAGATACTAACTTTAAAATATTCTTAGCCTGGGTTTCATTTTTTACTTCAACTAAAAGGTCACCAGACCTTAGTTTTTTTACTGAAGCAGTGTCTCCAATCTGGGATTTTAATACTTTTTCAATTAAGAAGGGAGAGACCTTTTCAAAGGAACCCTCTTCTCTCCGAACAATAAAGAATTTAACAGCAAGGTGATTAGAATTGTCTTGTCGATGTTGCTCCCCTCGAGGGGGAGAAGAGAAAGAAGTTTTGTTTGCCATGAAATAAAAGGAAGATAAATTCGGGCACTAGAGTCCCACCCACCATGGAGTCCTCATTATCGGGGATAGAGCCTGCCGGCAAGCAACAAAAATCATAAAATAAAACAAAATATCAACAAAACTGTCTTTTATTGGGGGAAAATCCTCCATTTTGTCTTTCTTGTCGAACTGATTTTACTGTTTTTCATATTTTAATTGTCTGTCCTGCTTTTAATCAACAACGCCTTAAATATTTTAATAGCACAATTTTAAACTTGCACGATTTGATTGGAGAAAATCCCCATTCAAATCTTTTTTCATTTTTAAATGACATTAGGTTTTTAAATCACATCTAGTTCCATTTTACTATTTTCGTCAAGTTGCTGGCCAACATCTTTTGTCACTCTTTTTTATATTTATACCTCTGTTTTTAGTGTTTTACACATAGGTTTTATATTTTAACTGGTTTTATTATTTTATCTTGAGTTTGGCGCAGCATGTCCGAAACCGGACCTTGTGCCATTAAAACTAACATCAAACCCATTATAGGAGCAGACTTTCTCACTAACTTTAACCTTCTGATTGATTTGAAAAATCACAAACTTATCAATTCACAAACTTCCCTTCATACTCTTGGCACAATGGCACCTGTCGACCAGCCCAGCGACGGCAACAGATTGTGAGAAGGGACTGTAAATGAAGTCTCGCAGCCACAGCCTGTAGATATGTGCGTAGTGTAATTACAGTGCTGGGGTTATCATGAGCAATAAAAAGACATACTCCTCCAGACACTGTATTACCACGGGTAACATCTTTCCTAATGCAACTATACCTACGGATCTTAGATGTATATGTATCCTTCAAGAAAGTTTCTTGAAGGGCCAAACATGCTGGATGGTAAAGTGAAATAATGTTCTTCACATCATCCTTCCTAGACCTAAAACCGCGACAGTTCCAAGAAACAAAAGAAGCCATTATTTATTTAAGGTAAAATTTAAATGGGGATCAGGCTCTTCACTAATATCTTCGTCATCATCAGATGGGTAAAGATTCACCACATCCGCATCTCTAAATGAACGAAGGATATTAAAAGGGTTAGAGAGCTTCTCTCGAGAGAATCCCCCTTTAGCTGATTTCAGTTTTATTGTCTGCAAAGCCTTAGATTTGGCTAGAGATTTCTTTAAAATCGTTGGTCGTTTCGTTACCTCTATAGATGGTCGTTGAGGTAACTTGATAAGAGATGATGCAAGCTCAGTTTCAGTTTGTGTGCTTTTGCTGATGAAAGTTTTTTTGCAAACATCAGCATAGGCAACACCAACACGAGGTGTCCTAGACTCAAATAGTTTTTTAGCTTCGAAGTAAGACAAATTCTGGTTCACTCGCACGGGGGTCTGTATTTCTTTTTCTTTTACCCACTGTGGACATGATCGAGAGTATGACGGATGTGTGCCATCACAATTGACACACTTCTCGGGTGCTTTGCAGTTAGCACTATCATGTCCAGTACCTGAACAACGTGCGCATGTTTCCGTTTTCCCACGGCAAGCTGTTTGTGAGTAACCATATTTTTGGCACTTGAAACAGCGTAGTGGGTTCGGTATATATGGACGTACACGGCAGTTCAGATATCCGGCTTTTACGTGCGATGGTAATGTGGGTAAATCAAAAGTGATAATTAGATGTTTAGTTGGTAATATATTCCCATCTCGTCGTATTGTTATGCGGTGGACGGCTGAAACATTCTGATCACGAAGGTGATCGAGTATCTCGTCCTCCGCTGTATGGTACAGGTCTGATTCAGACACAACACCACGAGATTTAATAAGGGAACCATGTTCAGTTACCGTTACCGGGAGTGAGCCAAAATTTTCAATTTTTAAGATGTTTTTAGCTTGCTGATGGTTGCAAACTTCAACTAATAGGTCACCGGACCTCAGTTTTTTAACTGAAGCCGTTTCACCAACCAACGATTTCAAAGTTTTCTCTATTAAGAAAGGAGAGACCTTTTCAAAGGATCCCTCCTTACGATGCACCACAAAAAACTTGCCAATAATGCGATTTAACGCTTGAGCACTTTGTTGCTCCCCGCTGGGGGGAGAAGAAGAAGATTGTGTACTTTCCATGAGAGTATGAATAACAAATTCGGGCACTAGAGTTCCACCCACCATGAAGTCCTCAATGTCGGGGATAGAGCATCCCGGCAAGCAACAAAAATCATAAAAGAAAACAAAATATCAACAGAACTGTTACGCACGGAATGACTCTATCGGGTTAACCAGTGCCTATACGCTACCAACTCGTCCCTGTAGAAGTCTCCACCCTTAACGAGATTCCCAGCAGACGAGTCGGACGCTTGATCCCTAGCCTCCGACGAAGTCGGACGACCAGCCGATTGATACACACGGGACCAATGTGTACCTCCCGTTTATCTGAAGCAAGGGCCAAAGTAGTGTATTGGGACAGTATGTCGTCCCTCAACTACCAGGATCCCCCTTTCCAGGGACACGGGTCTCCACGCACGGCAAACACGTGGGTGATATAATCCCCAAGAGAAGCTGATAGCAACAGAGCGGCACAAAGCTTCTCAAGGGGAGCCCTCACCTCTGAAGAGGTAACCACAATGAGGGATGGAAGAGAAGCCAAACAATAAATACAAAACTAAAATAGGAAGGTAAAACAGAAGGAGGGATAGATCACTGGGGCAACCCGGGGTTGTGAAGCCCGTGTTTACTTTGAGAAAGTAAGACCCCTGAGGGGTCTGCTGGCAGAAGATGCCCCCACATGCAATTCCTGTGGAGTTTATTTTTCTGTTTTGCATATTTTAAGTGAATGTTCTGTTTTTAACAATATCAGACGTCGATATTTTAATACGAATCATCCATCATTGTTATCGATTTTATCATCACCACCTCATCGAAATCTTTATTCATTTTTAAAAGATGTTGGTTTTTATTGCCTGATTTAAAATTTTAACCATTTTAACAACGATAATAGTTCAATTGTTTTTTAATCCCAATATTAAAGAAACTTAATTTTTAAAAAAAGCACTACTGTTTGGCGCAGCATGGCCCTAGTGAAGCCCTTGTGCCATAAAACCCCAACCAACCGAAGATTATCCACTTGATGGAATGAGAGAACGTTCTGAACTCTCAATGAAAATGATGGAATAAAAGATGGTCGAGCATTAAAAAATCTTTCATATGATGGTTTAAAAATATGATCGAAAAGTGGATGCAAAGGACTAGTTTTTATTCTAAAATACATATTTATACTAAGCTTATCTCGTCTCAGTCCCAGAGAGGGTTCTAAGCACAAAGTGTACAAACTCTTAACCGGTGACGTGCGGAATGCTTCTGATGAAATCTTGATACCATGATGGTGAACAGGATCTAGGAGCATCAGGGCCGATATTCTGGCCGATCCGTACACCACCGAGCCGTAGTCAAGCTTAGAACGGACTAGGCATCTGTAAATTTTCAACATGGAGATAGTGTCAGCACCCCAGGAAGTGTTTGAGAGAACTTTCAGAAGGTTTAAGATCTTATTACATTTTATTTTTAATTGTTTGATATGGGGCACGAAGGTGAGTTTGGAATCAAACGTAACACCCAAAAATTTTGTCTCCGAGACAATGGGAATTTTAGTATCATTTAAGAATATTTCTGGATGTTCGTGTAACTCACGTCTCCTGCAGAAGTGGACAGCAACTGTCTTTTCTACAGAGAAGACAAACCCGTTGCTGTTAGCCTAATCGTTAACTCTTCTGATAGCAAGTTGTAGTTGTCTCTCAATCAGTGACATGTTTGTTGAGGCGCACATCATCTGTAAGTCATCGACAAATAGGGTACCAGACACTGCAGGTGGTAGGCAGGTCAGTACGTCGTTGACTTTAATGATGAAAAGGGCGCAACTCAACACACTACCCTGGGGAACACCTTGCTCTTGAATAAATTCATCAGACAAGGTTGATCCGATTCGTACTTGGAAGGATCTGTGTTCAAGAAAGTTCTTAATAAATAACGGCAGATTACACTGGAGACCTAGATTATGTAGGTCTCTGAGGATTCCATACCTCCAAGTACGATCGTAAGATTTCTCCATGTCAAAGAACACAGACACCAAATGGTTCTTCTTGACGAAAGCCTCTCGAATTGATGTTTCGAGGAGAAGGAGATTGTCAATGGTACTACGACCTTTACGAAACCCACTCTGGAAGCGAGAAAGATAATTGCTGGATTCTAGATAAAAGAGAAGCCGAGCATTTACCATTTTCTCCAATAGCTTGCAAAAGCAACTAGTCAGAGCTATTGGACGATAACTAGAAGGATTCTTGAGATCCTTGTTAGGTTTAACTATCGGAATTACAAGAGCACGCTGCCAAATAGATGGAAAAACGTCACCACGCCAGATGCGGTTGAATAATTTCAATATAAGCTTGAGCTGGAGTGGCTGAAGATGTTTGAACATATTATAATGTAAATCTTCTGGCCCGACAGCAGAATTGTGGGTGCCAGATAAAGCCCTTAACAATTCAGCCATGGAAAAATCAGAATTGTAATCTTCCGTAGAAGAGGAAGTAAAATTCAATTTCGTTCTCTCAGCTCGAAGCTTATATGATGCAAACGGCTCTTTGTAATTTGAATTGCTCGATACCTTGGCGAAAGCATCGGCAAGGGTATCGGTAATGTCCTTAGGGTCTGAAACAACGCCTTGGTCATTCTCTAAGATGGAAATAGAGAGATTAGGATATCGACCTTTGATCTTATTGACTTTGTTCCAGACCCTTTTTGAGGATGTTGCAGAAGTTATGGTACTAACATAACTCTGCCAAGAAACCCTCTGGCTCCGTCTATGAATGTTACGGGCCTCGGCTCGGGCACGCTTGAAACCTATGAGGTTAGACTGGGTGGGGTACCGGCGAAAAGTACCCCAGGCCCTCCTCTGTTTCTTATGTGCCACTTTGCAGTCGTGGTTCCACCACGGCTTTGGTATTTTCGGTAGCCTCATCTGAAGAGGAAGCTACTGAGTTAATTAATCAGATGCTTCAAATGATGTCTCGAGGAGGTTTTCCCTTGCGTAAGTTGGTCTCTAATATTCCCTCTGTTTTGGAGAACATTCCAATGGAATTGAAGGCAAGTGATGTTGCACATACAATCGACAACGACAGCTCAGTCAATGTTCTAGGAATAGCTTGGCTTCCTAGTACTGACATGTTCACATTTACCATTTCAGTTAGTGATCATAAAGAACTTACTAAATGTAAGGTGCTTTCTGACGTAGCACGAATATTTGATCCTTTGGGCTGGTTAGCACCGACTGTAATTATTGCTAAAATCTTCATACAAGAACTTTGGAGTTACAACTTGGGTTGGGATGAAGTGTTGAGTGAATCTCTTGCTACCAGATGGAAGAATTTCCAATAACCACTCCAACTACTTGCTAAATTTAAGATCCCACGCTTTATTCTTGCACCACAACCCATAGACATTCAAGTTCATGCTTTCTGCGATTCATCTGAAAGAGCTTATTGTGCAGCTATTTATCTTCGCTCTGTTAATTGTGATCAAACTGTAAATGTTGCACTTCTAATCTCCAAAACCCGTGTTGCACCTGTTAAAACGCAATCGTTACTCCGTTTAGAACTGTGCTCAGCACTGTTGTTTGCGAATCTTTTGGAAGTTGTCTTGCCAACATTAGAATTGTCAATAAGTAAAACTTTTGCTTGATCAGACTCGACTGTTGTACTGGCTTGGATTGCTTCAGTTGGTTGTTTTCAGATTATCTGGCGCCGTCAGCAACACGAGGGCTATAATGCGTCGAAAAATTCGTCATTAGACAAGCCAACATACATTTACAAACACCCATGCCTAACACGGGACTCGAACCCGCAACCTCACGGTCTAGAAGCTAGCACGCTAACCACTATACCGTTTGGTCGGCTGGATTGCTTCAGAGCCTCGCCGTTGGTTACCATTTGTTGCAAACAGAGTTTCCAAAATACAGGAGGCTACTCCAGGAATTGTATGGAATCGTGTATTTTCACAAGACAATCCTGCAGACTGTGCCACAAGAGGTCTTCCGCCAGAACAGTTGTTGAATTGTGGTCCTCAGTTTCTTTATAAGCCATTTGATCATCTCATCAAAGGGCAATCATCAGAGTTTAATTTTGAAGAATCACATTTGCAGGAGCGGAAAAGGGAAGTGCTCCTGACCCGTCTTAGAATAGGCCACACTCGTTTTACATATGCGCATCTTCTGCTGGCAGATGATGTCCCCACATGTAATTCCTGTGGAGTTGTCTTTTCTGTTTTACATATTTTATCAGAGTGTCCTTCTTTTAATCTGACAAGGCAACGCCTTTTATCATCCTTCATTATCCTCGCTTTTAAGTTCACCCCCTCATGTAAATCTTTTTAAGTTCTTACAAGAAATTGGATTTTACTACCTCATTTAATGTACTAATTGAAATGTTTTCATAATCATTTTTTTAAATAACGTTTATTATTAATGCTTTTATGGTTTCGGCGCAGTATAGCCTAGAAGTTGCTCTTGCGCCAGTAAACCCAAAACCAAACCAAACCAAACATTTGCAGGAGATGAAAAAGAGTAGTGTTGTTACAGCCACCTGTGTGCACACTGACGAATTTACTTCTAAATTTTCTTCGTTTATGAAGTTGTGCCGAGTTGTTGCTTGGTGCCTAAGATTTCGGAAGAACTGTTCTCTAGCTCATGCTGAACGAGTTTCAGGTCATCTTTCTTGCGATGAAATATCAAGGGCAACACTGGCCATTGTCAAATGTGTACAGGAAGCTGAATTTCATGAGGACTTGAGCAATTTAAAGGCATGAAGGCCTGTGAAACCTTCTAGCAAGTTGGTATCTTTGTCACCATTCCTAGACAGTGATGGGATTTTGCGTGTGGGTGGGAGACTGAGACATTCAAGATTATCTGAAGGATTCCAAACATCCCATGATAATTCCTAAGTCTCATCATCTTACAAATTTAATAGTACAATATTTTCATCTCAAGCATCTTCATGCTGCGCCTTAGCTTTTGTTGTCTGTCATCCGACAAAATTTTTGGATTCCCTGTGGAAGAGATGTAGTGCGCAGGTTAGTCAATTCTTGCGTTACCTGCTTTCGACTTGCTGCTCATGACTCAGATTATGGGTGATCTTCCTGCATCAAGAGTGGTTCCATCTAGACCCTTTACTAAATCGGGTGTAGATTTTGCAGGTCCCTTTCTGGCCAAGGAGAGGAATGGAAGAGGAAAAAGGTCCTTTAAGGTTTACGTGGCAATTTTTGTTTGCTTTGCCACACGAGCTATTCATCTGGAAATGGTGAGTGACCTTACCTCTCAAGCCTTCATTGCTGCTTTAAAGAGGTTTTTTGCAAGGCGAGGAAGATCTGAAGAAATAGTTAGTGATTGCGGATCCAATTTTGTGGGAGCTAATCGAGAGCTCAAAGCATCACTGAAGTCCTTGCTCACCTCGAAGTCTGACAACAGTGTTTGCAACTTTGTTTCATCTGAAGGCATTAAATGGAAGTTTAATCTCCCTGGTGCTCCACATTTTGGAGGATTGTGGGAGTCTGGTGTTAAATCAATGAAATACCATTTGAGGCGCACAATGGGAGAATCCCTACTCAGTCTTGAGGAGCTGAATACACTCACTGCACAAATTGAAGCCTGCCTCAAATCCAGGCCATTGTGTCCTCTTTCATCTGATCCAAATGATCTTGCTCCATTAACACCAGGTCATTTTCTCATTGGTACTGCATTAACGGCTATTCCTGAGCCAGATCTTTCAACCATTCCACAGTCACGTTTGGGACGCTGGCAGCTGGTGCAGCGTTTACTTCAGCAATTTTGGAAGAGATGGAACATGGAGTTCCTGTCTAGGCTTCAACAACGTCCAAAGTGGTGTAGAGCTAAAGCCAATATCGCCGTGAATGATTTAGTGCTTGTCAAAAATGAACAGTTGCCACCTCTCAAGTGGAAACTTGCACGAGTTATTCATATTCATCCAGAAATTGGCGAAAAGGTTCGTGTTGTAACTGTGCAAACAGATTCTGGACAGTTAAAGCGACCTATTTCTAAAATTTGTAAATTGCCTTTAGACTAACTACTTTGTACTTTTTAATGTTATCTTATTTTTTTGTATGTTTACCCTTTTTTCTTATGTTGATTGACAAGTTATGTTTATTTTTTGTCAATTGCTTAAAATTTTGCTAATTTGTAGTTTAATTTTAACATTTCTATTTTGCTTCTTTGTAAAGGGTCTCGTTGATTGCTAGCATGAATTTCTTCTCTTTTGAAACCCTCTGAGGGTTTCCAGGGTGGGAGAATGTTTGGTTTTGGTTTGAACAAGCCTTGCTGACGTCATTCGGTTCAGCCTATTTCTTCTCCGTTTTGAATTTTTACTTTAGCTCATCTGGCAACGAACGAGATCCTCAGTACGCTTTTCGAACAAGCCATTTTGCGTTTGAAAAGTTACTCAGCAGAATATTTATCTGAAAAAGCTAGACAGTTCTTCTTGGTTGAACTTCTCTACAATTATGATTTGGTTTCAGAATAAATTTCTGGCAAAAGAACACATGGTCCGTCGTCAAGTTTCTTAACTGATTCAACACACACATTCACCAAATACTGCTTCATAGTCAGCATACTGAGAGCGGTGATCACAAAAGATTTGTTGCAAAATTTCTGGGGCAGTGTCTGCCTTGCAATACATCGCAAAAGGATTGAGAAAGTGGAAAGATGGAATAACCCACGGTGGAAAGGATTGAGTGGTAAATGTTTGGGTAACTACGTCACTAACGGCCGTAGTTTCCCGAAATATCAACCTCGCTACTATAACCCTGAGTTCATAAGCTCTGGGTCGAAAGCCTTGACCCGGGGTTCTAAAAACGGTAGTCTTCGTGATTTTTCAATGCGGAGCTATTCGACTGGAAGCTTATGAACTCAGAGTTGAAGGACAGCTTGCTATTGGTCTAGAAGTGTCATGTGATTTCCGTTCCCAGAATGCTTTGGTCTTGTGTTTATCTTGTAGTTTGTTGTCATCTTGTGTTTCACGTAGTTTGAAAATGGATTCCACTTTGGCAAAAAAAAAACCAACGAGCCCTGTACACTCCGTACGAAAAGAATCTGTTGTTGGAGTTAATCCAACAACGGATTAGCATAATCGAGTGTAAAGAGACGAATAAGACTTCTTTTTCCCAGAAGAACGCGGCATTTGTCGCTGTCACGGAAGCTTTTAATGCTTCATTAAATATTACGACAAAACGGTATGTGAAACAAATCCGCGAGTGGTATAAAGCCAGTAAGAAAACTGCCGGTGGTAAAGTCGCCAACTATCGTCAGAAGATGAGAGGCCACCGGCAATTGCTCATCTGCAGTGGATATACCCTCCGGATTTGAAGACCGTTTAATAGACGTTCAAATTTTGACAATGCCTTTGACGACGCCCTATGACAGCGACACGTTGCCGTCAGAAATTCTGGTTGCTGAAAATTGTAAGTATTTTCTATAATATATTTCATATTGTGAATTTCTTTAGAATCTTAGACTCTTTTAGAATATCTAATAGTCATTAGTCTGCTCAGAAAGATGCAATAAAATCTAATGTATAATGCAAAATTGTTTAATGAAACTATTGATCAATATTACATAAAGGTGCGACCTTAAGTTTTACTCAAGATTCAATAAAACACTTTACTTTTGGGTAAAAGCCCGACCATTCTTGCTTTCCGTAACATTGCAAAACATTTTTACAACATGCAGACATAAGTGTTTAGCAAAATATTTCATTCGCTCAAATCTTAGTTACTGTGCATAAGATTGAGAATGTATGATTCATAAACTGCCCCTTTTTCTCTAGTATTTTATTTCAAAAATAAATTAGCAAGATAACAATACGATCAAAGTCTCTTTCATTGTTTGACAAGACGTTTGGTGATCCATTTTAAATACAAATCTTCTTGAAGTATAAGATAAGAAGTAGCATACCATTATTTCTTGTATTATTATTCCACAAAAAAATTATTCTGTTTTAACTCAGCCATACTTTTTGGTGACTTAGAAAGAGCAGCGGTACCTAAAAAGCTTTTTTGGATTGTGTATATTGGTGTTATAAGAGAAAAGTGCTGGGAAAAGAAGTGTATATTTGTATCGTTGCTTTTTTTAAACATGTATAATACTTATAAAAATTAACGCAAGTATTTTTCTCCACAGCTGGTGAAATTGAAGTCTTACCGGATATTTACCCTCAACCGTTGCGTCTGGTATGTACTACATTTTTTTACAAATTTGTTCTGCTTGCCGGGATGTGATTCTTCATTCTTTTGATAGGATATCCTTCTTTTTGTTTACTTTTTCACAAATCTCAGAAAATCCTGCTTTTTTTCTTAAAAAAATCTATCAATTTTACAAAAATACTAGTGCTTGAAATACCTTTACAAATATTATTAAATAAATGAGTCATATACACTGATAAGATTGGATGATAGGGGTTTTTTTTTTGCACTGACTTTATTTGTCAAAACTCTTTGTTAACTTTTCTTTCATGCGTCGCCTAGAATTTTTATTGATCTCCAGCTGCTTTTTCATTTGTTAACATATGCAGTTTTTGTTAACGCTTAATTTTAATGGGAAGCTTAAAGCTTTTTGGCTTCACTGTGTATTAATATGTTATAAATGTTGTGCTCACTATTTCTTTTTGATACTTCACCAGAATAGTTATTAGATAATCACAAATGCTATAATCTTCATACGCTTACTTTGGTGCTTGTATTTGTCTTGTCTAAAGTAGTAGAAAATTTTAATGCTGTAATAGTGGGGCAATCTTTTTGCTTCTTTTGATTTATATTAATAGCTGCTTTTTTTTAAAAAACAATCATTCATTGATTCCAACCACTTCATTACATCTCTTTCAGAATAAAATCTTTTTACAAAAAACTATCCGTGAAACATTGAGTCCTAGGAATCTGAATTTTTCGGACCCTCAAGGGACCATTAGATATTTTTATAAAAATCGGGAATTTTTACTGGATGTTATTTCATTGCGAAAATATTTGACAGTGTTAATTAACATTTTCACAACTGTATTCCCCCCCCCCCTCCCCTTGCTTTTGATAGACACGATCTTGTGTAGACAACCAGAAATCTGAAAAAAAAGTGGGCAAAAATTTGTTTTTCGAATGCAGTTAAATGTTTTGGTATTGTAAAGAATTGAAGTTGTATTTTTTCCTCCTTCATAATGCTTGATCTTGTTTTTAGTGTGACAATCCATGCAACGATTTGGATTTTGATACGGATTCCCGAGAGGATTGCTTGGACTCCACCAGGGTATGTTTAACATCTTATATTGGTTAACATTTCAGAAATTTGTTACGTCTCACTCTTATGGGGATTTTAAATTGATGCATTTGATCCAATCAACTTCTCTGCCGACTATCATAATTTTGTTCAAATTATGAAAGACCAATTGTCTTGCGATTTAAAAAACTAGACCAAAATAATAAACAACCCATTTGTGGCAGCATGTATATGCATGAAAACATGGGCGGCAATGTAATGCAACCTGTCAACGAAGACCAGATAGGCGATCAAACCAAGAATGGGTTTGGGTAAATACAGGGTTTCTGCGCATATGGAAATGTCATGAATTTGGTCATTGGGTAAATTTTGTTGTGGTGACTCAAGCAAAAAATAACCAAAAGTCATGGAAAAACAGTGAATTTCATGGATTTGAAAGAAACAACGGTAAAAGTTAAAAATCACGCCCAATGAATTTCTCAACTCCAAACTTGTGACATCACATGAGTAGATCAATTAAAAAATTCATGATATAAGACTGAAGTGAACTTATTTGATAAACTTGTGTTTACATTTTTATTTAACGCCATGTGTCACAATTTTTGCATTGTAGATACCAAATCATTTGATATTAATATAATTTAATTTATTATTTTTAATTACCATTAACACTTTCTTATTTTTCTATACCTAGTTTACTTTCATAAAACAAGGATTTTTAATTATTATAAAACTTTGTAGAAATCATTTTAGGGTACAATAATTTGCTTACTATGTTCGTGATAGTAAAATTCATATAGGTTAAATATTTTAATGCAATATCTTGAGTAATGTAAAATTATTTGCTTCAGAGTCTTGGAAAGTTAGTGATTCACGACATTCTATTTAAGCAGAAACCCAGTAAATCATAATTCCAACTCGTTAATGAATATATTTAAATATTTCCAGGATATCTTTTTAGAAGTATCATTCTGGGAATTGTTAGAAAAAAAACAGTTCCCCTTTTGTAATATTTTTTTTATTTTTACTTTTAAAGATCATGGCTGAGGCTGCAAGTGTGCCAGCAGATGAGCCAAATAAAAATCCACCAAATGCATTGGTAAGTACTTTAATTTTTTTTTAACATTTAACACCACCTACACTTATCTTTGACAGGGTTGCCTGACATTTTCAATTTAGTTATAGTTTTTTTTATTTCTTTAAAATTAAGGCTAAATTTACCAGTGCTTTATCTGAGGATTTTTTTCAAAATTAAAATCAAGCTACAAAAATATCTGGTTTTACCAAACAAAAATTGTCTAATTTTACGACTTCAATTTATTAACCATTGTTACTTTAATTAATTCTTTTAATTTTTACTGATTAGACATGTATTTCCTTTATTTCTGGTTTAGATTATTGGCACTTGCTATTTTCTAAATAGTCGGCCTAGTTTTATTATTTACAATTTGACGTATTTTTCAAATTCATTTGGGGAGGCTGTTACTTTTTAGCATGTTTGGCAATTTATTTCTTTTATATTTCAGAGCAAAAAAAGAACAATTGCTTCTTCACTGGAGCTTTTTAGAAAGAAAGTGAAGAAGCAAGTGGCCCCATCAGCCACAGCAAGAGCTGCCGCTGCCATTGAGGCAGAAAAAAAATTCTCCTTGAAAGTAATGGAGGCAGATGAACGGAGAAAGGAAGAAGAGCACACTGCTCGAATGAAATTGCTGGCATCCAAACAAGAATTTCAAAATAAATTAATAGAACTCTTATCATCAAATCCGTCTGTTCTGAATATAGTATTAAAATAGTTTATAAACAAACTTAAGTTGTCTGTTGATAGAAATACTTTTTAAATTACCCATTTCTTAAAATTATAATATGTCTTTTTATAAAACACAACTCTTCACTGCCTCTTATTCCAAAACTATAGAATGAGAGCTAAAAACAAAATAATTCATTTAAATTAAGTTTTTACCTACAAATTTTGCCGGTTCTTCTTTGTTGAAATAAACTATCCATGCAATTTCAGGCAAAAAAGGTAAAATATCAGAGGTTTTCATTTTCCAAAAGTAGCCAAGTAGAATTGACTGGGTGCCAAAACTGACTGCAATATATTCATAAAATAGAGGCTAGGAAGCTTTCAAAACATAATATGCAAAAGCCCACATGCATCCAAAGATAAAAATTTAATTCCTAAACTAAAAATTTAGACAATGCAATAGTTGTTGCTTGTGGTATTATAAATATGCAATATTCTTTAATCGAGAGATAACAATACTTTAAATAATAGTGTTTAAATATTACTGTATGTAGATATAATCATGGACAGGAAAAAATTCCCATGTTAAGTTTGTGATAAAAACAATTATTCTACCAATAGCAAACATATTCTATTGGCTTAATATTACAATAAATTAGTTAGAAGTTAATTTTAAAACATTAAAAAAATTCATTTGAATCAGCATTTGAAATAAGATTTAATGGTTTTTCCTATTTGTTTATAGCAAGCATTAAAGGGAATTTGTTTACTTTATAAAAAAAAGAAAAAGTTATGCAATACATTAGCTTTTTAAAGTAAAATCCAGGCACACTTAAAAAGTTTTAAAATAAACAAAACCATTCAGTTATTATAAACCTATCATTAAAAGAAGAAAAATATTTCTTCAACTTGTCAACTTAATAATTTCTTCAACTCGCTGTAAATGATAACTACACACTGTATTAAATTCTGCACCAAAACTGAAGAACTTAGGAGCTAAGTCTTTAGGTTGGTTGGTTGGTTGTTTTCAGATTATCTGGCACCGTCAGCAACACGAGGGCTATAATGCGCCGAAACATTCGTCATTTGACAAGCCAACATACATTTACAAACACCCATGCCTAATACGGGACTCGAACCCGCAACCTCACGGTCTAGAAGCCAGCACGCTAACCACTACACCGTTTGGTCGGCGCTAAGTCTTTAGGAAGTAAACCCATTTGATATCAGGAAATTGTTTTAAAGGCAAAAAAAAAAGAAGAGCTTCTTGAAATTTGAACGCAGTGTTCTTCACAACGGCAGAATAATATGCACATGAACCAAATACAAGTTTATTAAATAGACTTCTAATACATAAGATATTACAGACCAGATTGACTTTCTCATATCTTACATAATATGTAGGTAGAAAAGTACATTGAGATAAATAGCACGAAATCAGTATAGTGTAAATAAAAGTGTAATACAACAACGTAAAAAAATGTAACGAGACAAAACCCTGCAAGAATATTCCGATATAGGTTGGCAACTTGATCAGAAATTCAATATTAAAGTATACGGCATTTCTAACTCAGTGGTGAAGATCTGCAAAAATATTTACAAACATTGCGGAAACATCAAAAGTACAGTCAATGTGCAGGTGATGAAAATTCAGCAATTATATGTGAATGAAAAAATTAGCAATATAAAGATTAATACAGAAGTTAGGTCAAATGCATATCTAGGAGTAATGTTGAAATTGAATTTACCTAACCTTCCCTTGACAATTGTAATTTTGTCTAAATTATGAAAGACCAATTGTCTTATGATTTAAAAAACTAGACCGAAATAGTAAACAACCTATTTGTGGCAGCATGCATTTGCATGAAAACATGGGCGGCACTGTAATGCAACCTGTCAACGAAGCCCAGATAGGCGATCAAACCAAGAATGGGTTTGGGTAAATACAGGGTTTCTGCGCACATGGAAATGTCATGAATTTGGTCGTTGGGTAAATTTTGTTGTGGTGACTTAAGCAAAAAATAACCAAAAGTCATGGAAAAATAGTGAATTTCATGGATTTGACAGAAACAACGGTAAAAGTTAAAAATCACGGCCAATGAATTTCTCAACTCCAAACTTGTGACATCACATGAGTAGATCAATTAAAAAATTGATGATATAAGACTGAAGTGAACTTATTTGATAAACTTATGTTTACATTTATATTTAACGCCATGCGCTACAATTTTTGTATTGTTGATCATTTAATATTAATATAATTAATTATTACAAATATTAATTCTAACAAACATTGCAGAAACATCAAAAGTACAGTCAATGTGCAGTTATGAAAATTTAGCAATTATATGTGAATGAAAAAAATTAGCAAGATACAATATAAAGATTAACACAGAAGTTAGGACAAATGCATGTCTAGGAGAAATGTTAATATTGAATTTACAAACTGAATCGAGAGTGCCATATTGTTAATGGCAACTGTTTTCCAGTAGTCGATATGTTTTGAACATGTAGCTTATATATAAAGATATTAAATATTTAATGCATAGTGTAGCATATATGCTACACAACTACAAAATAGCCAATAAGAATATATTTGTGTACCAGGTACGTGGCAACCCTGAAAAAGATCATGTAAAAGTTCAAATATTTATTTTACAAAATACAATATTAAAAAAAAAAAACTAAAATGTTTATTTATCATGAAAGTCTAGAAATAAGAAATAAAATATGTATAACATACATCTGCATACTATGTAAAATAATCGGCTATAACTAAAGTTCTCCTGGCTTCCCCAGAAGCAGTACCTAGCTAGTCCCCCATAGGCATGCATGTTTCCAGATGCAGAATATCTGGCATTTTCACCAGTGGAAAGCTGGTGAAGTAAAACTTCCACTTCAGGATCAATGGGAGGTTCAGGATCACCTTTATGTAATCAAAGCAATATTTAAAGCTAGGAATTTTAATAAAAAGTACTTTTTAAGGCAGACTCGAAAAATAATGAATAGTGATTAAACTACTTATAGAGAAATTTTATTACCTTGCTTGATGGCCAAGTTGTGTAGAACACAACACGCAACAATTACAGCAGGCACATTATCGATGTGGCAGTTTAGGCCTAATTTCAAGCAAGGGAACCTGCATTTCAACACCCCATATTTCCTCTCAACAGTGTTGCGAGTGAGAACATGGGCATCGTTGTACCTTTAACAAATAGAGGTAACGTTAAATTAGTTGTAGTGAATGAGTAAGTAAATTGAGAAAGTGTATAAAGAATTAGTAAAATATCGTAACAATACAATTTTACTGAATAGATACCACAAACAAGCACACAAATAACCAACATGGCCATAATGGTTGGTTGTTTAGATTTTATGGCGCAAAAGCAACACAAGGGCTATGCTGCGCCAAACCCTCGTTAAAATATTTAAAACATCAAAGAAAGAACAATTAACAATTATAGGACAGTGATAAAAACTTTAAATCAAGTGATAAAATCCAATTGTATTTAAAAATGTAAAAAGATTTATATGTGGTGATGGACCTAAAAGTAATGACAATGATGGATGACTGGTGCAAAACAGCCGCAATCTGACTGGGTTAAAAACAAGGCAGTCAGTTAAAATGTGTTTAACAGAAAAAATAACATTGCATGTGGTACATGTGGGGGCAGCCTCTGCCAGCAGAAGGTGAACATGGGTAAAACGAGTATGGCCAATACGTAGACGTGAAAGGAGAACCTGCCTCTTCCGGTTCGGAATAGTAAAATCAAAGCCGGACAAAGTTTTTTGTATGGAGTGCAGCTTGTTTGACTGCTCTGCATTCCACCTGGCCTGCCAGGATTGATACAGAGCCTCCTCGCATACTTTGTCGATGTCACTTGGACATAGTTTGTTGCTAAAATGGCCTTTTGCGTCCCGCGCAATTTTATCTGCTCTCTCGTTACCCATGATCCCCACATGGCCAGGGATCCAACAAAACAGAATAATAAAATCCAGTGCTGATAATCTGGAATGAATGTTTAAAATTTCAATGATATGGGGATGATTTTGACTCAATGGATTATTTAAAGCTTCAAGGCAGCTCTTTGAATCTGTGTAAATAATCCATTGCTTATACGATTGTTTGGATATGTGATGTATGGCCATGAAAATAGCATGGGACTCAGCGGTGAATACAGAACTGCAAGGATGCAGCTCGGTTGGTACGATGGCATTATCCAGTACCACAGCTGATCCCACATGGCCTTGACTTTTAGATCCATCAGTGTAAACGGGCTTAAAATGTGAAAAATGATTCCGATGATAGTTAAAAAGAGTTGAAAACACAACATCAGGTGTTTCACTTTTTGTAAAATTGGTAAAAATATTAATGAGTTTATTGTTTATTGTTTGTTTATGGCGCAAAGGCAACACAAGGGCCATGCTGCGCCAAACAAACGATAAAAGAATCTAGAATGTGTGATGAGTTATAAATAGATGAAGATAAGATATGATATAATAAAAGGAATAAAATGTGTTAAAACTCATTTTAAAAAATGAAGTAGTTTAAAAGGTTTAAAACTAGATATGAACAAAAACATTAGATATGATTTAAAAACCCGATCACTCTTAGAAATGCAAAAAGATTTGGATGGGGGTTTTCCCCAACCAAATCTTCAAGTTTTAAAATGGTTCTTTTAAAAAATTTAAGGCGTTGTGAATAAAATTTTGGACATGAAATTAAAATATGGTGCACAGTAATATCCCAACGACAAATATCACAAATGGGCGGATCTTCTCCCAGTAATAGATGTCGATGCGTGAATCGGGTGTGACCAATGCGCAGACGAGTCAGTTTGACATCTGTCCGACGCATTGGATTTACTGGCCACATATGAAGATGGTTTTTAATGGTATGAAGTTTGTTGCTAGTTTGCAAATCCCATGCTTCTTGACGCAAAGAAAAAATAAACTTATGAATATGTGATTTTATGTCTTGGTAGGGGACTGGCTGCTGAAACGGGATTGACGCCGCTTTAGCAGCAGAGTCCGCCAATTCATTTCCTGAAATCCCCACATGACTAGGTACCCAGCAAAACAAAATAACAAAACCTTTCCTCTCAAGTTTGTGTAACAGAGATAATATGTCAGGAGCTATTGGATGACATATGTTGTTAAAGTGCTCCAGGCTTGTTAAGGCACTTAAACTGTCGCTGTATACACAAAATTTGCGATGGGAGCACAAAGAAATGTGCAGCAGAGCACAAAAAATTGCAACCATCTCAGAAGTAAAAACCGAGCAGGATTTATGAAGCGTGAAACTGACTGTGGATGTGTCAGACACAACACCACAGCCAACACGTTCACCTGCTTTGGATCCATCAGTATAGACTGCATGATAGTCTCTATACTGAAAACGGTGTAAACAAAAGATCTTCTGTAAAATTTCTGGGGCAGTGTCTGCTTTGTAATGCATCGCAAATGGATTTAAAAACTGAAATGATGGAATATCCCATGGAGGAAAGATCTGAGAATTAGCCAGCTGGATATCTAGGTCACTTAGAGCTGCATCCGACAGAACAGATTGAGCTCTTTCAGAAAATGGGCGAATGCTAGATGGACGTGCATTATATAGCCTACCAAGATATGCGTCAAGACTCAAATTCCGTAAAGGATGACAAGGATCAGATTTTATTCTACAGTAGTAGTTAGCGCTTAACTTTTTACGTCTAAGGTCAAGTGGGAGTTGACAACACTCTGTTAACAGACTCTCAATGGGTGAGGTGCGAAATGCACCTAAACAAATACGGGCAGCAGTATGGTGAACGGTATCCAATCTGCGCAGAAGAGATGCTAATGCAGAACCATACGCAACGCATCCGTAGTCGATGCGAGATAAGATAACTGAATTGTAAATACGCAGCAAAGAAGTGCGATCAGCACCCCAAGATGTATTTGAGAGTACTTTGAGGATATTAAGCGATTTCTCGCACTTCTTGCGCAAATATAAAATATGTGGGAGAAAATTCATCTTGTTGTCGAAAATGACTCCCAGATACCTTATCTGGTTGACAACAGGGATGGGCGTGTTGCGTATGTGGATTTCAGGGTCAGGGTGAAGACCCCTCCTCCTACAGAAATGGACACAACTGCTTTTAGATGGTGATAGTTTATGGCCGTTTTGTTCACACCATTCTATAAGTCTGTTAACAGCAGTTTGTAATTGACGTTCAATTAAGCGCATGTTTGATCCTTGACATGAGATTTGCAAATCATCAACATATAAAGTTCCATGAACAAAGGGTGAAAGGACATGAAGTATGTTACTGATATGAAGATTAAAAAGGGTGACACTTAAAACACAACCTTGAGGAACTCCCTCAGATTGGTTAAAATAATTAGAAAATGAAGCTCCAATGCGAACTCTAAAAACACGAGATGATAAAAAATTTTGAATAAAAAGGGGCAGATTACCCCTAAAACCAAAATTAAATAGAGTTTGCAGGATACCATATCGCCACGTATGATCATACGCCTTCTCAATGTCGAAAAAGATTGAAACTAGATGATTCCTCTGCACAAAGGCATTACGAACATCTGTTTCTAGTTTCACGATGTTATCAAGAGTGGACCGTCCTCGTCGGAACCCACTCTGGAAAGGTGAAATGCATTTATCTTTTTCTAACATGTAAGAGAGTCGGGCGTTTACAATACGTTCAAAGGTCTTACAAAGGCAGCTCGTTAAGGCTATCGGTCGATAGTTTAGAGGATCCTTAGGATCCTTTCCAGGTTTCAGAATGGGGATTACAGTAGCTTCCCGCCACAAGGTAGGAAAGATGTTCTCCTTCCAGATTCTATTAAAGAGAAAAAGGATGTTAAAAAGAGAATCTGGACTTAAATGGCGAAGCATTTGGTAACTGATCCCATCTGGACCTGGACTGGTGTCATGTGCTTTAGATAAAGCACTCTTCAATTCGTACATCTTAAGGTCACAGTTGTAGGAATATTCAATATTGCTTTTGAAATTAATTCCAGTCCGTTCAGCACGATTCTTAGTCACAAGAAAAGCAGGACTATAAGAATCGGAACTGGATACACTTTCAAAAGTTTCACCGATAAGGTTAGCAATATCCTCAGGGGATGAGAACACAGCAGCTCCGGTTTGAAGTATCGGGCAAGAATATTCCGGATACAAACCGTTGGCTGCTCTAACCTTCTTCCACAACTGCTTGCTTGATGTTTTAGATGTAATTGAAGAGACATAACTTATCCAAGAATCCTTTTGACTCTGTCGTCTAACTCTACGAGCAAATGCCTTAGCCTTTTTAAAGGCGATAAGGTTTCCTGTAGTTGGGTATCTGCGGAAGATACCCCATAGCTTCTTTTGTTTCTTGTATGCAGACTGACAGTCTGCATTCCAGTATGATTTACAGTGCCGCAGTGTTCTAGGTGATGTCTTAGGAATCGAGGAGTCAGCAGCATTTAAAATTGCTTCAGTGACATTTTGGACAGCAGTATCAACATCCTGACTGTCCACCATTGTTCCTGTTATAACAGCCAACTCAGTATATTTATCCCAATTCGCCCTGTGGTATTTGTATGTAGGTAGACGGCTGTTCACACTACTTCTACCATTATGGGAAATGAGAATAGGGAAGTGATCACTGTTATGTAGATCACTTCCAACAGCAAAATTCAAGTATGGCAAAAGTATAGGGGAACAAATGGCTAAGTCAAGTGAATGGAATGTTCTAGTGGGTTCATGAAAATAGGTTTTCTCCTCATTATTCAGGAGACAGAGACAGTGATCAGATAACAACTTTTCAATCTGTCTCCCACGAGGGTTCGTATTATCATTACCCCACATAGTACTGTGTCCATTTAGGTCACCAAGCAATAGAAATGGAGCTGGAAGCTGGTCTATCAAGTCATTCAGCTCCTCTTGGCGGATGATAGCATGTGGCGGTAAGTATAGGCAACAGACTGTGAGAAGGGACTGTATATGAAGTCTCGCAGCCACAGCCTGTAGAGATGTGCGTAGTGTGAGTACAGTGCTGGGGTAATCATGAGAAATAAAGATACATACTCCTCCAGACACTGCATTACCACGGGCAACATCTTTCCTAATACAACTATACCTACGGATCTTAGATGTACAAGAATCCTTCAAGAAAGTTTCTTGAAGTGCCAAACATGCTGGATGATAAAGTGAAATTATGTTTTTTACATCATCCTTCCTAGACCTAAAACCGCGACAATTCCAAGAAACAAAAGAAGCCATTAACTATTAAGTGAAAATTTTAAAAGAGTGTCGGATTCTTCAGTGATGTCTTCGTCCTCATCAGATGGGTGAAGTTTCACCACATCCGAATCCTTAAAAGAACGAAGAATGTTGAAAGGGTTAGAGGGCCTCTCTCGAGAAAGTCCTCCTTTGGCAGATTTTAATTTTATTGTTTGTAAAGCTTTTGATTTAGCTAAGGATTTTTTAACAATTGTTGGTCGTTTTGTTACCTCTACAGATGACTTTTGAGGCAACTTAACAAGAGGTGATACAGGGGTTTCCGTTTGGGTGCTTTTACTGCTGAAAGTTTTTTTACAAACATCAGCGTAAGCAACACCAGTTTTAGGGGTCCTAGAATCAACTAGTCTCCTAGCATCAAAGTAGGATAAATTCTGGTTCACACGCACGGTCTGGATTTCTTTTTCCTTTACCCACTGTGGACATGATCGAGAGTATGACGGATGCGTGCCATTGCAATTGACACACTTCTCGGGTGCTTTGCAATTAGCACTGTCATGTCCAGTACCTGCACAACGCGCGCATGTTTCCGTTTCCCCACGACACGCTGTTTGAGAGTGGCCAAATTTCTGGCACTTGAAACAGCGAAGTGGGTTCGGAATATACGGACGGACATGGCAATTCAGGTACCCCGCCTTCACATGAGACGGCAAAGTGGGTAAATCAAAAGTGACAATTAGATGTTTAGTAGGTATTATGTTCCCATCTCGGCGTATTGTAATGCGGTGGACGGCTGAAACATGCTGATCACGAAGATGATCAAGTATCTCGTCCTCCGCTGTATGGTATAAGTCTGATTCAGACACAACACCACGAGATTTGTTAAGGGAACCATGTTCCTTCACAGTAACCGGGAGTGAACCGAAATTTTCAATTTTTAAAATGTTCTTCGCTTGCTGATGGTTGCGAACTTCAACAAGTAAATCCCCGGACTTCAGTTTTTTAACTGAAGCCGTATCACCAACCAACGATTTTAGTGTCTTCTCAATAAGAAATGGAGAGACCTTCTCAAAGGAACCCTCCTGGCGATGTACAATGAAGAATTTTGCACGAATTTGAATCATAGAGTCAGAACAATGTTGCTCCTCACTAGGAGGAGAAGAAAAAGAAGCTGTAGTTTCCATAAGAATAGGTAAAAAGATTCGGGTACTAGAATCCCACCCACCATGGAGTCCACGCTATTGGGGATAGTGTATACCGGCAAGCAACAAAAATAATGAAAAAAAGGAAAACGAGAACTCAACTATTGCGCACGGTATGCCACTACCGGGTTATCCAGTACCTATACGCGACCGACTCGTCCCTGTAGAAGTCTCCACCCTTAACGAGATCCCCAGCAGACGAGTCGGACGCTTGATCCCTAGCCGCCGACGAAGTCGGACGACCAGCCGATTGATACATACGGGACCAATGTGTACCTCCCGTTTATCTGAAGCAAGGGCCAAAGTAGTGTATTGGGACAGTGTGTCGTCCCTCAACCACCAGGATCCCCCTTTCCAGGGACACGGGTCTCCACGCACGGCAAACACGTGGGTGATATAATCCCCGAGAGAAGCTGATGACAACAGAGCGGCGCAAAGCTTCTCAAGGGGAACCCTCACCTCAGAAGAGGTAACCACAATGAGGGAAGAAAGGGAAGCCAAACTATACATACAAAACCAAAACGAGAAGGTAAAACAGAAGGAGGGATAGATCACTGGGGTGCCCCGGGGTTGTGAAGCCCGTATTTACTTAAAGAAAGTAAACCCCCTGAGGGGAAAATATTAATGAGAGTTATGTGACAATAATTCCATGGTGGATGACTGTAAATGACAGGACGAACCCTGACATAGTTCAGGTCATAAAATGATAAAAGTTGTCTTATTCTGAATGTTAAAGGGGGTATACATGAAGGACGCGCATTAAAAAGTCTCTCGTATAACGGATTAAAAGCGTGTTCTGCAAATGGATGACGAAGATTAGATTTTATTTTAAAAAACAATGATAAACAAAGTTTATCTCTTCTATGTTTCAGAGAAGGTTCCATGCAGAGCGCGTACAGGCTTTCGACTGGTGATGTAAGGAAAGCTCCTGATGCAATCCTGAGACCCTGATGATGAACGGGGTCAAGGAGCGTCAAAGCCGATATTCTGGCTGATCCGTACACCACCGAACCATAGTCAAGTTTTGATCGAATAAGGCATCTGTATATCCTTAACATGGAGGTGGTGTCAGCACCCCAGGAAGTGTTGGAGAGCACCTTCAGAAGATTCAAGATTTTTATGCATTTTAATCTAAGGTATTTAATATGAGGCAGGAAAGTGAGCTTCGAGTCGAAGATAACACCCAAGAACTTATGTTCATCGACAATCGGTATCTCGACTCCATTCAGATATAATTCAGGATGCGGGTGAAGCCCACGTTTCCTGCAAAAATGCATTGCAACGGTCTTTTCAGGCGAGAAAGCAAAGCCGTTCTTGTTGGCCCAATCTGTGATTCTTCTGATGGCGAGTTGTAATTGCCTCTCAATAAGCGACATGTTTGTTGAGGCGCACGACATCTGAAAATCATCGACAAACAAAGTACCAGACACTGCAGGTGGTAGGCAGGTCAGAATGTCGTTGATCTTAATGATGAACAGTGCGCAACTCAACACACTTCCCTGGGGGACACCTTGCTCTTGAATGAATTCATCAGACAAGACTGAGTTTACTCGTACTTGGAATGTTCTTCGTTGGAGGAAGTTCTCAATAAATAATGGCATATTTCCTCGGAGCCCCATATTATGGAGGTCTCTGAGGATGCCGTATCTCCAAGTACGGTCATAAGCTTTCTCCATGTCAAAGAATACAGATACCTGATGATTCCTCTTGACAAAAGCCTCCCGAACTGACGTTTCGAGGAGGAGAAGATTGTCGATGGTACTATGCCCACGACGGAAGCCACTCTGAAACCTAGAGAGATAGTTGTTTGCTTCAAGATAAAAAAGAAGTCTAGCATTAACCATTTTCTCTAGGAGCTTGCAAAAGCAGCTGGTTAATGCTATAGGACGATAGCTTGAAGGATTCTTGGGATCTTTGCCAGGTTTAACTATTGGTATTACTAGAGCTCGTTGCCATGAGGTGGGAAAACTATTTTCCCGCCAAAAACGGTTGAATAGTTTCAGTATAAGCCTGAGCTGGAGTGGATGCAGATGTTTCAGCATAAAGTAATGAATTTCATCCGGACCTATTGCTGAGTTGTGTGCTGTAGATAGAGCTTTATTCAACTCGGCAATGGTGAAATCCGAGTTGTATTCTTCCATGGCCATAATGAACAATGCCTTCATTTTTTTTTAAATGAGTGAAATTAGTTTATATTGATAAAGAATTTCTTTCTGATTCCAAATATTTAAACAAAAGTTCTTTAAAAAAATTAATTATTTAAATATTAAGAAAAGAAAATGCCCCAAAACCAGTCCGATCAAAACACACAACAAAATCTGTGACGGGGGGGGGGGGGGGATCTGATAGGGATCCTACTGTTTCTATGAGTATCGTGAGGTTTCTGCCAAATAGTTGGAACTGGCGGACTATTGCCATATCACGTACAGGTTGGCGTAATTTGCGAGAAACAAGCAAAATTGGTTTCCGTTGCCACATTTCAAGCCAAGATGTTTTAGGGTCTCTTTACGTCACATTCAATTAATCGTTTTCTCGCCAAAACCAACACAAGAACAAAACAATACAACGTTTGGACCGTTGAGAGCATTAAATGTCAAAGAACAAATACATACTATTATTTACGATAATCAATGCAATTTTTGTGAAATAAATATATACCTTTTCTGTGGAAGCGTCTGTGGATTGAGAAGTGGAGTCAAAAGACAATCTTGATTGGCATAGCCACTGTCGCCAAGAATAAAATACTTCCGCAGAAATTGGCTGTTCTGAAAGGCAGCAGCTACAGCACTATATTTAATAATAGTGCTGTCGTGAACACTGCCTGGCCACCTCGCAACAACATGTCGAATAACCAAATCTATTCAGAAAAAGATAAACAGTAAGAAAAAGAAAGCATTAACGAGAAATTTAAAATATATAACAAATAAAAATTTAGTATACCCGATGAAATTACAGTCTGCACATTAAGTGAAAACTGTCCTTTCCGATTTCTAAATCTTTCGCCGTCCACACCTCCTGGAGACGAGATGAGAATGTGCGTGCAATCAATTGTGCCGATTGTTCCAGGAAATCGGGCAATCTGGAAGAACCCTTTAGCAGCCTGTAAAGTAATTTTAATTTTTAAACATATGATCCATTTCAAAATTAAGTAACTAAAAACTTCAGTGGATAGATAAAAATCTAGATTAATTGCTGTCACAGCTGCTCGCTAAAAAACATTATTCGCTTTAATTGCTGACACAGCTGCTCGCTAAGCTGACAAATCAAATAATTTAAGGTAATATACTTAATAAGTATCAACAAATATTAAAAGCTGTCCCACTTTTCTTGGATGATTAATTGCACAGCTTTGATTTTAACAACAACCATATCAAGTTCTAAGAACAATTTATATTGCTAGAACAGCAAATCATGTAGGTACCTAGCTATTATTAGAAACTTTGGAAGTAAACAAAATATACCAACCTCTCTACATTCTTCATCCGTCTTTGGGAAGGTGATGAACTGCTGATTCATGGCAGCAATTGCTTTGCTAAATGACCCGCGAAGCTGTTTTCTGGCTTACTCCTTGAAGATCACCAACAACTATCTGGAAGGTTCCAGTTGCGTAGTAGCGCAGCGCTATTAACAATTGATCCATTGGGTTTAGAGCGTTATTTGATTTACAATGGGGACAATACTACTTCCAGACTGTGTACGGTTCACGCTGTTTTGGCGCATCAATGGCCTAGTGTAGTTTTTGCGCTTGATAACGTCTAAATTTATTATTGGATTCTACATAGATACCTTAAAAGGGAGTAAATATACTTAGCCGACACAACTTTGAATTTGTATTTTCCGACACAATTGCTGCAAAAATGCAAATCTTGTAGTTCAGTCTGGTTTTCTGCAAGAGGTTTATTGACTTGGTCCTGATCTTGTTTTAGCATGGTTGTCCTTAGTTCCATTGGGTTGGTTGTTTTCAGATTATCTGGCGCCGTCAGCAACACGAGGGCTATAATGCGCCGAAACATTCGTCATTAGACAAGCCAATATACATTTACAAACACCCGTGCCCAACACGGGACTCGAACCCGCAACCTCGCAGTCTAGAAGCTAACCACTATACCGTTTGGTCGGCTTAGTTAGTTCCATTGGGAAAAATAAAAAAGTTTTCTGTTGACTGGGATACAAACGAGACGAAACATAAAAATGTGTTAAACTGCATTAAACAACTGGCTTCCCAACATGATTTGAATTTGGAACTTAAAGAAGCTATTTTAGACTTTGAAATCGGGGCTCTTAATGCAGTGAAAGCAGTATTTCCACGTGCAACTATAAAAGGATGTTTCTTCCACTATACTCAATGTATTTGGAGAAAGGTATTTTTAAAATGAATATAAGTTATATTTCATAATTCATATTTAGCATGCATTAAATTTACGTTATTTTTGTATGTGAAGGTTCAAGAGGTCGGGTTAAGTAGGATCTATAACAATGACGAATCCACAAGAAAATGGATTCGAAGAATGGCAGCATTGCCATTAGTGCCTCCACAATTTATAGAAGAAGTATTTTGGGTGACAAATGAAGAGGCTCCTTCGAGTGTCAATGAAGATGCCATCGAGCAAATATTTTGTTATATGCTGGATACCTGGCTTTCAGAAGATGCTCTGTTCGGAAGATAAGTGTAATTATGTTCATTTAATTAATTCATTCGTAGCACCATTAAAGTGCCGAAGCTAATATTAAATGGTTGGTTGCATTCAGATTATCTGTCGCCGTCAGCAACACGAGGGCTATAATGCGCCGAAACATTCGTCATTAGACAAGCCAACATACATTTACAAACACCCATGCCAACACGGGACTCGAACCCGCAACCTCGCGGTCTAGAAGCTAGCACGCTAACCGCTATACCGTTTGGTCGGCCCTAATATTAAATGCAAATTATCGTTGCCACACTATATTTATACAAGACAAAAAGTTTACTCATTATTAAATATATGTATCTACTAGTCTCAACTTAAGTACAAACACATATGTAAATACATGCTAAAAAACGTAAGTATTAATACAAAAATAAAAAATAGTACCGTAAAATGGGGTGAATCGGAACACTTTTCAACTTTCAATGTAATAATCGGTTGTAATAAGATCGCTAAGAAACATATTTTTGACATAGAAACTTGGGTCTTACCTTCTTTGAGAATCAACCCAAATTTTTTTGTAAAAACTAGGACTTTAATTTATTTTGAATTTTTTCATGGTGTTCCGATTCACCCCGCAGAAAGGGGTGAATCGGAACACTCGTTATAATTTATGTCTGATCTTATTTAAAGGTTTACAGTGTGACAAAAAGCAAATAATAATGCATTGTGGTGAATAGGAACACAAAATTATCATAAAAAAATCATTTAATATGCCGGATAAAATTTGTGTTTGTCAATTATTGTCAAAACAAATCATATGTTTGAAAGCGTATCAACTCTTATATAACTCTCCTATAACTCATCCAAATAGCAATTAAAATTAAAAATACTTTTTAATCTACTTTATGTTTGCGTGTCGTATGACTGCAAATTCTTTAAAAATATCTTGAGAAAGGACAAAAGCATCCTTATTTGTTTCAGAAAATCTCTTCGTTCATAAGCGCTTTTTGTAAAACACACTTACATAGCAATAATCTTGTGGGTGTAAAACTTTTCTCACTTAGAGTCTTCATACATTTTTCCATATAACTTAAAGATAACGAAGTCATTTAGAGAAAAAAACTATTGGAACAATCGGGTTTTCTGCCATGCGGAAACTAGGCCCCTCTTCTGACATTTAATCAAGCCTGCAATCTTGATTACTGTCTTGAAGGGAGTAATTAGACTCTTCTTCAGTCGTTGAATCTTGTGTGGAACATAATCTTGCCAAAAACAGCTTTTTAATATCACTTTTCAAGTGTTCCGATTCACCCCGCAAATCTCAAAATTGAGACGAGGCAAAACAAAAAAATTCGTAAAATAAAAAGTTTTTAAAACCAAGTTAAATTAAGTATGGCATGCTGTTGCGGATGTTTATACTTATCTAAAAATATATTAGTTAAGTCTATAACTGGTACATGTTATTAATTACGGGATAAGTTTTGGAGAGGTTAAAACTCATTTTTGAAGAAAGTTTCTTGAAGTGCCAAACATGCTGGATTGTAAAGGGAAATTATATTTTTCACAACATCCTTTCTAGACCTAAAACCACGACAATTCCAAGAAACAAAAGCAGCCATTAATTATTTAAATTAAAATTTACAAGGGGATCAGGATCTTCACTGATATCTTCATCCTCATCAGATGGATGAAGCTTCACCACATCCGCATCCTTAAAAGATCGAAGGATGGTTGGTTGGTTGGTTGATTAAATTTCTGGCGCAAGGGCTTCACGAGGGCCATACTGCGCCGAACAATTTGATTGCTGTCAACCAATGTTAAAAAAAATTAATAAAAACAAGACGATTCATAAAAGGTAAAGATGACAAAACAAAGTACTTAAATCAAATGATAAAAACCAATTTCAAATAAGAAGTTAAAAAGATTTGTATGAGGGGGTGAAGATAAAAGAGATGATAATGGAGGATGGTCCATATTAAAATATCTAAATCTGATTGTATTAAAAGACGGACATTCAGTTAAAATATGTACGACAGAAAAAATAAGTCCACAGGAATTGCATGTGGGGGCATCTTTTGCCAGCAAAAGATGCACATGGGTAAAACGAGTGTGGCCTATTCTTAAACGAGTTAGGAGCACTTCCCTTTTCCGGGATTGCTGTATAGGGGCGAATCCAGAAATTGAGGGCTGGAACGAACGCAGCTTGTTAGATGTCTGTGCATCCCACATGGCCTGCCAAGTGAGAGACAGAGCAGTGTCACAAGCTTTATTTGCGTCGTCAGGGCAGAGCCAAGTGCTCCTAGGTCCACTTGCAGTTCGAGCTATTGTGTCTGCGCGCTCGTTACCCATGATCCCCACATGACCTGGGATCCAACAGAAAAGAACTTGGATATTTCTCTCTAAAAGTAAAATCCGAGTATTTAAAATTTCTAGTATGAAAGGATGGGTCTGGCTCAGTGGATTATTCAGAGCATCCAAACAGCTCTTAGAGTCTGTGTAAATAATCCACTGGTCGTGCACTTGCTGTAGGATGTATTGCAAGGCCATAAGAATCGCCAGGGACTCAGCAGAAAAAACGGAGCTGCTACTGTGCAGTTCGCGGGACATGATGTTATTGTCATGAACTGCAGCAGCTCCGACATGCCCCTGGGTTTTCGACCCATCGGTATATATTGATTTAAAACGAGAAAAATTAGTTCTATGAAAATGAAAAAGAGTAGTAAAAACAATGTCAGGAGTGTCACTTTTTTTAAAATGACTAAAAATATTTAAAATTATGATTTTATGATCATGCCAGGGAGGAATATTAAAAATAACAGGACGAACTCTGAAATTGTCCAAACCATAAAATAAAAGAACTTGATGAATTCGTAATGAAAATGATGGTATGCAAGATGGTCGCGCGTTAAAAAGTCTGATATGTAATGGGTCATAAATATTTTGAGCGACAGGATGAGATGGATGACTTTTAATTTTAAAATAAAATTTTAAAGACAGCTTGTCTCGTCTCAGTTTCAAAGATCGTTCCAAACATACGTTAAGTACACTTGGGATTGGTGATGTACGGAAGGCTCCAGACGCGATTCTGACACCTTGGTGGTGAACAGGGTCAAGGAGCTTTAACGCCGATTTTCTGGCAGATCCGTACACCACAGAACCATAATCAAGTTTGGAACGAATAAGGCATCTGTATATTTTCAACATGGAGGTTGTATCAGCACCCCAGGAAGTGTTAGAAAGCACTTTCAGGAGATTCAGAGCTTTAGTACACTTTAGTCTCAGATGTTTTATATGAGGCAGGAAGGTGAGCTTCGAGTCGAAAATGACTCCAAGGAATTTTGTTTCAGATACAATAGGTATCTGCACCCTATTTAAGTAAAGATCGGGGTCGTTATGAAGCCCACGTTTCCTGCAAAAGTGCACGGCCACGGTCTTTTGGGCATTAAATGTAAATCCATTATGGTTGGTCCAGTCTGAAATTCTCCTGATGGCGAGTTGGATTTGTCTTTCAATAAGAGACAAATTTACTGAGGCGCACGATATCTGAAAGTCGTCGACAAAAAGCGAACCAGACACTGCAGGTGGTAGGCAGGTCATAATGTCGTTGACCTTAATGATAAATAGTGCGCAACTCAATACACTTCCCTGGGGAACGCCTTGCTCCTGAATATATTCATCGGATAAGATGGTGTTGACGCGTACTTGGAAGACTCTTCGAGAAAGGAAATTCTTAATGAAGAGTGGTAAATTTCCCCTGAGACCTAAATTATGTAGGTCTCTAAGGATACCATATCTCCAAGTACGGTCATAGGCTTTCTCCATGTCAAAAAATACAGAGACCAAATGGTTCCGCTTGACAAAAGCCTCCCGAATAGATGTTTCAAGAAGCAGGAGGTTGTCAAGTGTACAACGACCACGCCGGAAACCACTTTGAAACTGAGAGAGACAATTGTTTTGCTCCAAATAAAAAAGAAGACGAGTATTGACTAGTTTTTCGAGAAGTTTGCACAGGCAACTAGTCAATGCAATAGGCCTGTAGCTGGAAGGACTCTTAGGGTCTTTATCTGGCTTGACTATTGGAATCACAAGAGCACGTTGCCATGCTGACGGAAATTTATTTTCCCGCCAGATCCTATTATACAGTTTGAGAATAAACTTCAGTTGGAGAGGTTCGAGATGTTTCAGCATACTATAATGGATTTCATCGTGACCAACAGCCGAGCCTCGAGTGTTGGAAAGAGCTCGCATTAGCTCGGCCATGGTGAAATCAGCATTATAGTCTTCCAACGAAGTAGATGTGAAATTCAATTTAGTCTTCTCAGCTTTGCGTTTAATAGAGGCAAACGGCTCTTGATAATTAGAGTTGCTGGAAACTTTTGCAAAGGAGTCAGCCAGAGTGTCAGCAATACCTTTAGGATCTGAAACTATTCCTAGATTAGTCTCCAAGATAGAAATAGAGTGTCTAGGATATTGGCCCTTGATTTTATTAACTTTGTTCCAGACCCTTTTAGAAGAGGTATTCGATGTTATAGTGCTGACGTAACGCATCCAAGAGTCCCTCTGGCTACGCCGGCGGATCTTACGAGCTTCAGCTCGGGCACATTTTAAGGCGATGAGGTTGGCTTCAGTGGGACATCGGCGAAAAATGCCCCAAGCCTTCCTCCGCTTTTTATGTGCATTTTTACAGTCGTGATTCCACCATGGTTTCGGAATTTTCGGTAGATTTGTAGATGTTATAGGTATGGAAAAACGAGCAGCTTCCAATATGGCACGGGTGATAGAATTTACCGCTTCATCGATATCGTCTTGGTTCACCATCTCGTCAGAGATATCGATGAGGGAAGAAAACTGTTCCCAATCTGCTGATTCAAATATAAAACGAGGAGCGCGAACAGAGGGAACAGCACCAACTCCTAGCATCTCCAGACGGACGGGGAAGTGATCACTGTGGAAGAGATCCCGTCCGACATGAAACGACCATAGATGTAGGAGAGATGGAGAACACAAGACAAGATCGATGGCGTGAAACGTCCTCGACGGGGTGTGGAAGTGTGTATGTTGCCCATTATTTAGAAGACACAGATTTTGGTCATCTATCATTTTTTCGACTTGTCTTCCACGTTGATTTACATCTGGGCTATTCCAAAGAGGACTGTGACCATTGAAATCCCCCATTAAAATAATAGGGGGTGGAAGCTGGTCACAAAGCCTGTCTAATTCTGATTGTCGGATGTTACGATTAGGGGGGAGATAGATTGAGCAAACTGTTACTAATATATTTTTCACAGCGACTCTAACGGCAACAGCTTGTAAGTTGGTAGAGAGCGATAGCGGGGTGGATGGATTGCTATTATATGTAAATATAGCAACACCACCGCTAGCTCGGTCGCCGCTGATATAGTCCTTACGTAGGGGACTATACCCCCTAACAAGAGAGCTCTGAAAAGGCTTCAAGAGCGTCTCTTGCAAACAGAAACAGACAGGTTTGTGTAAATCTACGAGGTGTTTTATATCTACCGAATTGTGGTGGAAACCGCGACAATTCCAAGATAACATATTGAATTTTACTTGGAAAGATTAGCGATCCGCCGGTCGAGTGACCTGCTTCTTGGTTGAAGAAGCTTAGGGGTCTCGAGGCCTGGGTCGACCTCCATGTCACCTGGGTCAAGACCCGAAATGAAATCAGTTTCGTCATCGGTTGATGCTCCTGATGACTCTGATTTCTCTCCCTTTGTTTTAATTTTCTGTTGCGTATTATGTTTGATTTTGGATTTCACTTTACTTTTTAGAATTTCACCAGGTTTATTTGAAAGCTTTAGTTCAGGTTGTTTTTTATTATTTTTTTTGGGTTTGACAGAAGTTTTTGGTGGAATTTCTGTTTGTTTTGAAGTACCAGGAATTGGGTTTGTTTGGGAAGAAAAGGTACTGTGTTTGGCGGGCAAGGAAAAGCATTTAAGCAATTGTTCGGGTGACATTGGGGTATGTGGTATGTGAATATCTGTTTGAGTGGCCGTAGCCTTAACTTGGGTTGGTTTGGAGGCAGTTGCTTTAGCTATTGTTTTGGCCATAGAGTTTTCTATTGTAGTTTCATATATAGTTCGGGCTTCCGGATACGAGATGTTATTGTGGGACTTAATTTCCTGAATTCTCTTTTCTTTAATGTATGTTTTGCACGTTCTGGAAAAAGATGGATGGTTTCCAGAGCAGTTTACGCAGGTGGGCTCAGCCTTGCAGCCTTCGCTTAGATGTTCAATGCTGCCACACACAGCGCAAACTTCGTGGTCACCACGACAAGCGTTCTTGGAATGCCCGAACTTTTGACATTTGAAGCATCGCAATGGGTTAGGGATGAATGGTCTTACAGGGCAGATTAAGTAGCCAGCTGTGATCTTATTAGGTAGTGTAGGAGAGTTAAATGTTAATATTATGTGCTTGGTTTTTAGTATATTGTTATCCCTTTTAATTGTTATTCGGCGAACATCTGTAACCCCTTGGGGGGTAAGTTCTTTTAGGATTTCGGAATCTTCAACGTGTTGAAGATCCGATTCCGAGATGACGCCTTTGCTTGAATTAAGACCTTTATGAGGGGTTACTTTGATTGTGATGTTTCCCATTGTCGATGCAGCTAAGAGATATTGCGATTGTCTTTGGTCTTTGGTTTGGACAAGGAAGTCACCCGACTTTAGCTTTTTTATGCTTTTCGGCTCGTTGCCACAAATACCTTTTATCCCCTTTTGGATGAAAAACGGGGACATTTTTCCCAATTCACCGGATTCAGATTGGACTATTAAAAATGAAGGCAAATTAAGAGATGGAGCTTGTTTTTTCACTGTGGTAATGTCATCGGTATCATTTTGTCTTTTCGTTGGCGAGTTTTGGGGATTTAGGCCTCCCGTGGGGCTGGAGAGAGAATAAGAAGCCATCATAAAATAAATAAATAGAAATTCGGACACTAGAATCCCACCCACCATGGAGTCCTCGATATCAGGGATAGTGCACACCGGCAAGCAACAAAAACCAAGAAAAGAAAAAAAATAGTAACTGAACTGTCACGCACGGCATAACACTATCAGGTTATCTAGTGTCTATACGCGACCGGCTCGTCCCTGTAGATGTCTCCACCCTTAACGAGATTCCCAGTAGACGAGCCGGTCGCTTGATCCCAAGCCGCCGACGAAGTCGGACGACCAGCCGATTGATGCACATGGGACCAATGTGCACCTCCCGTTTATCTGAAGCAAGGGCCAAAGTAGTGTATTGGGACAGTATGTCGTCCCTCAACTACCAGGATCCCCCTTTCCAGGGACACGGGTCTCCACGCACGGCAAACACGTGGGTGATATAATCCCCAAGAGAAGCTTATAGCAACAGAGCGGCACAAAGCTTCTCAAGGGGAGCCCTCACCTCTGAAGAGGCAACCACAATGAGGGAAGGAAGAGAAGCCAAACAATAAATACAGAACCCAAAAAAGAAGGAGGGATAGATCACTGGGGCGCCCCGGGGTTGTGAAGCCCGTATTTACTTATAGAAAGTAAACCCCCTGAGGGGATCGAAGGATGGTGAAAGGATTAGAGGGCTTCTCTCGAAAAGGTCCCCCTTTAGCCGATTTAAGTTTCAAAGTCTGTAAAGCCTTTGATTTTGCAAGAGATTTCTTTAAAACGACTTTCGTTGGTCGTTTTACAACCTCTGTAGATGATCGTTGAGGTATTTGAACAAGAGATGACACTGGAGAGTCTGTTTGTGTGCTTTTGCAGCTGAATGTTTTTTTTTCAAAACATCAGCATAAGCAACACCAACGCGTGGAGTCCTCGTTTCAACAAGTCGTTTGGCATCAAAATATGACACATTTTGGTTTACTCGCACGGTCTGAATTTCTTTTTCTTTTACCCACTGTGGACATGATCGAGAGTAAGATGGATGTGTGCCATCACAATTGACACACTTCTCGGGTGCTTTGCAATTAGCACTATCATGTCCATTACCTGCACAACGTGCGCATGTTTCCGTTTTCCCACGGCACGCTGTTTGAGAGTGACCATATTTCTGGCACTTGAAACAGCGAAGTGGGTTTGGAATATACGGACGAACATTGCAATTCAAATAGCCGGCTTTTATGTGCGATGGTAATGTGGGTAAATCAAAAGTTAGGATCAAATGCTTAGTGGGGATGGTATTCCCATCTCGTCGTATTGTTATGCGGTGGACGGCCGAAACGTGTTGATCACGTAGGTGATCTAGAATTTCGTCCTCCGCTGTATGGTAAAGGTCTGACTCAGACACAACACCACGAGATTTGTTAAGCGATCCATGAGCAGTAACAGTTACCGGGAAAGTTCCAAAATTTTCTATTTTTTTGTATGCTATTGGTTTGTTGAACATTGCGAACTTCCACTAACAGATTACCAGACTTCAGTTTTTTTACTGAAGTTGTATCTCCGACGAACGATTTCAAAGTTTTCTCAATTAGAAAAGGAGAAACCTTTTCAAAAGAACCTTCCACTCGATGTAAAACAAAATATTTAAATTTCAAATGATTTGATGAGCTTTGTCCGTGTTGCTCCCGACCCCACTAGGGGGAGAAGAAGAAGATTTAATTTCCATTAAAGTAGTTTTGATTAATTCGGGCACTAGAGTCCCACCCGCCATTGAGTCCACCATATCGGGGATAGTGCATACCGGCAAGCAACTAAAATAATGAAAGGAAAGAAAATCGCAAATAAAAAGTTACGCACGGTATGTCACTAACAGGTTATCCAGTGCCTATACGCGACCGAATCGTCCCTGTAGAAGTCTCCACCCTTAACGAGATTCCCAGCAGACGAGTCGGACGCTTGATCCCTAGCTACCGACGAAGTCGGACGACCAGCCGATTGATACACACGGGACCAATGTGTACCTCCCGTTTATCTGAAACAAGGGCCAAAGTAGTGTATTGGGACAGTGTGTCGCCCCTCAACTACCAGGATCCCCCTTTCCAGAGACACGGGTCTCCACGAACGGCAAACACGTGGTTGATTAAATGCCTGAGAGAAGCTGATGGCAATAGAGCGGCACTAAGCTTCTCAAGGGGAGCCCTCACCTCAAATGAGGTAATCACAATGAGGGAAGGAAAAGAAAACAAACGATAAATTTAAAACCCAAAATGAGAAGGTACAAACAGACGAAGGGTTAGATCACTAGGGCACCTCGGGGTTGTGAAGCCCGTGTTTACTTAAAGAAAGTAAACCCCCTGAGGGGTGAAAAGACCATAGATGTAGGAGAGATGGGGAACACAAGACAAGATCGATGGCGTGAAACGTCCTCGATGGGGTGTGAAAGTGTGTATTTTGCCCATCATTCAGAAGACAGATTTTGGTCTTGTATAAATTTTCCAATCTTTCTTCCACGATGGTTGGTGTCTGGGCTGCCCCAAAGAGGATTGTGACCATTGAAATCCCCCATTAAAATAATAGGGGGTGGAAGCTGGTCACAAAGCCTGTCTAATTCTATTTGTCGTATGTTAAGATTAGGGGGGAGATATATTGAGCATATGGTTACTAGGAGATTTTTCACAGTAACCCGAACGGCAACAGCTTGTAATGAGGTCGTGAGCTATAGCGGGGTGGATGGACTGGTATTAGAAGTGAATATAGCAACACCACCGCTAGCTCTGTCGCCGTTGAGGTAGTCCTTACGTAGAGGACTATACCCCCTAACAAGAGAGCTCTGGAAAGACTTCAAGAGCGTCTCTTGCAAGAAACAGACAGGTTTGTATAAATCTACATGATGTTTTATATCTACCGAATTGTGATGGAAACCACGACAATTCCAAGATAACATATTGAATGTTACTTGGAAGGATTACCGATCCGCCGGCCTTTTGACTTGCTCCTCGGATGAAGAAGAGCAGGGGTCTCGAGGCCTGGGTCGACCTCCATGTCACCTGCCTCAGATAGACCCGAGATGACATCAGATTCCTCATCGGTTGATGTCCCCGATGAGTCAGATTTAGTTTTCTTTCTTTGTTTTTTATTTGTGAATTTGATTGTATCTTTGACTGTACTTTATATTTTAAGGCATCTCCAGGTTTATTTGACTGCTTTTGTTCTGATTGTTTCTTGTTTTTTTTTAGGATTTGCGGTGGGTTTACTAGGAGCTTAGAGCTACACTGATTGGATGACAGCTTGAATTGGATTTGTTTGAGAAGAAGATGTATTGAGTTGGGCAGGTGAAGAGAAGCATTTAAGAAGTTGTTCTGGGGACTTTGGGATGTGGATATCAGTTTGTGTAGTTATGGATTTTACTTGGGTTGGTTTAGGTATAATTGTTTTTGCTATTTTACTGGCCATTGAATTGGTTACGGTATTTGTGTATATGGTTCGGGCTTCTGGATAGGAAATGTTATTATTTGTTTTGATCTTTTGGATTTCATTTTCTTCCTTCCATTTTGGGCACTGTCTGGAAAAAGATGGATGGTTTCCAGAACAGTTAACGCATGAGGGTTCATCTTTGCAGCCTTCGCTTGGATGGTCAGCGCTGCCACACACTGCACATATTTCCTGAGAACCTCTACATGGGTTTTTAGAGTGCCCGAACTTTTGACACTTAAAACAACGCAATGGATTTGGTATGTATGGGCGGTTGGTCGGTTGGTAGGAGTTTAACGGCGCAAGGGCAACACATGGGCCATACTGCGCCAACCATTCGTTGATCATTTTTAAAATTGATTAAAAAGACTCATTTATGAGATAAAAATATAAAAAGTCGAAGATTAGATAAACAACTTACTCAAATCAAATGATATAAACCAATGTCATGTAAGAAATTAAAAAGATTTTCGTGGGGAGGTGAAGATAAAATACATGAAAGTGAAGGATGATTGGATTTAAAATGTCGATGTCTGATAGTATTAAAGGATGGACATTCATTTAAAACATGAAAAACAGAAAAAATGACACCACAGGTATTACATGTGGGGGCATCTTCTGCCAGCAGAAGATGCACATGGGTAAAACGAGTGTGACCAATTCTAAGGCGTGTTAGGAGCACTTCCCTTTTCCGGGATTGCTGGAAGGGCGCGAATCCGGTTGGTTGGTTGGTTGGTTGAGTGGAGTTTAACGGCGCAAGGGCAACACATGGGCCATACTGCGCCAACCAATCGTCAATCAGTTTTAAAATACATTAAAAGCAAATCATTGATTTTTTAACTTTTAAATATTAACAAAGATAAGATGACGCAAATATTTAAATGAGGTGGTAAAATCCAATGGCGTATAAAAATTTAAAAAGATTGTTGTGAGGAGGTGAACATAAAATAGATGAAAGTGGAGGATGATTGGTATTAAAATACTGCTGTCTGGACGTATTAAAAGATCGACATTCATTTAAAACTGAAAATGTAACTCCACAGGTATTACCTGTGGAGTTACACGAGTGTGACCAATTCTAAGGCGTGTTAGGAGCACTTCCCTTTTCCGGGATTGCTGGATGGGCGCGAATCCGGAAATTAAGGGCTGAAACGAACGCAGCTTGTTAGCTGTCTGTGCATCCCACATGGCCTGCCAAGTGAGAGACAGAACAGTGTCACAAGCTTTTATTGCGTCGTCAGGGCAGAGCCAAGTGCTCCTAGGTCCACTTGCTGATCGTGCGATGGAATCTGCGCGTTCATTACCCATGATCCCCACATGACCTGGGATCCAACAAAAAAGGACTTTAAAATTTCTTTCACATAGAATGATATGAGTTTTTAAAATTTCTAGAATAAAAGGATGGGTCTGGTTCAGTGGATTATTTAGTGCGTCTAAACAGCTTTTGGAATCTGTGTAAATAATCCACTGACCATGGCCTTGCTTTAAAATAAACTGCAAGGCCAAGAGAATAGCCAGGGACTCAGCTGAGAAAACAGAGCTGCTATGGTGCAGTTCTCGAGACATGATGAGATTGTCATGAACTGCAACAGCTCCTACATGCCCCTGACTTTTAGACCCATCCGCATATACTGACTTAAAATTGGAAAAATTACATCTATGACAGTAAAATAAATTTGTAAATATTATGTCGGGTGTATCACTTTTTTTAAAATTGTTAAATATATTCAAAACAACAATTTGATGAGAATGCCAGGGTGGAATGGAGAATGAAATGGGGCGAACTTTAAAATTGTCAATATTGTGAAATGAGAGAATGGATTTGACTCTCAATGAAAAAGATGGAATGAATGATGGGCGTGCGTTAAAAAGTCGATGATAAAGAGGGTTAAAAATATGGTCTAAAAGAGGATGAGAAGGATGATTTTTTACTTTAAAATAGAATTTTAAAGAAAGTTTATCCCGTCTCAGCCCCAGAGAGGCTTCCCGACAAAGCACGTATAAACTTTGCACCGGTGATGTACTAAATGCTCCTGATGCGATCCTGAGACCTGAATGGTGAACAGGATCCAGGAGCATTAGAGCCGTTTTTCTGGCTGATCCGTACACCACCGAGCCGTAGTCAAGTATGGAACGGACCAGGCACCTGTATATCTTTAACATGGAGGTTGTGTCAGCTCCCCAGGAAGTGTTAGAGAGAACTTTCAGGAGATTCAGGACTTTATTGCACTTCAGTTTTAGATGTTTGATATGTGGCAGGAAAGTGAGCTTAGAGTCAAATATTATACCGAGAAATTTGGTTTCAGAGACAATGGGTATTTGAACTCCATTTAAATAAATCCCTGGGTCATTGTGAAGCTCACGTTTCCTGCAGAAGTGCATGGCAACGGTTTTTTCAGCTGAAAACGTAAACCCGTTCTGGTTAGCCCAGTCTGTGATTCTCCTGATGGCCAGCTGAAGCTGTCTCTCTATGAGTGACATATTCGTTGAGGCGCAAGACATCTGAAAATCGTCAACAAACATCGTCCCTGACACTGATGGTGGTAAGCAGGTCAAAAGGCTGTTAACTTTGACGATGAATAGTGCGCAACTCAACACACTTCCCTGGGGGACACCTTGTTCTTGTATGAACTCGTCAGATAATATTGAGTTTATTCGTACTTGGAAGATTCTTCGTTTTAAAAAGTTTTCAATAAATAGCGGTAGATTTCCTCGCAGACCTAAATCATGTAGGTCCTTGAGTATACCATATCTCCAAGTACGATCATACGCTTTCTCCATGTCAAAGAATACAGATACCAAATGGTTCCGCTTGACAAAAGCCTCCCGAATTGAAGTTTCGAGGAGGAGCAAGTTGTCAATAGTGCTTCGTCCACGGCGAAAACCACTCTGGAACCGAGATAGACAGTAATTATATTCAAGATAAAATAAAAGACGTGCATTAACTAGTTTCTCCAGGAGTTTACAAAGACAACTAGTTAATGCAATAGGGGGGTAACTTGAGGGATTCTTGGGGTCTTTACCAGGTTTTACGATTGGTATTATAAGAGCACGCTGCCAGTTAGCAGGAAATGTATTCTCCCGCCAAATACGGTTAAACAATTTCAATAAAAGCTTGAGCTGGAGTGGCTGGAGATGTTTAAGCATGGAGTAATGTATATCATCTGGCCCAACAGCAGAATTGTTGGAACCAGATAATGCTTGTATCAACTCAGCCAAAGTAAACTCGGAGTTATAACCTTCCGAAGAAGCAGAAGCGAAATTCAACTTTGTTCTCTCAGCTCGAAGCTTATACGATGCGAACGGCTCTTTGTAATTGGAATTGCTCGATACCTTGGCAAATGCATCGGCAATATCCTTAGGGTCTGAAACAACTCCCTGATGGTTCTCTAAGATGGAGATAGAGTAATTTGGATAACGGCCCTTGATCTTATTGACCTTGTTCCAGACCCTCTTGGAAGACGTTGAGGAAGTTATGGTACTAACATAATTCCTCCAAGAATCCCTCTGGCTTCGGCGGCGGATCTGACGCGCCTCAGCCCGTGCCCGTTTAAAATTGATTAGATTAGTTGCAGTGGGGTACCTACGAAAAATACACCACAACTTTTTTTTTGTTTTTTATGGGCAAGTCTGCAGTTTTGGTTCCACCACGGTTTGGACTGTTTCGGTAGCTTTGTTGATGATACAGGTATAGAAAGGTGAGCAGCTTCAATAATAGCGCTGGTGACCGATTGCACAGCTACATCGATGTCACCCTGGTCCACCATCTCGTTAGAAAGATAAACGACAGAAGAAAACATGTCCCAATCCGCCCGTTCGATGATGAATCGGGGTTGGCGGATTACAGAAGTATTTAACCTTCCTTGGTGGTTCAGGACCACAGGAAAATGATCACTGTGGAAAGGATCATTTTCCACAAAAAGCGTCCAATCAGAAAAAAGAGATGGTGAACACAGGGCGAGATCGATGGCATGAAAAGTCCTCGATGGGGCGTGGAAGTATGTATGTTGCCCATTGTTAAAAACACAGAGATGTTGGTCTGTTATTAACTTCTCGATCTGCCTTCCACGGTTATTGATGTATGGGCTACCCCAAAGAGGATTGTGGCCATTGAAGTCCCCCATCATAATAAAAGGGGGAGGAAGCTGTCCACAAAGCCTATTTAAATCTGCTTGTCTGATATTAAGATTAGAGGGCAGATAAATGGAACAAACAGTTATTAATTGATGGTGTATGGCGACTCTGACAGCAACAGCTTGAAGGTTGGTCGAGAGCGTTAGCGGGGTGGATGGATTGCTATTTGATGTAAATATAGCGATACCACCGCTAGCTCTGTCGCCGCTGACATAGTCCTTCCGGAGAGGACTATATCCCCTAACAAGAGAGCTTGATAATTTCAGTCCCCCTTTCTTTCGACTTGCTCCTAGGTTGGAGATTAAAAGGAGTCTCCAAACCAGCTTCTACATCCATCTCACCGGAATCAGATAAGCCTGAAATGGCATCTTCATCCGATGATAAATCTGATTTTAATTTATTAGTTTTCTGTGATAAGTGCAATGGGTTGTTTTCAAGTTCAGGTTTTTTTGTTTTTGGAGAGAACCTTAAGCTTTAGGGTTTCTCCAGGTTTAGTTGAGGATTTTGTTGTTGGTTTAGCTATTGCAATTTGAGGAGATACAGTTTGTTGAGCTATAATAGATTTACTGACTAGTTTAGTTTGGATTGCAGTGGTTACAGTTTTGGGTTTAGTTGAACTATTGGATTTAGATGTACTAGATGTTTGGAATTGGCAAGGATATGAGAGACTGGTCTGGGTACTAATGCTATTCACGGATTTGGGTTGAACTGCAGCTGAATACGTTTTTTGGCCGGATTTAGATGTTTTTTTCGGAACCAGTGCCCGTGCCTCAGCAAAAGACACATTACGTGTGGATTTAACGCGCTGAAATTCTTTTTCATGCTCCCATTCGGGGCACGACCGGGTTGGTTGGTTGGTTGTTTGGGATTTATTGGCGCAAGGGCAACACTTGGGCCATACTGCGCCAAACACTAGTTAAGAATATAAATATGTCTTTGTAAAATTTGTTAAAATTATTTAAATTTGTTTTTTAATAAAATTATTAAAAAATTCAACGTCTAAAAATGGATAATGAATTATTAGATCACTTACATCTAAATCAAATAATAAAATTTGATTTTGTATAAAAACCTAAACAAATGTTTATGAGGTGGTGAATCTAAAAGCAATGATAATGGGGGATGGTTTTCATTAAAAAAATGATATCGTACATTGTTAAAATATGAGCAATCTGTTAAAATATGCTTTACAGTAAAAGGGACATGACAACCAGAACACGTGGGTGGATCTTCTGCCAGCAGAAGATGGACGTGGGTGAAGCGAGTGTGGCCGACACGTAAACGTGAGAGAATCACTTCTCGCTTCCTACTTGTCTGACAAAAATCAAAACCCGAGATAAGCGGCTGTATTGCATGCAATTTGTTTAAAGTTTCTGTGTCCCATGAAGCCTGCCATGAACCATTCAGAGAGTTAGCACTTGATCTTATTGCATCTCCAATGTAGAGCCAGCTCGACCTGGTACCGTCAACGGTTTTAGCAATTTTATCTGCACGCTCATTCCCAGCAATTCCCACGTGTCCTGGTATCCAACAAAATAAGATATTAAAATTTCTTTCCGTCAGAGTTTGGTGCAATTTAAAAATTTCAATGATGGTAGGATGATCTTGTTTATGAATATGAGTTAACGCTTCTAGACAGCTCATAGAATCGGTATAGATGATCCACATCTTATACTTCTGCTGAGCTATATGATGAAGAGCAAGGGAGATTGCGTAACTCTCAGCACTAAAAACTGAACAATGGGTTTGTATTGATTTTGCACATACGTGGCCATCGACCACGGCTGCGGAACCGACATGAACACCACATTTAGAGCCATCTGTAAACGCCGCCTTGAAATTGAAAAAAACATTTCGATGATGATGAAATTGTGCTACAAAGACAGTGTCTGGCGTGTCTGACTTTTTAAAATCTTTAAAAATACTTAAAACCTTTAGTTGATGATTATTCCATGGTGAAATAGAATAAGAGAATGGACGAATACGAAAGTTTTCGATGTGATGAAGTTCTAAAATCTGTTTGACACGTAGTGAGAAAGTAGGGATAGAGGATGGACGAGCGTTAAAGATCCTCTCATATGAAGGGTTAAAAACATTTCTGGAAAGGGGGTGATTCAAATGATTCTTAATTTTAAAATACATTTTAAAAACTAAGCCATCTCTCCTCAGTTGCAGATCCTGCTCATGGCACAACACATAAAGGCTCTTAACAGGAGATGTGCTAAAAACTCCAGAAGAAACTCTCATGCCAAGATGATGCACAGGATCCAGAATCTTCAACACAGATTTCCTTGCAGATCCATAAACGACCGAACCGTAATCGAGTCTAGAACGCACAAGGCATCTATATATTTTCAACATGGAATTTGTGTCTGCACCCCAAGAAGTGTTTGACAGAACTTTGAGTAGGTTGAGACTAGCCATGCACTTTTTCCTGAGTTGTTTCACATGTGGCAGGAATGTGAGTTTGGAATCGAAAGTGATTCCCAAAAAACTTGTTTCAGAAGCAACAGGGATTTCAATACCGTTTAAGTGTATTTTTGGGTGAAGGTGTAACCCACGCTTTCTGCAAAAGTGCATAGCAATAGTTTTTTGTGTCGAAAAAACAAAACCATTTTTATTTGACCAGTCTAAAACTTTGTTTACAGCCAGCTGTAACTGTCTTTCAATAAGTGCCATATTGACTGAGGCACAGGACAACTGAAAGTCGTCTACAAACAGAGTGCCAGACACTGCAGGTGGAAGGCAGGTCATGATATCATTGATTTTAATTATAAACAATAGACAACTTAATACACTTCCTTGGGGGACGCCTTGTTCTTGGATGTACTCATCTGAAAGGACAGAGTTGATACGTACTTGGAAGGTTCTGCACTGCAGAAAATTCTGGATGAATAACGGTAGATTCCCTCTTAGACCCAAGTTACGAAGGTCTCTGAGAATACCGTATCTCCAAGTACGATCGTATGCCTTTTCCATGTCAAAAAATATAGATACCAGGTGGTTTCTTCTGACGAAAGCTTCTCTAATTGAAGTTTCAAGTAGGAGAAGGTTATCCACGGTACTCCGGCCGGGACGGAAGCCACTTTGGAACCGGGAGAGATGGTTGTTTGATTCTAGATAAAAGAGCAAACGTGCATTTACCATTTTTTCCAGAAGTTTGCACAAACAGCTGGTAAGTGCAATGGGTCTGTAACTAGAAGGATTCCTGGGGTCTTTTCCAGGTTTTGCTATAGGAATCACAAGAGCTCGTTGCCATGATGATGGAAAAATGCCTTCTCGCCAAATGCGATTGAATAATTTTAATATCAACGTAAGACTGTGGGCTGGCAGATGTTTGAGCATACAATAGTGAATTTCATCTGGACCTGAAGCGGAGTTTTTTGTACGGGATAAAGCCCTCATTAACTCATCAACTGAAAAATCATCATTATAATCTTCAGCACCACCAGATGAAAATTGCAGCTTAACACGCTCAGCTTTACGTCGATATGAAGCAAACGGCTCTTGGTAATTCGTGTGACTCGACACTTTGGCAAAAGATTCTGCTATTGTGTTTGCAACATCCTTCGGGTCTGAAACAATGCCTTGATCAGTATCCAAGATAGAAGTTGGATATTTAGGGTAAAGTCCTCTAATTTTATTTACCTTGTTCCAGACCCGTTGGGAAGGTGTTGATGAAGTTATGGTGCCAACATAACTTTTCCAGGAATCCTTCTGGCTTTGACGGCGGATTTTACGCGCCTCTGCACGTGCTCGTTTGAATAAAATCAAATTTGTTACTGTGGGATATCTGCGAAAAATACCCCAGGCCTTTTTTTGTCTCTTATGGGCTTTTTTGCAACCGTCATTCCACCACGGCTTTGGGTGTTTGGGCAATCTGCTTGATGTAACTGGGATAGAACTGCGAGCAGCTGCCATAATAGCATTTGTGACTAATGTTGTAGCTTCATTGATGTCGTTTTGGTCCACCATCTCGTCAGAAAATTGTGCGTTTAAAGTAAAGAGATCCCAGTCTGCAGCTTCAATTTTAAAGCGTGGTACACGAGAAGCGCAGGGTACACCACTTCCAGTATGTGTAACGCAAATAGGGAAATGGTCACTGTGGAAAGGATCATTTCCCACATGAAAAGACCACAGGGAAAATAGAGATGGTGAAACCAAAACAAGATCAATGGAATGAAAAGTCCTCGTTGGGGCGTGGAAATAAGTTTGTTGTCCGTCGTTTAAGAGACAAAGATTCTTGTCTTCTATCAGCTTTTCAATTTGTTTTCCACGGGTATTGACGGTGGGACTACCCCAAAGAGGACTGTGGCCATTAAAATCGCCCATTATAAGAAATGGGGATGGAAGCTGGTCGCACAACCTGTTGAGATCTGCTTGGCGGATATTTTCATTAGGGGGTAGGTAGATAGAGCATACTGTTACGAGAGAGTTTAAAGCTACTCTAACAGCAACTGCTTGCAAAGACGTATTCAGTGGCAGTGAGGTGGATGGAGAGCTATTTGATGTGAAGATAGAGTCAGTGGCGGAGTAGCTATCTCCGTTTGTAAAATCTTTACGAACAGGAGTGTACCCTCTAATAAGAGAGCTTTGCGATGGTTTCAAAAGCGTCTCTTGTAAGCAAAAGCAGACAGGTTGGTGTTCATCAAGGAGATGCTTAATATCAATTGAATTGTGGTGGAATCCACGGCAGTTCCACGATAAGAGACTTTTGGCCATTAAGTTTGGTTATTAGATGGAGGGTCTTTACACCCTTGCTTTCGTGGTTGTAAGTGAGGCGGGGTTTCCAATCCTCTTTCAACCTCCATCTCTCTGCTTTCAGATGTTTCAGCGGAGCTTCCTTCGCTAGAGCTATTTAAAGCTTTTCCTTTTTCTTCCATTATCTTCTGTTTTTTTTAAACTATTTCTGCAGCACGTCCCTTTTTTGAGAGGGGTGCTGGTTTGTAACGGATTTGTTGTTGAAGGTGTGTTTTTAATGTGTTGATTTGGAGTTTCTTTTTAGTTATTGTTTTTGGTTTGGGATGTGTTGAAGTCTGGTTGGTAGAAGTTTGAGCTTGGGTTGAAACTGATGGAGCTATATTAAGTATTGGTGCACACGTTTGTACACCAATAGAACAAGTTTTTTTTACTACAGCGGCGTATGGTGTATGTGGTTTGGGTGTTCTTGAAATAACCTTTTGCTTGGCTTCCTGATATGAGAGCTTTTCTTCTACCTTCACTGTTTGGATCTCTTTTTCTTCAATCCATCTAGGACAATCACGAGAGTTGGCAGTGTGATCGCCTGAGCAATTTTTGCATTTTATCGGAAGAGAGCAAGATATGAATGTGTGTCCGATATTTGAGCATCGCGAGCATGTTTCTACTCCGCGGCATGTGTTGGTGGAATGTCCAAAACCTTGGCAGTTAAAACACCGCAAAGGGTTTGGGATAAATGGACGTATCGGACAATTCAGATAGCCAGCTTTAATGTGTGAAGGTAGATTTGGGCTATTAAAAGTTAATACTATATGTTTTGTGGAAACGATAGAGTCAGCTTTTTTAAGTGTGATTCTTCTCACGGCAGTGACACCTTGAGAAGAGAGCTCAGTCAGTATTTCCTCATCGGACACACCAAGAAGGTCAGTTTCTGATATGACCCCCTTTGATGAGTTAAGACTATTGTGTGGTGATGCAGTTATTGTTATTGTGCCAAACTGTCTAGCTAGTAATAGTGACTTAGATTGAGTTTCAGATATTGTTTCGATGAGGTAGTCTCCAGATTTTAGTTTTTTTACCGATTTAGGGTTTCCGCAAATGCCCTGCAAAGCTTTTTGAATTAAGAATGGGGACATGGTTCCTAGAATATTTTGAGGAGATGTGATGACTAAAAATTTTGGTACAGGTGCAGACATTGTATTTTGTTCATCGTTTTTGTTATTTTGAGCAACGGTTGGATGTTTGGGATCAAGGCCTCCCAAGGGGCTCAAAGAAGGAAAAGAAGCCATATGTTAAAGAGAAAAAACTCGACGTACACCCCCACCCACCACCGAGCCCAACACGGGTAGCAGCAACAATGCTAGCTAGGGGGTAGTACGCCGAGGTCGTTCCAAGTCATAGAGGGGTGGCACCGAAAGGCAGACCTCAAGCACTCAGTCCTAACCCTTAGCGGTCAGCAACCCGGAGGTTCTGTTACCACCAGCCGATTGACAGAGTCGGGCCTTACTCTGCCTCCCGTTTTGGCCGAAGCGTGGGCCAAAGGGAACGCAGCAGCGCCCCCAGGAAACTAAAACCTGTCCTGAAATGGGACGCCACAGGAACCCCAGGATCCCATTTTCCGGCCTTACGGGTCTCCGCACACGGCAAACGTGCAGGTCAGCAAGCTGACAAAACAAAGGAAATAAAGGTTATAAATTAATTTAAAACGTCAAACGCAAAAGAAGTATGGAAATAAGAGATACAAGAAGAAATAAAGCCAACAAATTCTAAAGAACCAAAATAAAAACGATAATGAACGAGCGAACAGAATAAAACTCTAACAATAAGCAGTGCACTTGGTAGGGCCTTCGCAAAAAAGGAAAGAACAGAAAAAAGCTAGGCCCAGCTAGGGTACCTCGGGTTTGCCAGGCCCGTACTCACAAAATGTGAGCCCCCGAGGGGCGGGGCACGACCGGGAAAACGCAGGGTGGGCACCATTGCAGTTTACGCAATGGGCCTCTGCGGTGCAGTCCCGATCGACATGGTCAGCGCTACCACATTTCGCACATGTGTCCGGCCTATTGCAGGTGTTTTTAGAATGCCCGAACCGTTGACACTTGAAACAGCGCAACGGATTCGGGATATATAGGCGGACTGGGCAGTTCAGATATCCGGCTTTAATGTTTGGTGGCAGGACAGGGCTATTAAAGGTAAGAATTACATGTTTAGTTTTTAATATTTCATTGTTTCTTTTTATAGTTATGCGATGAGCACGAATCACGCCCTGACTCGAGAGTTCAGAGACGAGTTCGTCCTCATCTACATGCTGGAGGTCTGATTCGGAAATAACTCCTTGGCTGCTATTAAGGGTTCTGTGGGGCATTGTGGTAACAGGTAAAGTGGCAAGTGTTTTCAAGTTTTCTAGTGATTGGGATTGAAGGGGTGTTGATGTTTGAATTAGTAAGTCTCCTGAACGTAGGCGTTTAATTGATTTAGGATCTCCTATTGCACCTTGAATAGCCTTCTGGATAAAGAATGGTGATTTAGATTTGAAAGTTGGATCGGGTGATTGTATAATGTAGAAGGTAGGTAAAGTAGTAGACAGTTTTTTGTTTTGGTTATTATCAAGTGAGATTTCTGATGGACGTTTTAATGTAGGGTTTGTAGTGTTTTGTTTTGGGTGAATTGAGGCTTCACCCATGCCTTTAGAGATTGAAGTTTCCATATTTAATTTCTATATGTTCATCTCGATGCGTCCCCACCCATCACAGAGCCCAACAAGGGGAGACCCTTGGGGTCTCAGGGATAGCATCGAGATATAGCATTACGGCTTCGGGTTGTAGATCCGCTGGGCAACCCTAACCGCAATGCTAACCCTAAGTAGTGAAGGTGAAAGTTCAACTACCAGCCGATTGACAGGAGGGGGCTACCTCCTGCCACCCGTCTACAGTGAATCCTGGGCCAAAGGGCACGCATGCGAGGACCCAACCATGTGAATCCTACGCAAGGTAACCCCAGGATCCCATTCTCCCCCTTACGGGACGCCACGCACGGCAAACACGTGGGTTGGGAAACTCCAACAAAAAATCATAGAAACGAACCCAAGCATACAAGTAATATAAACTAAACACAGAAATATAAGTAATGTAATTAAACCCAGAAAATTAAGTAAAAAACTAAAATGAAAAACGTATGACAAAATATGGAATGAACTGAATGAACAAAATCAAACTAACGAAACAGTACATACGGTAGGGCCTAACAAAAAAGAAAAGGAAAGAAAAAAAAACTGCTAGGCCCAGCTAGGGTACCTCGGGTTCGCCAAGCCCGTACTCACAAGACGTGAGCCCCCGAGGGGGGTATGTATGGGCGAACTGGGCAACTTAGGTAACCTGCGGTGATTTTATTGGGTAATTTTGGGGAATCAAAAGTCAGTATTAAGTGCTTAGTTTTCATTATATTACCATCTCTTTTGATGGTTATGCGTCGAACTTTAGTAATGCCTTGAGGAGAGAGTTCTTTCAATATTTCGCCTTCATCGACATGTTGAAGGTCACTTTCTGAGATAACACCTGGCAGGAATTTAAATCTTTATGTGGGGTTACTATTATTTGTATATTACCTATTGAATTTGGAGAGAGAAGATAGCGTGATTGTCTATTGTCTTTAGTTTCGATGAGAAAGTCGCCGGATTTTAGTCTTTTAATAGCTTTAGGTTCATTGCCTTTATCCCCTTTTGAATGAAAAGGGGGGACATTCTGCCCAATTCGCCAGAGTCTGAATGCATAATGATGAAGGTTGGTTCGTTTGTGGGAGATGCAAGTTTTTTTGTGGTATTGTCGTTGTCAATTTCTAGTGTTCGTTTAATAGCAGATATTGATGTCTGGGGATCATAAGAATTAGTGATTACCCCGCTAGGGGCAGGAGAAGAAGATTTAATTTCCATGAAATTAGTTGGGATTAATTCGGGCACTAGAGTTCCACCCGCTATGGAGTCCGCGATATCGGGGATAGTGCATACCGGCAAGCAACAAAAACAATGAAAGAAAAGAAAGCAACAAATAAACTATTGCGCACGGCATAACACTACCGGGTTGTTCAGTGCCTATACGCGAACGACTTGTCCCTGTAGAAGTCTCCACCCTTAACGAGATTCCCAGCGAATGAGCCGGACGCTTGATCCCTAGCCGCCGACGAAGTCGGACGACCAGCCGATTGATACACACGGGACCATGTGCACCTCCCGTTTATCTGAAGCAAGGGCCAAAGTAGTGTATTGGAGCAGTATGTCGCCCCTCAACTACCAGGATCCCCCTTTCCAGGGACACGGGTCTCCACGCACGGCAAACACGTGGATGATTTAATCCCCGAGAGAAGCTGATAGCAACAGAGCGGCGCAAAACTTCTGAAGGGGAGCCCTCACCTCAGAAGAGGTAACCACAATGAGGGAAAGAAGAGGAACCAAAAGATAAATATAAAACCCAAAATGAGAAGGTAAAAACAGACGAAGGGTTAGATCACTGGGGCACCTCGGGGTTGTGAAGCCCGTGTTTACTTAAAGAAAGTAAACCCCCTGAAGGGATGTCAACAATTAGGCTTGGCGATAAATGTGCCAGCTTTTAGCTTCGCGACGAATAGTACCTAGCTAACAGGAAACTACTCATATGACGTATACAGTAGAACCCCGATTAACCGAATATCGGCTTAACCAAAAGTGCTTACATATTAACAAAATAAGCAGTTATTTTCTTTTGATGAGGCATCTTGTGCTTCAATACAGCGAAGTGCGTCATCTACGATTTTTGTGGCTTCTGTATGTGAAATGCTGGACTTTTCCTTTTCGTTGGGATGGTCTTCGACATTCTTGATTGCTGCAACTATTCTTCATTAGTTATGTCTTGTTCATCGGTGCTTGGCCTAAGCCAGGCTTCAGCTTCCACGTCAGGAATATCACCGGGAAGAAACTTAAAAAAATCATAATCAAAGTACTCTTTATTATTGACAATAGAATTACCTTCCACTGTTTTGTAGAGAATCATTTGTTTCAAAACAAGCTATTCAACCGTGGGCCATAATTTTTTCCAAGCTGTCACACAGATTCATTTGGAATTTCATCCCATAAAGAAGCAGTCCAATAGCCAACTGTTTTCATATTCACCATATTGCCCATGCTTCTCGATTATCCGAAAATTCTTGTGTATTCTCTATTAACCAAAAACACTCCTGTCTCGTGCTTTTCGTATAACCGGGGTTCTACTGTATTTGTTTTTTTTCCCTCATTGCTCATTGAAATTTAATTTTTTTATTATTATTTCAGATTTTGAAACATGAGTTACAAAAAGACCATTTTCAATTTGGATTGGTTGGATCCAGCCATTAATCCTAAATGGTCTGGTTGGTTACAAAGCTTAGATAATGACCCATACAGAACAAAGTGTACAGTTTGCTCAAAGACTTTTTCCCTAAGCAACATGGGGAAGCAGGCTATTACCAGTCACGAGCAAAGTGAGAAACATATTAAAAATGTGAAAGGCAGCGCCAGTTCTAATAACTTAATGGCATTCTTTCAAAAGTCATCTGCTTCTAAAGACCAAGTTGCTGCATTTGCTGGGACATCTAGTGAAGTGACTATTCTACCTCCAGTAAAATCCCCTTTCATTAATAGCTTCCTTACAAAAGAGGACACAATGAAAGCTGAAATAATTTGGGCCATGAAGTTGATTATGTCACATAGCTCGTACAATAGTTTTAAGGACATTTCTTCTATTTTCAAGTTAATGTTCCCTGACAGCAAAATTGCGGGATCAACTACTATGGGAAGCGCCAAAATGGCATATGTCATCACTTTTGGATTAGCTCCATACTTTGCACAGTGTCTGCGGAAAGAAATTTCTGGCTGTAGTAGATTTGTTATTTGCTTCGACGAAGTTTTGAACAAGGTGTCTCAGAGGGGGCAAATGGACCTTATTGTTCGCTATTGGAGTCCAACCACCAATAAGGTTTGCACCCGATATTTAACTTCAGTTTTTCTTGGGCATTCTACTGCCCAAGATTTAAGATTTACCTTTGGCCAAGCTTCTTCAAATAAGCATGGATGGGCCGAACGTAAATCTAAAATTTCTCAAGCTTGTTGTGGAAAATTCCGAAGAAAAAGGGTACAATATCTTCGACCTCGGCACATGTGGCCTGCATGTCGTGCACGGTGCTTTTAGAACAGGCCTCAACTGCACCAAATGGCGATTGAATGACTTCTTGAAAGCAATCCACCGTCTTTTCAAGGACTGTCCAGCAAGACGAGTCAACTTCATTGCTATCACAGATACAACGAAATTCCCTTTGAAATTCTGTGCAGTGCGGTGGGTAGAAAATGTATTGGTATGTGAAAGGGCCATTGAGGTATGGCCAAAAATAAAAATTACACACACAGAAGACAGAACTCCGAAGACGGCAACTGCAGAGCGGGTAGCAGAAGCATGTATGTACTGACAAATTGTTGCTAGCAAAACTTGCTTTCTTTTCTTCAATTGCTGCAATGTTGGAGCCATTTTTGAGGTCATTCCAGTCAGATCGCCCTTATGCCCCATATTTGTTTGATGCAATAGTGGATGTTGTGTTGCAGCTACTAAATCGATTTATTAATAAGGAGCTTATTGAATCTTCCAAGACGAATATAAATTTTTTGAATATAGACGTTGCAGATTCTGCCAACTGGACAAAATTGTCCTTTGTTGATATTGGAGTCGCTGCTGGAAGATATCTCCACATCAGTGGGGCATCAGATGCTGAGAAGCGAAATTTTCACATCGAATGCCGCCGGTTTTTAATTGGCATTGTGCAGAAGATCATAGAGAGGAGTCCTCTTCGGTTTCCCATCGTACGGTACATTGGATACCTGAATCCGAAGTTGATTGTTTCAAATGCTGTCTTGGCTGAAGCAAGGATGGAGAGACTTCTGAGGGTATTGCATGAAAAAAACCATATATCCTCTGTCATTGCAGATAAAGCCAAATCACAGTTTTCAAGTTTGTGCTATAATGCACAAAAGGATCTAAAGAAACAGTTTTCTACTTTTTCAAAGGAGACTCCACTAGATAGTTTCTTCGCATCTGTATGCTTAGAGACTGAATATAAAGAACTGTGGGAAATTGTAAAAATCGTTTTGATTTTTTCCCACGGAAATGCATCGGTGGAAAGTGGGTTTTCCATCAATAAAGATGTTTTAGTGGATAATTTACATGAATCGTCATTAATAGCATTAAGGACTGTATATGATGCTGTAAATACAGCAGGAGGAGTTGCCTCAGTGGATATAACGAAAGAGATGATGAATCATGTCAAAATGTCACGACAAAGATATAATGTCTCATTAGAAAAAAAAAATAAAGCCGCTACCACAGAACAAAGAATTGCTAGCGAAAAGCGTAAAGCTGCAGATCAGATCAGAGCATTGCAAAAGTTTTACTCATCAAGAGCATTTCAAAGATCAAACAGCGAAGTATGCTGCCTGGAAAGTATTGGAAATAAATTAGGATTAACAGGTATGTTTATTTTTTAATGATTGTTATGCAAGATCGATTTGTGTTTACTAATTTTCTAGAGTGTGTTCGCCGCGTATTTATTTAGCATAAAATATCTTTGTTGTATGCAGAAAGTGGGATAAATAAAAACCCATAAACACAGTAAGTAGATAAAAAAAAAAGTATGAAAAGAAAGGACTATAAATTTATCATTTTCTTTTGCACATCAAAATTCTTAGCTGATGCAAAAATTATATTAACTGGGGCTATTTGGTTATATTTTTGGATGACATTTGGTTTCGAAAATGTATTTGCATGTACTATGTTTTCTCAAAAAAATATTTGAAAGATACAAATGTTCTGATACAGTTTGATTTATCATGCACTCATTAAAAAATATTAAAATATTTTCACTGAAACGTACCTTTGCATCTGAAGTACACATTTAAATGATGTGTAAATATAAAAACAAGCCAAAATTTTGACATTCAACGCCTGAATGCAAACTGGTAAAAATTCCAAGTAGGGTACGAATTCCACACCCAGTTATTTACATAAAATCGTGCCAAGTTAAGGCAATCCATCAGCAGTTCACTTGATATTAAAAAAAACTGGTGGCTGTGATTTAATATTACAATTTCAGTTCACAAAATAGAAAATTAGTTGGACATAAGTTTTAGAACTGAAGAATGGATATAGTATAAGTTTTAGAATGTGTACCAAACTTGCATACAGTAAAAATACAAACTAGTTACAAAAATAGAAAAATTTTACAAAATTCATTTAAAAATAATATAAAATATATTTTAATCTTAAAAAAAAAACCACGAGGCCTATGTCGAAGAAATTTTTTGCATTTTGGTGGTAATGAAAAAGAAAAACTTACAAGTTTAATTCTTTTGCGATTATATACTAAACAAAATAAAAACTGTACTTACTTCGAAAATGAGAAGGTCTTTAGAAAAGCTGAACTTGACTGAATCTTTGGCAAGAATTAAAATTAAATGAACGAGCGCTACGACAGAGGTAGAATCTGGAATGGAGAGCGTTGCGTTGAGAGTTCCCGCGCAAACGAAATTCCTGTGTAAACAGGTTCCTACGCAGAGGTGCGCGCGCGTCTTTGCAATAGCTTACGATGTGGTGTAAACAGATTACTCGTAGAGTGGCGTACCGTGACGCAGCGCTTTTGGTCTGTGTAAATTGGCTGTTAAGATTTCGTCGCGAACAGGGCAGTGTAAATAACCAGCTATTATTCTATTTGGGTTGGTTGTATTCAGATTATCTGGCGCCGTCAGCAACACGAGGACTATAACGCGCCGAAACATTTCGTCATTTAACAAACCAACATACATTTACAAACACCCATGCCTACACGGGACTCGAACCCGCAACCTCCCGGTCTAGAAGCCAGCACGCTAACCACTATACCGTTTGGTCGGCTATTCTATTCTATTTGGGAGAGTAGGTGAATTAAAAGTCAGAATTATGTGTTTTGTGTTAATTATTTTTCCGTCTCGTTTTATGGTTATCCTCCTCCTGGCATCAAATGTCAAAATAATTGGAATTAAGACACAACTTTCAAATGGCAAACTGAAATAGACTATTGAACTGAATAATATACAACTAACTCAAAAACCCAAGACAATTTGGAAATTAAAAAGAAACTAGGCAAACGTAATAAAATAACATTTAAATTATTAACAACCAATAAAAGCAACATAAATGGTAGGGCCTTCGCAAAAAAGGAAAGAAAAATGCTAGGGTACCTCGGGTTTGCCAAGCTCGTACTCACAAAATGTGAGCCTCCGAGGGGCACAACAATTGTGCATCGCTAAAGCAATTAAAAATAAAAGATCACGTGAAGCAAAAAGAAAGTGCTGGATAAGGAATTGGGTACTGAAGAGATTCCAATTGGGTATGTTCGAAAGTACTGTAAAGGAATTAGCTGTAGAAGACCCGCATCAATTAAAAAAATTCCTACGGATGTCTGCAACTAACTTGGAAATATTACTGTCTTTTTTGTAGATCTAAGGATTACAAAGCAAAGAACTAATATGCGATAAGCGATTTCTGCAAAAGAAAGATTGGTTGTTACCCTTAGCTTTCTTGCATCAGATAACTATTTTCGTATTTATCATTGTAATATATAAATGTTATATTATTTTTGTAGTACTATATGCATCGTGTCGGTATATATTTAAGTATGAAAATTATATAATACTAGCTATTCAATAATCTACACTAAAAACTGACATTAAAAACTAGCCTCAAAGAAAACTTATGTCTAATCCCAAATGTAAAACTCATATTCATGGTATGTTTTTTCAAAAATTTGATCAACCACTTTCAGGGTATCCTGTACTGCATTATTTGAAATTTATTTTTCGTAAATTAAGGTGTTTTTACAGACCCCTGCAACAGAAGAAGAATGGGTGGCTGTGGCGAACCATTTTAACGAGCAATGGAATTTCCCCCATTGTTTTGGTACACTAGATGGAAAACATGTAGTGATACAAGCACCAAAGAATTGTGGGAGAATTCATTTTAATAATAAAGGTTCCCACAACATTGTTCTTTTGGTGTTTGCTGATGCTTCTTACTAATTCCAGTACTGCAACATTGGCTGCAATGGACGAGTGTCAGATGGTGGAGTATTCGGCAACTGCTCGCTATCTCCTGCCTTAGAAAATGGATCCCTACAATTGCCGTCCTCTTCCCCACTACTAGGCAGGACAAAAAACTGTGCTTATGTTTTTGTGGCGGATGATGCTTTTGCGCTCTAGCCCTATATGATGAAGCCCTACCCCCACAAGAATCAACCAGCATTGAACAGAGTGTTCAATTTTAGACTATCGAGAGCTCGAAGAGTGATTTAAAATGCGTTTGGCATCATGGCCAATTAATCTGCCACCGGATGGTGTTACAAAAATTTTATCCGCACTGCGTGCTGCAATTTTTTTTTATTGAATCGATCAACTCGCTACTGTGAGGTTGCTGATGAGGAAAATGGTAACCATGACATGATAGATGGTACCTGGAGGGAGGACGGCATGCCTAAGGCTAGTTTCTTTCCTTTGGCTCCTGCAATTGGCCATAACCATGCATTTTCTGCCAAGTGTGTGAGGACGAACTGCGAGAATATTTTGTTTTACCTGAAGGAGAAGTTCATTGGAAGACTATGTGGCAGCGCGTCGCTCTTTGATTGACATCTGGCGAATGTTAGAAGGATTACGATGATGTTTGGCTCTACGTCTAAATGTAAAATCCGAAGTCTTTAAATTTGAAATTTTAATTTAAACTAATTCCCACAAACATCACATCCTGCCGACTTTTATGACGGTACCTTGGATGTTGACCGCTATAAGTAAGTAATCGTGGATGAGTAAAAAACAAAAGTTTATTTCCAGAGACAAGGGAGGAGACGGGATGACGTTGGGCTAGTTCCAAGAGTTGATTATATCAAAAGGCGTTTACTAGCGACACTCGATTATTCAAGGCGCCTCTCACTAACAGCCCATTTACACAGACCAAAAGCGCTGCGCTGCGTCACAGTACGCCACTCTACGAGTAATCTGTTTACACCAAATCGTAAGCTATTGCAAAGACGCGCGCGCACCTCTGCGAAGGAACCCGTTTACACAGGAATTTCGTTTGCGCGAGAACTCGCAACGCAACGCTGTCGTACCTCTCGTTCATTTAATTTTAAATCTTGCCAAAGATTCAGTGAAGTTCAGCTCTTCAAAAGACCTTCTCATTTTCGAAGTAAGTACAGTTTTTATTTTGTTTAGTATATAATCGCAAAAGAATTAACTTGCAAGTTTTTCTTTTTCATTACCACCAAAATGCAATAAATTTCTTCGGCATAGGCCTCATGGTTTTTTTAGGATTAAAATATATGTTATATTTATAATTTTTAAATAAATGAATTTTGTAAAATTTGTGTTTTTTTGTAACTAGTTTGTATTTTTACTGCATGCAAGTTTGGTACCCATTCTAAAACTTATGTCCAACTAATTTTCTATTTTGTGAACTAAAATTGTAATATTTTTTACTTCAGTCTTAAAAAAAAGTTAAATATCATTAAAAAACCAGGGTGTAAATAATTTCAATCAATTTATTTAAATCGCTGATTTAAATCATTAACTTATACCCTAAAAATCCTCTTTAAAATCTAAATCTCTAGGGCTGCCTTTTTCATAGTCAGAACAACCTTTCTCCTTTAATTTTGTAAAATCTTTGTTTTAAATTTTTTTAAGTTAATCATTATTTGGACTACGAATTTTGCCTTATTTTACCTTATACCTTATTTTTTTTCAGGGAAAAATGTCAGATGACGAGTCAGAAACCGATCTGATGTTGCTTCTGCTCTATCATCGTTATAGAAAACGGAGAGCCGAGAGACGGTTTTGGGTCAGAGGTATTTACCAAGAGAGATCTGAACAGGGAGATTTCCATAGTTTGGTACCAAGGCTGAGGTGTTTGAGGAATGCCATTTTAGCTATTTTAGAATGACAAGGTCGCAGATGGACCGACTGCTGCACTTCGTTGGGCCTCGCATTGAACCTCAGAAAACAAACTGGAGGAAGGACGAATTGGGAGCAGCAGAAAGACTGTCGCTGACAATTAGATTTTTGGCCACAGGCGACTCGTATTCGTCGATGGGGTTTGCCTATAGATGTTCTCCAGCAACTGTGTGCAAAATCATAAAGCAGACAACTGAAGCCCTGTGGGAAAATCTAAGTCCCATGTACATGCCAATGCCAACGACAGAGATGTGGAGAAATATTGCAACTGCGTTCAACGAAAGGTGGAACTTCCCACATTGCTGTGGAGCCATAGATGGCAAACATATTGTCATAAAGTGTCCTGCAAACAGCGGATCACTCTATTTCAACTACAAAAAGCAGTTTTCAGTTATACTCATGGGAGTGTCAGATGCGGCATATCGATTCACAACTGTGGATGTTGGTGGCTTTGGGAAAGCCAGTGATGGGGGAACCCTTTCCAATAGCACTTTTGGCGAGTCTCTTGAGAAAGAGACTGTGAATTTCCCAGCAGAGGCACCTCTGCCTGGAAGTAACACCCCATTTCCATATGTGTTGGTGGCAGACGAGGCTTTCCCTCTGTTAACTAACATCCAAAGACCCTATCCTGGCACAGGGTTATCAAAAAAAAAGTTGATCTTCAATTATAGATTGAAACGTGCCAGGATGGTGATTGAAAATGCGTTTGGCATTATGTGTGCCAGGTGGCGCATTTACCACAGAGTCATTGAAATGACTCCTGAAACAGTAGACTTTGTGGTACTGGCAACATGCGTGTTGCATAACTTCTTGAGAAGTGAAGGCATGAGTGCAGGCGCAAGTGACAAATATTGTCCCCCTGGATATGCAGATACCGTGGACGAGGACGGCCAGATACTTAGAAATGGAAAATGGAGAACTGAACAGCCACAAGTTCACCAAAGGAAAATAAGATTTGGATCAAACAATTATACAAAGCATGTTGCTTCTTTGAGAGAACAGTTGGGGGATTACTTTGTGTCCCCTGCAGGGGCAGTTCCCTTTCAGGAAAAAGCAGTAAAGAAATATCTTACATAATTTAAGACAATTACATAATGAGTTGACGATATCGTTCTCTTTTGTTAATGTTATTGCTTGTATTCACAGCTTTTTTTAAAACTATTTTTTACCTAATATGACATAAAAATTCATTATATTAACACAATTTTTTGTCAAAAAAATGGGACAACCTTTTTAATTATTTAGCAGTTTCCTTTAAATCGAATTAAACAATACAGCTTCATAGTGTTTGCTTTTATCTTATTTGATACACTTTTGAAAAACAAAAAATATTAATTATTTCAATACTATGTTTCATGAAATCTATATTTTAAAGATGTTTCAAAATTTTATTTCTTAATTTAACCAGCACATTTTTTATGAAAAAGGTAAATATGGTTCAGATATATAAGGACCTTTTCTTCAAATTGGCACTTTATTATGTTTATATTTGGAAAATTCCTGACCTACAATTTTGCTGTATATAGTCTTTATATTAAAATGTTGCATATATGAAAATAATAAGTTTTAGGGTGTTTTTTAAATTTATATTTCCTACATTGAAAATAAAATGCAAATCATTTCTAACAGAGAGGCAATCCACTGATAATTCGTTAAAAAACATAAGTGTATTAAAATGTAAACATAGTTATAGAACATTACTGATTTGCTGAGTACAGTCCCACGAAATTATAAAAAATGCAAATAAATAATTATCAAAATATAAACAATACGACTTGCAATACAAAACAATATAAAGAATGACAGTAAAACATTTTTAGTGGGAAAAAATATACAAATCTGTAACGAAATGTTGGGTATTAAAAATAGAATGTGTGTTCTTTGAAAAGATGAACTTACATTTACAATCAAAAATAGAAAAACACTTTAAGAGTGATAAAAAGACTTTCTAATTATAAATATGCAACCTTTATTAACAGTATATACAACTTATAGTACACAGAATAACACGAAAAAAAATTGTACTTAGGTAGGGGTTACATTAGCATATTTCATTTCATGCAGAAGAGTTAGAATTTTTAGTTTTGCCAACAAACATTCTGCAGGAGCGAGTTCCTCCAAGTAGGGCAATAAACTGTTCAAAAAATTCTGGTTCGCATTTGGTGGTGGTAAAGGCGTTTTTTTTCTTTCTAATGCCTCCAGAATTCTCGTTTCAAACTCATCTGGGGCTTTCCTCTTTTTCTTTGTGTTAGAACCTACAGAAATGATTGACAAAAAAAATCATCAATATCTTGAAAGAAAACATATAAAGTACTTTTTTTGTTGCAGTTACTACTATGGAACTCATACCTTCGAATAAGAATCAAGGGTTCTGCAATACTAACTTAAAGTATTGTTTTGGTTAAAGTATAGAGCCTTTATGCGATTCTTCATTTTAAACAGTTATATTAAACATGGTAAAACATTTCCTAAATTCAGCATTGCAGAAAGAGAAAACTATCTAGCATCTGGTTAATCAAAAAATCAAATCCATCTTTCCTTAGTGAATGCTAATTTTTTTAAAGAAAATTTGAACAAAATGTTATATTTTGAAGCATATTTTTAGATTGTTGTTTCGAGCTTGAAACACTCCTGCAAAAGATTAACAGTGGTAACTAAACCTGGAAATATCTACTCATCACAGGTCGATTAAATGGTGTGATGAGGCAACTAAATAAACTAATCAACCAGCCACTTTCCTTTTTTCAGCCTGCAATTTTTTTTACCGAATATCCTGAAATGACCATAAAATTTTCAAATCAATAAAAATCTTCCTCCTTTTTTGGAAATTTCATATTCACGTGTGCAGACTTGCCTTTTCAAAATAGTTTTTAAAAATAATCTAGCGATGAAGTGGCTACAAAACTAAGTGTCTACCGGTCACTACCTGAAAAATTAAATTTTCAGGTCTAGTGGTATTATATCTATAAAAATTCTATAAACTAAGCGCAAGATATTTTGAATTTATGTAAGAGAATGTATTATTAGATATATTGTTATAAAAATACATGATTTTAAATATGCATTACTTACTGGGTGTAAATATCTGTGGGGTTGATATGTACCCCAGTGATGCTTCAGAAGCATCATCCTGAGGTACTTCTGCTGAATGTACATCCCCTTCCGAAATATTCATTTCTTCGATTTCAACTTCATCCACCAGCTGACAGTCTGACACCTGGCTGTCTAACAGCTGGTTATTGGATGACTGGCTGGCATCGATGAAATATTCGACCTCCAAGGGCTTTATATTGCCCAAAGTTCTGAAATTGAAAAACAGGAACTTAAAAAATACACTACATAGCTATTTAATTTTTTTTTAAATGACATTATCACATTCTAAGATAATTCTATAAGACCTGAATAGCTGTGTAATTTTATTAAGCTTTGAAAATGTTTGATGAACATTTTTAAAACTAAACTAAGGTCTATATACATTTTCTCTTATTTCATATGAATTAAACATTCCTACAGAACTCTCGTGGAAAAATCATGAAGCATTTAAGTATGTTTACGTTGCACTGTTTATTTTCCCATATTTAAAATACTACTCAGGCTATGAAACTATCTAATCCCTAATATTATACAGCTAATGTCCCTCTCCACTACAGCAGATTTTCAAAATCTGTTTGAAATCAATCTGTTATGACCACGACCCAAGAGAATTGCTACATTTGCAAAAATTGCTATTTCAATTATAATATATAAACACATTTCTTACTTTCTCCTCTTCACACATGGCCGTAGAAAATGCAAAAAAGGAAATAATTCCCATGAGGATACATTTTCTGCAGAGCTGCCACTGGGCAATGGCTTCATTATCTTGACATATTTATCTCGAATCTTTTTCCAAAGTTTCATGCATTCTTCAACTGCAAAAAACAAAATTTTAAAGTAACTTTTAGTTTTAAATATCAACTAACAAAAATATTGAAGTAACATCCATATCAGGCTATCCCTATTCCTTTGGGGTTGAATCTCTACAATAATTACAATGGAACTAAATCATATTTTAGTATCTAATAGTTACATCTCCACGTATACATAAAATCCAATTATGTCTGTGCATGTACGGTCTCAAGATCTGAATTAATTTGGATAAAATTTGTCTCTTAGTAGTTAATTTAGTGCGGATGGTCTTCAATACACTTTTACTATAATTTAATTACACAAAAGAAAAATTACAAACGAAAAACTATTTTTATGGTAAAGTTTCTTCAGAAATTAAACATAATTCGTAACAATAAAACTGTAAACAAATTTTATCAGGAGTTGAAATAATTGGATGCAAAGGTGCAATTTGCACTCCAATTTCACAAATGCTTTAAGTGATGTGGAAATCATAATTTTTTCGTTTTTTATTCAATATTTAAATTTTGTTTCCTTTTTAATGTGAATGTCTAGAACATTAAGTTGTTGCACTCCAGGTTATCAAATGAAAATTATTGTCAAATGTCCTATATTACATGTTCTCATTCACTAACTCTAGAGAGATTCTGCACCAAGGCTATTAATACCAACAAATTGTAGTAGTCGCGTAGACTATTGATAAAATATAATACAATATCATTTCTTTAGACGAATACCAGGTAGAAATCGCCATACAGCAGCGATAACTTATTCAAACTAATAGCATTCAAATCATTTGCACTTCTTGCAACAGACTATATCTAAACTAACAATTTGCGTTAAAATTCCAAGTACGGTGTTGATTCTGCGCGTAGGTGACTTTCGCCAAAAAATCACATCCACCAGTTTTTTTAATATCAAGTGAACTGCCAATGGATTGCCATAACTTGGCACGATTTTATGTAAACAACTTGGTGTGGAATTCGTACCCTACTTGGAAGTTTTACCAGTTTGCATTCAGGCGTTGAATGTCACAATTTTGGCTTGGTTATATATTTACACATCATTTAAACGTGTACTTCAGATGCAAAAGTACGCTACAGTGAAAATATTTTAATATTTTTTAATGAGTGCATGTTAAATCAAACTATCAGAACACTTGCATCTTTCAAATATTTTTCTGGGAAAACATAGTACATGCAAATACATTTTCGAAACCAAATGTCATCCAAAAATATAACCAAATAGCCCCAGTTAATATAATTTTTGAATCAGATAAGAATTTTGATGTGCAAAAGAAAATGATAAATGTACAGTCCTATCTTTTCATTATTTCTCCCACTTTCTGCATAGAACAAAGATATTTTATGCTAAATAAATACACGGCGAACACACTCTAGAAAATTAGTAAACACAAATCGATCTTGCAATAACAATCATTAAATAATAAACATACCTGTTAATCCTAATTCATTTCCAATACTTTTCCACGCAGCATACTTGGCTGATGGATCTTTAAAATCCTTCCGCTGTTGATCATATAATATAGGCATTCCTTCTACAGCTGTAATAAATTTTTTTTTCTACTTCCCATGAGTCTGCCATAGTGAAGTTTTGATAACGACGCATTGCGATTTCTACCGAGAAGTTGAATTGTAGCAACTTCTTCGTATCGCAGCGTAACTGGCGTAAGCTTTCGTAACTGACGTCACTCTTTCGTCACATACGGGTCATTAGAAACTCAGCGATCGCTTGCGAGAGTCGTTAAGACGCGCAACGTAACGCAGCGCAGCACTTTTGGTCTGTGTAAATGGGCTGTAATACTCGAGGGGCACGTGACGTCAATAGTGACATCACACTGTTGTCTGCTAGCCGAATACGAAATTGGTTGGCACGGTTGCAGGATTTTGCCATTGATATATGCACAAAATATTATAAAAACCAAAATTTGAAATATTCATCTAAAACGTATGACATTTTGATTATAACAGGATGGTAGAAAATTCTCATCTATCTTTAGATACCATTTTTAGGGCATAAAATTCACAATTAACGTGCGTAATATTATAAAATTCAACCATCACTTTATGATTTTTGTTCCAAATTTTGGCTTTTGAGCGGTGGCTGGTTGGTTGTTTTCAGATTATCTGGCGCCGTCAGCAACACGAGGGCTATAATGCGCCGAAACATTCGTCATTAGACAAGCCAACATACATTTACAAACACCCATGCCTAACACGGGACTCGAACCCGCAACATCGGGGTCTAGAAGCTAGCACGCTAACCATTATACCGTTTGGTTGGCTTTGAGCGGTGGCAAACCAGATGCAACTTGTTTATTTTTATGGAATCCATTTTTAATTTCCTAGCGGAACTTAACTAATTGCTGTGGCTGTATGCGTTATATGTTTTTAATTCATAATTAAAAATGGTTCAATCTTGCGTTGCTTACGGATGTTCGGAAAAGTACGCATGCTGGACGGACATACGTTTTTTTGGTTTTCCTCGCAAGAAAGAAAAAAAAAGAGATGCGTTAATTCTTGCTATTAAACGGAAAAATTGGACACCGACTTCCTATTCACGTATTTGCAGCTAACATTTTCAAACAGGCACGTGCGTGAAAATGTAATTTATTGATTTGAAAGGTGCAATATAGGATCCTGGCTATTTTTGCTTTTGCTTAAGGGCCAAATAATTTCATGTTTCCTTCAATTCTCATTTTCGAAATAGTTGCATAAAACCTTAATGTTTGGCTGATGTATTTTTACTCCAAACAATTTTATTAAACTTTGCTAATTACCTATTATATTGCATTTATACCTATCTGTTTAAATTGATCTTAGTGAACTATGAAATAATCAGTTTACAAAAGTGAATTCTATTTTCTGGAGAAAGTACCGTAAAATGGGGTGAATCGGAACACTTTTCAACTTTCAAAGTAAAAATCGGTTGTAATAAGAACGTTAAGGAACCTATTTTTGACATTGAAACTTGGGTCTTACCTTCTTCTTTGAGGATCAACCCAAAATTTTTTTAAAAAACTAGGACTTTAATTTATTTTGAATTTTTTCATGGTGTTTCGATTCACCCCGCAGAAAGGGGTGAATCGGAACACTCGTTACAATTTATGCCTGATTTTATTTAAATGTTTACAGAGTGACAAAAAACAAGTAATAATGCATTGTGGTGAATAGGAACACAAAATTATTATAAAAAAAATCATTTAATATGCCGGATAAAATTTGTGTTTGTCAATTATAGTCAAAACAAATCATATGTTTGAAAGCGTATCAACTCTTTTCCTATAACTCATCCAAATAGTCTTTAAAATTATTAATATTTTTTAATATACTTTATGTTTGCGTGGTGTATGACTGCAAATTCCTTAAAATATCTTGAGAAAGGAGAAAAGCATCCTCAATTGTCCCAGAAAATCTCTTCGTTCATGGGCGCTTTTTGTAAAACACACTTATATAGCAATAATCTTGTGGGTGTAAAACTTTGCTTACATAGAATCTTCATACATTTCTCCATATAACTTAAAGATAACAAAGTCATTTAGAGAAAAACCACTGGAACAATCGGGGTTTTTGCCATGCGGAAACTAGGCTTCTCTTCTGACATTTATTCAAGCATGTAATCTTGATTACTGTCTCGAAGAGAGTAATTAGACTCTTCTTCAGCCAATGAATCTTGTGTGGAACATAATCTTGCAAAAACAGCTCTTTAATATCACTTTTCAAGTGTTCCGATTCACCCCGCAAATCTCAAAATCGAGACTTGACAAAACATAAAAATTCGTAAAATAAAAAGTTTTTAAAAAAAAGTTAAATTAAGTATGGCATGCTGTTGCGGATGTTTATACTTATAAACTTAACTAATATATTTTTAGATAACTGGTACATGCTATTAATTACGGGATAAGTTTTGGAGAGGTTAAAACTCATTGGATTATATGACGCTGTTTCAGAATTTTTTTTATAAAAAAAGGACAGTGTTGAAAACCCCACAAAACATGTTCCAAGATTCCAAACATGTTAGACAAGTAAAAAAAAAAGTATTTAATTAATAAAAATGCATTATTTGTGTAAAGTAATAATTTCTTTGTAATTTCATGAAGTTTCGTTCCGATTCACCCCGCTGTTCCTATTCACCCCATTTTACGGTACAGAATAGTGACAATGAGAGAAAAGGTACAGATGTAGTGTATAGGACATTTCTGTAGAGTAATTTAACTGGACAGCTTTTTTTCAGTTAAATGCCGTTTCTGGTGATGGACTTTATCTTAAGTTATACTTAATTTATTTTATTGTTTATCTTTTCATTTTAATTATACTTTAGCGGCCTCCACACTCATTGGGTGGAAATAAAGAGAGGGGAGGGGCAGAAGAATTTCGAGAAATCTCCAACTTTTAATAAAACAACTTTCAATATCCAAATTTGTAAAAGTATTTTCAAAGTAACCACTTCCGTCTGCTGCGAGAACTAAGCCACAATTTGAATATAAGTAGCCCGCTCCGAACACAAAATGCATTTGAATATCCTCTTCACACTGCACAATTTTAATGTCTATTTGAAACACAAACGCAATGCAAGCACATGAATGCAAAAGATGAATAGAAGTATGTCATACATTTACAAACACCCATGCCATCATTAATCTAATTTGTTATTATGTTTTCATCTCGCCTCTGATATATTGAGGTCTATCTTAGTACAGAACTCACTTTTTAAACTTTTAAAGATCTCCAACAATGTTGTGCTATCAACTTGGTAGTTTTATATTTTACTAGTATATGTGTGCTTATGGTTGGTTGTTTTCAGATTATCTTGCGCCGTCAGCAACACGAGGGCTATAATGCGCCGAAACTTTCGTCATTAGACAAACCAACATACATTTACAAACACCCATGCCTAACACGGGACTCGAACCCGCAACCTCGCGGTCTAGAAGCTAGCACGCTAACCACTATACCGTTTGGTCGGCCAGAAGAAGATAGATTTTCCAAATAAAAAAAATTCATATACAGAAGATAGTTTTTTTCTTTCTTTCTAAGTAAAGTTGATAGATTTTAAGAGGATATTTTTAAAAATATATTTTTGTCCATGAAATAGAATTATTTCTTGACACTCATCAATGCTTTTTTTTTAACAGGTGTGCACCATTTGCAACAAGACATTTAACGAGAAGTTTAATTTGACTCAACATCTCAAGACCCACTCCGGTACAAAAGACTTCACCTGCACGACAAGCCAGAAATTTTTCAGTCGAAATGCCGACGACTTGACCCGTCACATGAACACCCATAAGAATCCATCTTTTGACTGTCCTGACTGCGGTAAAGCCTTCGGGAGGAAGGACAACATGCAGCAGCATTTGCTCATCCACCTGCGAGTTCCTCAACGCGGTGGAGCCTTATCCCAACCACCAGCCCCCCAAGAGAAGGAAAGTGGAGGCGAAGACATCAGATGTCTTCACCAGCCATCATCTGTTCCCTAGGCCGACCAAACGGTATAGTGGTTAGCATACTAGCTTCTAGACCGCGAGGTTGCGGGTTCCGAGTCCAGTGTTTGGCATGGGTGTTTGTAAATGTATGTTGGCTTGTCTAATGACGAATGTTTCGGCGCAGTATAGCCCTCGTGTTGCTGACGGCGCCAGATAATCTGAAAACAACAACAACAATCTGTTCCCTAGTGAAGAAGCAGTTGGAGACCTGCTACTCTTCATTAGAGAAAGCACTCTCCAAGTTGCAGGAGGAGTTGAAGAGAAAAGAAGGCCATAAAATGGTCCATCGTGTGCAAGATCCGGTTCGTCAGGAAGAATGACGATGGAGAGGATGAGTTTGCCACCCCCTACTTCAGAAGTAAGGTCGCCAAGGAGCTGGATGATAACTGTTCATCTGTATTTCCTAAAAAAATTTGCACAGTTAGGTGGCTGGAAAGTATTGATGTTGCTAATAGGGCCATAGAAATTCTTCCAAATTTGAGAAAGTTTGTAGAAGCAGTCGAGAAAGAAAAAACGAAACCAGGGTGTGCCAGCTTTGATACAGTTACTACGTTTCTAAAGGATCCTCTTCTGGGAGCAAAATTAAGATTTTTTGTCACTATTTCTTCAGACTTGGTGCCATTTTTGACGGAATTCCAATCCAACATTCCTCTTGTCCCTTTCATGCATGGAGCAATTAATAAGACAATTGTCTCTTTTGTTCAGCGCTTTGTAGAGCCTAGCAAAGTAAAAGAGGATGTGGATATTATGCAGACAGAAAACCTTCTTCCAGCCAAGAAGGTCAATGTAGGAATGGTGACAAAGCTGCAGTTGAGAAATTGTAAGGCCAACCAACTAGAAATTGGATTTTTCAAAATTGACTGTAGAACAGCACTGAAGGTCATCGTCAGCCGATTGCAAGATCATTCCCCTTTACGAATAAAACTGACTAGGTTGGTTGGTTGGTTGATTTAAGTTTAACGGCGCAAGGGCAACACGAGGGCCATACTGCGCCAACCAATTGTTAATCAATTCTAAAATGGTATAAAAAGGTTTCAATCACAGTTTAAAAAGTCAAAATTAAGAAAAACAAATATTCAAATCAAGTGATAAAATCCAATGTCTTGTAAGAATTTAAAAAGATTTTTATGAAGGTGTGAATTTAAAATATTAAATAGTGAAGGGTGATAAGATTTAAAATGCCGCTGTCTAACAGTATTAAAACACGGACATTCATTTAAAATATGGAGATCAGAAAATACAACCCCACACGTACTGCATGTGGGGGCACCTTCTGCCAGCAGAAGATGCACATGGGTAAGTCGTGTGTGGCCTATTCTTAAACGAGTTAGGAGCACGTCCCTTTTCCTGGATTGCTGGATGGGCGCGAATCCGGATATTAAGGGCTGAAACGAAAGCAGCTTGTTGGCTGTATGTGCATCCCACATGGCCTGCCAAGTGAGAGACAGAGCAGTGTCACAAGCTTTAGTTGCGTCGTCAGGGCAGAGCCAAGTGCTCCTAGGTCCACTAGCAGATCGAGCGATGGTATCAGCGCGTTCATTACCCATGATCCCCACATGACCTGGGATCCAACAAAAAAGAACTTTACAATTTCTGTTTAAAAGTGTAAGATGAAGTTTTAAAATTTCTAAGATAAAAGGATGGGTTTGGTTCAGTCGAGGCCGTGCGCGATAAACCAAGTGTCTTGCTAGATGCTCAGTCTACAAGGCCATAATCCTGAATTTTTAAACGAGTTTGACGTCACAGCGCAAAGCTATGAAATCTTGAGTTGTTGTTCTGTTGATTTTGTTTGCACTTGTAAATGGTTCACTTTTTTCTTACGGATATTATTGTTTACAATATTTTCGGTGAGTACATTTTTTTCAAAATATTAATATAAAAGCGGATGGAGATTCGGACCAAATGCGATTCGGTTGCATTCTATTTCAAAAGCCATTTCTATAAAATGGTCTTTGAAATCTTTAACGTATACTGCATTAAATATGTGTATATTAATCCTAGGCTGTTTTCCTGTCAGATTTTATTAGGTAGCAATTTATTAATGATTTTCAATATTTGAACTGAGGAATCTAACCAAGTTTTGGGACAATTTTCTAGTTATTGTTCATGACATTCTTAATGTAAGTGTATTTTTGTAAGGATTGAAAACAGATGTTGTATAGGACATTTAGATTCTTTTTTTCTTTCTTTTTCTTTTGGCGTTTAGAAAATTCGCCAAAATTAAAAACACAGTAACTGAAAGAAGATTAAAATATAAATAATTAACTGAATTAAAATATAACTTAAAATAAAATCGTCGCCAAAAACAACATTTATTTTTTAAAAAAATGCCAGATAAAATTGCGCCAAAGAATGTCCTATACTACATCTGTACCAAGGATTAATTAGTGATCTTTCTGTGGATACTTATCTTCTTTACCGTGGCTTAAATGTTGGCTTGGTAAATAAGGTGGGATTCTGTATTATAAATTTGAATATATGTATAATGATAGTATAAGTACCGAATACTAAATAACAAATTTTCTTATAAGAAACCAAACGCATGATGATTTGTATTCGCATATTCTAAAAGTATTAGAAATGTTTATTCAAATATTGTGTAGTTCGAGGCCATATTTTCTAGAAATTTCAAAAAGTTATCGGAGTTAAACATGAAGAAATTTTTTTGAAATTCAAAAATCAGAAACAACTTTTGAAGGAACTAGTATTGAAAAAGATGGATCTTCTTCCTGAAATTCCTGATCGACAATGTGATTGTGGAACGAAGATGAAAATTTGAATAGAATTTCGTTTGTCAGTGAGCATTACATATTTACTTAATTAGGCTCTTCACGCTGTTAAGGTTTCCAGCCTACCTCTCCATACCTTCCGATCTTTGGCCAGGGATCTTGCTTCCTCTAGACCATTTAAGTGATCCTTTTTTTAGGTCTGATTGCATTTGACTTTGCCAAGTTGTCCTTGGCCTTCCTCTTTTCCTCTTGCCATCAGGAGCCCAAGAGAGAGAAACGTGTTAGATTCTCTTTTGGCATTCTTAATGCATAACCCGTCCATCGCCACCTTCTCTCACCGATTTCTTCTTCGATTGAAGTAATGTCTGCCCTTTCTAAAATTGCTTCGCTAATAATTTTAACAGGCCAAAAGATTTTAAGGATACTTCTAATACAATTATTTTGAAAAATTTCAAGTTTAACATTAACATACATTTAAAAAATTATGTCAAAATTCATAATGACAAAGTGAAATCTCAAAGTATGAAAAGAAAACTAGCCACTCTTTCTGTATGATTATATATGTATATTTTTTTTTAATTAACCTATTTTAAAATTAAGTCTTGGTATCGATGAGATTGATTTCTTTTGTTATCGCTATGCAATTTTTGATTTCCGAAACAGACACGACAGCATTTCGAGACACTTGCGTCGATTGTCAAGCTGCCGTCGGAGTTTTCTGGGTTTCTTCCTAATCAAGGCATAAATGTGAGGCAGCTTCCCTATAAAATTCCACCCAGAAGGCATCCGCCCTAGATTCTTGGAAATGTCTTTTGTTTGGACATGATAGTTTCAATTTAGATGAGATATTCTTTATCATTCTAGAACTCTGTTCATGGAAAAGCAACCAATTTCTATAAAATTAAAATGAATTTAATTTACTTCGTAATACTCTTAAAAAGTTTTGTAAAAATGTCTTTGAATTATAAAAATATAACTTGTTTAATTACTCACTAAATTTTTAAACTATGTTTTGCTTTAAATTTAGGTAAGAGAAGTTTCTTAAATATTAAAAGATATTTTTATATAATTAGTCTTTTTAATAGAAGAATTTGTGGATAAATGTTCAATTTTTTCGTAAAGGAGTTTCTGGTTTTAAATAAAAGATTATTTATTGAAGTAAAAGATTATTTAAATAATTTTTTTAATATTGGTTTTGTATTTTAGTTTTTAAGAAAAATTAAACTGAAATTATTTCAGTGTAACCACCAATCAGTTTTGAAACAACAAGCTTTTGAATAAATTATTTTGAACAAATTAATTTTTTTAAATTATTCCCTAAAATTATAAGAATTTTTAATTTATTCCTATACTTTAATTTATAATAGATTATGTAGTTAGGCATTGTAAATATTCCAATTTTGATGCTTCTTCATCCATCTTCGTATGCAATCTTACCTAAAAAGTGAGTTGTGATGGGTTTGCGCTGTGACGTCACGATCTGGTTGTTTCGGGCCTGATACAACTATAACACTCCGCTCGTGAAACTGAGCATCTAGCAAGATACTCGATTTTTCGCGCACGGCCATCACCTTCTAGAATACGGAAAGCCTGCGCGCAGATTTCTCTCGGTCTTATGACGTCACTATCGGAAGACCGATCTCCCTTCCCCTTCGAGTAGCCCCGTAGCTGAGAGGAGAGTTGGTTCGCCATGTTGTTGGAACGCGATGCTGTTCGCTGTTGTAAACAAGCTTTCTTTTTTTAAATTTTTATTCGATTACTTCGTTTCTAGTTTGTAGGAAACACTGTACGAGACGAAACTGTCTTCAAGAAGTTTAGTTTGAGGTAAGTTCTGGTTTTTTATACTTACAATTCGATAATTTGTATTAGTGTTTGTATTCTTCAACATGTGGTAAACATGTTTCCCACAAAAATAAAATTAACTGTTTATGTATAGATGAAATGTGTTATAAATTTTTTAAACAAGATTTCAAAAACATACAAACACTATAATATAAAATATATCTAATATACTAATACCTGAAAGTTGTTTTGAATTGTATTTTAATTTATTTTAGTGCAGAAGAAATTATCTTTATAAAGCTCTCGTATTGCTTTAAAAGAAAGTCCGCCGATTACAATTATTAGGTTAAAAGATAATTACTAATTTTTAGTTGCAAACTTGAACTTAACATAACTCTCCAGTTTTTTATCTGCCAAAATTTTGAAACTATATCTTATTCTCTTTAATCAACATGCGAATCCTATGCGAATTGATAGGCTTCAATAGTATTTGGATTATTGCATAAGATTTTTCACCAAAATTAGAGAAAAATCAGAATTTAATTTTGTTGTATAGTTGTGTTACATTTGATGAAATTTGTTAATTGTTTTGAGCCACAATGTGAATAATTTTGCTACTTTTTTATTAATAAATCTTATGTCTGTTATTTTTTTAAGTAATGTGGATTTTTAATTGATTTCATATTTAGTAAAAAGCAATGCCCAGTCACTGCTGCATTCCCTTATGTAAAGGAAACTACAACACAGGGCCTAAAGTATCGGTTTATTCCTTCCCAAAAGAAGAAGGATTGAAGAAGTTATGGCTTGCGGCTATACAAAGAAAAGATTTCAATCCTTCAACCAGTTCAAGAGTAAGTATTTGTGCTATTTTATAACTAGTTTAAAATCTTACCAGCATGATAAATAAATTTTCTTTCTAAATTTGTCTGAAAAATTGTTCTAAAACATTTATCGATAATGTATACACATTTTAAAGGAAATCATTAGAAAATATTGGTTTTAAAGTTATTTGTGTTGTAACTGATAATAATTCTATTAATGGAACTGCAATGAGTTTGTTTGCCTCCCCCCCCCCTCAAATGTCTTATTGTTATCCTCACCCACTTGATAATACCAGACCATTGTTTTATTTAATTGATAGTGTGCATGTGTTTAAATGCATAAGAAATAATTGGCTTAACCAAAAAAATGAAGAAACTTCTTTTGTTTATCCAGATTTTGAAGGAAAAGATGTCATGCACAATGCCTGCTTTAAATCTTTAAAAAAATTACATGATATCGATAGCAACTCATTTGTGAAATTTGCACATGGTTTAACAATAAAAAGCTTATCACCTTCTAACTTGGAACGGCAAAATGTTCAACTTGTTATCAAAGTCTTCAATAAGTTTGTAATTGAAGCTTTAATATCTCTCGGTCCAGCCAATAATTTAAGTCACTATGAGGAAACTGCAAATTTTATTTCAATAATTCTCAAATGGTGGGAAATTATTAATGTAAAGTCTCCTAGTAAGGGAGCCCATAAATTAAATCCTTATATGACTCCTCTTACCACACAATTAGGTGAGACAAAGAATTTGTTTCTTGAAAAGTTTCTTAAATGGTTAGATGTTTGGAGGGGTAAAAATTTAAAATGTGGAACTTTAACCAATCAAACACACAAGGCACTTGTACAAACCACATTTGGTATAATGCAACTTGCAAAGTACTGCAAAGAGGACTTAAAAATGTCTTACATATTACCTGGCAAATTTCAGACAGACTGTTTGGAAAGTCGATTCGGGAAATACCGTCAATTGGCTGGTGCCCAGTATAACATTTCTGTTCGCCAGTTGGTGGAATGTGAAAAAAAACTAAGGCTTCAATCTCTTGTCAAATTTGACATTCCCATTTTGTCCCCAAAATTTGTGTTTGTCCCTGTTGAAGATTTAGCAGAAAACAATGATGTTTCCTCAGTAGAAGATTTTGCTAAAACAAGTGATTTTATTTCAGATTGTGACATTACAAGTGTTGGTGTTACAGAAATCGATATTCAGAGTGCCCAAAAATACATAGTAATTTTGACGTATTTGGCAGGATATTGTTGCCATTCCATTTTGAAAAAAATTCAGTGTTCTGAGTGTAAAGAATTACTTGTATCAAATCATGAAATTTGTGTGGAGGAAGATAGTTATATATTGATTAAAAACTTGAATAGGGGTGGCTTATTATGGCCTAAAGAAATTGTTGTAAATTGTGTGTTATATAATTTTATTGTTGTTACAAAACTTAGGAATGAAAGTGGTTCTTTGCTGCTTATGAATCACAGGAAAAAAATGCTGGATGCAACTGTGCCAATTTTGGATTTGCATGAGATGTTACTTCCAGAAGAAATTTGATCCGATGGCCATAATGGCAATAATTTATTAAAGCGAATAATTTGGGTCTCCACAAATATATTTCTAAAAAATTTCTGTGTCTCTAAAAATGATTATTTGTCAAACAAAATTAAAACTAACAAGTCCGAAAAAATGGATTTGTCTAAGAAAAGAAAGTTAAGGGGACGTAACAGTCATCGACGAAATTTAAAAGCAGTATTTACATCCAACTTCAATGTCCTATAAATTATTTAATTTTCAATATATATGCACATTTTTTGCACAGGATTTATTGTTGAATATTTGTTAATATAGTAATTGTGTAAAAATAATCAAAAAATTGAATAATTTAATTTTATAAACATTTTTTGAACAATGAAATTTTTTAGATTTAAAAAATAGTCATTTGCCTTGGTACACTTTATAAAGAAAATAATCTATAAATATTTATTTAAAAAATACCAATGTTAAGTAAACATTTGGAATTAATTTGCTGACCTATTTCTTAAAGCAATAGTGCTTTTGAAATTTATTAAAAAAATTATTCATTTTGTATGCACTAAAAATAACTTTATTTTCGACATAAAATCCATAATAAAATATATATATACATATTTATAGTAAATATTTTAGGTCTACAATATAAAACTCACTTCTGTATAATATGTTACACAAAAATTAATATGAAATATGAAATAGATTTTTTTTAAAGTGTACCAAGGCAAATGACTATTTTTTAAATCTAAAAAAATTTCATCGTTCAAAAAATGTTTATAAAATTAAATTTTTAAATTTTTTGATTATTTTTACAAATTACTATATTAACAAATATTCAACAATAAATCCTGTGCAAAAAATGTGCATATATATTGAAAATTAAATAATTTATAGGACATTGAAGTTGGATGTAAATACTGCTTTTAAATTTCGTCGAAGTCTGTTACGTCCCCTAAGCACTTTAAAAAATTGTGAATCTGTTAATGAAATATGTGTTTCTAAAAATGATTTGTTGGCTAATAAATCTAAAAAGAAAAAAATGTCAACGAGTGTTAAAAATTGTGATTCTATTAAGGAAAAAAATGTTTCTAAAAATGATTTGTTAGCTAATAAATCTAAAAAGAAAAAAAATAACAAAGGGTGTTAAAAATTGTGATTCGATTAAGGAAAAAGATGTTTCTAAAAATGATTTGTTAACTGATAAATCTGAAAAAAAAAATGTCAAAGATTATTAAAAAATGACTAGCTTTTGAATAAATGTGTGTTATCAATAAATCTGAAGTTTTAAATCTATTATATTTGTGTTTCACTTATTATCTTTTACTCTAAGTATTGTTATGAATTTTTCCGCTGAGGCAATGATGGCACAGTTTTTAAAATAAAAACTAATATTTATTCACTCTTCAAAGGCAGAAAATTTATTCACAGACAGCAGTTTAATCACCCGCAAGCTTCAACACAAGCTTCAGAAAGAACAACTTCGAATACAGCGATTATACAAGTTCACTCTAGTAGGTAAACAAAGCGATCAGCTCACATCGAAGTTCGAGATCAATCTGAAAACTTTTCCGATCTCCGGTCTTTGTATAGCATTCACGTGAGAACAATCTAGAAATTTCCAGTTCTGCTGGCAGAAGATGCCCCCACATGCAATGCCTGTGGTGTCATTTTCTCTGTTCTTCACATTTTAAGTGAATGTCCTTGTTTTAACACTATCAGAATGCGACTTTTTAAAATGAGTCATCCCCCATTATCAATGATTTTAAGTTCACCACCTCACCAAAATCTATTCTCATTTTTACAAGAAATAGGTTTTTATTGTCTGATTTAAATTCTAGCCTCAACTGTTTTTTAATCTCAATATTTTCAGAAATTTTAATTTTTAGATAACGCACTACTGTTTGGCGCAGCATGGCCCTAGTGAAGCCCTTGTGCCATTAAACCTCAATCAACCAACCAACCAACTAGAAATTTCCAGCCAATTCATCGGAAAAGAAACGTCTCGAAAATTCTCGACTGCTTTAGGTGTTGCCACCTTTTTTCTAACCTGTATAAGCGCTGTTAATAAATTAAATAAAATAAATTACAATAGAATTTTAAAGTAATTCGTCACTATTTACACTATATACAGACTATTTGTGCAACATTTCCCCCTTCTTAAAGACTGCACGTCCCGGGCAGTGAAGTCCTTAAGAGGAAAGGCCATCAATCACTTCTACCATAATATGGGGCTAGTCTATTGTAGTGTACAACTCTAGGTTTACAGGAGGGTGTCCGTTGAATCCTTACTACGACGTCGTTGATCTTCTTAAGGACCACATACGGCCCTTCCCAGTTCGTCTGGAGCTTAGGGGAGAGTCCTTTCAGACGTTTAGGATTCCATAACCACACCTTGTCACCTTCCTGGAATGAACGTTCCGTGGCCTTGGCATCGTAGCGGACCTTCATGCGCTCCGTCATGATGTTGACTCTTTCTCTGGCGAACCGATGCACGGCTTCCAAACGTGCCTGGAGATCATCTAGATACTGGACAGGCGAGGAAGGAGTGTCCGGTGGTCGTCCAAAGAAGAGGTCGCAGGGTAGTATAAGGTCTCTTCCAAAAATCATTTGAGATGGTGTATAGCCGGTGGTCTCGTGAGTAGCACTTCTGTAGGCCAAAAGGAACAGTGGAAGTTTCTGATCCCAATCTTGCTGGTTCTTGGAAACAAACAAGGAGAGATGATTCAGAATCGTTCTATTAAATCGTTCGACCATTCCATCGGATTGTGGGTGCAGGGGAGTTGTACGAGTCTTTTCCATGTCGAGCAAGTCGCACAGCCCAGTGAAGACGGCAGAGTTGAAGTTCGTCCCCTGATCGGAATGTATCAGCAGGGGTAAGCCAAATCGGGAGATCCAATTCTGTACGAGGGCTTCTGCTACGGTTGTGGCTTCCTGGTCCGGAATCGCGTATGCTTCTGGCCACTTGCTAAAGTAGTCCATGACAACTAGAATGTATTTGTTGCCATTAGTTGTGTGAGGTAGGGTGCCTAAGACGTCCAAAGCAATTCTTTCGAATGGTGCTCCTACGTTGTAACGTTGCAACTTTCCACGAGTTCGGGTCTTTGGTCCCTTCCGCGAATTGCATGCATCAAAGGATTTGCACCACTTCTCCACGTCGGATTTTGCTTTGTCCCAGAAGAATCTCTCCCTGACTTTCTGAAGAGTTTTCGTGACACCAAAATGTCCTCCAGTAGAACTGCTGTGAAGTTCTTCTAGAACGTTGGTAACTCTAGAACTTGGAAGGATTAATTGCCACCGGAAGCTTTTGCCATCATCGGACTCCCATCGACGGTAGAGTACTCCATTCTTCAAGTGCAAAGAATCCCACATAGCCCAATATCTCTTCATTGTTGGGCTATAGCATGCAATTTCCTGCCAACTGGGTTTTCCGGTAGCTGCTTCCATGAATTCAATTAGAGGTTTCAAGTTCTGATCTTCGACTTGACTTTTCCGGACATTCTGGTCACTCCAAGGGTTCCACGTCTGAAGTAGTTGACTTGGTAGTTATTTTCCGAACGGCTAATGTGTTAACCCCAAACTTAGACTCGGCATTGGAACAAAATCGACAGTTCTCCGGGCATGGTCTTCTGGAAAGAGCGTCTGCATTCCCATGGGACGTTCCTTTTCTGTGATGGATATCCATGTCGTATTCCTGTAGGCGCTGAATCCACCTTGCCATTTGTCCCTCTGTATTCTTGAAATTCAGCAATCAAGTCAGAGACGCATGATCAGTTCTTAGAAGGAATTTTCGCCCGTACAAGTAATGATGAAAGTGCTCAACGGCTTTTACTATTGCCAGTAACTCCTTTCTTGTGACGCAGTAGTTCCGCTCGGATTTTAACAGGCTCTTACTAAAATAAGCGATGACTTTCTCTTGTCCTTCAATTTCCTGGGAAAGAACGGCGCCCACTCCCTCGTTGCTGGCATCTGTATCCAAAATAAAGTCCTTGTTAACATCGGGAAAAGCCTAAACAGGCGCGGATGTTAAAGCGCTCTTCAGTTGATTGAAGGAGTCGTCACAGTCGGCAGTCCACAGGAACTTCTGCTTGCTCTCTGTTAGTCGATGCAGGGGTCTGGCGATCTTTGATGGCATCCACGAAATATTGAAGAGACAGGTTATCTCGTACGTCCGAGGGACAGTTTGGGAAAGTGAGGAGCGACAGTCTTTCTATATCCGACGCCAATTCTTGAAGAGTTTCATTGGCCTTCTGCTGTCTCACTTTCAATTGCAGTCTGTTGTAATCCTTTAGATGTTGCTCCCCAAACCTTAACTCCAACGCACTTGCCAGCGCCACGAATTCTCCCCGCTTCTCTTCAGGTAGTGTCTGTAAAATGTCAGCAGCTTCACCTCGAAGAGATGCTGCGAGATGGAATGCCTTCAAAGTATCGTCCCAACCATTCGCAGAAGCAATAATTTCAAACTGCGTTTGATAAACGCGCCAAGACGACCTCCCATCAAAAGTGGCCACTTTGATGTTGGAACGTGGCGCAATAAAAGGAGTGGAAACATTATCCCAATTAGGCGTTGCAATGGTCACAGCTTCGCGAGTTTCCATTTTTTGCAGCCTTTCTTCTACAAAGTCAATGAATTTGGCTTGCTCTTCCTTTAAGGTGGAAACTTTTTCTTCGATTTCATTCCTCACAGTCACAAGATCTTCTTTGACTTCCGAAATATCAGCCTTCATTGACTGAAGCACATTTTCCGTGCGTTCTATAAATCCGTCAACGGACGCAGCAGTCGATTCCTGTTTGGAGACTAAAATTTTAATGTCCGACGACGTTGCTTCTTGACTGGCGGCGAGTTCGACGTTAGTCGTTTCTTGGCGGGCTTGACCGGCGGATATGGTAGCGGCGAGTTCGGCGTTAGTCTTTTCTTGACGGGCTTGTCCGGCGGCAATCGTAGCGAAAAGTTCGGCTTTCATTTCGGCTGCGGTGGTTTCTTGGCAGGCTTTCATTTCGGCTGCGGTGGTTTCTTGGCAGGCTTTCATTTCGGCTGCGGCGGTTTCTTGGCAGGCTTTCATTTCGGATTTTATTTCGGCGGCAGTGGATTCTTGTTGGGCCTTCATTCCAGCAATCATTTCCATCAACTGCTTCATTTGGTCTTCCATCATTCCTCTAGTTGTCGGCATTCAAAATTACGAGATCCCACTTCTGACACCACTGTTATGAATTTTTCCGCTGAGGCAATGATGGCACAGTTTTTAAAATAAAAACTAATATTTATTCACTCTTCAAAGGCAGAAAATTTATTCACAGACAGCAGTTTAATCACCCGCAAGCTTCAACACAAGCTTCAGTAAGAACAACTTCGAATACAGCGATTATACAAGTTCACTCTAGTAGGTAAACAAAGCGATCAGCTCACATCGAAGTCCGAGATCAATCTGAAAACTTTTCCGATCTCCGGTCTTTGTATAGCATTCACGTGAGAACAATCTAGAAATTTCCAGCCAATTCATCGGAAAAGAAACGTCTCGAAAATTCTCGACTGCTTTAGGTGTTGCCACCTTTTTTCTAACCTGTATAAGCGCTGTTAATAAATAAAATAAAATAAATTACAATAGAATTTTAAAGTAATTCGTCACTATTTACACTATATACAGACTATTTGTGCAACAGTATATATTTCTTTGATAAAATGATTATCATAAAAGAGACAATTTTATTGTATTCATTTAACTTGATAATTTTTTAAATATATTCTTAAACAATAAAAACAATCTCATCCTAATTTGAAAATGTAATGTGTATAAAAGATGCCAGTTTCGACCAAACATACATTTAATATTTGTTAATTCAATAATTTTAATCATTTCTTAGAATAAAATAAAGCTCTGAACAATTAAAAATATATTTAAATCTTCATAAAGAGAATCCATATTCCAGGTAAAATAGTAAATAATTATCACACACTAAGTGTGCCCAATACAAAGGTCGTCTGAAGCCTGCGAATCAAGGGGAGTAACAGGTCTTCCGCTGGTGACGTCACGAAACCGGGCGCAGGCTTTCCATATATTCTAGAAGGCGATGGCACGGCCTCGGTTCAGTGGATTATTTAGTGCATCTAAACAGCTCTTGGAATCTGTGTAAATAATCCACTGACCTTGCTTTAAAATAAATTGCAAGGCCAATAGAATAGCCAGGGACTCAGCTGAAAATACGGAGCTGCTGTAGTGCAGTTCTCTGGACATGAAACTGACTAGGTATTTGTCATGTTTTTATCCTGCAGTTGCTATTACACCAGTGGGAAAGGAACGGCTCCTAATCCATCTAGCTGAAAAGAATATAATTAGTAGCATATTTGCCGACAAAGTGCAGGGCCAGTTCATTGAAATGTTGTCTAAAAAAAACATTTGCAATGATTTAAAGGCGTATTCACAGAAGGTTGAACGCTTAGATCAGTTTTGGATAAAATTGATAGGAAGGCTGGGAAGTGAATATTCAGAAACTATTTCTCTTTTAAAGATTATTCTTATTATTTCGCATGGAAATGCAGCTGTTGAAAGAGGATTCTCGGTAAATAAGGAAGTCTTAGTTGAATATATGAGGGAAGAATCTTTGATTGGGTATCGCACTGTCTATGGTGCAATTAATGTATATGGAGATGTAGAAAAGGTGCTGATAACTAAAAGCTTGCTCTTCAATGTAAAAAAGGCATATAATAGATATAGTGTGGAGCTTAAGGAAAGGCAAGAAATACAGAATAAAGCTGGTAAAGAACAAATAAAAAGGAAACTGAATGAACGACTTGTAAGAGAACTCGAGGCAAAGAGGTCTAAGATGCTGGAAGAAGACCAGACTATCAAAGATCAAATTAAAAAACTGGCTCAGATCTAAAAGGCACTTTGTTAGTGTACCTAGTGTATTACTCTAAATTATATTTTTAATTAAATTATTAATACAATTATAGTTTTGTTGTTAAAAACTTTGGTACTTGCGTATTAATGCCACAGCAGCTACAGATTTGGCGGTTTTTAAGTACAAAAAATGGCGTCAAAAATCAGCAGACCAGCAAGGAATCCAAAAGATAAATGTGTGCGCGTGAAAACAACAAGATTGCTCTTTATTGGCGGCAATTAAAAACCGCCAAATCTGTAGCTGCGGTACAAAACTTTTTTAATTGTCTTGGTTTTAAAATTGGAAGTTACAAATTTTATTAGAATTCAATCTATGTCTGTTTAACATGAATAAGGTGTGTAACTGTAATTACAAGCGTGATGGTCGCAATCTTGATTTTTGACTTCTTGATTATTTTACAAACAACATTCCAAACTAATGCTTTTAAGTTAACCTTTACAGACTTTCAAACCGTGATTTACAAGTAAATTTGTTGGTTGGTTGTTTTCAGATTATCTTGCGCCGTCAGCAACACGAGGGCTATAATGCGCCTAAGCATTCGTCATTAGACAAGCCAACATACATTTACAAACACCCATGCCTAACACGGGACTCGAACCCTCAACCTCGCGGTCTAGAAGCTAGCACGCTAACCACTATACCGTTTGGTTGGCACAAGAAAATTTGTGTTTTAGCTCTTGGTTCATGTGCCATTCGTTAGCTGGGTTTATTTTGTAACAGATGTAGTACTTGACTTATACTTGCCAAAAATGGAGATAGTGATTATTTTATTCTAACCTCATATGTATGATAAAGTTTTTGTTATGCCTGAATGGATAGTTGTATCCAAGCTACTGCTTTGCTTTAGTTCTAAAAATTATCTTTACAAATCTAATTACATAAGCTATTTCATAATTTTTTTTATAAAAATTGCTCTGCACTCAACTAGGTGGGGGTATACTTTAGGAAATTTGGTAATTGGTCGTTGGAAGGGTACTTGAAATTTTTTGGGATGAGCCTTAAAAATTCAAACATATTTCAAGAATTTCATCAGAAATTTTGCTGGACACCCTGCCTACAGGATCAACCACTATCAAGAGTTTGAGCAGGAGCTCAAGATGGAGAATGTCACTTGTCCAGTTCCATCATGCAAGGTTCGTTTTGTGGAGTCCTTCAACAACCTCCGCACCAACGTGTACAGATATGAGGAAGACGAAGTGCTGCCCCTCTACATATCCAGGAGGGAGGATGTACAAGTGATTAACCTGCTCTACATATCCGGGAGGGAGGATGTACAGGTGATTAACCTGCTCTACATATCCAATGGGGAGAGGCAACACTACTGCCTCTTCAAAAGCATGTTCCATCAGCTCTCTACCCGTTATGGTTGGTGAGGCTAAAGATTTTATTGCTACTCATGTCTGTACCGCTTTGCCAAGGAGGAAACATTGAAGGCCCACATCCCTTACTGCAACGAGCACTCTCCTCATCACATCAAGATGCCTACTCCCAAAGACTGCATGCTGCAGTTTTCGCAGTTTAAATTTATGCAGGAAGTCCCGTATATCATATACGCGGACTTTGAGGCCTTAGTGGTGAAGACAGATGCCACTATTTCCTCATCTACTGTGAAGACGGCCACCCATGCTGCTTGTGGGTATGCCTACGTTATAGTAGGCGCAGATAGCAAGCCAATCAAGCCTGCCACCGTCTACAGGGGAGAAGATGCAGTGGACCACTTCATCAACAGCATCATTGCAGAGAAGGACGAATTGGCAGTGAAGTTGACCACCATCGTACCGATGAAGATCACCCCGCAGGATCAACGTATTATCAATCAGGCGACTCACTGTGACCTCTGCAAAGGGCGGCTGGGGACTTGCAGAGTCAACGATCACGACCATTTGAGTGGGCAGTTCCGTCATGTCCTACACAACGAGTGTAACCTTGCCTTCAGGTTGAAGATGATCCCCTGCATCTTCCACAACTTGAAGAACTACGACGCCCACCTCATCATGCAGGGCCTGGAGAAATTACAAGATCATGAGATTGGAGTCATACCCAACACCATGGAGAAGTACATCTCCCTCACCAAGAAACTTGGAAGAATTCCGGTGACTCTTCAATTTATTGACAATCTCCAGTTTCTGAACGCCTCGCTTCAGAAACTTGTTGATAACCTGGAGAAAGACAAGTTCACCATCCTAAAGAGTTCCATTCCATCACATCATGGTATGTATAATTTACTTTGTGTTAATATTCTATGCTAATGTGCTCTTAACAATATCACTATTTTTTTTTCTCTTCCTAGGATCTCCTGCTGAAGAAAGGGATTTATCCCTATGAATACATGGACTCCTTCAGCAGGTTTGATGAAACGAGTCTCCCATTCCAAAGCTCCATCACAGATGAGGACTATCTTCACGTCCAAAATGTTTGGAAGACCTTTGGAATAAGGATCTTGGAGACTATGATTTCTACGTGAAGACCTATGTCCTCCTCCTTTCTGACGTGTTCGAGAACTTCAGAAAGATGACTCTGGATTTCTACCAATTGGATGCTACCCATATGATGACTTCCCCCGGTTTGGCCTGGCAAGCCGCTCTAAAGATGACGGATGTTAAGCTGGACCTTTTCACTGATGTGGACATGCATCTATTCATCGAGAAGGGGATCCGGGGAGGTGTATCCATGATAATACATCGTCATAGTAAGGCTAATCATCCAGGATGTCCAGAGTACAATCCCTCTGAGGAGAGCAGACACATCATGTACCTCGATGCAAACAATCTCTATGGTATGTATTAATTAGCAAAGTGTTAATGACTGTAACATGACTGTTTGACAATGTCATTCAAATTTTTTTTTTATCTTTTTAGGATGGGCCATGTCACAGTCTTTGTCGGTTGGAAGGTCCTTTAACAATATCCCTGGACCGCATTCTCCAGTCAGATGATGCGGATGAGGGATTCATTCTTGAGGTGGGTTTGGAGTATCCTGTTGAACTCCACGAGCTGCACAACCTCTACCCTCTGGCATCCGAGCGGCTCAGCATCAAGCCTGATATGCTGTCCCCTACTGCCAAGTCAATTTTGGAAGAGATGGGTATGCGATCAACCTCTTCAAGTGAGAAACTAGTCCCCAACCTCCAACCGAAGAACTATGTCCTTCATTACCGCAATTTGAAGCTGTACCTATTCCTGGGCCTGAAGTTGACGAAAATCCACCGGATTCTCAAGTTTTCACAGCAACCATGGCTGAAAGAATATATAGCCTTCAACACAGAGCAGCGGAAACAGGCTACAACATATTTCGCCAAGGATTTCTTCAAGCTGATGAATAATGCTTTGTTTAGCTAGACGATGGAAAACTTGAGAAATCGAGTGGATGTTCAGTTGGTCAATGATCCCAGGAAGGCGAAGAAACTAGTGGCGTCTCCTGCCTTCCATGTCTTTTCCGAATTCGATAACTTTGCAGCTGTTCAGAGGAAGGTGAAGAGTTTCACATTAAATAGGCATATTTATGCTGGTTTCACTATCTTGGAACTCAGTAAGGTGATGTATGACTTTCATTACAATACCACCCAGAAGATGTATGGGAGTAAAGCAAAGTTGTTGTTCACAGACACCGACTCGCTGACGTACGAACTCACCACTCCAAATCTAACTGCCGACCTGAAGGAATTTAAGGGATTCTTCGACTTTTCCGATTATCCAACAGACCATCCCCTTCATGACATCTCCAATAAGAAAAAGATCGGGTATTTCAAGGACGAACTGAATGGAAAGTCTGCATTTGAGTTCATCGGCCTTCGACTTAAAATGTACTCTATCTTGAGCGAGTGTGGAGAGAAGCAGACTGCAAAGGGAATCGAAAGAGCAGCCCAAAGGCAGCTAAAACATCAAACATATAGGAACTGCCTCTTGAATCGGCAACCCTCATCTGTGACGCAGCAACTAATTGGAAGTGAGCAACACAAGATCTTCTCCATCCAGCAAACTAAGAGGGTCTTGTCTGCATTCGATGATAAGCGACAATTGCTGGAAGATGGGATCACCAGCTACGCATATGGTCATAACAAAATTCCTTAAATTATTAGAAGGAAGAAACTCCTCAACTTACTCACTTTCGTTTATTATTATTTGTATTTTTCCACAGGCGGCTAAATCACGCTCAGTCAACATTTACGCATTCTCTTCGTGATTGGTTGTTGTGGTTCTCTATGTTGTTGAGTCGTCTTTATCGCTGTCTTAGTGAAGATTTCAAAACAGTCATTTTCGATTTTAAAACCACAGAGTTTAAAACATTGATTACAATACAAAACGTCTCAATCAGATACGACGAGCATTTTTAAGTGTTCTGTCTGTAAAGCAGAATTCAATCAAAAGAGGTATTTGAAAGTACATGAGAAGAGAAATCATGATTTTAAAACTGAAAAGGAGCTCCATAAGTGCGAAAAAGGTTTTTCTTGTAAACAATCTTTAAGCAAACATAGAATTGGTGTGCATGGCGTGAAAAAACTAAGCAATTAAAATATAGACGTTTAACTTATATTTCATATATTTCTTTAAGTTGCTTAAAACAAAATATTTCTTAATTTTGAGTTAGGTCATATGACAAAACGGACGTCTGAGCCAGTACCCTACTCTTCATCCTGGCCACTGTAACATAAAACCATACAAATAAAATGCACAAAAATTATAATCTTGTTTCAGCTTAAGTCAGAGAAACACTCGGGAAAATATTGTAGAAAAAGAGTAAGTAATTGTTGCTGCGTTTTTAGTATAGCATTTATAGATTGGAATACGCACAGAACGATCTGCATCCGAGTACATTCTCATACTTGAACTATATTTGTCTCGTCCTAAACTGTTATTGGTTATATATATTTTATTTTTCAGAAAAATTTCTAAGCGGAGTAAGTGACACTCGTATTTTGCGTGATCTAAGAGGAAATGTCGAAGGAGATGTTGAAGAGAGACACCACCTTGTAACCAGGAAGGATCTTCAGAATGTAAAATCATCCATCGGTTCATAGGCCTCAAAAGTGTCACACATAAGCAGTGATGAATTGAGTGTGAAGGCATGGGTGGAAAGTATGAAAGATTATATCCTGTTTTACAAAGAACAAAATACTGAACACCCATGTCTAAGCACACAAGACTTTTTTTTTGGCATTCATGATGCCATTGAAAAAAAAAAAAAATGGTATCAGACTTTGGTGGCGATAGAATATGCATCAATTCTACTCATGGAACAACAGGGTATGGTTTTAAACTAACGACAATAATGGTCATTGACGAATATGAAGAAGGTTTCCCTGTAGCATTTTGCCTATCTTCCACTGTCAATTAACAGATCCTTAAGTTTTATTTTCAATGTATAAAGAAAATTATTGAAATAAAAGCTGAAGTCTTCACAAGTGACGATGCAACGTTTATGTATGAAGCTTGGGATGATGTATTTGGACCAGCTGCTCATCATCTACTTTGCTCCTGGCATGTTGATCGAGAGTGGCAGGGTCACTTGAACTCCATCATAAAAGATAACAGGAAATTAGTGTATAAAACTCTTACTTATGAATTAGATGTTCATACTTTTAATTTAATGTTATGTACAATCTTAGACGAACTCCAAGGTGACCCTGAAACTTTAAATTTTTATCAATATTTTAAAAACTACTATCTAAACCGGGTGGAAATGTGGGCATATTGTTTTCGCAAAACTGCCAAAATAAATACCAATATGCATTTGGAGCATTTTCATCAGGAGTTAAAATATATTTATTTAGAAGGTAAAAAAAGTAAGCGAGTTGATAAATGCTGTGAAGCTTTACGGAAGTATATCTTGGATAAAAAATATGAAAGGTTAATTAAAATGCACAAAGGTAAAATTACTAAAAAACACACCAAGTCATTTAAATGTCACAAAGTAGTTGTTGCAGATAGTATAAAAATTAACGAAAATGAGTGGAAAATTAAATCTAAAAATAATAATTACACTGTAGTAAAATTACATGACTGTAATTCTTGTTACTTGCTATGTCGTGCATGTTATTGCTGTCTACAAAGTCATTCTTGTACTTGTTTGGATTTTTGTATTCAAAATAACTTGTGTAAACACATCCATGCTGCAAAAATGTCCTACACTAATTGTAATTACATTGTTTCTTTAAATACTGTAGCAAAAAGTACACAATCTAACAAAGCAAATGTTAGTAAACCAAATGTAAAAGTTTTTAGAACTATTGATATCAAGAGCTTTGGTTTTGTTTTGGGTTTTATGGCGCAAAGGCAACACAAGGGCCATACTGCGCCAAAACAAAAGATAAAAAAAACTAGGATGGAAGATGAAATATAAATATGATGAGATATGACATAATATAATTAAAGAAAGCTAAAAACACATTTCTAAAATGATGAAGATGTTAATAAAATTTTAAAAATGGATATGTTTAAAAAACTAGATGTGATTTAAAAACCCGATTGATCTTAAAAAAGCAAAAAGATTTGGATGGGGAGTTTCCCCAATCAAATCCTGAAGACTTAAACTGGTACTCTTAAAAAACCTAAGACGATGCGATTGAAACTTAGGACAAGAAATTAAAATATGAGACACAGTAAGATCGCAACGACAAATATCGCAAACAGGTGGATCTTCTCCCAGCAATAGATGTCGGTGCGTCAATCGGGTATGACCAATGCGCAGACGAGTCAGTTTGGCATCTGTCCGACGCATTGGATTAACTGGCCATTTAAGAAGATGATTTTTGATGGTATGGAGTTTGTTGTTAGTTTGCAAATCCCATGCTTCTTGACGTAAGGATAATATGAACTTATGAATTGAAGTCTTAACATCTTGGTAGGGAACTGGCTGCTGCAGCGGGATTGAAGCCGCTTTAGCAGCAGAATCAGCCAATTCATTTCCTGAAATTCCCATGTGACTAGGTACCCAGCAGAACAATATAGTAAATCCTTTCCTCTCAAGTGTGTGTAATTTTAACAAAATGTCAAAAGCAATTGGATGACTATTGGTCTTAAAGTGCTTCAGACTTGACAGGGAGCTTAAACTGTCAGTATACACACAAAATTTGCGATTGTTGCAGAGTGAGATATGCAGCAGTGCACAAGAAATTGCTGTCATCTCAGAAGTGAAAACCGAGCAGGATTTATCAAGTGAAAAAGCGACTGTGGATGTGTCGGACACGGTACCACAGCCAACACGTTCACCTGCTTTAGATCCATCAGTAAATACTGCTTCATAGTCAGCATACTGAGAGCGGTGATCACAAAAGATTTGTTGCATAATTTCTGGGGCAGTGTCTGCCTTGCAATACATCGCAAACAGATTGAGAAAGTGGAAAGATGGAATATCCCACGGTGGAAAGGATTGAGTGATAAATGTTTGGGTAACTACGTCACTTAGAGCTGCATCCAACAAGATGGATTTCGCTCTTTCAGAAAATGGTCGGATGTTAGATGGACGAGCATCATATAACCTACCAAGATAGGCATCAAGTCTCAAATTACGTAAAGGGTGAAAAGGATCAGACATAATAATACAGTAGTAGTTGGCGCTTAATTTTTTACGTCTCAAGTCAAGTGGAAATAGACTACACTCTGTCAACAGACTTTCAATGGGTGAAGTGCGAAATGCACCTGAACAAATACGGGCAGCAGTGTGATGGACAGTATCCAATCTTCGTAGAAGGGATACTCCTGCAGACCCATAAGCAACGCATCCGTAGTCAATACGGGATAAAATAACAGAATTGTAAATAAGCAGCAAAGAAGTGCGATCAGCACCCCAAGATGTATTTCAGAGTACTTTGAGGATATTAAGCGATTTATCGCACTTCTTGCGCAAGTATACAATATGTGGGAGAAAATTTAACTTGTTGTCGAAGATGACTCCCAAGTATCTTATCTGATTCACAACTGGGATGGGAGAATTGCGTATGTGGATTTCAGGGTCAGGGTGAAGACCCCTCCTCCTACAGAAGTGGATGCAACTGCTTTTAGATGGTGACAGTTTATGGCCGTTTTGTTCACACCATTCTACAAGTCTGTTAACAGCAGTTTGTAATTGACGTTCAATTAAGCGCATGTTTGATCCTTGGCATGAGATTTGCAAATCATCAACATACAAAGTTCCATGAACAAAGGGTGAAAGCACATGAAGGATGTTGCTAATGTGAAGGTTAAAAAGGGTGACACTTAAAACACAACCTTGAGGAACACCCTCAGATTGGTTAAAATAATTAGAAAATGAAGCTCCAATACGAACTCTAAAAACACGACATGATAAAAAATTTTGAATAAAAAGGGGCAGATTTCCCCTAAAACCAAAATTAAATAGTTTGCAGGTGCCGACCAAACGGTATAGTGGTTAGCGTGCTAGCTTCTGGACCGCGAGGTTGCGGGTTCGAGTCCCGTGTTGGCATGGGTGTTTGTAAATGTATGTTGGCTTGTCTAATGACGAAATGTTTCGGCGCATTATAGCCCTCGTGTTGCTGACGGCGCCAGATAATCTGAATACAACCAACCAACCAAATAGTTTGCAGGATACCATATCGCCCCGTATGATCATACGCCTTCTCAATGTCGAAAAAGATTGAAACTAGATGATTCCTCTGCACAAAGGCATTACGAACATCTGTTTCTAGTTTCACGATGTTATCAAGAGTGGACCGTCCTCGTCGGAATCCACTCTGAAAAGGTGAAATACATCCATCTTTTTCCAACATGTAAGAGAGTCGGGCGTTTACAATACGTTCAAAGGTCTTACAGAGGCAGCTCGTTAAGGCTATCGGTCGATAGTTCAGAGGATCCTTGGGATCCTTTCCAGGTTTCAGAATGGGGATTACAGTAGCTTCCCGCCACAAAGTAGGAAAGATGTTCTCCTTCCAGATTCGATTAAAAAGAAAAAGGATGTTAAAAAGAGAATCTGGACTTAAATGGCGAAGCATTTGGTAACTGATCCCATCTGGACCTGGACTGGTGTTATGTGCTTTAGATGAAGCACTCTTCAATTCGTACATCTTAAGGTCACAGTTGTAGGAGTAATCAATATTGCTCTTGAAATTAATTCCAGCCCGTTCAGCACGATTCTTAGTCACTAAAAATGTAGGATTATAAGAATCGGAACTGGATACACTTTCAAAAGTTTCACCTATAAGGTTAGCAATATCTTCAGGGGAAGAGAACACAGCAGCTCCGGTTTGAAATATCGGACAAGAATATTCCGGATACAAACCGTTGGCTGCTCTAACCTTCTTTCACAACTGCTTGCTTGATGTTTTAGAAGTAATTGAAGATACATAACTTATCCAAGAATCCTTCTGACTTTGACGTCTAACTCTACGAGCAAATGCCTTAGCCTTTTTAAAGGCGATAAGGTTTTGTAGTTGGGTATCTGCGGAAGATACCCCATATCTTCTTTTGTTTCTTGTATGCACACTGACAGTCTGCATTCCAGTATGATTTACAGTGCCGCAGTGTTCTAGGTGATGTCTTAGGAATGGAGGAGTCAGCAGCATTTAAAATTGCTTCAGTGACATTTTGGACAGCAGTATCAACATCCTCACTGTCCACCATTGTTCCTGTTACAACAGCCAACTCAGTAAATCTGTCCCAATTCGCCTTGTGGTATTTGTATGTAGGTAGACGGATGTTCACGCTACCACTACCTGTGTGCGAAATGAGAATAGGGAAGTGATCACTATTATGTAAATCACTCCCAACAGCAAAATTCAAGTATGGCAAAAGTATAGGGGAACAAATAGCTAAGTCAAGTGAATGGAGTGTTCTAGTGGGTTCATTAAAATAGGTTTTCTCCTCATTATTCAGGAGACAGAGACAGTGATCAGATAACATATTTTCAATCTGTCTCCCACGAGGGTTCGTATTATCATTACCCCACATAGTACTGTGTCCATTTAAGTCACCAAGCAATAGAAATGGAGTTGGAAGCTGGTCTATCAAATCATTCAGCTCCTCTTGGCGAATGATAGCATGTGGCGGTAGGTATAGGCAACAGACTGTGAGAAGGGACTGTATATGAAGTCTCGCAGCCACAGTCTGTAGAGATGTGCGTAGTGTGATTACAGTGCTGGGATAATTATGAGAAATAAAAAGACATACTCCTCCAGACACTGTATTACTACGGGTAACATCTTTCCTAATACAACTATACCCACGGATCTTTGATTTATATGGATCCTTCAAGAAAGTTTCTTGAAGTGCCAAACATGCTGGATGGTAAGTTGAAATAATATTCTTAACATCATCCTTCCTAGACCTAAAACCGCGACAATTCCAAGAAACAAAAGAAGCCATTAATTATTTAAAGAAAATTTGAAAGGGGGTCGGGATCTTCTTCTAGGATCTCATCGTCATCAGATGGGTGTAAATTCACCTCATCTGGATCTCTAATTGAAACAAGGATGTGAAAAGGGTTAGCAGGTTTCCCTCTAATAGAAACACCCTTTGCAGATTTTAATTTCATCGTTTGCAAAGCCTTCGACTTTGCAAGAGATTTCTTAATCAGAGACGGTCTTTTGATGGAATCTGAAGAAGACGCCCGTTGGGGTAACCTGGCAAGTGGCAAAGAAATAGTCTCCGTCTGTGTACTTTTACTGCATACTGACTTTTTACAAGCATCGGAGTATGAAACGCCAACACGGGGAGTCCGGGCTTCAACCTGTTTTTTTTTTGCCTCAAAGTATGTCAAGTTTTGGTTAGCACGGACGGTTTGTATTTCTTTCTCCTCTATCCACTTGGGACATTTGCGGAAGAAAGATGTATGTGCTCCTTCACAATTGACACACTTTTCAGGTGCAGTGCATCCAGAACTACCATGACCACTTCCTGCACAGCGTGGAGATTTCAATTTTCCCGCGGCAAGCCGTTTGGGAATGTCCATATCTCTGGCACTTAAAGCAGAGAAGTGGATTTGGTACGTATGGTCGGATACGACAGTTAAGATATCCGGCCTTCACGTGTGTTGGCAAATCAAAAGTCAGTATCAGATGTTTAGTTGGGAGAATATTTCCCTCTTTCCTTATTGTTATTCGGTGTACAGCAGAAACTTGTTGGTCAAGCAGATGTTCAAGAATCTCGTCCTCGGGTGTATGGTAGAGGTCGGATTCCGAAATAACGCCACGAGATTTGTTGAGAGAGCCATGGGGGGGGGGGGGGGCTACACTCACAGGAAATGTTCCAAAGGATTCCATTTTTAGAATGTTTTTGCCCTGAGTATTGTTCAGAACTTCTACTAAAAGGTCTCCAGACCTTAGTTTTTTGGCAGAAACTGTAATTCCCACAATAGCTTTCAATGTTTTTTCTATTAAAAAAAGAGAAACCTTCTCGAAGAATCCCTCCTTTCGCTTTACTATAAAGAATTTCGCCGTAAGGCAATTTAAAGAATCATGTCCATTACGCTCCCCTGGAGAGGGAGAAGAAGAAAAAATGTTACTTTCCATGAAAGTATGAAACAAAAATTCGGACACTAGAGTCCCACCCACCATGGAGTCCTCAATGTCGGGGATAGTGCATACCGGCAAGCAATAAAATAAGAAAGGAAAAGAAAACATCAACTAAACTATTGCGCACGGCATAACACTACCGGGCTGTCCAGTACCTATACGCGAACGACTCGTCCATGTAGAAGTCTCCACCCTTAACGAGATTCCCAGCAGACGAGCCGAACGCTTGATCCCTAGCCGCCGACGAAGTCGGACGACCAGCCGATTGATACACACGGGACCAATGTGCACCTCCCGTTTATCTGAAGCAAGGGCCAAAGTAGTGTATTGGGACAGTATGTCGCCCCTCAACTACCAGGATCCCCCTTTCCAGAGACACGGGTCTCCACGCACGGCAAACACGTGGGTGATTAAATGCCCGAGAGAAGCTGATGGCAAAAGAGCGGCACAAAGCTTCTCAAGGGGAGCCCTCACCTCAGAAGAGGTAACCACAATGAGGGAAAGAAGAGTTTGTTTGTTTTGTTTGTTTGATTGAGGTTTTATGGCGCAAAGGCAACACAAGGGCCATGCTGCGCCAAAACAAAAGATAAAAGAAAAACTAGGATGGAAGATGAATTATAAATATGATGAGAGGTGACAGAATATAATTTAAGAATGTTAAAATCACATTTCTAAAATTAAGATGTTAATAAAATTTTAAAAGTGGATATGTTTAAAACACTAGATGTGATTTAAAAACCCGATTGATCTTAAAAATGCAAAAAGATTTGGATGGGGAGTTTCCCCAATCAAATCTTGAAGATTTAAACTGGTACATTTAAAAAACCTAAGACGATGTGACTGAAACTTTGAACAAGAAATTAAAATATGAGCCACAGAAAGATCGCAACGACAAGTATCGCAAACAGGTGGGTCTTCTCCCAGCAATAGGTGTCGATGCGTCAATCGGGTATGACCAATGCGCAGACGAGTCAGTTTGACATCTGTCCGACGCATAGGATTAACTGGCCATTTACGAAGATGATTTTTGATAAAATGAAGTTTGTTATTAACCTGCAAATCCCATGTTTCTTGACGTAAGGATAATATGAACTTGTGAATTGATGTCTTAATATCTTGGTAGGGAACTGGCTGCTGCAGCGGGATTGAAGCCGCTTTAGCAGCAGAATCAGCCAATTCATTGCCTGAAATTCCCACGTGACTAGGTACCCAGCAGAACAATATAGTAAATCCTTTCCTCTCAAGTGTGTGTAACTTTGACAAAATGTCAAAAGCAAGTGGATGGCTATTGGTTTTAACCTGCTCCAGACTTGACAAAGAACTTAAACTGTCAGTATACACACAAAATTTGCGATTGTGGCAGAGTGAGATATGCAGCAGTGCACAAGAAATTGCTGTCATCTCAGAAGTGAAAACCGAGCAGGATTTATGAAGTGTAAAAGCGACTGTGGATGTGTCGGACACAGTACCACAGCCAACACGTTCACCTGCTTTGGATCCATCAGTAAAAACTGCTTTATAGTCAGCATACTGAGAGCGGTGATCACAAAAGATTTGTTGCAAAATTTCTGGGGCAGTGTCTGCCTTGCAATACATCGCAAATGGATTGAGAAAGTGGATAGATGGAATATCCCACGGTGGAAAGGATTGAGTGATAAATGTTTGGGTAACTAAGTCACTTAGAGCTGCATCCATCAAGATGGATTTCGCTCTTTCAGAAAGTGGTCGGACGTTAGATGGACGAGCATCATATAACCTACCAAGATAAGCATCAAGTCTCAACTTACGTAAAGGGTGAAAAGGATCAGACATAATTCTACAGTAGTAGTTGGCGCTTAATTTTTTCCGTCTCAAGTCAAGTGGAAGTAGACTACACTCTGTCAACAGACTTTCAATGGGTGAAGTGCGAAATGCACCTGAACAAATACGGGCAGCAGTGTGATGGACAGTATCCAATCTTCGTAGAAGGGATACTCCTGCAGACCCATACGCAACACATCCATAATCAATGCGAGATAAAATTACAGATTGGTAAATACGCAGCAAAGAAGTGCGGTCAGCACCCCAAGAAGTATTTGAGAGTACTTTGAGGATATTAAGCGACCTATCGCACTTCTTGCGCAAGTATAAAATATGTGGGTTGTTTGTTTGTTTGTTTATTGTTTTATGGCGCAAAGGCAACACAAGGGCCATGCTGCGCCAAACAAACGATAAAAGAATCTAGAATGGGTGATGAGTTATAAATAGATGAAGGTAAGATATGATATTATAAAAGGAATAAAATGTGTTAAAACTCATTTTAAAAAAAGAAGTGGTTTAAAAGGTTTAAAACTAGATATGAACAAACACATTAGATATGATTTAAAAACCCGATTGCTCTTAAAAATGCAAAAAGATTTGGATGGGGATTTTCCCCAACCAAATCTTGTAGATTTAAAGTTGTGCTTTTAAAAAACTGAAGACGGTGAGGATGAAACTTGGGACATGAAATTAAAATATGATGCACAGTCATACTGCATTGACACAGATTACAAATGGGCGGATCTTCTCCCAGTAATAAATGTCGGTGAGTAAATCGGGTATGACCAATGCGCAGACGAGTCAACTTCAGATCAGTCCTACGCATTGGATTTACAGGCCACATTTGAAGATTACTTTTAATGGTATGTAGTTTGTTGCAGGTTTGCAAATCCCATGCTTTTTGACGCAAAGAAAATATAAACTTATGAATAGATGATTTTATATCTTGGTAGGGGACTGGCTGCTGAAACGGGATTGAAGCCGATTTAGCAGCAGAGTCAGCCAATTCATTTCCTGAGATACCTACGTGACTAGGTACCCAGCAAAATAAAATAACAAAACCTTTCCTCTCAAGTTTGTGCAACAGAGATAATATGTCAGGAGCTATTGGATGACACATGTTGTTAAAGTGCTCCAGACTTGTTAAGGCACTTAAGCTATCGCTGTATACACAAAACTTGCGATGGGAGCAGAAAGAAATATGCAGCAAAGCACAAAAAATTGCCACCATCTCAGAAGTAAAAACCGAGCAGGATTTATGAAGCGTGAAACTGACTGTGGATGTGTCAGACACAACACCACAGCCAACACGTTCACCTGCTTTGGATCCATCAGTATAGACTGCATGGTAGTCACTATACTGAGATCGGTGCAAACAAAAGATCTTCTGTAAAATTTCTGGGGCAGTGTCTGCTTTATAATGCATCGCAAATGGATTTAAAAACTGAAATGATGGAATATTCCATGGAGGAAAGATCTGAGAATTAGCCAGCTGGATATCTAGGTCACTTAGAGTTGCATCCGACAGAACAGATAGAGCTCTTTCAGAAAATGGGCGAATGCTAGTTGGTTGGTTGGTTGGGATTTTATGGCGCAAGGGCTTCACAAGGGCCATGCTGCGCCAAACAGTAGTAATTTTCTAAAAATTAAGTTTATTCAATACTAAGATAAAAACAATTGAGCAATAAACATTGTTAAATGGTTAAAATTTTAAATAAGACTATAAAAACCAACATCTTTTAAAAATGCATAAAGATTTCGATGAGGTGGTGATGATAAAATTGTCGACAATGATGGATGATTCGCATTAAAATGTCGAAGTCTGATGTTGTTAAAAACAGGACATTCACTTAAAATATGTAAAACAGAAAAAATAACTCCACAGGAATTGCACGTGGGGGCATCTTCTGCCAGCAGAAGATGCACGTGGGTGAAACGAGTGTGGCCTATTCTAAGACGGGTCAGGAGCACTTCCCTTTTCCGGGATTGCTGGGTGGGCGCGAATCCGGATACTAAGGGCTGAAACGAACGCAGCTTGTTAGCTGTCTGTGCATCCCACATGGCCTGCCAAGTGAGAGACAGAGCAGTGTCACAAGCATTTATTGTGTCGTCAGGGCAGAGCCAAGTGCTCCTAGGTCCACTTGCAGATCGTGCGATAGTATCGGCACGCTCGTTACCCATGATCCCCACATGACCTGGGATCCAACAAAAAAGAACATTAAAATCTCTATCTACAAGTGTCATGTGAATGTTTAAAATATCTATTATATAAGGATGCGTCTGGTTCAGTGGATTATTCAGTGCATCTAAACAGCTCTTAGAATCTGTGTAAATAATCCACTGACCATGGCCTTGCTTTAAAATAAATTGCAAGGCCAAGAGAATAGCCAGAGACTCGGCTGTAAAGACAGAGCAGCTTTGGTGCAGTTCTCGTGACATGATGACATTGTCGTGAACTGCAGCTGCTCCGACATGCCCCTGGCTTTTCGACCCATCCGTGTAAATAGCTTTAAAATTAGAAAAATTTTCTCGATGATAATAAAACAAATTTGTAAAAATGATATCTGGAGTAAAACTTTTTTTAAAATCGCTAAATATATTTAATATTTTGATATCATGAATATGCCTGGGTGGATGAGTGAAAGTGACAGGGCGAACCCTGAAATCATCAAGATGATGAGATGCAAGAATTTGGCGTATTCGTAATGAAAATGATGGGATGCAGGATGGTCGTGCATTAAAAAATCTAATATGTGATGGATTATAAATATTTTGAGATAAAGGATGAGATGTGTAACTTTTAATTTTAAAATAGTATGAAATAGAAAGCTTGTCTCGTCTCAGTTTCAAAGGTCGTTCCAGACAAATGTTAAGTACACTTGGAATGGGTGATGTACGGAAAGCTCCTGACGCGATTCTGACACCTTGGTGGTGAACAGGGTCAAGGAGCATCAACGCCGATTTTCTGGCGGATCCGTACACCACAGAACCATAATCAAGTTTGGAACGAATAAGGCATCTGTATATTCTCAACATGGAGGTGGTATCAGCACCCCAGGAAGTGTTAGAAAGCACCTTCAGAAGATTCAGAGCTTTAGTGCACTTTAGTCTCAGATGTTTCAAATGAGGCAGGAAAGTGAGCTTCGAGTCAAAAATGACCCCGAGAAATTTAGTTTCTGATACAATAGGTATCTGATCCCCATTTAAGAAAAGCTCAGGGTCGTTATGAAGCTCACGCTTCCTGCAAAAGTGCATGGCCACGGTCTTCTGTGCATTGAATATAAATCCATTTTGATTGGCCCAGCCTGTAATCCTTCTGAAGGCGAGTTCAATTTGTCTTTCGATATGAGACATATTAATTGAGGCGCACGTTATCTGGAAGTCGTCGACAAAAAGCGAACCAGACACTGCAGGTGGAAGGCAGGTCATAATGCCGTTGACTTTTATAATACACAGTGCACAACTCAATACACTTCCCTGGGGAACGCCTTGCTCCTGAATAAACTCATCTGATAAGATGGAGTTGACGCGTACTTGGAAGACTCTCCGAGAAAGGAAGTTCTCAATAAAGACTGGTAAATTTCCTCTGAGACCTAAATTATGTAGGTCTCTGAGGATACCATATCTCCAAGTACGGTCATAGGCTTTCTCCATGTCGAAAAAAACAGATACCAAATGGTTCCGCTTGACAAATGCCTCCCGAATAGATGTTTCAAGAAGGAGCAGGTTGTCAATTGTACTTCGCCCACGACGGAAACCACTTTGAAACCGAGAGAGACAATTGTTTTGCTCTAAATAAAAAAGAAGGCGAGTATTGACTAGTTTTTCTAGAAGTTTGCACATGCAACTAGTCAATGCTATGGGTCTGTAGCTCAAAGGACTCTTAGCGTCTTTGCCTGGCTTGACTATCGGAATGACAAGAGCACGTTGCCATGCTGACGGAAATTTGTTTTCTCGCCAGATCCTATTATATAGCTGAAGAATATATTTGAGTTGGAGAGGCTGGAGATGTTTCAGCATACTATAATGGATTTCATCATGACCAACAGCCGAGCCGCGAGTATTTGACAGAGCTCGCATTAACTCGGCCATGGTGAAATCAGCATTATAGTCTTCCAATTCGTTGGATGTAAAATTTAATTTGGTTTTCTCAGCATTACGTTTTATAGTCGCAAACGGCTCTTTGTAATTCGAATTGCTAGATATGTTAGCAAAAGAGTCAGCCAGGGTGTCAGCAATACCTTTAGGGTCTGAAACAAATCCCAGATCTGTCTCCAGGATAGAAATAGAGTGTCTGGGATATTGTCCCTTAATTTTATTTACTTTATTCCAGACCCTTTTAGCAGAGGTATTTGATGTTATAGTACTGACATAAAGCATCCAAGAATCCTTCTGGCTACGCCGGCGGATCCTACGAGCTTCAGCTCGGGCACGTTTAAAAGCAATGAGGTTGTTTTCTGTGGGGTATCGGCGAAAAATACCCCAAGCCTTCCTCCGCTTTTTATGTGCAATTTTACAGTCGTGGTTCCACCACGGTTTTGGAATTTTCGGTAGCTTAGTAGATGTCATAGGTATGGAAATGCGTGCAGCTTCCAGAATGGCCTGTGTGACAGAATTTACAGCGTCATCGATGTTATCTTGGTTCACCATCTCGTCTGAGAAATCGACGGCAGAAGAAAACTGTTCCCAATCTGCAGCTTCTATTTTAAACCGAGGGATACGAAAAGAGGGAACAGCACCGCCTCCTAACATTTCCAGACGAACGGGGAAATGATCACTATGGTGAGGATCCCGTTCGACATGAAAAGACCATAGATGTAGGAGTGATGGCGAACACAAGACAAGATCGATGGCATGAAACGTCCTCGATGGGGTGTGAAAGTAAGTATTTTGCCCATCATTCAGAAGACAGAGATTTTGGTCTTGTATAAATTTTTCAATCTGTCTTCCACGATGGTTGGTGTCTGGGCTGCCCCAAAGAGGATTGTGACCATTGAAATCCCCCATTAAAATAATAGGGGGTGGAAGCTGGTCACAAAGCCTGTCTAATTCTATTTGTCGGATGTTACGATTAGGGGGGAGATAGATAGAGCAAACTGTTACCAATACATTTTTCACAGCTACTCTAACGGCAACAGCTTGTAAGGTGGTCGTGAGCGATAACGGGGTGGATGGACTGCTATTAGATGTGAATATAGCAACACCACCGCTAGCTCTGTCGCCGTTGAGGTAGTCCTTACGTAGAGGACTATACCCCCTAACAAGAGAGCTCTGGAAAGGCTTCAAGAGCGTCTCTTGCAAGCAGAAACAGACAGGTTTGTGTAAATCTACAAGATGTTTTATATCTACCGAATTGTGATGGAAACCACGACAATTCCAAGATAACATATTGAATGTTACTTGGAAGGATTACCGATCCGCCGGTCTTTTGACTTGCTCCTCGGATGAAGAAGAGCAGGGGTCTCGAGGCCTGGCTCGACCTCCATGTCACCTGGCTCAGATAGACCCGAGATGACATCAGATTCCTCATCGGTTGATGTCCCCGATGAGTCAGATTTAGTTTTCTTTCTTTGTTTGTTTTTTATTTGTGAATTTGATTGTATCTTTGATTGTACTTTATATTTTAAGGCATCTCCAGGTTTATTTAATTGCTTTTTTTCTGATTGTTTCTTGTTTATTTTTGGTTTTGCAGAAGTTTTGGGTGGGTTTTCAAGGAGCTTAGAGCTACCTTGAATTGGGTTTGTTTGAGAAGAAGATGTATTGAGTTTGGCAGGTGAGGAGAAGCATTTGAGAAGTTGCTCTCGGGACATTGGGGAATTTGGGATGTGGATATCGGTTTGTGTAGTTACGGATTTTACTTGGGTTGGTTTAGGTACAATTGTTTTTGCTATTTTATTGGCCATTGAATTGGTTACGGTATTTGTGTATATGGTTCGGGCTTCTGGATAGGAAATATTATTATTTGTTTTGATCTTTTGGATTTCATTTTCTTCCTTCCATTTTGGGCACTGTCTGGAAAAAGATGGATGGTTTCCAGAACAGTTAACGCATGAGGGTTCATCTTTGCAGCCATCGCTTGAATGGTCAGCGCTGCCACACACTGCACATATTTCCTGAGAACCTCTACACGCGTTTTTCGAGTGCCCGAACTTTTGACACTTGAAACAACGCAATGGATTTGGTATGTATGGGCGAACTGGGCAACTTAGGTAACCTGCGGTGATTTTATTGGGTAATTTTGGTGAATCGAAAGTCAGTATTAAGTGCTTAGTTTTCATTATATTACCATCTCTTTTTATGGTTATGCGTCTAACTTTTGTAATGCCTTGGGGAGAGAGTTCTTTCAATATTTCGCTTTCATCGACATGTTGAAGGTCACTTTCTGAGATAACACCTTGGCAGGAATTTAAAGCTTGATGTGGGGTTACTATTATTTGTATATTACCTATTGAATTTGCAGAGAGAAGATAGCGTGATTGTCTATTGTCTTTAGTTTCGATGAGAAAGTCGCCGGATTTTAGTCTTTTAATAGTTTTAGGTTCATTGCCGCAGATGCCCTTTATCCCCTTTTGAATGAAAAAGGGGGACATTCTGCCCAATTCGCCAGAGTCGGAATGCATAATGAGGAAGGTTGGTTCGTTTGTGGGAGATGCAAGTTTTTTTGTTGTATTTTCGTTGTCAATTTCTAGTGTTCGTTTAATTGATGTCTGGGGATCAAAAGAATTAGCGATTACCCCGATAGGGGGAGGAGAAGACGATTTAATTTCCATGAAATTAGTTTTAATTAATTCGGGCACTAGAGTCCCACCCACCGTGGAGTCCGCGATCTCGGGGTTAGTGCATACCGACAAGCAACTAAAATAAAGAAAAGAAAGAAAATCGCAACTAAACAGTTACGCACGGTATGTCACTAACAGGTTATCCAGTGCCTATACGCGAACGACTCGTCCCTGTAGAAGTCTCCACCCTTAACGAGATTCTCAGCAGACGAGCCGAACGCTTGATCCCTAGCCGCCGACGAAGTCGGACGACCAGCCGATTGATACACACGGGACCAATGTGCACCTCCCGTTTATCTGAAGCAAGGGCCAAAGTAGTGTATTGGGACAATATGTCGCCCTTCAACTACCAGGATCCCCCTTTCCAGAGACACGGGTCTCCACGCACGGCAAACACGTGGGTGATATAATCCCCGAGAGAAGCTGATGGCATCAGAGCGGCGCAAAGCTTCTCAAGGGGAGCCCTCACCTCAGAAGAGGTAACCACAATGAGGGATGGAAGAGGAACCAAACAAAAAATACAAAACCAAAATAGGAAGGTAAAACAGAAGGAGGGATAGATCACTGGGGCAACCCGGGGTTGTGAAGCCCGTGTTTACTTATAGGAAGTAAACCCCCTGAGGGGGGGCGAATGCTAGATGGACGTGCATTATATAGCCTACCAAGATATGCGTCAAGACTCAAATTCCGTAAAGGATGACAAGGATCAGATTTTATTCTACAGTAGTAGTTAGCGCTTAACTTTTTACGTCTAAGGTCAAGTGGGAGTTGACAACACTCTGTTAACAGACTCTCAATGGGTGAGGTGCGAAATGCACCTAAAGAAATACGGGCAGCAGTATGGTGGACGGTATCCAATCTACGCAGAAGAGATGCTCCTGCAGAACCATACGCAACGCATCCGTAGTCAATACGAGACAGGATAACTGAATTGTAAATACGCAGCAAAGAAGTGCGATCAGCACCCCAAGATGTATTTGAGAGTACCTTGAGGATATTAAGCGATTTCTCGCACTTCTTGCGCAAGTATAAAATATGTGGGAGAAAATTCATCTTGTTGTCGAAAATGACTCCCAGATACCTTATCTGATTGACAACTGGGATGGGAGAATTGCGTATGAGAATTTCAGGGTCAGGGTGAAGACCCCTCCTCCTACAGAAGTGGATGCAACTGCTTTTAGATGGTGACAATGTATGGCCGTTTTGTTCACACCATTCTACAAGTCTGTTAACAGCAGTTTGTAATTGACGTTCAATTAAGCGCATGTTTGATCCTTGGCATGAGATTTGCAAATCATCAACATACAAAGTTCCATGAACAAAGGGTGAAAGCACATGAAGGATGTTACTGATGTGAAGGTTAAAAAGGGTGACACTTAAAACGCAACCTTGAGGAACTCCTTCAGATTGATTAAAATAATTAGAAAATGAAGTTCCAATGCGAACTCTAAAAACACGAGATGATAAAAAATTTTGAATAAAAAGGGGAAGATTACCCCTAAAACCAAATTTAAATAGGGTTTGCAGAATACCATATCGCCACGTATGATCATACGCCTTCTCAATGTCGAAAAAGATTGAAACTAGATGATTCCTTTGCACAAAGGCATTACGGACATTTGTTTCTAGTTTCACGATGTTATCAAGAGTGGACCGTCCTCGTCGGAATCCACTCTGAAAAGGTGAAATACATCCATCTTTTTCCAACATGTAAGAGAGTCGGGCGTTTACAATACGTTCAAAGGTCTTACAGAGGCAGCTCGTTAAGGCTATGGGTCGATAGCTCAGAGGATCCTTGGGATCCTTTCCAGGTTTCAGAATGGGGATTACAGTAGCTTCCCGCCACATGGTAGGAAAGATGTTCTCCTTCCAGATTCTATTAAAGAGAAAAAGGATGTTAAAAAGAGAATCTGGACTTAAATGGCGAAGCATTTGGTAACTGATCCCATCTGGACCTGGACTGGTGTTATGGGCTTTAGATAAAGCGCTCTTCAATTCGTACATCTTAAGGTCACAGTTGTAGGAATATTCAATATTGCTTTTGAAGTTAATTCCAGTCCGTTCAGCTCGATTCTTAGTCACAAGAAAAGCAGGACTATATGAATCGGAACTGGATACACTTTCAAAAGTTTCACCGATAAGGTTAGCAATATCTTTAGGGGAAGAGAACACAGCAGCTCCGGTTTGAAGTATCGGACAAGAATATTCCGGATACAAACCGTTGGCTGCTCTAACCTTCTTCCACAACTGCTTGCTTGATGTTTTAGATGTAATTGAAGATACATAACTTATCCAAGAATCCTTCTGACTCTGACGTCTGACTCTACGAGCAGATGCCTTAGCCTTTTTGAAGGCGATAAGGTTTCCTGTAGTTGGGTATCTGCGGAAGATACCCCATAGCTTCTTTTGTTTCTTGTATGCAGATTGACAGTCTGCATTCCATTATGGTTTACAGTGTCGCAGTGTTCTAGGTGATGTCTTAGGAATAGAGGAGTCTGCAGCATTTAAAATTGCTTCAGTGACATTTTGGACAGCAGTATCAACATCCTCACTGTTCACCATTGTTCCCGTTATAACAGCCAATTCAGAAAATGTGTCCCAATTTGCCCTATTGTATATGTAAGTAGGTAGGCGGTTGGTCACGCTACTACCTGCATGGGAAATGAGGACAGGGAAGTGATCACTGTTGTGTAGATCACTTCCAACAGCAAAATTCAAATATGGAAAAAGTATAGGGGAACAAATGGCTAAGTCAAGTGAATGGAATGTTCTAGTGGGTTCATGAAAATAGGTTTTCTCCTCGTTATTCAGGAGACAGAGACAGTGATCAGATAACAACTTTTCAATCTGTCTCCCACGAAGGTTCGTATTAGCATTACCCCACATAGTACTGTGTCCATTAAAGTCACCGAGCAATAGAAATGGAGCTGGAAGCTGGTCTATCAGATCATTTAGCTCCTCTTGACGGATGATAGCATGTGGCGGTAGGTATAGGCAACAGACTGTGAGAAGGGACTGAAAATGAAGTCTCGCAGCCACAGCCTGTAGAGAAGTGCGTAGTGCGAGTACAGTGCTGGGGTAATCGTGAGAAATAAACAGACATACTCCTCCAGACACTGTATTACCATGGGTAACATCTTTCCTAATGCAGCTATACCTACGGATCTAAGAAGTATATGAATCCTTCAAAAAAGTTTCTTGAAGGGCCAAACATGCTGGATGGTAAAGTGAAATTATGTTCTTCACATCATCCTTCCTAGACCTAAAACCGCGACAGTTCCAAGAAACAAAAGAAGCCATTAATTATTAAAAGAAAATTTTAAAGGGGGGTCGGGATCTTCTTCCAGGGTCACATCGTCATCAGATGGGTATAATTTCACCTCATCTGCATCTCTAAGAGAGCCAAGGATGTTAAAAGGGTTGGTAGATTTATCTCTTAGAGTAACACCCTTTGCTGATTTTAGCTTTATTGCTTGCAAAGCTTTGGACTTTGCAAGAGATTTTTTTACTATTGTTGGTTTTTTTACTATTTCTGAAGAAGACGCCCTCTGGGGTAATGTAGTAAGTGGCAAGGAAAGGCTCTCTGTCTGTGTGCTTTTCTGAGAAACTGACTTTTTACAAGCGTCAGCATATGCAATGCCAACACGAGGAGTCCGGGCTTCTACCTGTTTTCTTGCCTCAAAGTACGTCAAGTTTTGGTTGGCACGAACGGTTTGTATCTCTTTCTCCTCTATCCACTTGGGACATTTCCGGGAGAAAGATGGATGAGCTCCTTTACAATTGACGCACTTTTCAGGTAGGTTGCATGTACTACTACCGTGGCCACTTCCTGCACAGCGTACACAGATTTCAATTTCCCCGCGGCAAGCCGTTTGGGAATGCCCAAATCTTTGGCATTTAAAGCAGCGAAGTGGGTTCGGTATGTACGGGCGGATTTTGCAGTTTAGATACCCGGCCTTAACGTGTGTTGGCAAAGTGGGAAGATCAAAGGTCAAGATCAGATGTTTGGTAGGCAAGATATTCCCATCTTTGCGTATAGTTATGCGATGCACTGCTGAGACTTGTTGGTCACGAAGATGGTCCAAGATCTCTTCCTCCGTTGTATGAAAGAGATCACTCTCAGAAATTACACCACGAGATTTATTAAGAGAGCCGTGTTTAGTTACAGTAACGGGAAAGGTTCCAAAAGCCACTATTTTTAAAATGTTCTCAGCCTGAGTTTGGTTTTTAGCTTCCACTAAAAGGTCACCAGACCTCAGTTTTTTTACTAAAGCTATGTCTCCAATGTAAGATTTTAGTATTTTTTCTATTAAGAAAGGAGATACCTTTTCAAAGGAACCCTCCTCTCTATGAACAATGAAGAATTTTGCGTTAATGTGATTGGAAATAACTGGTCCATGTTGCTCCCCTCGAGGGGGAGAAGAGAAAGAAGATTTTTTTGCCATAAGAGATATGAAATAATAATTCGGGCACTAGAGTCCCACCCACCATGGAGTCCTCATTATCGGGGATAGAGCCTGCCGGCAAGCAACAAAAATCATAAAAGAAAACAAAATATCAACAAAACTGTTACGCACAGCATGACTCTATCGGGTTAACCAGTGCCTATACGCAAGCAGTCCATCCCTGAAGAAGCCTCCACCCTTTACGAGATTCTCAGCAAATGGACTGATCACTTGATCCCTAGCCGCCGACGAAATCGGACGACCAGCCGATTGATGCACACGGGACCAATGTGCACCTCCCGTTTATCTGAAGCAAGGGCCAAAGTAGTGTATTGGGACAGTGTGTCGCCCCTCAACTACCAGGATCCCCCTTTCCAGAGACACGGGTCTCCACGCACGGCAAACACGTGGGTGATTTAATTCCCAAGAGAAGCTGATGGCAACAGAGCGGCACAAAGCTTCTCAAGGGGAGCCCTCACCTCTGAAGAGGTAACCACAATGAGGGATGGAAGAGAAGCCAAACAATATATACAAAACCAAAATAGGAAGGTAAAACAGAAGGAGGGATAGATCACTGGGGTGCCCCGGGGTTGTGAAGCCCGTGTTTACTTTGAGAAAGTAAACCCCCTGAGGGGGAGGGAAAGAAGAGAAAACAAACGATAAATATAAAACCCAAAATGAGAAGGTACAAACAGACGAAGGGTTAGATCACTGGGGAACCTCGGGGTTGTGAAGCCCGTGTTTACTTAAAGAAAGTAAACCCCCTGAGGGGTGATATCAAGAGCACAATTTTAAACGAAAGTAAATAAAATTCAAAAACAAGTTAATTTTAAAATCTGAGATTTGTGAGCCAGTTGTTTCAGAAGTACTGAAAGCACTTAAAAATGTTTTAAGCTTGCTAGATATAGATAATGCAACAACAAAATTGCCAAACACACAACCCTCTCGGGGGCTCACATCTTGTGAGTACGGGCCTGGCAAACCCGAGCTACCCTAGCTGGGCCTAACATTTTCTTTTCTTTCCTTTTCTGTTAGGCCCTACCGTATGTACTGTTTTGTTACTTTTTGGTTCTGTTCATTCGTTTTATTCCATAATTTTTTATATGTTGTTCATTTCAGTTTTTCACTTTTATTTCTGAGTTAAGTTATTTTACTTGAATTTCTGTGTTTAGCTTCATTTACTTGTATTATTTTGCTGTTTTTTTGTTGGATTTTACCAACCCACGTGTTTGTCTTGCTACGTCGACGCCATTTCTCTACTGTCTCTATATTAAGTTACCATGCCACGCGTACCTGTTATACATAACTGTGTTGGTGGAAGGAGTAAGCCTTCCAATATATATTTAAAAGCTCTTCTTGAAAGAAACCCTTTTTCGTAGCCCCAATTTTGAACATTCCAGTGCCGATTTCGCCAATTCCTGACGCTGCCATGCTGGAGCCCACCTTCGTCAATTTGACGAGACCCTGCAACACTTCTGATGTAAATTCTGATGGAATTCCCTCCGAACCTCTCCTCATCGATTTGACGATAGATGAAACTCCTCTTCTGAACGTGAATAACAACGAAAAAGAATGGATCGATTCGTTCCTAAACCATGGAAACTTTATCACATTGGATAGACCCATATCTCATACATGTATGTATTAGATTGTGCTTAGCTATATTTTCTTCGGGTTTTCACATTTCCTTAAGATGAGAATTCTCGTAATCGGCGATTCCATTGTTTAGAATCTGGGGTTATTCTTAACGGAGGAGTTGCTTGATCATGTTTTTCTCAAACCGTATCCAGGTTACAAGATTGAAGGATATGATTTCCTCTTTGGACAACCAATACGACTGGGTTTCTGTGCATGTTGGTACAAACAATACCTATCATGATCACACTGAGACCATGTTAGAAAAGTATGGTTGCCTCTTTGAGGAAATACTGTTTTTTAACCCTGATGTCAGGGTTATCGTTTCAGGTATCCTACCCCGTAAGGTGAACAGTTTTCCAGAAGAGGCGGGTAAAAGGGATAGGTTTGTGAACCAACTGCCTTCCTTAAATAAAAAAAATCGAATACATTAATTCTAGGCTGGAAAGGCTATGCCTAGGCCGTGAGGCATTCTTTTATTACAGGTTGCACGAGCCTATCTTGGGAAAAGACGGCCTTCATCTCGGACCCCGTGGTCATCCACAGATGGGGAAGGATGTCGCAAAGACACTAAAGACATTGATAGGTAAGGAACTTAAGGTATGTAATATCCCTCAGTTTCTTTCTCCCGAGATTTTCCCTTCTTTATCTTTAGGATATTTTCAACAGTCCTGAACTACTTCCTTTCCAAAATCTCTTTTTCTTCATTATTCTCCCCAAATGCTCTTGCCCCTTATGTCTTTCTCATCTGCTCTCTCTTCTAAGCATTCTGCTTCCGCTATATCTTCTAAGCCTTTCACTTCCACTGCTTCTTCTAAGCCTTTCACTTCTGCTACTTCTTCTAAGCCTTTCACTTCCGCTACTTCTTCTAAGCCTTTCACTTCCGCTACTTCTTTTAAGCCTTTCACTTCTGCTCCTTCTTCTAAGTCGTATGCTTCCGCACTTACTTTCAAGCCTTCTACTTCCGCTTCTCCTAAGACTTCTGCTTCTGCTCTTGCTTCTAATTGTTTGACTTTCTCTACTTTTTCCAAATCGTATGCTTCTGCACTTACTTCCAAGTCTTTTGTTTCCGCTCTTCCTAAGCCTTTTGCTTCTGTTCCTCTTCCTAAGCCTTTTCCTCATGCACCTTCTACTCAGCCTTTTCTTCATGCTCCTTCTACTAAGCCTTTTCTTCATGCTCCTTCTACTAAGCTTTCCTATTCTAAGTCTTCGGTTTGCTCTTACAAACTATCTTCTGTTTCCTTTAAGCCTTTTTCTTTCACTCTCTCTTCAGAGTCTGCCTTTCCTACTCCCTCTTCCAATATGGTTTACACTGTAAAAGTGTGCAATCGATTTTCAGTGTTGGAAAATACTCACTTTCTCTATCATAAATCCCTCTCTTCTCCTTCAACTAAACCCCTTTCTGTTTTAAATCATTCCCAATCAAATTTTACAAGCGTATTTTGTGAAAAAATAGATTATAGTCTCTCGACTGTGGAACTATGTGCTTTCAAGCCAACTGTAGAGGGAAAATGTAATTGCAATCAGCACCATGTAACTGGTGGTGGAAATGTTAAATGTACTTATCCTAAACAGTGCTCACAATGCAAAGAGTATTTTCCAACTCCAAACACTTTTTATAAACATGTTAAAAGAGCTCAGTGTAAGTCAAACCAAGTAGAGGTATGAACAGTTTCGTATCCTAGATAGTGCCCCGATTGCTTGAAATCGTATCGATCTAACGCATCGTTCTTCAAACATAAAAAAAAGTGTAATTATAAACAAATGCCTGCAAGCTCCCTGGTTTCTTCAATTAACGTGAAAAATAGTTTAGCACATTATGAGACTGACTCAATGGAATCCCCTCCTGACAATATATCATCAACTTTTTATCCAGATTTAAATTCTGAAGAGGATATGCAATGTCCATCTGGGACAGAAATAGATTGTGAAATTTTCCAAAATAGTTTTAAGTCAACTTATCCCAAGAAATGTGAAACCTGCAGTAATGTTTTTCAATATCGACAGGGATTTTATAGTCATAAAAGTAGGTGTTCTATTGATAAGTATAAGTTTAACAAATGCTTATATCCTGAGTGTGAGGAATCGTTTAGGCAGCTTGGTCGCTTAAATAAACACTTATTGGAGAAACACAATTTAGGGAGCATGAAGGGTTTAACCTTTAATTCAATTGATACCTTTTTAGTCTGGTTGGATTCTGAAGGTACTTTAACCTACAGCTCATTTAAAAAGTGAAGTTAGAATGTATGTATGTGAAGAGGTAGATACAGTAACTGTTTATTATTTTTCAGAACATAATCACCACATTGGTTTTGAAAATTGTATATATCAACCACTAAAATTACATTTCAGGGATTCTATAAAACTACTGTCACAGTTAAAAGTTCCCATTCCAGAAATTCAGAGCTTATTAAGAGAAGATGTGGCTCATAGTGGTAATCGTTTCACACATCCCACAAAGGAAACTCTTGCTAACCGCAAATCAATTCAAGCGTATGCAAGACGAATGCACACTTCTCTGTACCCAGAAAATGATGCTGTTTCTGTTTGTACGATTGTGCAAAATCTAAGCTATGAAACATATAACTCTGTTTTAATATTTAAACCTTTCAACTCGGAAACATTATTTGGTCCCGACAATCTTGATACGTTGCCAAATTCAAAGGGTATTTTTGCATTGGGTATTCAAACAGAAGAACAGAAAGAAATGCTGGTTAAAAATTCTCATAAAACACTTAGCATTGATGCCACTTTCAATACTAACCAGTATGATTTTTATCTTATTACTATTGTTATTCCTGATGAATTTGATCAAGGTTACCCAGTTGCTCATTTAATTACAAATCGTTTAGATTATTGTTCAATGGTTTGCATGTTTACCAGCTTAAAACTTAAAGTACCTGAATTAGAAGTACATACTCTAATGACTGATGATGATACATTCACATATGAAGCATTTGAGACAGTCTTTGGTCCGGACGTTAGGCATTTTTTGTCAGTGGAATGTGTTACGAGCTTGGTTACGAAAAATTAATTTAAAAGGGCTGTCTCAAGAACTTAAAGAAGAGATTAAAATGAAGTTAAAAGAATTATTGTATGAAAAGAGTATTAACACATTTCATATCCTTCTTAAACAGTTTCACAATTTTACTTCTAAATTCCAGGCATTTCACAGTTATTTTTTTAATACATATCATCACAGGCATGAATTATGGGCAGGATGTTTCCGCACCTCACCTTTACCTCAATTACAACAAATAACTATTGTGAGTCATTTCACAATCAACTAAAATCTGTCTATTTAGAACGCAAGTACAATAGACGATTAGATGTCTTGTTACTAAAGCTGCTGCAGATGGAAGAAGACCGTTATCTAAGCCATGCTCAAAAGAAGTTATATGATTTCCCTATTGCTTCCAAACAAAATAAGATTTCAACAAACAACACATAATTGTGGGCGAAAGATACCAGATGAACATGTTGCACATCAAAATGATTCCTGGTTAGTTAGTTCTCAGTCAACCAAAAACAAACACTACATAATTAAACAAATTTGTAAAGAGTGCCCAATAATTGATCACTTATTTTAAATGTAATGCAGTGACTTGCAAATCTTTATGCAGCCATTTGTATACTTGTACTTGTCCAGCTGATAGCAATTTATGCAAACATATCCACAAAGTTCACTCCATGTCCGTCCGCAAGCATCCAGAAAGCACCACAAATACTTTAACTATTTCTGATGGTTCCACAGGCAATAAACAAAATAATATACCATTGTATTCTAATAAACATGGTGTATCATCTGCTAAGGACAGTTACTAATGAACAAATATCAGGTGAGTTTGACAAACTGTTTGGTGAATTAGCAGGGTATATGAGGATTCCAATAGTACGAGATGTTATGCTGAAACCTACAATCACATCATTAAGATCGTTAGTTTCTAGTTGCAGAGGTGTTGCAAATTTAAAAGGTATTGTAAATGATATTCCACATTCTAAAGTTGCGCCTAATCAAAAGCTTGCTCGTCAAGTAGATTTCTTCAGAAATAATCCAAAGAAGAAAATGTCAAGAAAAACAAGAAAACAATTGCATTCTAAAAGCCACAATTCAAAAAGATGTTTAGATTTAGAAAACATTGATCAGGCTGCTAAGTGTATTGTGCCTCCTATTAAGCGATTTAAATATTCAACTATTGATGAAATTCAATCACCCACCAAACATACAGAAGAAGAAGTTGCTAGATCTTTTTCTATAGAGTTAAAAGAATGTGATTGTCCAAAAATTGTAGGTATTTACAACCTGAGTTATGTTTCTCTTAAATCTCTTGATCATTGTATTGATAGTAAAAATTTGAATTTATTAAAATTAAAAGATCCTCAGTTTGTTTTAGGATGGTTGTATGATGAAATTATTGATTCATTTATATATATGTTATGTAACAACAAAGTTACCTTTTCATCCATGAGCTCAAGTATTTCTTTAATCCTTTGCTCAGGTGAAAGTTCATTTGATTTTGATCTTCCTACAACAGTTGGTATTTTTTCCCGTTTGCATCAATGATCACTGGATTTTATTAGTTGTGAATAAAATAAATAAAGTAATTGAAGTATATGATCCAAAGCCAGGTACTAATTACCAAAACTATTTGTATAATTTTAAGACTTCTTTGGAAAGAGGTGGCATAAGTAATTTGCATGAATGGAGAATTACTTTCCCTCCTCATACACTGCAACATGATTCCATCAGTTGTGGTGTATTTGTTTGTTATTATGTGCATCAAATTATACATGAGCATAATGTTTCAACAAACTTTAGTCCCAGTCATTTTAGGTAATATATGTACCATGCTTTTGCTGAGTGCAGCTCCTTTAAAGTTTAGTAATGATGAAAATTACATTTGTTCTGATGACAATCAACATGAAATTTCTCAACCCAATGGGAATTTAGAAAAAAGCTCTCAAGTTTTTCAATTTAACAAAATTGATGAAGATAATGTTTCGGATCATGTAGTCACCATAAATGGCATAAAAATTACTCAGTATATGCTTAAGTGTTTAGTTGGTTGTTTTGAGTTTTATGGCGCAAGGGCTACACTAGGGCCATACTGCGCCAAACATTTGTTTATGTATTTGAATTAATTCAATTTTTAAAAGATACAAAGATTAAAAACAACAAAGGCAATAAACACTATAAATGATAAAAATTCTATATCAAGCAATAAAAGCCTATTTCTTTTAAAGATGTAAATAGATTTTGATGTGGTGAATTTAAAATCAAAGACAATGATGGATGATTTGTATTAAAATTTCGAAGTCTGATGTTGTTAAAAACAGGACAATCACTCAAAATGTGCACAACAGAAAAGATAACACCACAGGAATTGCATGTGGGGGCATCTTCTGCCAGCAGAAGATGCACATGGGTGAAACGAGTGTGGCCTATTCTTAGACGAGTCAGGAGCACTTCCCTTTTCCGGGATTGCTGGATGGGCGCGAATCCGGATATTAAGGGCTGAAACGAACGCAGCTTGTTAGCCGTCCCTTAAGTGTTTAGATCCTTCTCCTACTTCTAATGAAGAGAGAATTTTAAAGTAAGCTTCCCCTTGCTTTAAAAAGGGTTGGTTGTATAATTCAGTAATTGATGCATTTATTTATAATATAATTAAGCACAATTCAAGCATTATTTCTATGAATTCTGTACTTTCGGTAGAAATGCTAAACAAATTTGCCTATAAAAATCTTAGTCGTTAGGGAAATGATCTTAAAAAAAAGAGCTTTTATTAATTCCTATTATAATAAATTCTCATTGGGTGTTGCTACTTGCTTACATTAAAAAGTGTGAATTTCAATTTTTTGATCCATTGAGTAAGCAGATTACTAGAGATTTCACGAATATTATAAGTAAGTATGTTTTGTTTCTAAATGATTTGTTGGGTATTTCATCTAAGTGGTCAGTTAATTGTCTTCAGCATGTTCAACAAACAGATAATTTTAATTGTGGTCTGTTTATTTGTTATTATGCTGAACAAATAATTAAAAACGCCTCATTAACCAAAGAATTTAACGCTTATCGTTTTAGGGAATATGTTCATAAAAGCATAATGGGTTTGTCATGATGAAAATGTTTCATGTATGTGTTAGTAATTTATACCTCTTTTAAATAAATACTGTCAAAGTTGTAAGTAAATTAAGTAGTAATGGTTATATTGCATAAGTCTTGCAGGGAAGAGGCTGGCACCTGAGTTAAAAACTAAACCCCTGTTCAAATACACTTATGCAATCTGAGAACCCGCAGGTGTCAGGCAGTAATGCCGTCAAAAGCCTATTAAAAATATTAATATACATAAAAGTTTTTAGTGTGACTGTTAAATAGATATTTAATTTTTTTAATAATTTTAACAGCAATATTGTGCTTGTTCCACATTGTGTCATAGTTCTACGATTGAAAATTAATTTAATTAAATTATTATTTTAATTTCATTCCATGTTAAAAGCTCTCCTGTAATATTTTTTGTATCAGAATTGGTTCAGTGTTCTCATTTCTTTTAATAGAATCATCACTTGAATTAATTGATAATATCACACAAAAATTGGAAATAAAGTGAGGCTACTTTATTGTGTCAAATTACTTATGTTTGTTATATTTATTCAACAGTGTAAAAGAAACTAGATGACCATGACTCAAGGACCATTTCTAGATATCTGGATCACCATTTAGAAAAAACCTAAATTTTTAATAATGTTACTCACAAGCATTCCAAGAGTTTAAATGTTGTGTATATTGTTTTTCTTTTTAAATAATAAAATTCTTAAATGAAATATGCTTTGTAATTATATTCTTGGTGTATATATTAGCACAAATATTATAAACTTCATTATTATTTTTTGTTATATGCAAATGATATAGCTCAATATTATCAATTGTTGCCTGTTATTTAGTAGGTAACAAATATATTCAGACCACCTATTACTAGTTTATTAAAACTGTCAAATTCAGCATAGTAAATAAACTATTAAATAATTATAATATATTTTTGAAAATAATTAAGCTAAATTTTCCACTCTATGAAATGCCATAAAAATAATTAAAAAATATATATATTTTAAATGATGCCTTACAAATAGAAAGTTAGGTGTAAATAAATTAAAAAAATAAATTTTTTACTTTTATTATTTCGTTACAAACTTATTGCATTGATTAAGGTTAACAAAAATGCATAATCTCCTTAAATTGTTGGGAAATTTCCAAAAGAAAGCAATGTATTTATTGATACATGCATGTCTTTTTCTATTGGATTTTAATTTGTGGGTACTAGTGTTTATGAACTTAATTTAGGTGCTTTTATACAAGAAATTCCTGCATTGGATAAAAGATCAGTTTTAACTCTACCTTTATAACATTCATTCCAATAAGAAAACTTTTATTTGGATGTACTTTCTAATCATCAATAGTTGAAATACTTACTAATTTAATGGGATATAAGACATTTTTAAAAGAATTCTATTGAATTTGCTGTGTGTGTAATGAAATATTGCAATTCGAAAAACAACTTAAATAATGATGCAAACAATGAATTTTGTATTTGATTAAACACTATCACGCTTACTTTTAGAATATTCAAATGATAAGGCATACATTTTTTGAAAAGTTCACCATTTTTTGATTGGTTGGTTGTTTTCAGATTATCTGGCGCCGTCAGCAACACGAGGGCTATAATGCGCCGAAACATTCGTCATTAGACAAGCCAACATACATTTACAAACACCCATGCCTAACACGGGACTCGAACCCGCAACCTCGCGGTCTAGAAGTCAGCACGCTAACCACTATACCGTTTGGTCGGCGGTAAAATTCTAGAATTAACAAAAGAGAAAGAACAGGCGATTGATCCCCCAGATTTTCGATGAATTCAGCTTTGATTATTTTACATTTTTAAAAGCATATGAAAGCGATCGCATTTACTAGTATTTTAGTTTTAAATTTGCAGTACATATAAGCATATATTTTCCTTTCATACACACCGACTAAACTCATGTACGTTATTTTGCTAGCAGAATACTCGAACTTCGTTTCAAAACTGTTCCTAGTTTTAAGGTTATGGAAAGTAGACATTAGAATATTCCATATTTGAAACGTTTTTATCCCTTTATTAACTCTTATAGATCGGCGCAGCTTAGTTTTCCAATGTACAGCTATTGAAATGTGTGCAAATATTTTCAGCTCATTGCTGATTATTAGGTTTGAAGAACGGTTTCGGTTTCCCTTAATTGAGATTAGTTCAAATTGTAATTGTTTAGGGTTGCTTATGGCTTTAAGAATATGTGTACCAGTTTTCAGAGTCAAAAGGTGTTTTCTGCATTTGAAACCCTTTAAAGTAAGTTAATCGAGATTCGAATGGCTGTGTAAGATTATCTATATTAGCCATGGTTATCATTTGTATTAAATTGTAAAGTTTTGGCTGTTTGAGGATTTGGGACCAGCGCTGACACTGCGTACTGCTCTAAAAAAAAAGGAACTATGACAGTGATTGTAGCAGATAGATTACACGATAAAAGAACGGCAACTTGATATGAATTTCCAATATCTTATTATTAAAGAAGCAAATATGGACAGATCTACATAGAAGACCTCCTAAAAGGCACACCAGAAGTTATGTTTCATTAGAGCGATATGTCGTCACGATGCTTCAGTTCAGTACAGTCTAATTTATATTAAAGTAAAAATAATATACATATTTATAGACCTCCTACTCCTTTTTAAAAGTATTTTTAAAAAAAATTCACGTTTTTAGTTAATTGTCGTTTCATAAATGTATATCATAAAATTTATTTTAAAGCACACAGGGACAGTTTCTAAACGAAAAATAAAATAACGCAGTGAATTCATTAACATGAAATCCCTGAAATTAAAATTAAATAAAAAAATAAATCTCTTAAGATATTGAGTTATTTTCTCAATGTGGGGTCCACCACCACTCCACAATTCCTAATCACGTCCAGAAAAAACTAGATGCGAGCGCAGGTGTCTCCTCCGAGGGTCACTTCATACGTCATATCCGTAAAAGATTCCTCGAGTGGAGGCCGTTCTTGATTCAAAGGTAAACTTTGTAAAAATAATGACGTCACACATAAAAAAGCCTTGAAACTATAACTTATTCGTTTAGAAGCAGCCCTAGAACAACTCAACGCCGTCAAGTCTTGACTCAAAGACAAACTTTGTAAAATAATTAATGACGTCACTAGTAAAAAAGCCGATAAATCATTCGTTTAGAAAAAGGAGTTGAACAACTCAACTTCCAATGACGTCATCGTTCTTCGCGAATACTGCACATTCTAGTAAATTGGGACGCACGGGGTCACGGGACGGTGTAAATTTTTGACCACAAACTGCGCGCGCATGCAGTCACGTGACATGTTTACTTCCGGAAGAATACTGGAAAGAAATACTTTAGGCGCCAAACCGCAGTTCCAGATTTTTTGTGTGTATTTTTTGTTCTCTAAAGCTCTTTAACCACGTTTGTTCCAAAACGTGTTTTTTAAAAAAGAATTTTCTGATTTGCTTCTATATTTGTGAGATTTCCCTTATTATTTACTATTATATTTGTGTGATTTCCCATTATTATTTGCTTTAATTTTTGTCCATTTACACTATAAGCATATCCTTTCTTTGTGGTTTACTATTAACCCTATAGCGCATTGTTAACCCTATTGACATACAGCATATATAATTTTTTGAATGTTTGTTAGGCAAAACGTTTTAAGCATTTATTTACTTTGTTATTATTTGTAGAATTTAGAAATTGCATATAATTTTTTTTTTTTTTTTTTTTTTTTTTTTTTTGTATTTGCTTTAAAAGGAAAGAAAATTGTTTGATTTGCGTTTTTGATCAAGAACTTACGTGTTTTTACAATTGCTTGCCTTTGTTATTTGCTTGTGTTTAGTTATATTTTGTTCTGTTTTTCAATTTTCCTTAAGATGAGAATTCTCGTAATCGGCGATTCCATTGTTAAGAATCTAAAGTTATTCTTGACTGAGGGGTTGTTTGATCACGAGGTAACTCTCAAGGCTTGTCCAGGTTAAACGATTGAAAGGTTGACAGGTGTAATTTCCTCTTTGGACAACCAGTACGACTGGGTTTTTGTGCATGTTGGTACTAACAATACTAATCATGATTATACTTGAGACCATATTAAGAAAGTTTGGTTTTCTCTTCGATGAAATAGTGTCTTTAAAACCTGACGTCAAAGTTGTCGTTTCAGGTACCTTGCATCGTAAGCAGAACCAGTTTAAACAAGAGGTAGGTAAAAAAGCCCAGTTTGGAAATCAACTTCCTTCCTTGAATGAAAAGATTGAATGCATTATTTCTAGGCTGGAAAGGCTGAGCCAAGGTCGGGAAGCATTTTTTTATTACAGGTTGCATGACCCTATCTTGAGAAGGGACGGTCTTCACCTTGGACCACGTGGCCATCCGCAGATGGGGAACGACATCGTGAGGACACTAAAGACGTTAATAGGTAAGGAACTTAAGAAGGTATGTAATGTCCCTCTTTTTCTCTCTCCCAGGATTTTTCCTTCTTTACCTATAGAATGTTCTCAGCCGTCCTTTACAACTTCCTTTCCAAGATATTTTTCTTCGTTGTTTTCTTTAAATGCTCCTTCCCCTCTTAGGCCTCTCTCTAAGCTTTCTACTTCAGCTACTTCCTTTAAGCTTTCTGCTTCATCTACTTCCTCTAAGCTTTCTGCTTCAGCTACTTCTAAGATTTCTGTTTCAGCCACTTCTAAGACTAAGCTCTACTTTTTCTTCTGAAACTTCTAAGCCTTTTGGTTCTGCTTCTTCTTCTAAATCTTATGCTCATGTTCTTATATCGAAGCCTTTTCCTTCCACTCTTAATTCTAAAACTTATGCATCCGCTTTTGCTTCTAGTCCTCCTCCAAAGCCTTTTTCTTCCTCTCTCCCTAAGCTTTTTGCTTCCACTCCCCCTAAACCCTTTCTGCTCTTTCTTCTAGAGCTTCTGCTTCAAATCCCTTTTCTCCTATTTCTTCTTGTAAGTCTTTTGCTTCCTTGTCCAAGGCTTCCTATTCTAAGCGATTTTCTTCTGTTAACTCTTGTAAGCTATCTTCTGCTGCTTCTGAACTTTTTCCTTTCACTGTTGAATCTGCCTTTCCTACTGATTCTTCCGACATGGTTTACAATATCAAAGTAGGCAATCGGTTTTCAGTGTTGGAAAATGAGCTGTCTCTCTGTCATAAATCCTTTTCTTTTCCTTCAACTAAACCCCAAAGTATGGCATTTCGGGTAAAGGTTGACTGTCATTCAATCACTGAAGTATGTGATTTCGAACCATCAGTAGAAAAAAATTATGATGTAACTGGTGGTGCAAAAATTAAAATTACTTATCCTAGACAATGCTTGGAATGCAAAGAGTATTTTCCATCTAAAGATACTTATAATAAACATACACAAAAAGCTCTGCGTAAATCAAACCAAATGGAAGTATTTAAAATTTCATATCTTAGAAAGTGTTCCGAATGCTTAAAATCCTATGCATCTAAAGGATCATTTTCCAATGATAAGAAAAAGTATATCAAAGAACAAAACCTGTAAATTCCCAGGTTTCTTCAATTAGCATTAATAGTTTAGAATGTTATGGCACTGTCTTGACAGAATCTCCTGACAACAATACATTATTAACAACTCTTTATCCAAGTTTAAAAGCTAAAGCTGATGTTCAATACCTAGCACATACAAAAGTAGATTCTAAAACAGTCTCTGGAGTTTTCCAACAAACTTGTAAGCAAACAAGTTTTTTTAAGTCAACCTATCCTAAATAATGTGAAACTTGCACTAATATTTTCAAAAATCGAAAGGCATTTTATAATCATAAAAGTAAATGTTCTATTAATATGTACAAATTCAACAAATGCTTATATCCTGCATGTGAAGAATCCTTTAGACAGCTAGGGCGCTTGAATAAACACTTATTAGAGAAACACAATTTGGGGAGCATGAAAGTTTTAACCTTTAATTCAATTCATACCTTTTTAGTTTGGTTGGATCTGAAGGTACTTCTACCTACAGTTCATTTAAATAGTTAACTGGGATTAAGATTAGTGGGTCAAAGAAACTTCACTATTATTCCTGTCAATTCTATGTGTCTCCTGCATTACTAGCTAAACGTGTTAAAGGTCATTTTCGCAAAAATCAAAAAGTTACTATACCAGTAGATTTCACACAGCCTACAAAGGAAACCTTAGCTAGCCGCAAATCAATTCAAGCTTATGCAAGACGAATACACACTTCTTTGCACTAGCGCACTAGCTTTTTCTAGCGTTTGCAGATGACATTCTCCTGATAAGTAACTCTGCAGTGAAATACAAAGTCAACTAAATAAATTATACGCTTTGGCTAGTAGACTAACGGCCGTATTCACGAAAATCCTTAAACTCGCGCCGAACCCCTGGGTTGATAAGCACTGGGGCAAGATCTTTCACCCCAGGGTTAAGAAAGCGGTATTCACAGAGCTTTTTCCGACCTGTGTTTGTGAAACCAGTGTTCCTCAACCTGCGTTTGACCCCAAGGGTGAAAGACAGCTTGCTATTGGTTGAAAAAAAGTGTCATGTGATATTTCCCAGACAGCCCTGCTTTGTTTATATTGCTATGTGCTGTTAAATCACATGCTTGAAATTTCAACCATGAATACCGCATTAATCTCCAAAAAAAAGCGAAGTCTGTTTTCTCCGTACGAAAAAAAACTTCTCTTAGAACTGATCAAAGAAAAAATTGATGTTATTGAATGTAAGGAAACAAACAAGACTTCGGTGGCTCAGAAGCAAGCGGCCCACGTCGTTGTGAGTGAGGCCTTTAATTCATCTATCAACATTTCTACCAAACGGTCTGCAAAGCAGATGAAAGAATGGTTTAAAACTAGTAAAAGAATTGCCGGTGGTAAGATGGCTAGTGTCCGCCAAAAATGGCGAACCACCGGCAATTGCTCTTTAATAGCAGTATCGCCCTTTGGTTTTGAAGATCGTTTGGCGGAAATGGGCACTATCACTGTCCCTTTAACAACGCCTTACGACAGCGACGCAATGCCGACAAAATTGCTGCTTGCTGAACATCGTAAGTATTAATTTCATATTGTCTGATTTTTTTGCTTAGTAAAACTTGTCACGGTATTGTGATTATACTGTGCCAAGTCTTACTCAAGATTCCATGAAACTCTTGTGTGTACTTTTATGTTTAGCCAAACCATTTATAGTCTTCTGTATTTCTTCATTGCTAGTTAACATTACAAATGAACTTAATTTTATTGCACTGGGAAGAAAAACTATAGAAATTTGGACAATAAAAATCTATTACAACAGCTAATAAACTCAATTTTCAACAAGCATGATAGGGTTTAAAAATTGTATTTTTTCGTTTTTCTGCTAAAGTTTAAGTTCTCTGTTAGACAATAAAACGTTTGCCTAGAATAAAATCATAAATTATTCATCATTTATGTACCAACAGTAAAATTATCATTTACATTTTTGTATATTTTTCTTTTTAACATGACAATGTTTTACATGTAAAGTTTATTTAATAGTAATTTCCGACTTGAAAATGTAGATAGCATTTATTTTCGATGAGTTTGATTTCAACTGACAAATATATTTCAACATTCGAAACATATGCGAGTTATGTGAATAAACCATATGCAACTTAGCTAAATTTCAGTAATTAAGTTGTGAAGTTTTATCTTTGCCATAGAAAATATATTTATTTTTACTGATTTTTGTTAAGTGCTACGACGATCTTGTACAAAGTATCTCTTCTTGCAACATGAGAAAAGATGCGAAATGATAAGGACTTCTCTGGTATGCTTTCAATTCCTTGAGAAATAAATTTAGCTTAACTACAAGACTTGTTCCGATTCTGAAGTATGCTATTTCCTATCGTAATTTATAATTTTACATGATACTTGGTTTAAAAGTTGAAAAAGTTTGCACAAATTTCCTATGTAAGTTCTGCTTCACTGAAAAGTTATCGGTCACAAGCAATAAAAATTTCACTTTGACTAATGTTATGCATGTGTTAATTATCATGAGTAATATCAGTTTTATTTGTGTCTTTCGAAAGCGAGTCTTCATAAATTTAAAAGGATATTTCAAACTATTTTCAAAATATAAGTATATTTTACAAGTTTTTTAAGGAATGAACTTTGCTCCAGTTATATTAATATTGAATATTCATCTTACAAAATAAGCGTCTTGTAAAACAAAATTCCGTTTCAATTTTCTGAAATTTATGTATAAGTTATTTAGAAATTATGGGTGGAAGTTAAAAATCTCTATATTAATGATATATTGTCAGCAACTCTCAAATAAAAAAAATAAAAAAATCACGTATAATTTAGTTTGTCCAGATGGTGTTCAATTTTACGTAATAACAAACTCTACATTTTTCAAATTTATGCTAGTTTTTCACAAGAAAAAATATATATATATACGAGGGCAATTCAGAAACTAACCTCCGATTGGTCACAGTGCGGGTAGTGGGGGGAGTAGCGCGCCATCTGTGCATTCACACGCTCAGCAGGTCAGTCGGCATCAAGCCGTAGTCGAGTGAACATCGTACCTGCGCTAGTTTAGTTTTTGTGGCAGTTTGAAATGTGTGCTGCAATAGAAAATCCCGCCAAATGTGAAGTGCGTGCTGTTATAAGGTTTTTTACAGCCAAAGGATACTCTGCAGCAGCTATTCATCGTGAGCTTTGTGCCGTGTACGGACCAAAAGTTATGAGTGAAGGAGTTGTCCGTGAATGGGTACGTTTATTTAAAAGTGGACGAGAAAACGTTCATGATGAAGAGAGGAGTGGTAGACCATCCTTGGTGACTGACGAACTCGTTCAGACAGTTGATGCAAAAGTTCGTGAAAATCGACGTTTCACAATGGCGGAGTTGTCTACTGATTTTCCACAGATTTCTAAGACTCTTTTGTACGAGATAGTGACAGCAAGATTGGGTTACCGTAAGTTCTGTGCACGATGGGTGCCCAAAATTCTTACCGACCACCACAAAACTCAAAGAATGGCCTCTGCATTAGACTTTCTGTCACGTTATGAGGACGAAGGAGAACCATTGTTAAACAGAATCGTGACCGGTGACGAAACCTGGATTAAGTACGTGAACCCTGAGACAAAAGAACAATCAAAGATGTGGGCACATTCAGATTCGCCTACCAAACCAAAAAAAGCCCGGCAAGATTTTTCTGCCAGAAAACTGATGGCAACGGTGTTTTGGGATGCCAAAGGGGTGTTGTTGGTTGAATTCATGGAACGTGGGACGACCATTAATCAAGACGTGTACTGTGAAACACTAAAAACATTACGACGGGCTATACAGAACAAACGCCGTGGTATGCTGACTTCCGGTATCGTTTTTTTGCACGATAACGCCCGTCCTCACTCTGCTCGCAGAACAACAGCCCTTCTTGAGTCCTTCAAGTGGGACGTTTTCAACCATCCACCTTACAGCCCAGATCTGGCGCCAAGCGATTATCACCTCTTCATGCATATGAAGAAATGGCTCGGGTCCCAGCGGTTTGATGACGACGAAGAGCTCAAAGATGCGGTCACAGGCTGGCTCAAGGCACAAGCGGGTGATTTTTAAGCAGAAGGAATTTCAAAGCTTGTGAAGAGATACGATAAGTGCCTCAATCGTTATGGAGACTATGTCGAAAAATAGTGCAAAGATGTAGTTGTAAGATGTATATATTAAAATATTTTTACTTAACTTGGTGTATTTTTTTCAATCAACCGGAGGTTAGTTTCTGAATTGCCCTCGTATATATATATTCCTTAAGTTTGCCTAGCAAACTTTTTTCAGTATTTAAATTTTCTAAGTATATTCCATCACATGAGTAGTTAACTATTTCCACTAAGGAAAATATCTTATTATTTTAGTTTGTTTGAATGATGTTAGATTTTTATGTTTCTGATTGGTGATTTGCATATACTCTTTTAAAAACTTTACACAATTCGTAACATATATGTTAGAAATAATAGTATATCGCATCTGAGATTGAAAAAATTTATAACTATTATCATGTAAAGAAGGTTAAATTTAAAAAATATGTCATTGAATATGAGTGTTACCATGAAAAAAGTTAACTAAGTTACTTGTGATTTCCTTTCAGAGTATAAAAAGTTATGTAGTTTACATATAATTCGCAAGTTTCTTTCAAATTATCTTAAGATGTTTTAAAAGTCTTGCAGGCGATTTCAAAACTTGAATGCATATCTACAATGTATTTAATATCTACAATTTATTTAATATTTTCCCCCAATTCACCTTTCTTAGATTGATAAGTAAAATAATCCTTAGTCAGCATTTATTGCACGAGTTAATATGACACCTTAACCTATATTATTACAAAGTAAATTGTCTAAGTCTTTCTTGAAGTAACATAAATTTCAAACTTATATTGATTTTCCGATTGAAAAGTAGAGGTGAAATTTTTTCTTTGGAGTATCTAACTAGTATTTATTTTAAATCTCTTACTATTTTTCTTCTATGTAACAATTTTGTTAAGTTTTACCCGTATTGTAGCATATAATCCCACTGAGTTTGAACAATATTCAATGTTTTAGATAATAGAAAAGTTTTCAAGTAGAAATGATCTTAAATTCTCCAAGTGAATCATACTTTTTGGAAGAAAATCCATGTGAATTCTACCTTCACTTACTAATGTGTCTTTGAAATCCACTTCATTCCTTCCAAGTTTTCACAAACATTTCATTATGAAAAAAAAAGGCAAAGTAGGAAAACGATAATCTCAAAGACCTGCTGACACACCACAGTATCACCCGCTGCTTGCGTGTCGATGCTGCTGTTCTTACTGTACAAGTCTCCCGACCTGTTTGAACAAGTTTTAGCGTGACTCATCCTCCGGTCTAAAAATGCCGGCAAGTGGCGTATCACCTACCGCTAACCTGATTGGCTAATTACCGTCACATGCTTATCATCCCGTTTATAGACGTGAATTTTATATGTAAAGTAAATTTTTACGCTAACGCTTAAATTCTTTGCTATAGAAAGTTCAAGTATGTTAGTTTTTTTGTTTTTTTTTCTCTTATATGTTACATTTTAAACACATGATGTGAAATTTTTACGTTATGCTTATCTTAGAAATTTTTGAGTATGTTACTTTTTCTTTTATTTAACATTAACCTAAGAGTTTAATTGCATATGAGAAGTAAATTGTCACGTTAAAGTTTAAAGACAAGATATTTATATGTGAAGTTAATTTTCGTGTAAAAATTCTTTATCTTTGAAATTTTTAATCTGTTAAATTTCCCATTATTTAACATTAACCTAAGAAAATAATTGTGTATGAAAATTTCACGTATTGTTTAAATTTTTGTCGAAGAAAGTTTAAGTATGTTATTTTTTTCTTCTCTAATTTAGCATTATTCTTACACATTTTAAAGATAAAAATGTTATGTGTGAAATAAATTTTCGCGTATTGTTTCAATTCCTTACCTTATAAATTTTTAATATTTCTTTTTCTCTAATTTAGCGTTATTCTTACACATTTGAAAGACATAATTTTTATATGTGAGGTACATTTTCGCGTATTATTTAAATTCTTTGCCTTATAAATTTTTAGAGCTTCTTTTTTATCTTATTTATCGTTGATATAAGAGTATGATTGTACATGTAAAGTTAATTTTCACGTTCAATTTTAAATTTTTAGTGTTTCTTTTTTCTAAAAGTTAGTTAGTTCTTACACATTTCGAATGGTCAACACCGTTGAGTGTTTTCGAGAAACCATCACCGATTTTCCCCCACCATTTATGAAGATAATGACGACATGTGGAATGGCACGGACAGGTGCACTGCCCGTGGATACGTGGACTTCCTTACCAAATTCGAGACAGTGTTTCTGTTAAATGTATTTTCTCCAGTGTTTGCTGAGTCTGACATTGTGTTTCAGATTTTACAAACACAGCATATTGATATCATGAAGCGTTTAAACTTCAAAGACTTTCTACAATTTTTGAACAACTTTAGACAAGGATTTATTCGCTGTGACGAACAAATGGACGGAAAAGTTAATTTCAGACGATGACAAATGCCATAACTGTGAAATTGTCGGATTTGAAGATATTTGGGAGAAGACGGTTTCAATTGCTAGAAAACCTAAACAACTAAAAAAACGACGCCAGGAAGACTTTTCCGAAGCAGACGAGTAACGTCATAAAATGCTGTTTTTCACCATCATCGATAATATTTCCAATCACTTAGCTACTCGCTTCGGATCTCTTCAAAATTTGGCATTTTTCGAGCTGTTGAACCCCAGAAATTTTAAGACATTTTTGAGAAGCAGTAATTTTCCTGTATCTCTTTTGAAAGAATTAGAGGTATTATATCCGAATGTCTTTGATGTATGTGGAATGAAAAATGAACTGCGCATATTTTATAGAACCGCTGCTTTAAGTGAAAAACCTCCCTATGAGCTAATTAAATTTTTAAGGGAAGATAAGTTTGTTTGGAGTATCTAGTAGAGCTCGACGATACACATTGATTACCCTCTGGCTCCAGAACGATTTTCTATTCGGCCCGAAATGCTGTCACCAACGGCCATGTCCATTCTGCAGGAGATGAACATCAAGCTTGACTCTTCCTGTGAAAAATTAGTCCCAAATCTTAAGCCTCAAATTAATTATGTCCTTTATTATCGAAATCTCAAATTGTATATGTCCCTAGGCCTTAGGCTCACAAAAGTCCACCGAATTTTAAAATTTCGCAGCTTGTTTGTTTGTTTTGGGTTTTATGGCGCAAAGGCAACACAAGGGCCATACTGCGCCAAAACAAAAGATAAAAAAAAAACTAGGATGGAAGATGAAATATAAATATGATGAGATATGACATAATATAATTAAAGAAAGCTAAAAACACATTTCTAAAATGATGAAGAGGTTAATAAAATTTAAAAAAATGGATATGTTTAAAAAAACTAGATGTGATTTAAAAACCCGATTGATCTTAAAAAAGCAAAAATATTTGGATGGGGAGTTTCCCCAATGAAATCCTGAAGACTTAAAGTGGTACTCTTAAAAAACCTAAGACGATTGAAACTTAGGACAAGAAATTAAAATATGAGACAGTAAGATCGCAACGACAAATATCGCAAACAGGTGGATCTTCTCCCAGCAATAAATGTCGGTGCGTCAATCGGGTATGACCAATGCGCAGACGAGTCAGTTTGACATTTGTCCGACGCATTGGATTAACTGGCCCTTTAAGAAGATGATTTTTGATGGTATGGTTTGTTTGTTTGTTTATTTGTTGTTTTATGGCGCAAAGGCAACACAAGGGCCATGCTGCGCCAAACAAACGATAAAAGAATCTAGAATGTGTGATGAGTTATAAATAGATGAAGATAAGATATGATATAATAAAAGGAATAAAATGTGTTAAAACTCATTTTAAAAAATGAAGTAGTTTAAAAGGTTTAAAACTAGATATGAACAAAAACATTAGATATGATTTAAAAACCCGATCACTCTTAGAAATGCAAAAAGATTTGGATGGGGGTTTTCCCCAACCAAATCTTCAAGTTTTAAAATGGTTCTTTTAAAAAATTTAAGGCGTTGTGAATAAAATTTTGGACATGAAATTAAAATATGGTGCACAGTAATATCGCAACGACAAACATCACAAATGGGCGGATCTTCTCCCAGTAACAGATGTCGATGCGTGAATCGGGTGTGACCAATGCGCAGATGAGTCAGTTTGACATCTGTCCGACGCATTGGATTTACTGGCCACATATGAAGATGGTTTTTAATGGTATGAAGTTTGTTGCTAGTTTGCAAATCCCATGCTTCTTGACGCAAAGAAAAAATAAACTTATGAATATGTGATTTTATGTCTTGGTAGGGGACTGGCTGCTGAAACGGGATTGACGCCGCTTTAGCAGCAGAGTCCGCCAATTCATTTCCTGAAATCCCCACATGACTAGGTACCCAGCAAAACAAAATAACAAAACCTTTCCTCTCAAGTTTGTGTAACAGAGATAATATGTCAGGAGCTATTGGATGACATATGTTGTTAAAGTGCTCCAGGCTTGTTAAGGCACTTAAACTGTCGCTGTATACACAAAATTTGCGATGGGAGCACAAAGAAATGTGCAGCAGAGCACAAAAGATTGCAACCATCTCAGAAGTAAAAACCGAGCAGGATTTATGAAGCGTGAAACTGACTGTGGATGTGTCAGGCACAACACCACAGCCAACACGTTCACCTGCTTTGGATCCATCAGTATAGACTGCATGATAGTCTCTATACTGAAAACGGTGTAAACAAAAGATCTTCTGTAAAATTTCTGGGGCAGTGTCTGCTTTGTAATGCATCGCAAATGGATTTAAAAACTGAAATGATGGAATATCCCATGGAGGAAAGATCTGAGAATTAGCCAGCTGGATATCTAGGTCACTTAGAGCTGCATCCGACAGAACAGATTGAGCTCTTTCAGAAAATGGGCGAATGCTAGATGGACGTGCATTATATAGCCTACCAAGATATGCGTCAAGACTCAAATTCCGTAAAGGATGACAAGGATCAGATTTTATTCTACAGTAGTAGTTAGCGCTTAACTTTTTACGTCTAAGGTCAAGTGGGAGTTGACAACACTCTGTTAACAGACTCTCAATGGGTGAGGTGCGAAATGCACCTAAACAAATACGGGCAGCAGTATGGTGAACGGTATCCAATCTGCGCAGAAGAGATGCTCCTGCAGAACCATACGCAACGCATCCGTAGTCGATGCGAGATAAGATAACTGAATTGTAAATACGCAGCAAAGAAGTGCGATCAGCACCCCAAGATGTATTTGAGAGTACCTTGAGGATATTAAGCGATTTCTCGCACTTCTTGCGCAAATATAAAATATGTGGGAGAAAATTCATCTTGTTGTCGAAAATGACTCCCAGATACCTTATCTGGTTGACAACAGGGATGGGCGTGTTGCGTATGTGGATTTCAGGGTCAGGGTGAAGACCCCTCCTCCTACAGAAATGGACACAACTGCTTTTAGATGGTGATAGTTTATGGCCGTTTTGTTCACACCATTCTGTAAGTCTGTTAACAGCAGTTTGTAATTGACGTTCAATTAAGCGCATGTTTGATCCTTGACATGAGATTTGCAAATCATCAACATACAAAGTTCCATGAACAAAGGGTGAAAGGACATGAAGGATGTTGCTGATGTGTAGATTAAAAAGGGTGACACTTAAAACACAACCTTGAGGAACTCCCTCAGATTGGTTAAAATAATTAGAAAATGAAGCTCCAATGCGAACTCTAAAAACACGAGATGATAAAAAATTTTGAATAAAAAGGGGCAGATTACCCCTAAAACCAAAATTAAATAGAGTTTGCAGGATACCATATCGCCACGTATGATCATACGCCTTCTCAATGTCGAAAAAAATTGAAACTAGATGATTCCTCTGCACAAAGGCATTACGAACATCTGTTTCTAGTTTCACGATGTTATCAAGAGTGGACCGTCCTCGTCGGAACCCACTCTGGAAAGGTGAAATGCATTTATCTTTTTCTAACATGTAAGAGAGTCGGGCGTTTACAATACGTTCAAAGGTCTTACAAAGGCAGCTCGTTAAGGCTATCGGTCGATAGTTTAGAGGATCCTTAGGATCCTTTCCAGGTTTCAGAATGGGGATTACAGTAGCTTCCCGCCACAAGGTAGGAAAGATGTTCTCCTTCCAGATTCTATTAAAGAGAAAAAGGATGTTAAAAAGAGAATCTGGACTTAAATGGCGAAGCATTTGGTAACTGATCCCATCTGGACCTGGACTGGTGTCATGTGCTTTAGATAAAGCACTCTTCAAATCGTACATCTTAAGGTCACAGTTGTAGGAATATTCAATATTGCTTTTGAAATTAATTCCAGTCCGTTCAGCACGATTCTTAGTCACAAGAAAAGCAGGACTATAAGAATCGGAACTGGATACACTTTCAAAAGTTTCACCGATAAGGTTAGCAATATCCTCAGGGGATGAGAACACAGCAGCTCCGGTTTGAAGTATCGGGAAAGAATATTCCGGATACAAACCGTTGGCTGCTCTAACCTTCTTCCACAACTGCTTGCTTGATGTTTTAGATGTAATTGAAGAGACATAACTTATCCAAGAATCCTTTTGACTCTGACGTCTAACTCTACGAGCAAATGCCTTAGCCTTTTGATGGTATGGAGTTTGTTGTTAGTTTGCAAATCCCATGCTTCTTGACGTAAGGATAATATGAACTTCTGAATTGAAGTCTTAACATCTTGGTAGGGAACTGGCTGCTGCAGCGGGATTGAAGCCGCTTTAGCAGCAGAATCAGCTAATTCATTTCCTGAAATTCCCATGTGACTAGGTACCCAGCAGAACAATATAGTAAATCATTTCCTCTCAAGTGTGTGTAATTTTGACAAAATGTCAAAAGCAATTGGATGACTATTGGTCTTAAAGTCCTTCAGACTTGACAGGGAGCTTAAACTGTCAGTATACACACAAAATTTGCGATTGTTGCAGAGTGAGATATGCAGCAGTGCACAAGAAATTGCTGTCATCTCAGAAGTGAAAACCGAGCAGGATTTATGAAGTGAAAAAGCGACTGTGGATGTGTCGGACACAGTACCACAGCCAACACGTTCACCTGCTTTGGATCCATCAGTAAATACTGCTTCATAGTCAGCATACTGAGAGCGGTGATCACAAAAGATTTGTTGAAAAATTTCTGGGGCAGTGTCTGCCTTGCAATACATCGCAAATGGATTGAGAAAGTGGAAAAATGGAATATCCCACGGTGGAAAGGATTGAGTGGTAAATGTTTGGGTAACTACGTCACTTAGAGCTGCATCCAACAAGATGGATTTCGCTCTTTCAGAAAACGGTCGGATGTTCGATGGGCGAGCATCGTATAACCTACCAAGATAGGCATCAAGTCTCAACTTACGTAAAGGGTGAAAAGGATCAGACATAATTCTAGAGTAGTAGTTGGCGCTTAATTTTTTACGTCTAAGGTCAAGTGGAAGTAGACTACACTCTGTCAACAGACTTTCAATGGGTGAAGTGCGAAATGCACCTGAACAAATGCGGGCAGCAGTGTGATGGACAGTATCCAATCTTCGTAGAAGGGATACTCCTGCAGACCCATACGCAACGCATCCGTAATCAATGCGAGATAAGATTACAGATTGGTAAATACGCAGCAAAGAAGTGCGGTCAGCACCCCAAGAAGTATTTGAGAGTACTTTGAGGATATTAAGCGACCTATCGCACTTCTTGCGCAAGTATAAAATATGTGGGAGAAAATTCAACTTGCTGTCGAAAATGACTCCCAGGTATCTTATCTGATTCACGACTGGGATGGGAGAATTGCGTATGTGAATTTCAGGGTCAGGGTGAAGACCCCTCCTCCTACAGAAGTGGATGCAACTGCTTTTAGATGGTGACAATGTATGGCCGTTTTGTTCACACCATTCTACAAGTCTGTTAACAGCAGTTTGTAATTGACGTTCAATTAAGCGCATGTTTGATCCTTGGCATGAGATTTGCAAATCATCAACATACAAAGTTCCATGAACAAAGGGTGAAAGGACATGAAGGATGTTGCTGATGTGTAGATTAAAAAGGGTGACACTTAAAACACAACCTTGAGGAACTCCCTCAGATTGGTTAAAATAATTTGAAAATGTAGTTCCAATGCGAACTCTAAAAACACGAGATGATAAAAAATTTTGAATAAAAAGGGGAAGATTACCCCTAAAACCAAAATTAAATAGAGTTTGCAGGATACCATATCGCCACGTATGATCATACGCCTTCTCAATGTCGAAAAAGATTGAAACTAGATGATTCCTCTGCACAAAGGCATTGCGAACATCTGTTTCTAGTTTCACGATGTTATCAAGAGTGGACCGCCCTCGTCGGAATCCACTCTGGAGAGGTGAAATACATCCATCTTTTTCCAACATGTAAGAGAGTCGGGCGTTTACAATACGTTCAAAGGTCTTACAGAGGTAGCTCGTTAAGGCTATCGGTCGATAGTTCAGAGGATCCTTGGGATCCTTTCCAGTTTTCAGAATGGGGATTACAGTAGCTTCCCGCCACAAGGTAGGAAAGATGTTCTCCTTCCAGATTCGATTAAAGAGAAAAAGGATGTTAAAAAGAGAATCTGGACTTAAATGGCGAAGCATTTGGTAACTGATCCCATCTGGACCTGGACTGGTGTTATGTGCTTTAGATAAAGCACTCTTCAATTCATACATCTTAAGTTCACAGTTGTAGGAATATTCAATATTGCTTTTGAAATTAATTCCAGCCCGTTCAGCGCGATTCTTAGTCACTAAAAATGTAGGACTATAAGAATCGGAACTGGATACACTTTCAAAAGTTTGACCGATAAGGTTAGCAATATCTTCAGGGGAAGAGAACACAGCAGCTCCGGCTTGAAGCATCGGACAAGAATGTTCCGGACACAAACCGTTGGCCGCTCCAACCCTCTTCCACAACTGCCCGCTTGATGCTTTGGATGCAATCGAAGAGACACAACCCATCCAGGAATCCTTACGACTCCGACGTCCAACTCTACGAGCAACTGCCTTTGCCCTTTTAAAGGCGATAAGGCTTCCTGTAGTTGGGCACCTGCGGAAGACACCCCATAGCCCCTCTTGCCCCCTGTATGCAGACTGACAGTCCGCATTCCAGTATGGTTTACAGTGTCGCAGTGTTCTAGGTGATGTCTTAGGAATGGAGGAGTCCGCAGCATTTAAAATAGCTTCAGTGACATTTTGGACAGCAGAATCTACATCCTGACCATCCACCATTGTTCCTGATATAACAGCCAACTCAGCAAATTTGTCCCAATTCGCCCTGTGGTATTTGTATGTAGGTAGACGGGTATTTACGCTACTAATACCGTTATGCGAAATGAGAATCGGGAAGTGATCACTGTTATGTAGATCACTTCCAACAGCAAAATTCAAGTATGGCAAAAGTATAGGGGAACAAATGGCTAAGTCTAGTGAATGGAATGTTCTAGTGGGTTCATGGAAATATGTTTTCTCCTCGTTATTCAGGAGACAGAGACAGTGATCAGATAGCAACTTTTCAATCTGTCTCCCACGAGGGTTCGTATTGTCATTACCCCACATAGTACTGTGTCCATTAAAGTCACCGAGCAGTATAAATGGTGCTGGAAGCTGATCAATAAGGGCATTCAGCTCCTCTTGGCGGATGATAGCATGTGGCGGTAGGTATAGGCAACAGACTGTGAGAAGGGACTGAAAATGTAGTCTCGCAGCCACAGCCTGTAGAGATGTGCGTAGTGTGATTACAGTGCTGGGGTAATTATGAGAAATAAAAAGACATACTCCTCCAGACACTGTATTACTAAGGGTAACATCTTTCCTAATGCAACTATACCTACGAATCTTAGATGTATAAGTATCCTTTAAGAAAGTTTCTTGAAGGGCCAAACATGCTGGATGGTAAGTAGAAACGATGTTCTTTACATCATCCTTCCTAGACCTAAAACCGCGACAGTTCCAAGAAACAAAAGAAGCCATTAACTATTTACAGATATGTTGAAAGTGGGGTCAGGATCTTCAAAACACTCCTCGTCATCAGATGGGTAAAGTCTTACCTCATCTGAGTCATTATGTGAATCGAGGATACTAAAAGGATTGGCAAGTTTTCCTCTAGGAACGCCAACCTTTGCCGACTTCAATTTGATTGCCTGAAGTGCCTTTGACTTAGCAAGTGATTTTTTGAGAAGAATCGGTTTTTTGGTACTTTCCGAAGAAGATGGTCTTGATGGTAATTTGGTATGTGACAAGCTAGGTGGGGGTAATTTGGTATGTGACAAGCTAAGTGTTTCAGTTTGAGTGCTTTGGCTGCATACTGACTTTTTGCAAGCATCAGCATATGCTACGCCCACACGTGGAGTCCGAGCTTCAACTTGTTTTTTTGCCTCGAAGTACGATACATTTTGATTGGCACGTACAGTCTGAATTTCTTTCTCCATCACAAACTGTGGACATTTGCGGAAGAAAGATGGGTGTGTGCCTTCACAATTCACACACTTTTCAGGTGCAGTGCAACCAGAACTACTATGACCACTTCCTGCACAACGTGCGCAGATTTCAATTTTCCCGCGGCAAGCCGTTTGGGAATGTCCAAATCTCTGGCACTTAAAGCAGCGAAGTGGATTAGGTATGTAAGGTCGGATTTTACAATTCAGATACCCGGCTTTCACGTGTGTTGGCAGCGTTGGCCTGTCAAAAGTCAGTATGAGATGTTTAGTTGGTAATATGTTGCCATCTTTCCGTATGGATATACGGTAAACAGCTGAAACTTGCTGGTCACGCAAATGATCCAAAATCTCCTCCTCAGTAGTATGATAGAGATCAGATTCGGATATTACCCCACGAGATTTATTAAGTGACGCATGTGCAGTCACAGTCACTGGGAAAGTCCCGAAAACTTCAATCTTCAAAATATTCTCAACTTGGTTGGTGTTTTTGACTTCAATTAATAAGTCGCCAGACCTCAGTTTCTTAACTGAAGCAACCTCTCCAACGTATGACTTCAATGTCTTTTCAATTAAGAAGGGAGAAACCTTCTCAAAAGACCCTTCTAATCTATGAATAATAAAATATTTTGCTGGGAGTACATGACTTTGTTGCTCCCCACGAGAGGGAGAAGAGAAAAAAGATTTACTTGCCATAAGATAAATTAAATGAGAATTCGGGCACTAGAGTCCCACCCACCATGGAGTCCTCATTATCGGGGATAGAGCCTGCCGGCAAGCAACAAAAATCATAAAAGAAAACAAAATATCAACAAAACTGTTACGCACAGCATGACTCTATCGGGTTAACCAGTGCCTATACGCAAGCAGTCCATCCCTGAAGAAGCCTCCACCCTTTACGAGATTCTCAGCAAATGGACTGATCACTTGATCCCTAGCCGCCGACGAAATCGGACGACCAGCCGATTGATGCACACGGGACCAATGTGCACCTCCCGTTTATCTGAAGCAAGGGCCAAAGTAGTGTATTGGGACAGTATGTCGCCCCTCAACTACCAGGATCCCCCTTTCCAGAGACACGGGTCTCCACGCACGGCAAACACGTGGGTGATTAAATGCCCGAGAGAAGCTGATGGCAACAGAGCGGCACTAAGCTTCTCAAGGGGAGCCCTCACCTCAGATGAGGTAACCACAATGAGGGATGGAAGAGAAGCCAAACAATAAATACAAAACCAAAATAGGAAGGTAAAACAGAAGGAGGGATAGATCACTGGGGTGCCCCGGGGTTGTGAAGCCCGTGTTTACTTTGAGAAAGTAAACCCCCTGAGGGGAAAATTTCGCAGCAACCCTGGCTAAAAGATTATATAAATTTCAATACAGAACAACGTAAACTGGCCACCACATCATTTGAAATGGATTTAAGCTGCTTAACAACGCGGTCTTTGGCAAGACCATGGAAAATTTAAGAAACAGGGTAGATGTTAAATTGGTTAACACTCCTCAAAAGGTTAAGAAACTGGTGGCATCTCCAGCCTTTAACGCGTACACTGAATTTGATAATCAGTTGGTTGGTTGGTTGGTTGTTTTCAGATTATCTGGCGCCGTCAGCAACACGAGGGCTATAATGCGCCGAAACATTCGTCATTAAGACAAGCCAACATACATTTACAAACACCCATGCCAACACGGGACTCGAACCCGCAACCTCGCGGTCTAGAAGCAAGCACCCTAACCACTACACCGTTTGGTCGGCGATAATCAGTTGGTGGCTTGGTTGGTTGTTTTCAGATTATCTGGCGCCGTCAGCAACACGAGGGCTATAATGCGCCGAAACATTCGTCATTAAGACAAGCCAACATACATTTACAAACACCCATGCCTAACACGGGACTCGAACCCGCAACCTAGCGGTGGGGAAGATAAAGAGTTTAACTCTTAACCAGCCTATATACGCTGATTTCACTAATTTGGAAGCAAGTAAGGTACTTATGTACCATTTCCATTACGGTGTTATCCAGAAAAAATATGGAAATAAGGCCAAGCTCCTATTTACTGACACTGATTCCCTCACGTACAAGCTGACAACTCTAAACTTACAATTAGACCTGCATAATCTTCCGAGACCACTTTGATTTCTCGGAATATCCTACAACTCCTTACACAACATCGACAAGAAAAAACTAGGCTTCTTCAAGGATGAGTTGAATGGCAAGTCCGGAATTGAGTTCGTCGGCCTTCGCTCGAAGAAACATGAGACATACCGTAACTGCTTATTAAATCGTAGAGTTTCATCTGATGTACAGAATAGATCTTTCAATATTTTAACAATTAGGTTGGTTGTATTCCGATTATCTGGCGCCGTCAGCAACACGAGGGCTATAATGCGCCGAAACATTTCGTCATTTGACAAACCAAAATACATTTACAAACATCCATGCCAACACGGGACTCGAACCCGCAACCTCGCGGTCTAGAAGCCAGCACGCTAACCACTATACCGTTTGGTCGGCTGACTTTGGATGGGAAAATGTAGTGGAGTGTCTCGTGAAGAGAGTTCGGGGCATAAATGTACGAAATTTATATGGAGAAACCTTGCAACGCGCAAGGGCTATATTGAAGTTGCTCGACAGCTGGTCGAAAATGGTGGCGATATGTCTGCCCCGAACGCCATCCAGGAAACTCCTCTGCATATTGCCGCCTATTTAGGTAATTATGACCTTGTAAAATGCTATGTAGAGGATGGGGCAGACACAGATATGCGAAGCAATATCGGTGCCACTGCGCTGCTATTTGTATGCGTAAGAGGCAGATATGACATTGTCGAATACCTGTTAAGGTCAGCTGCCCAGTATGGGATTTTAGATGTATACGGCTATTAGCCGTTACATCTAACCGTTACATATTATTGATAGGAGGAGGCCTGATGTAGATCTTACCAAGTTATTTATCTTGGAAAAGTACAGACCTTCTACCATCAGATTATAATGTGATGGTGAATAGCCCTCTGTGAAAAGAGGAAATTCTACAAAATGCCGTGTTTTGTGCATGAGTATCTTCAACAGTTATAATGAGAATGATTTTAAAAAAAATTATGAATTCGAGATTAGCAAATTTCTTCCACGTATTGAGGTGATGCGCTTGTATAATCACGCTGAAGCATACCGAACTATTGAACGGTATGTTCACCGTGAAATTCATATAAAAGGTCACTTCGACATTGTAAAAAAAAAAGAAGAAATTTTACAAATTTAAGTATGCTATCAGCACAGTGTATTTTGCAACACAGCAAAAGCTTGTAAAAAAAAAAAAAAAATGACTATGTAAATAAGTGTGCTTTGCAAATACATTAAGTTTTTAATTTCTTGTGAATAAATAAAGATTATTTTTATTCATGGTTTTGCTTATGAGTATTAATGCTAATTCATTCTCTCCAAGTCTTCTTGAAAGACTTTTTTTTTTATGAGTATTTTTTCAAGCATCAAGCCGTAGTCGAGTGAACATCGTACCTGCGCTAGTTTAGTTTTTGTGGCAGTTTGAAATGTGTGCTGCAATAGAAAATCCCGCCAAATGTGAAGTGCGTGCTGTTATAAGGTTTTTTACAGCCAAAGGATACTCTGCAGCAGCTATTCATCGTGAGCTTTGTGCCGTGTACGGACCAAAAGTTATGAGTGAAGGAGTTGTCCGTGAATGGGTACGTTTATTTAAAAGTGGACGAGAAAACGTTCATGATGAAGAGAGGAGTGGTAGACCATCCTTGGTGACTGACGAACTCGTTCAGACAGTTGATGCAAAAGTTCGTGAAAATCGACGTTTCACAATGGCGGAGTTGTCTACTGATTTTCCACAGATTTCTAAGACTCTTTTGTACGAGATAGTGACAGCAAGATTGGGTTACCGTAAGTTCTGTGCACGATGGGTGCCCAAAATTCTTACCGACCACCACAAAACTCAAAGAATGGCCTCTGCATTAGACTTTCTGTCACGTTATGAGGACGAAGGAGAACCATTGTTAAACAGAATCGTGACCGGTGACGAAACCTGGATTAAGTACGTGAACCCTGAGACAAAAGAACAATCAAAGATGTGGGCACATTCAGATTCGCCTACCAAACCAAAAAAAGCCCGGCAAGATTTTTCTGCCAGAAAACTGATGGCAACGGTGTTTTGGGATGCCAAAGGGGTGTTGTTGGTTGAATTCATGGAACGTGGGACGACCATTAATCAAGACGTGTACTGTGAAACACTAAAAACATTACGACGGGCTATACAGAACAAACGCCGTGGTATGCTGACTTCCGGTATCGTTTTTTTGCACGATAACGCCCGTCCTCACTCTGCTCGCAGAACAACAGCCCTTCTTGAGTCCTTCAAGTGGGACGTTTTCAACCATCCACCTTACAGCCCAGATCTGGCGCCAAGCGATTATCACCTCTTCATGCATATGAAGAAATGGCTCGGGTCCCAGCGGTTTGATGACGACGAAGAGCTCAAAGATGCGGTCACAGGCTGGCTCAAGGCACAAGCGGGTGATTTTTAAGCAGAAGGAATTTCAAAGCTTGTGAAGAGATACGATAAGTGCCTCAATCGTTATGGAGACTATGTCGAAAAATAGTGCAAAGATGTAGTTGTAAGATGTATATATTAAAATATTTTTACTTAACTTGGTGTATTTTTTTCAATCAACCGGAGGTTAGTTTCTGAATTGCCCTCGTATATATATATTCCTTAAGTTTGCCTAGCAAACTTTTTTCAGTATTTAAATTTTCTAAGTATATTCCATCACATGAGTAGTTAACTATTTCCACTAAGGAAAATATCTTATTATTTTAGTTTGTTTGAATGATGTTAGATTTTTATGTTTCTGATTGGTGATTTGCATATACTCTTTTAAAAACTTTACACAATTCGTAACATATATGTTAGAAATAATAGTATATCGCATCTGAGATTGAAAAAATTTATAACTATTATCATGTAAAGAAGGTTAAATTTAAAAAATATGTCATTGAATATGAGTGTTACCATGAAAAAAGTTAACTAAGTTACTTGTGATTTCCTTTCAGAGTATAAAAAGTTATGTAGTTTACATATAATTCGCAAGTTTCTTTCAAATTATCTTAAGATGTTTTAAAAGTCTTGCAGGCGATTTCAAAACTTGAATGCATATCTACAATGTATTTAATATCTACAATTTATTTAATATTTTCCCCCAATTCACCTTTCTTAGATTGATAAGTAAAATAATCCTTAGTCAGCATTTATTGCACGAGTTAATATGACACCTTAACCTATATTATTACAAAGTAAATTGTCTAAGTCTTTCTTGAAGTAACATAAATTTCAAACTTATATTGATTTTCCGATTGAAAAGTAGAGGTGAAATTTTTTCTTTGGAGTATCTAACTAGTATTTATTTTAAATCTCTTACTATTTTTCTTCTATGTAACAATTTTGCTAAGTTTTACCCGTATTGTAGCATATAATCCCACTGAGTTTGAACAATATTCAATGTTTTAGATAATAGAAAAGTTTTCAAGTAGAAATGATCTTAAATTCTCCAAGTGAATCATACTTTTTGGAAGAAAATCCATGTGAATTCTACCTTCACTTACTAATGTGTCTTTGAAATCCACTTCATTCCTTCCAAGTTTTCACAAACATTTCATTATGAAAAAAAAAGGCAAAGTAGGAAAACGATAATCTCAAAGACCTGCTGACACACCACAGTATCACCCGCTGCTTGCGTGTCGATGCTGCTGTTCTTACTGTACAAGTCTCCCGACCTGTTTGAACAAGTTTTAGCGTGACTCATCCTCCGGTCTAAAAATGCCGGCAAGTGGCGTATCACCTACCGCTAACCTGATTGGCTAATTACCGTCACATGCTTATCATCCCGTTTATAGACGTGAATTTTATATGTAAAGTAAATTTTTACGCTAACGCTTAAATTCTTTGCTATAGAAAGTTCAAGTATGTTAGTTTTTTTGTTTTTTTTTCTCTTATATGTTACATTTTAAACACATGATGTGAAATTTTTACGTTATGCTTATCTTAGAAATTTTTGAGTATGTTACTTTTTCTTTTATTTAACATTAACCTAAGAGTTTAATTGCATATGAGAAGTAAATTGTCACGTTAAAGTTTAAAGACAAGATATTTATATGTGAAGTTAATTTTCGTGTAAAAATTCTTTATCTTTGAAATTTTTAATCTGTTAAATTTCCCATTATTTAACATTAACCTAAGAAAATAATTGTGTATGAAAATTTCACGTATTGTTTAAATTTTTGTCGAAGAAAGTTTAAGTATGTTATTTTTTTCTTCTCTAATTTAGCATTATTCTTACACATTTTAAAGATAAAAATGTTATGTGTGAAATAAATTTTCGCGTATTGTTTCAATTCCTTACCTTATAAATTTTTAATATTTCTTTTTCTCTAATTTAGCGTTATTCTTACACATTTGAAAGACATAATTTTTATATGTGAGGTACATTTTCGCGTATTATTTAAATTCTTTGCCTTATAAATTTTTAGAGCTTCTTTTTTATCTTATTTATCGTTGATATAAGAGTATGATTGTACATGTAAAGTTAATTTTCACGTTCAATTTTAAATTTTTAGTGTTTCTTTTTTCTAAAAGTTAGTTAGTTCTTACACATTTCGAATGGTCAACACCGTTGAGTGTTTTCGAGAAACCATCACCGATTTTCCCCCACCATTTATGAAGATAATGACGACATGTGGAATGGCACGGACAGGTGCACTGCCCGTGGATACGTGGACTTCCTTACCAAATTCGAGACAGTGTTTCTGTTAAATGTATTTTCTCCAGTGTTTGCTGAGTCTGACATTGTGTTTCAGATTTTACAAACACAGCATATTGATATCATGAAGCGTTTAAACTTCAAAGACTTTCTACAATTTTTGAACAACTTTAGACAAGGATTTATTCGCTGTGACGAACAAATGGACGGAAAAGTTAATTTCAGACGATGACAAATGCCATAACTGTGAAATTGTCGGATTTGAAGATATTTGGGAGAAGACGGTTTCAATTGCTAGAAAACCTAAACAACTAAAAAAACGACGCCAGGAAGACTTTTCCGAAGCAGACGAGTAACGTCATAAAAGGCTGTTTTTCACCATCATCGATAATATTTCCAATCACTTAGCTACTCGCTTCGGATCTCTTCAAAATTTGGCATTTTTCGAGCTGTTGAACCCCAGAAATTTTAAGACATTTTTGAGAAGCAGTAATTTTCCTGTATCTCTTTTGAAAGAATTAGAGGTATTATATCCGAATGTCTTTGATGTATGTGGAATGAAAAATGAACTGCGCATATTTTATAGAACCGCTGCTTTAAGTGAAAAACCTCCCTATGAGCTAATTAAATTTTTAAGGGAAGATAAGTTTGTTTGGAGTATCTAGTAGAGCTCGACGATACACATTGATTACCCTCTGGCTCCAGAACGATTTTCTATTCGGCCCGAAATGCTGTCACCAACGGCCATGTCCATTCTGCAGGAGATGAACATCAAGCTTGACTCTTCCTGTGAAAAATTAGTCCCAAATCTTAAGCCTCAAATTAATTATGTCCTTTATTATCGAAATCTCAAATTGTATATGTCCCTAGGCCTTAGGCTCACAAAAGTCCACCGAATTTTAAAATTTCGCAGCTTGTTTGTTTGTTTTGGGTTTTATGGCGCAAAGGCAACACAAGGGCCATACTGCGCCAAAACAAAAGATAAAAAAAAAACTAGGATGGAAGATGAAATATAAATATGATGAGATATGACATAATATAATTAAAGAAAGCTAAAAACACATTTCTAAAATGATGAAGAGGTTAATAAAATTTAAAAAAATGGATATGTTTAAAAAAACTAGATGTGATTTAAAAACCCGATTGATCTTAAAAAAGCAAAAATATTTGGATGGGGAGTTTCCCCAATGAAATCCTGAAGACTTAAAGTGGTACTCTTAAAAAACCTAAGACGATTGAAACTTAGGACAAGAAATTAAAATATGAGACAGTAAGATCGCAACGACAAATATCGCAAACAGGTGGATCTTCTCCCAGCAATAAATGTCGGTGCGTCAATCGGGTATGACCAATGCGCAGACGAGTCAGTTTGACATTTGTCCGACGCATTGGATTAACTGGCCCTTTAAGAAGATGATTTTTGATGGTATGGTTTGTTTGTTTGTTTATTTGTTGTTTTATGGCGCAAAGGCAACACAAGGGCCATGCTGCGCCAAACAAACGATAAAAGAATCTAGAATGTGTGATGAGTTATAAATAGATGAAGATAAGATATGATATAATAAAAGGAATAAAATGTGTTAAAACTCATTTTAAAAAATGAAGTAGTTTAAAAGGTTTAAAACTAGATATGAACAAAAACATTAGATATGATTTAAAAACCCGATCACTCTTAGAAATGCAAAAAGATTTGGATGGGGGTTTTCCCCAACCAAATCTTCAAGTTTTAAAATGGTTCTTTTAAAAAATTTAAGGCGTTGTGAATAAAATTTTGGACATGAAATTAAAATATGGTGCACAGTAATATCGCAACGACAAACATCACAAATGGGCGGATCTTCTCCCAGTAACAGATGTCGATGCGTGAATCGGGTGTGACCAATGCGCAGATGAGTCAGTTTGACATCTGTCCGACGCATTGGATTTACTGGCCACATATGAAGATGGTTTTTAATGGTATGAAGTTTGTTGCTAGTTTGCAAATCCCATGCTTCTTGACGCAAAGAAAAAATAAACTTATGAATATGTGATTTTATGTCTTGGTAGGGGACTGGCTGCTGAAACGGGATTGACGCCGCTTTAGCAGCAGAGTCCGCCAATTCATTTCCTGAAATCCCCACATGACTAGGTACCCAGCAAAACAAAATAACAAAACCTTTCCTCTCAAGTTTGTGTAACAGAGATAATATGTCAGGAGCTATTGGATGACATATGTTGTTAAAGTGCTCCAGGCTTGTTAAGGCACTTAAACTGTCGCTGTATACACAAAATTTGCGATGGGAGCACAAAGAAATGTGCAGCAGAGCACAAAAGATTGCAACCATCTCAGAAGTAAAAACCGAGCAGGATTTATGAAGCGTGAAACTGACTGTGGATGTGTCAGGCACAACACCACAGCCAACACGTTCACCTGCTTTGGATCCATCAGTATAGACTGCATGATAGTCTCTATACTGAAAACGGTGTAAACAAAAGATCTTCTGTAAAATTTCTGGGGCAGTGTCTGCTTTGTAATGCATCGCAAATGGATTTAAAAACTGAAATGATGGAATATCCCATGGAGGAAAGATCTGAGAATTAGCCAGCTGGATATCTAGGTCACTTAGAGCTGCATCCGACAGAACAGATTGAGCTCTTTCAGAAAATGGGCGAATGCTAGATGGACGTGCATTATATAGCCTACCAAGATATGCGTCAAGACTCAAATTCCGTAAAGGATGACAAGGATCAGATTTTATTCTACAGTAGTAGTTAGCGCTTAACTTTTTACGTCTAAGGTCAAGTGGGAGTTGACAACACTCTGTTAACAGACTCTCAATGGGTGAGGTGCGAAATGCACCTAAACAAATACGGGCAGCAGTATGGTGAACGGTATCCAATCTGCGCAGAAGAGATGCTCCTGCAGAACCATACGCAACGCATCCGTAGTCGATGCGAGATAAGATAACTGAATTGTAAATACGCAGCAAAGAAGTGCGATCAGCACCCCAAGATGTATTTGAGAGTACCTTGAGGATATTAAGCGATTTCTCGCACTTCTTGCGCAAATATAAAATATGTGGGAGAAAATTCATCTTGTTGTCGAAAATGACTCCCAGATACCTTATCTGGTTGACAACAGGGATGGGCGTGTTGCGTATGTGGATTTCAGGGTCAGGGTGAAGACCCCTCCTCCTACAGAAATGGACACAACTGCTTTTAGATGGTGATAGTTTATGGCCGTTTTGTTCACACCATTCTGTAAGTCTGTTAACAGCAGTTTGTAATTGACGTTCAATTAAGCGCATGTTTGATCCTTGACATGAGATTTGCAAATCATCAACATATAAAGTTCCATGAACAAAGGGTGAAAGGACATGAAGTATGTTACTGATATGAAGATTAAAAAGGGTGACACTTAAAACACAACCTTGAGGAACTCCCTCAGATTGGTTAAAATAATTAGAAAATGAAGCTCCAATGCGAACTCTAAAAACACGAGATGATAAAAAATTTTGAATAAAAAGGGGCAGATTACCCCTAAAACCAAAATTAAATAGAGTTTGCAGGATACCATATCGCCACGTATGATCATACGCCTTCTCAATGTCGAAAAAAATTGAAACTAGATGATTCCTCTGCACAAAGGCATTACGAACATCTGTTTCTAGTTTCACGATGTTATCAAGAGTGGACCGTCCTCGTCGGAACCCACTCTGGAAAGGTGAAATGCATTTATCTTTTTCTAACATGTAAGAGAGTCGGGCGTTTACAATACGTTCAAAGGTCTTACAAAGGCAGCTCGTTAAGGCTATCGGTCGATAGTTTAGAGGATCCTTAGGATCCTTTCCAGGTTTCAGAATGGGGATTACAGTAGCTTCCCGCCACAAGGTAGGAAAGATGTTCTCCTTCCAGATTCTATTAAAGAGAAAAAGGATGTTAAAAAGAGAATCTGGACTTAAATGGCGAAGCATTTGGTAACTGATCCCATCTGGACCTGGACTGGTGTCATGTGCTTTAGATAAAGCACTCTTCAAATCGTACATCTTAAGGTCACAGTTGTAGGAATATTCAATATTGCTTTTGAAATTAATTCCAGTCCGTTCAGCACGATTCTTAGTCACAAGAAAAGCAGGACTATAAGAATCGGAACTGGATACACTTTCAAAAGTTTCACCGATAAGGTTAGCAATATCCTCAGGGGATGAGAACACAGCAGCTCCGGTTTGAAGTATCGGGAAAGAATATTCCGGATACAAACCGTTGGCTGCTCTAACCTTCTTCCACAACTGCTTGCTTGATGTTTTAGATGTAATTGAAGAGACATAACTTATCCAAGAATCCTTTTGACTCTGACGTCTAACTCTACGAGCAAATGCCTTAGCCTTTTGATGGTATGGAGTTTGTTGTTAGTTTGCAAATCCCATGCTTCTTGACGTAAGGATAATATGAACTTCTGAATTGAAGTCTTAACATCTTGGTAGGGAACTGGCTGCTGCAGCGGGATTGAAGCCGCTTTAGCAGCAGAATCAGCTAATTCATTTCCTGAAATTCCCATGTGACTAGGTACCCAGCAGAACAATATAGTAAATCATTTCCTCTCAAGTGTGTGTAATTTTGACAAAATGTCAAAAGCAATTGGATGACTATTGGTCTTAAAGTCCTTCAGACTTGACAGGGAGCTTAAACTGTCAGTATACACACAAAATTTGCGATTGTTGCAGAGTGAGATATGCAGCAGTGCACAAGAAATTGCTGTCATCTCAGAAGTGAAAACCGAGCAGGATTTATGAAGTGAAAAAGCGACTGTGGATGTGTCGGACACAGTACCACAGCCAACACGTTCACCTGCTTTGGATCCATCAGTAAATACTGCTTCATAGTCAGCATACTGAGAGCGGTGATCACAAAAGATTTGTTGAAAAATTTCTGGGGCAGTGTCTGCCTTGCAATACATCGCAAATGGATTGAGAAAGTGGAAAAATGGAATATCCCACGGTGGAAAGGATTGAGTGGTAAATGTTTGGGTAACTACGTCACTTAGAGCTGCATCCAACAAGATGGATTTCGCTCTTTCAGAAAACGGTCGGATGTTCGATGGGCGAGCATCGTATAACCTACCAAGATAGGCATCAAGTCTCAACTTACGTAAAGGGTGAAAAGGATCAGACATAATTCTAGAGTAGTAGTTGGCGCTTAATTTTTTACGTCTAAGGTCAAGTGGAAGTAGACTACACTCTGTCAACAGACTTTCAATGGGTGAAGTGCGAAATGCACCTGAACAAATGCGGGCAGCAGTGTGATGGACAGTATCCAATCTTCGTAGAAGGGATACTCCTGCAGACCCATACGCAACGCATCCGTAATCAATGCGAGATAAGATTACAGATTGGTAAATACGCAGCAAAGAAGTGCGGTCAGCACCCCAAGAAGTATTTGAGAGTACTTTGAGGATATTAAGCGACCTATCGCACTTCTTGCGCAAGTATAAAATATGTGGGAGAAAATTCAACTTGCTGTCGAAAATGACTCCCAGGTATCTTATCTGATTCACGACTGGGATGGGAGAATTGCGTATGTGAATTTCAGGGTCAGGGTGAAGACCCCTCCTCCTACAGAAGTGGATGCAACTGCTTTTAGATGGTGACAATGTATGGCCGTTTTGTTCACACCATTCTACAAGTCTGTTAACAGCAGTTTGTAATTGACGTTCAATTAAGCGCATGTTTGATCCTTGGCATGAGATTTGCAAATCATCAACATACAAAGTTCCATGAACAAAGGGTGAAAGGACATGAAGGATGTTGCTGATGTGTAGATTAAAAAGGGTGACACTTAAAACACAACCTTGAGGAACTCCCTCAGATTGGTTAAAATAATTTGAAAATGTAGTTCCAATGCGAACTCTAAAAACACGAGATGATAAAAAATTTTGAATAAAAAGGGGAAGATTACCCCTAAAACCAAAATTAAATAGAGTTTGCAGGATACCATATCGCCACGTATGATCATACGCCTTCTCAATGTCGAAAAAGATTGAAACTAGATGATTCCTCTGCACAAAGGCATTGCGAACATCTGTTTCTAGTTTCACGATGTTATCAAGAGTGGACCGCCCTCGTCGGAATCCACTCTGGAGAGGTGAAATACATCCATCTTTTTCCAACATGTAAGAGAGTCGGGCGTTTACAATACGTTCAAAGGTCTTACAGAGGTAGCTCGTTAAGGCTATCGGTCGATAGTTCAGAGGATCCTTGGGATCCTTTCCAGTTTTCAGAATGGGGATTACAGTAGCTTCCCGCCACAAGGTAGGAAAGATGTTCTCCTTCCAGATTCGATTAAAGAGAAAAAGGATGTTAAAAAGAGAATCTGGACTTAAATGGCGAAGCATTTGGTAACTGATCCCATCTGGACCTGGACTGGTGTTATGTGCTTTAGATAAAGCACTCTTCAATTCATACATCTTAAGTTCACAGTTGTAGGAATATTCAATATTGCTTTTGAAATTAATTCCAGCCCGTTCAGCGCGATTCTTAGTCACTAAAAATGTAGGACTATAAGAATCGGAACTGGATACACTTTCAAAAGTTTGACCGATAAGGTTAGCAATATCTTCAGGGGAAGAGAACACAGCAGCTCCGGCTTGAAGCATCGGACAAGAATGTTCCGGACACAAACCGTTGGCCGCTCCAACCCTCTTCCACAACTGCCCGCTTGATGCTTTGGATGCAATCGAAGAGACACAACCCATCCAGGAATCCTTACGACTCCGACGTCCAACTCTACGAGCAACTGCCTTTGCCCTTTTAAAGGCGATAAGGCTTCCTGTAGTTGGGCACCTGCGGAAGACACCCCATAGCCCCTCTTGCCCCCTGTATGCAGACTGACAGTCCGCATTCCAGTATGGTTTACAGTGTCGCAGTGTTCTAGGTGATGTCTTAGGAATGGAGGAGTCCGCAGCATTTAAAATAGCTTCAGTGACATTTTGGACAGCAGAATCTACATCCTGACCATCCACCATTGTTCCTGATATAACAGCCAACTCAGCAAATTTGTCCCAATTCGCCCTGTGGTATTTGTATGTAGGTAGACGGGTATTTACGCTACTAATACCGTTATGCGAAATGAGAATCGGGAAGTGATCACTGTTATGTAGATCACTTCCAACAGCAAAATTCAAGTATGGCAAAAGTATAGGGGAACAAATGGCTAAGTCTAGTGAATGGAATGTTCTAGTGGGTTCATGGAAATATGTTTTCTCCTCGTTATTCAGGAGACAGAGACAGTGATCAGATAGCAACTTTTCAATCTGTCTCCCACGAGGGTTCGTATTGTCATTACCCCACATAGTACTGTGTCCATTAAAGTCACCGAGCAGTATAAATGGTGCTGGAAGCTGATCAATAAGGGCATTCAGCTCCTCTTGGCGGATGATAGCATGTGGCGGTAGGTATAGGCAACAGACTGTGAGAAGGGACTGAAAATGTAGTCTCGCAGCCACAGCCTGTAGAGATGTGCGTAGTGTGATTACAGTGCTGGGGTAATTATGAGAAATAAAAAGACATACTCCTCCAGACACTGTATTACTAAGGGTAACATCTTTCCTAATGCAACTATACCTACGAATCTTAGATGTATAAGTATCCTTTAAGAAAGTTTCTTGAAGGGCCAAACATGCTGGATGGTAAGTAGAAACGATGTTCTTTACATCATCCTTCCTAGACCTAAAACCGCGACAGTTCCAAGAAACAAAAGAAGCCATTAACTATTTACAGATATGTTGAAAGTGGGGTCAGGATCTTCAAAACACTCCTCGTCATCAGATGGGTAAAGTCTTACCTCATCTGAGTCATTATGTGAATCGAGGATACTAAAAGGATTGGCAAGTTTTCCTCTAGGAACGCCAACCTTTGCCGACTTCAATTTGATTGCCTGAAGTGCCTTTGACTTAGCAAGTGATTTTTTGAGAAGAATCGGTTTTTTGGTACTTTCCGAAGAAGATGGTCTTGATGGTAATTTGGTATGTGACAAGCTAGGTGGGGGTAATTTGGTATGTGACAAGCTAAGTGTTTCAGTTTGAGTGCTTTGGCTGCATACTGACTTTTTGCAAGCATCAGCATATGCTACGCCCACACGTGGAGTCCGAGCTTCAACTTGTTTTTTTGCCTCGAAGTACGATACATTTTGATTGGCACGTACAGTCTGAATTTCTTTCTCCATCACAAACTGTGGACATTTGCGGAAGAAAGATGGGTGTGTGCCTTCACAATTCACACACTTTTCAGGTGCAGTGCAACCAGAACTACTATGACCACTTCCTGCACAACGTGCGCAGATTTCAATTTTCCCGCGGCAAGCCGTTTGGGAATGTCCAAATCTCTGGCACTTAAAGCAGCGAAGTGGATTAGGTATGTAAGGTCGGATTTTACAATTCAGATACCCGGCTTTCACGTGTGTTGGCAGCGTTGGCCTGTCAAAAGTCAGTATGAGATGTTTAGTTGGTAATATGTTGCCATCTTTCCGTATGGATATACGGTAAACAGCTGAAACTTGCTGGTCACGCAAATGATCCAAAATCTCCTCCTCAGTAGTATGATAGAGATCAGATTCGGATATTACCCCACGAGATTTATTAAGTGACGCATGTGCAGTCACAGTCACTGGGAAAGTCCCGAAAACTTCAATCTTCAAAATATTCTCAACTTGGTTGGTGTTTTTGACTTCAATTAATAAGTCGCCAGACCTCAGTTTCTTAACTGAAGCAACCTCTCCAACGTATGACTTCAATGTCTTTTCAATTAAGAAGGGAGAAACCTTCTCAAAAGACCCTTCTAATCTATGAATAATAAAATATTTTGCTGGGAGTACATGACTTTGTTGCTCCCCACGAGAGGGAGAAGAGAAAAAAGATTTACTTGCCATAAGATAAATTAAATGAGAATTCGGGCACTAGAGTCCCACCCACCATGGAGTCCTCATTATCGGGGATAGAGCCTGCCGGCAAGCAACAAAAATCATAAAAGAAAACAAAATATCAACAAAACTGTTACGCACAGCATGACTCTATCGGGTTAACCAGTGCCTATACGCAAGCAGTCCATCCCTGAAGAAGCCTCCACCCTTTACGAGATTCTCAGCAAATGGACTGATCACTTGATCCCTAGCCGCCGACGAAATCGGACGACCAGCCGATTGATGCACACGGGACCAATGTGCACCTCCCGTTTATCTGAAGCAAGGGCCAAAGTAGTGTATTGGGACAGTATGTCGCCCCTCAACTACCAGGATCCCCCTTTCCAGAGACACGGGTCTCCACGCACGGCAAACACGTGGGTGATTAAATGCCCGAGAGAAGCTGATGGCAACAGAGCGGCACTAAGCTTCTCAAGGGGAGCCCTCACCTCAGATGAGGTAACCACAATGAGGGATGGAAGAGAAGCCAAACAATAAATACAAAACCAAAATAGGAAGGTAAAACAGAAGGAGGGATAGATCACTGGGGTGCCCCGGGGTTGTGAAGCCCGTGTTTACTTTGAGAAAGTAAACCCCCTGAGGGGAAAATTTCGCAGCAACCCTGGCTAAAAGATTATATAAATTTCAATACAGAACAACGTAAACTGGCCACCACATCATTTGAAATGGATTTAAGCTGCTTAACAACGCGGTCTTTGGCAAGACCATGGAAAATTTAAGAAACAGGGTAGATGTTAAATTGGTTAACACTCCTCAAAAGGTTAAGAAACTGGTGGCATCTCCAGCCTTTAACGCGTACACTGAATTTGATAATCAGTTGGTTGGTTGGTTGGTTGTTTTCAGATTATCTGGCGCCGTCAGCAACACGAGGGCTATAATGCGCCGAAACATTCGTCATTAAGACAAGCCAACATACATTTACAAACACCCATGCCAACACGGGACTCGAACCCGCAACCTCGCGGTCTAGAAGCAAGCACCCTAACCACTACACCGTTTGGTCGGCGATAATCAGTTGGTGGCTTGGTTGGTTGTTTTCAGATTATCTGGCGCCGTCAGCAACACGAGGGCTATAATGCGCCGAAACATTCGTCATTAAGACAAGCCAACATACATTTACAAACACCCATGCCTAACACGGGACTCGAACCCGCAACCTAGCGGTGGGGAAGATAAAGAGTTTAACTCTTAACCAGCCTATATACGCTGATTTCACTAATTTGGAAGCAAGTAAGGTACTTATGTACCATTTCCATTACGGTGTTATCCAGAAAAAATATGGAAATAAGGCCAAGCTCCTATTTACTGACACTGATTCCCTCACGTACAAGCTGACAACTCTAAACTTACAATTAGACCTGCATAATCTTCCGAGACCACTTTGATTTCTCGGAATATCCTACAACTCCTTACACAACATCGACAAGAAAAAACTAGGCTTCTTCAAGGATGAGTTGAATGGCAAGTCCGGAATTGAGTTCGTCGGCCTTCGCTCGAAGAAACATGAGACATACCGTAACTGCTTATTAAATCGTAGAGTTTCATCTGATGTACAGAATAGATCTTTCAATATTTTAACAATTAGGTTGGTTGTATTCCGATTATCTGGCGCCGTCAGCAACACGAGGGCTATAATGCGCCGAAACATTTCGTCATTTGACAAACCAAAATACATTTACAAACATCCATGCCAACACGGGACTCGAACCCGCAACCTCGCGGTCTAGAAGCCAGCACGCTAACCACTATACCGTTTGGTCGGCTGACTTTGGATGGGAAAATGTAGTGGAGTGTCTCGTGAAGAGAGTTCGGGGCATAAATGTACGAAATTTATATGGAGAAACCTTGCAACGCGCAAGGGCTATATTGAAGTTGCTCGACAGCTGGTCGAAAATGGTGGCGATATGTCTGCCCCGAACGCCATCCAGGAAACTCCTCTGCATATTGCCGCCTATTTAGGTAATTATGACCTTGTAAAATGCTATGTAGAGGATGGGGCAGACACAGATATGCGAAGCAATATCGGTGCCACTGCGCTGCTATTTGTATGCGTAAGAGGCAGATATGACATTGTCGAATACCTGTTAAGGTCAGCTGCCCAGTATGGGATTTTAGATGTATACGGCTATTAGCCGTTACATCTAACCGTTACATATTATTGATAGGAGGAGGCCTGATGTAGATCTTACCAAGTTATTTATCTTGGAAAAGTACAGACCTTCTACCATCAGATTATAATGTGATGGTGAATAGCCCTCTGTGAAAAGAGGAAATTCTACAAAATGCCGTGTTTTGTGCATGAGTATCTTCAACAGTTATAATGAGAATGATTTTAAAAAAAATTATGAATTCGAGATTAGCAAATTTCTTCCACGTATTGAGGTGATGCGCTTGTATAATCACGCTGAAGCATACCGAACTATTGAACGGTATGTTCACCGTGAAATTCATATAAAAGGTCACTTCGACATTGTAAAAAAAAAAGAAGAAATTTTACAAATTTAAGTATGCTATCAGCACAGTGTATTTTGCAACACAGCAAAAGCTTGTAAAAAAAAAAAAAAATGACTATGTAAATAAGTGTGCTTTGCAAATACATTAAGTTTTTAATTTCTTGTGAATAAATAAAGATTATTTTTATTCATGGTTTTGCTTATGAGTATTAATGCTAATTCATTCTCTCCAAGTCTTCTTGAAAGACTTTTTTTTTCATGAGTATTTTTTCAAGCATCAAGCCGTAGTCGAGTGAACATCGTACCTGCGCTAGTTTAGTTTTTGTGGCAGTTTGAAATGTGTGCTGCAATAGAAAATCCCGCCAAATGTGAAGTGCGTGCTGTTATAAGGTTTTTTACAGCCAAAGGATACTCTGCAGCAGCTATTCATCGTGAGCTTTGTGCCGTGTACGGACCAAAAGTTATGAGTGAAGGAGTTGTCCGTGAATGGGTACGTTTATTTAAAAGTGGACGAGAAAACGTTCATGATGAAGAGAGGAGTGGTAGACCATCCTTGGTGACTGACGAACTCGTTCAGACAGTTGATGCAAAAGTTCGTGAAAATCGACGTTTCACAATGGCGGAGTTGTCTACTGATTTTCCACAGATTTCTAAGACTCTTTTGTACGAGATAGTGACAGCAAGATTGGGTTACCGTAAGTTCTGTGCACGATGGGTGCCCAAAATTCTTACCGACCACCACAAAACTCAAAGAATGGCCTCTGCATTAGACTTTCTGTCACGTTATGAGGACGAAGGAGAACCATTGTTAAACAGAATCGTGACCGGTGACGAAACCTGGATTAAGTACGTGAACCCTGAGACAAAAGAACAATCAAAGATGTGGGCACATTCAGATTCGCCTACCAAACCAAAAAAAGCCCGGCAAGATTTTTCTGCCAGAAAACTGATGGCAACGGTGTTTTGGGATGCCAAAGGGGTGTTGTTGGTTGAATTCATGGAACGTGGGACGACCATTAATCAAGACGTGTACTGTGAAACACTAAAAACATTACGACGGGCTATACAGAACAAACGCCGTGGTATGCTGACTTCCGGTATCGTTTTTTTGCACGATAACGCCCGTCCTCACTCTGCTCGCAGAACAACAGCCCTTCTTGAGTCCTTCAAGTGGGACGTTTTCAACCATCCACCTTACAGCCCAGATCTGGCGCCAAGCGATTATCACCTCTTCATGCATATGAAGAAATGGCTCGGGTCCCAGCGGTTTGATGACGACGAAGAGCTCAAAGATGCGGTCACAGGCTGGCTCAAGGCACAAGCGGGTGATTTTTAAGCAGAAGGAATTTCAAAGCTTGTGAAGAGATACGATAAGTGCCTCAATCGTTATGGAGACTATGTCGAAAAATAGTGCAAAGATGTAGTTGTAAGATGTATATATTAAAATATTTTTACTTAACTTGGTGTATTTTTTTCAATCAACCGGAGGTTAGTTTCTGAATTGCCCTCGTATATATATATTCCTTAAGTTTGCCTAGCAAACTTTTTTCAGTATTTAAATTTTCTAAGTATATTCCATCACATGAGTAGTTAACTATTTCCACTAAGGAAAATATCTTATTATTTTAGTTTGTTTGAATGATGTTAGATTTTTATGTTTCTGATTGGTGATTTGCATATACTCTTTTAAAAACTTTACACAATTCGTAACATATATGTTAGAAATAATAGTATATCGCATCTGAGATTGAAAAAATTTATAACTATTATCATGTAAAGAAGGTTAAATTTAAAAAATATGTCATTGAATATGAGTGTTACCATGAAAAAAGTTAACTAAGTTACTTGTGATTTCCTTTCAGAGTATAAAAAGTTATGTAGTTTACATATAATTCGCAAGTTTCTTTCAAATTATCTTAAGATGTTTTAAAAGTCTTGCAGGCGATTTCAAAACTTGAATGCATATCTACAATGTATTTAATATCTACAATTTATTTAATATTTTCCCCCAATTCACCTTTCTTAGATTGATAAGTAAAATAATCCTTAGTCAGCATTTATTGCACGAGTTAATATGACACCTTAACCTATATTATTACAAAGTAAATTGTCTAAGTCTTTCTTGAAGTAACATAAATTTCAAACTTATATTGATTTTCCGATTGAAAAGTAGAGGTGAAATTTTTTCTTTGGAGTATCTAACTAGTATTTATTTTAAATCTCTTACTATTTTTCTTCTATGTAACAATTTTGTTAAGTTTTACCCGTATTGTAGCATATAATCCCACTGAGTTTGAACAATATTCAATGTTTTAGATAATAGAAAAGTTTTCAAGTAGAAATGATCTTAAATTCTCCAAGTGAATCATACTTTTTGGAAGAAAATCCATGTGAATTCTACCTTCACTTACTAATGTGTCTTTGAAATCCACTTCATTCCTTCCAAGTTTTCACAAACATTTCATTATGAAAAAAAAAGGCAAAGTAGGAAAACGATAATCTCAAAGACCTGCTGACACACCACAGTATCACCCGCTGCTTGCGTGTCGATGCTGCTGTTCTTACTGTACAAGTCTCCCGACCTGTTTGAACAAGTTTTAGCGTGACTCATCCTCCGGTCTAAAAATGCCGGCAAGTGGCGTATCACCTACCGCTAACCTGATTGGCTAATTACCGTCACATGCTTATCATCCCGTTTATAGACGTGAATTTTATATGTAAAGTAAATTTTTACGCTAACGCTTAAATTCTTTGCTATAGAAAGTTCAAGTATGTTAGTTTTTTTGTTTTTTTTTCTCTTATATGTTACATTTTAAACACATGATGTGAAATTTTTACGTTATGCTTATCTTAGAAATTTTTGAGTATGTTACTTTTTCTTTTATTTAACATTAACCTAAGAGTTTAATTGCATATGAGAAGTAAATTGTCACGTTAAAGTTTAAAGACAAGATATTTATATGTGAAGTTAATTTTCGTGTAAAAATTCTTTATCTTTGAAATTTTTAATCTGTTAAATTTCCCATTATTTAACATTAACCTAAGAAAATAATTGTGTATGAAAATTTCACGTATTGTTTAAATTTTTGTCGAAGAAAGTTTAAGTATGTTATTTTTTTCTTCTCTAATTTAGCATTATTCTTACACATTTTAAAGATAAAAATGTTATGTGTGAAATAAATTTTCGCGTATTGTTTCAATTCCTTACCTTATAAATTTTTAATATTTCTTTTTCTCTAATTTAGCGTTATTCTTACACATTTGAAAGACATAATTTTTATATGTGAGGTACATTTTCGCGTATTATTTAAATTCTTTGCCTTATAAATTTTTAGAGCTTCTTTTTTATCTTATTTATCGTTGATATAAGAGTATGATTGTACATGTAAAGTTAATTTTCACGTTCAATTTTAAATTTTTAGTGTTTCTTTTTTCTAAAAGTTAGTTAGTTCTTACACATTTCGAATGGTCAACACCGTTGAGTGTTTTCGAGAAACCATCACCGATTTTCCCCCACCATTTATGAAGATAATGACGACATGTGGAATGGCACGGACAGGTGCACTGCCCGTGGATACGTGGACTTCCTTACCAAATTCGAGACAGTGTTTCTGTTAAATGTATTTTCTCCAGTGTTTGCTGAGTCTGACATTGTGTTTCAGATTTTACAAACACAGCATATTGATATCATGAAGCGTTTAAACTTCAAAGACTTTCTACAATTTTTGAACAACTTTAGACAAGGATTTATTCGCTGTGACGAACAAATGGACGGAAAAGTTAATTTCAGACGATGACAAATGCCATAACTGTGAAATTGTCGGATTTGAAGATATTTGGGAGAAGACGGTTTCAATTGCTAGAAAACCTAAACAACTAAAAAAACGACGCCAGGAAGACTTTTCCGAAGCAGACGAGTAACGTCATAAAAGGCTGTTTTTCACCATCATCGATAATATTTCCAATCACTTAGCTACTCGCTTCGGATCTCTTCAAAATTTGGCATTTTTCGAGCTGTTGAACCCCAGAAATTTTAAGACATTTTTGAGAAGCAGTAATTTTCCTGTATCTCTTTTGAAAGAATTAGAGGTATTATATCCGAATGTCTTTGATGTATGTGGAATGAAAAATGAACTGCGCATATTTTATAGAACCGCTGCTTTAAGTGAAAAACCTCCCTATGAGCTAATTAAATTTTTAAGGGAAGATAAGTTTGTTTGGAGTATCTAGTAGAGCTCGACGATACACATTGATTACCCTCTGGCTCCAGAACGATTTTCTATTCGGCCCGAAATGCTGTCACCAACGGCCATGTCCATTCTGCAGGAGATGAACATCAAGCTTGACTCTTCCTGTGAAAAATTAGTCCCAAATCTTAAGCCTCAAATTAATTATGTCCTTTATTATCGAAATCTCAAATTGTATATGTCCCTAGGCCTTAGGCTCACAAAAGTCCACCGAATTTTAAAATTTCGCAGCTTGTTTGTTTGTTTTGGGTTTTATGGCGCAAAGGCAACACAAGGGCCATACTGCGCCAAAACAAAAGATAAAAAAAAAACTAGGATGGAAGATGAAATATAAATATGATGAGATATGACATAATATAATTAAAGAAAGCTAAAAACACATTTCTAAAATGATGAAGAGGTTAATAAAATTTAAAAAAATGGATATGTTTAAAAAAACTAGATGTGATTTAAAAACCCGATTGATCTTAAAAAAGCAAAAATATTTGGATGGGGAGTTTCCCCAATGAAATCCTGAAGACTTAAAGTGGTACTCTTAAAAAACCTAAGACGATTGAAACTTAGGACAAGAAATTAAAATATGAGACAGTAAGATCGCAACGACAAATATCGCAAACAGGTGGATCTTCTCCCAGCAATAAATGTCGGTGCGTCAATCGGGTATGACCAATGCGCAGACGAGTCAGTTTGACATTTGTCCGACGCATTGGATTAACTGGCCCTTTAAGAAGATGATTTTTGATGGTATGGTTTGTTTGTTTGTTTATTTGTTGTTTTATGGCGCAAAGGCAACACAAGGGCCATGCTGCGCCAAACAAACGATAAAAGAATCTAGAATGTGTGATGAGTTATAAATAGATGAAGATAAGATATGATATAATAAAAGGAATAAAATGTGTTAAAACTCATTTTAAAAAATGAAGTAGTTTAAAAGGTTTAAAACTAGATATGAACAAAAACATTAGATATGATTTAAAAACCCGATCACTCTTAGAAATGCAAAAAGATTTGGATGGGGGTTTTCCCCAACCAAATCTTCAAGTTTTAAAATGGTTCTTTTAAAAAATTTAAGGCGTTGTGAATAAAATTTTGGACATGAAATTAAAATATGGTGCACAGTAATATCGCAACGACAAACATCACAAATGGGCGGATCTTCTCCCAGTAACAGATGTCGATGCGTGAATCGGGTGTGACCAATGCGCAGACGAGTCAGTTTGACATCTGTCCGACGCATTGGATTTACTGGCCACATATGAAGATGGTTTTTAATGGTATGAAGTTTGTTGCTAGTTTGCAAATCCCATGCTTCTTGACGCAAAGAAAAAATAAACTTATGAATATGTGATTTTATGTCTTGGTAGGGGACTGGCTGCTGAAACGGGATTGACGCCGCTTTAGCAGCAGAGTCCGCCAATTCATTTCCTGAAATCCCCACATGACTAGGTACCCAGCAAAACAAAATAACAAAACCTTTCCTCTCAAGTTTGTGTAACAGAGATAATATGTCAGGAGCTATTGGATGACATATGTTGTTAAAGTGCTCCAGGCTTGTTAAGGCACTTAAACTGTCGCTGTATACACAAAATTTGCGATGGGAGCACAAAGAAATGTGCAGCAGAGCACAAAAGATTGCAACCATCTCAGAAGTAAAAACCGAGCAGGATTTATGAAGCGTGAAACTGACTGTGGATGTGTCAGACACAACACCACAGCCAACACGTTCACCTGCTTTGGATCCATCAGTATAGACTGCATGATAGTCTCTATACTGAAAACGGTGTAAACAAAAGATCTTCTGTAAAATTTCTGGGGCAGTGTCTGCTTTGTAATGCATCGCAAATGGATTTAAAAACTGAAATGATGGAATATCCCATGGAGGAAAGATCTGAGAATTAGCCAGCTGGATATCTAGGTCACTTAGAGCTGCATCCGACAGAACAGATTGAGCTCTTTCAGAAAATGGGCGAATGCTAGATGGACGTGCATTATATAGCCTACCAAGATATGCGTCAAGACTCAAATTCCGTAAAGGATGACAAGGATCAGATTTTATTCTACAGTAGTAGTTAGCGCTTAACTTTTTACGTCTAAGGTCAAGTGGGAGTTGACAACACTCTGTTAACAGACTCTCAATGGGTGAGGTGCGAAATGCACCTAAACAAATACGGGCAGCAGTATGGTGAACGGTATCCAATCTGCGCAGAAGAGATGCTCCTGCAGAACCATACGCAACGCATCCGTAGTCGATGCGAGATAAGATAACTGAATTGTAAATACGCAGCAAAGAAGTGCGATCAGCACCCCAAGATGTATTTGAGAGTACCTTGAGGATATTAAGCGATTTCTCGCACTTCTTGCGCAAATATAAAATATGTGGGAGAAAATTCATCTTGTTGTCGAAAATGACTCCCAGATACCTTATCTGGTTGACAACAGGGATGGGCGTGTTGCGTATGTGGATTTCAGGGTCAGGGTGAAGACCCCTCCTCCTACAGAAATGGACACAACTGCTTTTAGATGGTGATAGTTTATGGCCGTTTTGTTCACACCATTCTGTAAGTCTGTTAACAGCAGTTTGTAATTGACGTTCAATTAAGCGCATGTTTGATCCTTGACATGAGATTTGCAAATCATCAACATATAAAGTTCCATGAACAAAGGGTGAAAGGACATGAAGTATGTTACTGATATGAAGATTAAAAAGGGTGACACTTAAAACACAACCTTGAGGAACTCCCTCAGATTGGTTAAAATAATTAGAAAATGAAGCTCCAATGCGAACTCTAAAAACACGAGATGATAAAAAATTTTGAATAAAAAGGGGCAGATTACCCCTAAAACCAAAATTAAATAGAGTTTGCAGGATACCATATCGCCACGTATGATCATACGCCTTCTCAATGTCGAAAAAAATTGAAACTAGATGATTCCTCTGCACAAAGGCATTACGAACATCTGTTTCTAGTTTCACGATGTTATCAAGAGTGGACCGTCCTCGTCGGAACCCACTCTGGAAAGGTGAAATGCATTTATCTTTTTCTAACATGTAAGAGAGTCGGGCGTTTACAATACGTTCAAAGGTCTTACAAAGGCAGCTCGTTAAGGCTATCGGTCGATAGTTTAGAGGATCCTTAGGATCCTTTCCAGGTTTCAGAATGGGGATTACAGTAGCTTCCCGCCACAAGGTAGGAAAGATGTTCTCCTTCCAGATTCTATTAAAGAGAAAAAGGATGTTAAAAAGAGAATCTGGACTTAAATGGCGAAGCATTTGGTAACTGATCCCATCTGGACCTGGACTGGTGTCATGTGCTTTAGATAAAGCACTCTTCAAATCGTACATCTTAAGGTCACAGTTGTAGGAATATTCAATATTGCTTTTGAAATTAATTCCAGTCCGTTCAGCACGATTCTTAGTCACAAGAAAAGCAGGACTATAAGAATCGGAACTGGATACACTTTCAAAAGTTTCACCGATAAGGTTAGCAATATCCTCAGGGGATGAGAACACAGCAGCTCCGGTTTGAAGTATCGGGAAAGAATATTCCGGATACAAACCGTTGGCTGCTCTAACCTTCTTCCACAACTGCTTGCTTGATGTTTTAGATGTAATTGAAGAGACATAACTTATCCAAGAATCCTTTTGACTCTGACGTCTAACTCTACGAGCAAATGCCTTAGCCTTTTGATGGTATGGAGTTTGTTGTTAGTTTGCAAATCCCATGCTTCTTGACGTAAGGATAATATGAACTTCTGAATTGAAGTCTTAACATCTTGGTAGGGAACTGGCTGCTGCAGCGGGATTGAAGCCGCTTTAGCAGCAGAATCAGCTAATTCATTTCCTGAAATTCCCATGTGACTAGGTACCCAGCAGAACAATATAGTAAATCATTTCCTCTCAAGTGTGTGTAATTTTGACAAAATGTCAAAAGCAATTGGATGACTATTGGTCTTAAAGTCCTTCAGACTTGACAGGGAGCTTAAACTGTCAGTATACACACAAAATTTGCGATTGTTGCAGAGTGAGATATGCAGCAGTGCACAAGAAATTGCTGTCATCTCAGAAGTGAAAACCGAGCAGGATTTATGAAGTGAAAAAGCGACTGTGGATGTGTCGGACACAGTACCACAGCCAACACGTTCACCTGCTTTGGATCCATCAGTAAATACCCCTCAGGGGGTTTACTTTCTTTAAGTAAACACGGGCTTCACAACCCCGAGGTGCCCCAGTGATCTAACCCTTCGTCTGTTGTACCTTCCTTTTTAGGTTTTGTATTTATTGTTTGGCTTCTCTTCCATCCCTCGTTGTGGTTACCTCTTCAGAGGTGAGGGCTCCCCTTGAGAAGCTTTGTGCCGCTCTGTTGCTATCAGCTTCTCTCGGGGATTATATCACCCACGTGTTTGCCGTGCGTGGAGACCCGTGTCCCTGGAAAGGGGGATCCTGGTAGTTGAGGGACGACATACTGTCCCAATACACTACTTTGGCCCTTGCTTCAGATAAACGGGAGGTGTACATTGGTCCCATGTGCATCAATCGGCTGGTCGTCCGACTTCGTCGGCGGCTTGGGATCAAGCGACCGGCTCGTCTACTGGGAATCTCGTTAAGGGTTGAGACATCTACAGGGACGAGCCGGTCGCGTATAGACACTAGATAACCTGATAGTGTTATGCCGTGCGTAACAGTTCAGTTACTATTTTTTTTTCTTTTCTTGCTTTTTGTTGCTTGCCGGTGTGCACTATCCCTGATATCGAGGACTCCATGGTGGGTGGGATTCTAGTGTCCGAAATTTTAGTTCTTTATTTTAAATGGCATCTATTCTTCCTTTGTGCCCCACGGGAGGCCTTAATCCCCAAAATGTATCTACAAAACGACAAATAGACATTGACGAAAACACATCACTTAAAAAGCAAGCTCAATCACCTAATGTACCCACCTTTATAATAGTTCAATCTGAATCCGGAGAATTGGGAAAAATGTCCCCTTTCTTTATACAAAAGGGCATAAAAGGTATCTGCGGGAATGAACCAAAGGCAATTAAGAAGCTAAGATCGGGTGACTTCCTAATCGAAACCAAAGACTCTAGACAATCACAGTACTTACTATCTGCAACAACAATAGGCAATATCAAAATAACAGTAACCCCACACAAAGCTTTAAACTCATGTCAAGGCGTCATTTCGGAATCAGATCTACAACATGTAGATGATTCCGAAATCCTGAAGGAACTATCTGCACAAGATGTTACTAATGTTCGCCGAATAACCATCAAACGAGACAACAATATAATAAAGACTAAGCATATTATCCTAACCTTCAACACACCTAAACTTCCCAATAGAATCACTGCTGGTTATCTAAGTTGTCCCGTACGCCCTTACATCCCAAATCCATTACGATGCTTTAAATGCCAAAAGTTCGGGCATTCTAGAAATACATGTAGAAGTGATCACGAAGTTTGCGCAGTGTGTGGCAGCATTGAACATCCAAGCGAAGGCTGCAAAGCTGAGCCCACCTGCGTAAACTGCTCTGGAAATCATCCATCTTTTTCCAGAACGTGCAAACAATACATTAAAGAAAAGGATATTCAAGAAATAAAAGCCAACAATAACATCTCATATCCGGAAGCCCGAACTATATACCAAACTACAATAGAAAATTCCATGGCTAAAACAATAGCAAAATCCCTTATTCCCGCACCAATTCAAGTGAAATGCATAGCTACTCAAACTGATATCCAAATCCCTCATACTCAAATGTCACCCGAACAGCTTCTTAAGTGTTTTTCCCCACTTGCAAAACACACTGCATCTTCATCTCAAACAATCCCAATTCCCGGTAAATCAAATTTAACTGCAAAAACTACAGGAAAATCTAACAAAAACAAAAAACAGTCTGAATCAAAACATTCAAATAAACCTGGAGAAGTTCTAAAAAGTAAAATACAGTCAAAACTACAAACAAATACACAAAAGAAAATCAAAACAAAGGAAGAGAAATCTGAAACTTCATCTGAAGAAGATACAGATGTCATCTCGGGTCTTGATCCAGGTGACATGGAGGTCGACCCAGGCCTCGAGACCCCTGCTCTTCTTCATCCGAGGAGCAGGTCATTAGACCGGCGGATCGGTAAACCTTCCAAGTAACATTCAATATGTTATCTTGGAATTGTCGCGGTTTCCACCACAACTCGGTAGATATAAAACATCTTGTAGATTTATACAAACCTGTCTGCTTCTGTTTGCAAGAGACGCTCTTAAGGCCTTTTCAGAGCTCTCTTGTTAGGGGGTACAGTCCCCTACGTAAGGACTTTGTCAGCGGCGACAGAGCTAGCGGCGGTGTTGCTATATTTACATCGAATAGTAGTCCATCCACCCCGCTATCGCTCATAACCACCTTACAAGCTGTTGCTGCTAGAGTAACTGTAAAAAATCAACTAGTCACAGTTTGTTCCATTTATCTCCCCCCTAATCGTAACATCCGACAATCAGAACTAGACAGGCTTTGTGACCAGCTTCCTCCCCCTTTTATTTTAATGGGGGATTTCAACGGCCACAATCCTCTTTGGGGTAGCCCAGATATAAATCAACGTGGAAGGCAAGTCGAAAAAGTTATGAATGACCAAAGTCTATGTCTTCTAAATAATGGGCAACAAACATACTTCCACGCCCCATCGAGGACGTTTCACGCCATCGATCTCGTCTTGTGTTCGCCATCTCTCCTACATCTATGGTCGTTTCATGTCGGACGGGATCCTTACCATAGTGATCATTTCCCCATCCGTCTGGAGATGTTAGGAGATGGTACTGTTCCCTCTGTTCGTGTTCCTCGGTTCAAAATCGAATCTGCCGATTGGGAACAGTTTTCTTCCGTCGTCGATTTCTCTGACGAGATGGTAAACCAAGACAACATCGATGACGCTGTAAATTCTATTACACAGGCCATTTTGGAAGCTGCACGCATTTCCATATCTATGACATCTACTAAGCTACCGAAAATTCCTAAACCGTGGTGGAACCATGACTGTAAAATTGCACATAAAGAGCGGAGGAAGGCTTGGGGTATTTTTCGCCGATACCCCACAGAAAACAACCTCATTGCTTTTAAACGTGCCCGAGCTCAAGCTCGTAAGATCCGCCGGCGTAGCCAGAAGGACTCTTGGACGGTTTATGTCAGCACTATAACATCGAATACCTCTGCTAAAAGTGTCTGGAATAAAGTCAACAAAATTAAGGGCCAATATCCCAGAAACTCCTTCTCTATCCTGGAGACAGATCTGGGTATTGTTTCAGACCCTAAAGGTATTGCTGACACCCTGGCTGACTCTTTTGCTAACATATCTAGCAATTCGAATTACAAAGAGCCGTTCGCCTCTATAAAAAGTAATGCTGAGAAAACAAAATTAAACTTTACATCCAACGAGTTAGAAGACTATAATGCTGATTTCACCATGGCCGAGTTAATGCGAGCTCTTTCGAACACTCGCGGCTCGGCCGTTGGTTATGATGAAATCCATTATAGTATGCTGAAACATCTCCAGCCTCTCCAACTCAAGTACATTCTCAAGCTATATAATAGGATCTGGCGGGAAAACAAATTCCCGTCAGCATGGCAACGTGCTCTTGTAATTCCAATAGTCAAGCCAGGTAAAGACGCTAAGAGTCCTTCCAGCTACAGACCAATAGCATTAACTAGTTGCTTATGCAAACTATTAGAAAAATTAGTCAATGCTCGTCTGCTTTTTTATTTGGAACACAACAATTGTCTCTCTCGGTTTCAAAGTGGTTTCCGTCGTGGGCGAAGTACACTTGACAACCTGCTTTTCCTAGAAACATCTATTCGGGAGGCATTTGTCAAGCGGAACCATTTGGTATCTGTTTTTTTCGACATGGAGAAAGCCTATGACCGTACTTGGAGATATGGTATCCTCAGAGACCTACATAATTTAGGTCTCAGAGGAAATTTACCACTCTTTATTGAGAATTTCCTTTCTCGGAGAGTCTTCCAAGTACGAGTCAACTCTGTCTTATCCGATGAGTTTATTCAGGAGCAAGGCGTTCCCCAAGGAAGTGTATTGAGTTGCGCACTGTTTATCATCAAAGTCAACGACATTATGACCTGCCTACCACCTGCAGTGTCTGGATCGTTATTTGTCGATGACTTTCAAATATCGTGCGCCTCAATAAACATGTCTCTTATTGAAAGACAAATCCAACTCGCCATCAGGAGAATTTCAGACTGGGCCAACCATAATGGATTTACATTTAATGCCCAAAAGACCGTGGCCGTGCACTTTTGCAGGAAACGAGGGCTTCATAACGACCCCAAGCTTTACTTAAATAGGGACCAGATACCTATTGTATCTCAAACAAAATTCCTTGGAGTCATTTTCGATTCGAAGCTTACTTTCCTGCCTCATATAAAACATCTGAGACTAAAGTGCACTAAAGCTCTGAATCTCCTGAAAGTGCTTTCTAACACTTCCTGGGGTGCTGATACCACCTCCATGTTGAAAATATACAGATGCCTTATTCGTTCCAAACTTGATTATGGTTCTGTGGTGTACGGATCCGCCAGAAAATCGGTGTTGATGCTCCTTGACCCTGTCCACCACCAAGGTGTCAGAATCGCGTCAGGGGCCTTCCGTACATCACCAATCCCAAGTGTACTCAATATATGTTTGGAACAACCTTTGAAACTGAGACGAGACAAGCTGTCTTTAAAATTTTATTTTAAAATTAAAAGTCATCCATCTCACCCTGTCGCTCAAAATATTTATGATCCATTACATATCAGACTTTTTAACGCGCGACCATCTTGCATCCCATCATTTTCATTACGTATACATAAAGTTCTTTTATTTTATGGTTTGGACAACTTCAGAGTTCGTCCTGTTATTTTTAATGTACCTCCCTGGCATGATCATAAAATCATAATTTTAAATATTTTTAGTCATTTTAAAAAAAGTGACACTCCTGACATTGTTTTTACTACTCATTTTCATTTCCATAGAACTAACTTTTCTCATTTTAAATCGATATATACCGATGGGTCGAAAAGCCAGGGGCATGTCGGAGCTGCTGCAGTTCATGACAATAACATCATGTCCCGCGAACTGCACAGTAGCAGCTCCGTTTTTTCTGCTGAGTCCCTGGCGATTCTTATGGCCTTGCAATACATCCTACAGCAAGAGCACGACCAGTGGATTATTTACACAGACTCGAAGAGCTGTTTGGATGCTCTGAATAATCCACTGAGCCAGACCCATCCCTTCATACTAGACATTTTAAATACTCAGATTTTACTTTTAGAGAGAAATATCCAAGTTCTTTTTTGTTGGATCCCAGGTCATGTGGGGATCATGGGTAATGAACGCGCAGACTCCATCGCACGATCAACAAGTGGACCTAGGAGCACTTGGCTTTGCCCTGACGACGCATATAAAGCTTGTGACACTGCTCTGTCTCTCACTTGGCAGGCCATGTGGGATGCACAGACGGCTAACAAGCTGCGTTCGTTTCAGCCCTCAATTTCCGGATTCGCCCCCATACAGCAATCCAGGAAAAGGGAAGTGCTCTTGACACGACTAAGAATAGGTCACACACGTTTTACCCATGTGCATCTTCTGCTGGCAGAAGATGCCCCCACATGCAATGCCTGTGGAGTTGTTTTTACAGTTTTTCATATTTTAAATGAGTGTCCATCTTTTAACCCAGTCAGATACAGATATTTTAATATGAATAATCCCCCATTGTCGTCTCTCCTGAATTCACCCCCTCATAAAAATCTTTTTCGTTTTTTACTTGAAATTGGCTTTTATCACTTGATTTGATTATTTCGTTTTTAATCTTTTAACTATTACAGATCAATTTATATTTCTTAAATTTTTTTAACTTGGTTGATATAGTTTAATTTGTACGGCGCAGTATGGCCCATGAGTTGCCCTTGCGCCAGTAAAGCAACCAACCAACCAACCAACCAACCATCAGTAAATACTGCTTCATAGTCAGCATACTGAGAGCGGTGATCACAAAAGATTTGTTGAAAAATTTCTGGGGCAGTGTCTGCCTTGCAATACATCGCAAATGGATTGAGAAAGTGGAAAAATGGAATATCCCACGGTGGAAAGGATTGAGTGGTAAATGTTTGGGTAACTACGTCACTTAGAGCTGCATCCAACAAGATGGATTTCGCTCTTTCAGAAAACGGTCGGATGTTCGATGGGCGAGCATCGTATAACCTACCAAGATAGGCATCAAGTCTCAACTTACGTAAAGGGTGAAAAGGATCAGACATAATTCTAGAGTAGTAGTTGGCGCTTAATTTTTTACGTCTAAGGTCAAGTGGAAGTAGACTACACTCTGTCAACAGACTTTCAATGGGTGAAGTGCGAAATGCACCTGAACAAATGCGGGCAGCAGTGTGATGGACAGTATCCAATCTTCGTAGAAGGGATACTCCTGCAGACCCATACGCAACGCATCCGTAATCAATGCGAGATAAGATTACAGATTGGTAAATACGCAGCAAAGAAGTGCGGTCAGCACCCCAAGAAGTATTTGAGAGTACTTTGAGGATATTAAGCGACCTATCGCACTTCTTGCGCAAGTATAAAATATGTGGGAGAAAATTCAACTTGCTGTCGAAAATGACTCCCAGGTATCTTATCTGATTCACGACTGGGATGGGAGAATTGCGTATGTGAATTTCAGGGTCAGGGTGAAGACCCCTCCTCCTACAGAAGTGGATGCAACTGCTTTTAGATGGTGACAATGTATGGCCGTTTTGTTCACACCATTCTACAAGTCTGTTAACAGCAGTTTGTAATTGACGTTCAATTAAGTGCATGTTTGATCCTTGGCATGAGATTTGCAAATCATCAACATACAAAGTTCCATGAACAAAGGGTGAAAGGACATGAAGGATGTTGCTGATGTGTAGATTAAAAAGGGTGACACTTAAAACACAACCTTGAGGAACTCCCTCAGATTGGTTAAAATAATTTGAAATGTAGTTCCAATGCGAACTCTAAAAACACGAGATGATAAAAAATTTTGAATAAAAAGGGGAAGATTACCCCTAAAACCAAAATTAAATAGAGTTTGCAGGATACCATATCGCCACGTATGATCATACGCCTTCTCAATGTCGAAAAAGATTGAAACTAGATGATTCCTCTGCACAAAGGCATTGCGAACATCTGTTTCTAGTTTCACGATGTTATCAAGAGTGGACCGCCCTCGTCGGAATCCACTCTGGAGAGGTGAAATACATCCATCTTTTTCCAACATGTAAGAGAGTCGGGCGTTTACAATACGTTCAAAGGTCTTACAGAGGTAGCTCGTTAAGGCTATCGGTCGATAGTTCAGAGGATCCTTGGGATCCTTTCCAGTTTTCAGAATGGGGATTACAGTAGCTTCCCGCCACAAGGTAGGAAAGATGTTCTCCTTCCAGATTCGATTAAAGAGAAAAAGGATGTTAAAAAGAGAATCTGGACTTAAATGGCGAAGCATTTGGTAACTGATCCCATCTGGACCTGGACTGGTGTTATGTGCTTTAGATAAAGCACTCTTCAATTCATACATCTTAAGTTCACAGTTGTAGGAATATTCAATATTGCTTTTGAAATTAATTCCAGCCCGTTCAGCGCGATTCTTAGTCACTAAAAATGTAGGACTATAAGAATCGGAACTGGATACACTTTCAAAAGTTTGACCGATAAGGTTAGCAATATCTTCAGGGGAAGAGAACACAGCAGCTCCGGCTTGAAGCATCGGACAAGAATGTTCCGGACACAAACCGTTGGCCGCTCCAACCCTCTTCCACAACTGCCCGCTTGATGCTTTGGATGCAATCGAAGAGACACAACCCATCCAGGAATCCTTACGACTCCGACGTCCAACTCTACGAGCAACTGCCTTTGCCCTTTTAAAGGCGATAAGGCTTCCTGTAGTTGGGCACCTGCGGAAGACACCCCATAGCCCCTCTTGCCCCCTGTATTCAGACTGACAGTCCGCATTCCAGTATGGTTTACAGTGTCGCAGTGTTCTAGGTGATGTCTTAGGAATGGAGGAGTCCGCAGCATTTAAAATAGCTTCAGTGACATTTTGGACAGCAGAATCTACATCCTGACCATCCACCATTGTTCCTGATATAACAGCCAACTCAGCAAATTTGTCCCAATTCGCCCTGTGGTATTTGTATGTAGGTAGACGGGTATTTACGCTACTAATACCGTTATGCGAAATGAGAATCGGGAAGTGATCACTGTTATGTAGATCACTTCCAACAGCAAAATTCAAGTATGGCAAAAGTATAGGGGAACAAATGGCTAAGTCTAGTGAATGGAATGTTCTAGTGGGTTCATGGAAATATGTTTTCTCCTCGTTATTCAGGAGACAGAGACAGTGATCAGATAGCAACTTTTCAATCTGTCTCCCACGAGGGTTCGTATTGTCATTACCCCACATAGTACTGTGTCCATTAAAGTCACCGAGCAGTATAAATGGTGCTGGAAGCTGATCAATAAGGGCATTCAGCTCCTCTTGGCGGATGATAGCATGTGGCGGTAGGTATAGGCAACAGACTGTGAGAAGGGACTGAAAATGTAGTCTCGCAGCCACAGCCTGTAGAGATGTGCGTAGTGTGATTACAGTGCTGGGGTAATTATGAGAAATAAAAAGACATACTCCTCCAGACACTGTATTACTAAGGGTAACATCTTTCCTAATGCAACTATACCTACGAATCTTAGATGTATAAGTATCCTTTAAGAAAGTTTCTTGAAGGGCCAAACATGCTGGATGGTAAGTAGAAACGATGTTCTTTACATCATCCTTCCTAGACCTAAAACCGCGACAATTCCAAGAAACAAAAGAAGCCATTAACTATTTACAGATATGTTGAAAGTGGGGTCAGGATCTTCAAAACACTCCTCGTCATCAGATGGGTAAAGTCTTACCTCATCTGAGTCATTATGTGAATCGAGGATACTAAAAGGATTGGCAAGTTTTCCTCTAGAAACGCCAACCTTTGCCGACTTCAATTTGATTGCCTGAAGTGCCTTTGACTTAGCAAGTGATTTTTTGAGAAGAATCGGTTTTTTGGTACTTTCCGAAGAAGATGGTCTTGATGGTAATTTGGTATGTGACAAGCTAAGTGTTTCAGTTTGAGTGCTTTGGCTGCATACTGACTTTTTGCAAGCATCAGCATATGCTACGCCCACACGTGGAGTCCGAGCTTCAACTTGTTTTTTTGCCTCGAAGTACGATACATTTTGATTGGCACGTACAGTCTGAATTTCTTTCTCCATCACAAACTGTGGACATTTGCGGAAGAAAGATGGGTGTGTGCCTTCACAATTCACACACTTTTCAGGTGCAGTGCAACCAGAACTACTATGACCACTTCCTGCACAACGTGCGCAGATTTCAATTTTCCCGCGGCAAGCCGTTTGGGAATGTCCAAATCTCTGGCACTTAAAGCAGCGAAGTGGATTAGGTATGTAAGGTCGGATTTTACAATTCAGATACCCGGCTTTCACGTGTGTTGGCAGCGTTGGCCTGTCAAAAGTCAGTATGAGATGTTTAGTTGGTAATATGTTGCCATCTTTCCGTATGGATATACGGTAAACAGCTGAAACTTGCTGGTCACGCAAATGATCCAAAATCTCCTCCTCAGTAGTATGATAGAGATCAGATTCGGATATTACCCCACGAGATTTATTAAGTGACGCATGTGCAGTCACAGTCACTGGGAAAGTCCCGAAAACTTCAATCTTCAAAATATTCTCAACTTGGTTGGTGTTTTTGACTTCAATTAATAAGTCGCCAGACCTCAGTTTCTTAACTGAAGCAACCTCTCCAACGTATGACTTCAATGTCTTTTCAATTAAGAAGGGAGAAACCTTCTCAAAAGACCCTTCTAATCTATGAATAATAAAATATTTTGCTGGGAGTACATGACTTTGTTGCTCCCCACGAGAGGGAGAAGAGAAAAAAGATTTACTTGCCATAAGATAAATTAAATGAGAATTCGGGCACTAGAGTCCCACCCACCATGGAGTCCTCATTATCGGGGATAGAGCCTGCCGGCAAGCAACAAAAATCATAAAAGAAAACAAAATATCAACAAAACTGTTACGCACAGCATGACTCTATCGGGTTAACCAGTGCCTATACGCAAGCAGTCCATCCCTGAAGAAGCCTCCACCCTTTACGAGATTCTCAGCAAATGGACTGATCACTTGATCCCTAGCCGCCGACGAAATCGGACGACCAGCCGATTGATGCACACGGGACCAATGTGCACCTCCCGTTTATCTGAAGCAAGGGCCAAAGTAGTGTATTGGGACAGTATGTCGCCCCTCAACTACCAGGATCCCCCTTTCCAGAGACACGGGTCTCCACGCACGGCAAACACGTGGGTGATTAAATGCCCGAGAGAAGCTGATGGCAACAGAGCGGCACTAAGCTTCTCAAGGGGAGCCCTCACCTCAGATGAGGTAACCACAATGAGGGATGGAAGAGAAGCCAAACAATAAATACAAAACCAAAATAGGAAGGTAAAACAGAAGGAGGGATAGATCACTGGGGTGCCCCGGGGTTGTGAAGTCCGTGTTTACTTTGAGAAAGTAAACCCCCTGAGGGGAAAATTTCGCAGCAACCCTGGCTAAAAGATTATATAAATTTCAATACAGAACAACGTAAACTGGCCACCACATCATTTGAAATGGATTTAAGCTGCTTAACAACGCGGTCTTTGGCAAGACCATGGAAAATTTAAGAAACAGGGTAGATGTTAAATTGGTTAACACTCCTCAAAAGGTTAAGAAACTGGTGGCATCTCCAGCCTTTAACGCGTACACTGAATTTGATAATCAGTTGGTTGGTTGGTTGGTTGTTTTCAGATTATCTGGCGCCGTCAGCAACACGAGGGCTATAATGCGCCGAAACATTCGTCATTAAGACAAGCCAACATACATTTACAAACACCCATGCCAACACGGGACTCGAACCCGCAACCTCGCGGTCTAGAAGCAAGCACCCTAACCACTACACCGTTTGGTCGGCGATAATCAGTTGGTGGCTTGGTTGGTTGTTTTCAGATTATCTGGCGCCGTCAGCAACACGAGGGCTATAATGCGCCGAAACATTCGTCATTAAGACAAGCCAACATACATTTACAAACACCCATGCCTAACACGGGACTCGAACCCGCAACCTAGCGGTGGGGAAGATAAAGAGTTTAACTCTTAACCAGCCTATATACGCTGATTTCACTAATTTGGAAGCAAGTAAGGTACTTATGTACCATTTCCATTATGGTGTTATCCAGAAAAAATATGGAAATAAGGCCAAGCTCCTATTTACTGACACTGATTCCCTCACGTACAAGCTGACAACTCTAAACTTACAATTAGACCTGCATAATCTTCCGAGACCACTTTGATTTCTCGGAATATCCTACAACTCCTTACACAACATCGACAAGAAAAAACTAGGCTTCTTCAAGGATGAGTTGAATGGCAAGTCCGGAATTGAGTTCGTCGGCCTTCGCTCGAAGAAACATGAGACATACCGTAACTGCTTATTAAATCGTAGAGTTTCATCTGATGTACAGAATAGATCTTTCAATATTTTAACAATTAGGTTGGTTGTATTCCGATTATCTGGCGCCGTCAGCAACACGAGGGCTATAATGCGCCGAAACATTTCGTCATTTGACAAACCAAAATACATTTACAAACATCCATGCCAACACGGGACTCGAACCCGCAACCTCGCGGTCTAGAAGCCAGCACGCTAACCACTATACCGTTTGGTCGGCTGACTTTGGATGGGAAAATGTAGTGGAGTGTCTCGTGAAGAGAGTTCGGGGCATAAATGTACGAAATTTATATGGAGAAACCTTGCAACGCGCAAGGGCTATATTGAAGTTGCTCGACAGCTGGTCGAAAATGGTGGCGATATGTCTGCCCCGAACGCCATCCAGGAAACTCCTCTGCATATTGCCGCCTATTTAGGTAATTATGACCTTGTAAAATGCTATGTAGAGGATGGGGCAGACACAGATATGCGAAGCAATATCGGTGCCACTGCGCTGCTATTTGTATGCGTAAGAGGCAGATATGACATTGTCGAATACCTGTTAAGGTCAGCTGCCCAGTATGGGATTTTAGATGTATACGGCTATTAGCCGTTACATCTAACCGTTACATATTATTGATAGGAGGAGGCCTGATGTAGATCTTACCAAGTTATTTATCTTGGAAAAGTACAGACCTTCTACCATCAGATTATAATGTGATAGTGAATAGCCCTCTGTGAAAAGAGGAAATTCTACAAAATGCCGTGTTTTGTGCATGAGTATCTTCAACAGTTATAATGAGAATGATTTTAAAAAAAATTATGAATTCGAGATTAGCAAATTTCTTCCACGTATTGAGGTGATGCGCTTGTATAATCACGCTGAAGCATACCGAACTATTGAACGGTATGTTCACCGTGAAATTCATATAAAAGGTCACTTCGACATTGTAAAAAAAAAAGAAGAAATTTTACAAATTTAAGTATGCTATCAGCACAGTGTATTTTGCAACACAGCAAAAGCTTGTAAAAAAAAAAAAAAATGACTATGTAAATAAGTGTGCTTTGCAAATACATTAAGTTTTTAATTTCTTGTGAATAAATAAAGATTATTTTTATTCATGGTTTTGCTTATGAGTATTAATGCTAATTCATTCTCTCCAAGTCTTCTTGAAAGACTTTTTTTTTTATGAGTATTTTTTAAAAATTTCGTTTTAATATCTATAACTAGTATTCACATTAACTTATTTGATACAATTTTTGTATTATTCTAAGTAATCTATCTCAATTTGATGCTAAGTTTTAGCGTTATTCAAGAGTTTTATCGATAAAAGAAAAGCTTTTTTAAGTGAAATTTATTTCAGCAAATTACACATTATTATTGATCAAGCTATGCTATTGAATCTTCCTTTCCACTCTTTGAAAAAGGGTAGCATATGTTTTGAAGTGAAATTAATTTCAGCAAAGAAAAGAAATATACTAAACCAACCAAGCCAGACCGATCAGGCACCAGCTTTGCCCATAGTGCACTTCAACACATATGTTTATTGTTTTAAATATCCAACTTTAAGTTATTTTTTCACTGTAGGAGATGCCATCTTAAAAACGGGATGCATTCATTCGAAGTTTGGGGTTCAAAAATAAGCAGACAGCAAAAAAAAAAATACAAATTACACTCATTTGGAGTTCTTGTTTGCAATCCAGGAAACAAGTGAGACGCAGTTCAGCCAGCTGCTCGATTCCCAGAGGGGATTGAACTGCATTCTCACAGATGGGACCCTCCCGGTCGAAGAGGATAACACTGTCGACTGCGCAACGTCTTTCCCTGCATGCAGAAAAAAGAACTGCTAACAAAATCTCCCGATCCGACAAAGAATTGAATTTGTTGGAAATTGAGATAATAGAAGTTAAAAAAAGCCAAAATCATGTGAACCTTCATTTTTTTGGTTCCTTTAAACATAATACTACGGATATGTCCTTAACAGAAATATTAGAACTGCATATGTTTGTTGTAGAGAAAATAACAGAAATAAGGTCCAGAAGAGAGAACAAGGCGAGGTTGTATACATTGACGGAACTGTATTTTACTAGAATTGTTAATATTTTTTTTTTTTATCAGTTTTATTAATTTTCAGGCATATCTTAAATTTATACAATATAGTTTAATGGTATTAAGATTCAAATAATCTATTTCTTTAAAAAATATATAAATCCTTAAATTTATAAATCTGAACTCGTGTTATAAGTAGATGTAATTTATCTTAAATAATGGTTTCAAACAAATTATTATATGTTTGGTTAGTCATATGGGACATTCTACAGCAGTGTTCACCACTAACTTTTACGGCCGTATTCACGAAATTCCTTACAATCGCACCGAACCCCTGGATTGATAAACACAGGGACAAGACCGACCTTTCACCCCGGGTTTGATAAAACGGTATTCATAGAGCTTTTTCAGCCCTTGTCAAACTAGAGTTACTCAACCTAGGGGTGAAAGACAGCTTGCTATTGGTTGAAAAAAAGTGTCATGTGAGGAAGTTGCATATTTCCTGGTGGTCAGATGGACAGACACCGTGCCGACTAGAAAAGCATTACGCAATATTATTCTAACAAAGAATATATTTGCTTTGTGTTCAATAAAATAAACTTATTGCCTTTTTATGTTTTTTCTCTTATATTGGTGGGTTGGGATTTTCTAGCGCAAAGGCTCCTCAAGGACCAAACTGCGCTGAAAAAAGTCAATCGAGTATAATAAAAGGGTAAAATGTTAAGTTAAAAAGATCATATTTACAAGTTATGATCATACAAAGCATTAAACAGGGTGATAAAATCCAATTTCTTTAAGAAAATTGAAAAGGTGTAATGAGGGAGCCTCTGGCCACTGACCGGCCATAAGTCTAATTTCCCACTTCAATATAAAAAGAGAATTTACGAAAGCACGGTGAGACCCATCATGTCATAAGTCGCCCCAGCATGGACCACCGTCTCAGAACAAATTCTTGCCAGATTCCAAACTGTGCAGAATAAAACTCTAACGACCATATTCACGAAAATTCCTTACCTTCGCGCCGAACCCATGGGTTGATAAACACTGGGACAAGACCTTTCACCCCGGGTTTGATAAAACGGTATTCATAGAGCTTTTTCAGCCCTGGGCTTGTCAAACTAGTGTTACTCAACCTAGGGGTGAAAGACAGCTTGCTATTGGTTGAAAAAAAGTGTCATGTGAGGAAGTTGGATATTTCCTGGTGGTCAGATGGACAGACACCTTGCCGACAAGAAAAGCATTACGCAATATTATTTTAACAAAGAATATATTTGCTTTGTGTTCAATAAAATAAACTTATTGCCTTTTTATGTTTTTTCTCTTATATTGGTGGGTTGGGATTTTCTAGCGCAAAGGCTCCTTAAGGACCAAACTGCGCTGAAAAAAGTCAATCGAGTATAATAAAAGGGTAAAATGTTAAGTTAAAAAAATCATATTTACAAGTTATGATCATACAAAACATTAAACAGGGTGATAAAATCCAATTTCTTTAAGTTGGTTGGTTGGTTGTTTTCAGATTATCTGGCGGCGTCAGCAACACGAGGGCTATAATGCGCCGAAACATTCGTCATTAGACAAGCCAACATACATTTACAAACACCCATGCCAACACGGGACTCGAACCCGCAACCTCTCGGTCTAGAAGCTAGCACGCTAACCACTATACCGTTTGGTCCCAATTTCTTTAAGAAAATTGAAAAGGTGTAATGAGGGAGCCTCTGGCCACTGACCAGCCATAAGTCTAATTTCCCACTTCAATATAAAAAGAGAATTTACGAAAGCACGGTGAGACCCATCATGTCATACAACGCCCCAGCATGGACCACCGTCTCAGAACAAACTCTTGCCAGACTCCAAACTGTGCAGAATAAAACTCTAATGACCATATTCACGAAAATTCCTAACCCTCGCGCCGAACCCATGGGTTGATAAACACTGGGCCAAGACCTTTCACCCCGGGTTTAAGAAAATGGTATTCACAGAGCTTCTTCAGACCTGAACTTGTCAAACCAGAGTTACTCAACCTAGGGGTGAAAGACCGCTTGCGATTGGTTGAAAAAAAGTGTCATGGGATTTTCCCAGACAACCCTGCTCTATTTATATTACTCTGTGCTGCTTTAAATCACATGCTTGGAATTAGAACTATGGATACTACATTAAATATCCCCAAAAAAAGCGAAGTCTGTTTTCTCCTTATGAGAAAAATCTTCTCTTAGAACTGATCAAAGAAAAAATTGATATTATTGAATGTAATGAAACAAACAAGACTTCGGTGGCTCAGAAGCAAGCGGCCTACGTCGTTGTGAGTGAGGCCTTTAATTCAACATTTCTACCAAACGGTCTGCAAAGCAGATCAAAGAATGGTTTAAAACTAGTAGAAGAATTGCCGGTGGCAAGATGGCTAGTGTCCGCCAAAAATGGCGAACCACCGGCAATTGCTCTTCAATAGCAGTATCGCCATGTGGTTTTGAAGATCGTTTGGCGGAAATGGGCACTATCACTGTCTCTTTAACAACGCCTTACGACAGCGACGCAATGCCGACAAAATTGCTGCTTGCTGAACATCGTAAGTATTAATTTCATATTGTTTGATTTTTTTGCTTAGTAAAACTTGTCACAGTATTGTGATTATACTGTGCCAAGTCTTACTCAAGGTTCCAAACTCTTTGAAGAATGTTATTTTTGATGTTAGTATTTTGGAATCTGTTTTCCAAAATTCAGCCTAATGTAACGATTGCGGAAATCAAGGTTTAAAATATGGAAGTATTGGTCAAGATATCGGTCATGCTGTGAAGTTTAATCTTTACTGGGAAAATTGTAATTTTGGTTTTTCCTTTTACCATTTCGTGGAACACAGTGGCCTAGTAAAGAACTCCTTTGCAGTTAATACTCGACTGGTCTAAGGTTTTAGAAGTACATGCAAAGGTCAAGCGGCTGCCAAACTGTTTTGGCAGTAGCATGACTTTTCCCGCCCCTCCATCAAAATTTTAACTGTTTAACAAAATTCTCAGAGCTGCTACAGAAGCAATTTGTAAAGAGAGCATGAAGACAGCGTCATAAGAGGCACTGAGACAAATGACGACTGTCAAGATTTAGCGGTTGCTGTGGATGGAACCTGGCAAAAGCGAGGATATTCATCTTTAAATGGAGTTGTATCCGTCACCAGTATCAATTCGGGACAGGTTATAGATTTGGAGATATTGTCTAAACACTGTATTTGTCCAAATAAGTCTAGTCGTTCTCCTGAATGCAAGAGAAACATCGATGAAAGCAGTGGGAAGATGTATGTCAAGAGTGTTCTAATCATATTTAAATGCTCCGAGGAGTTTTATGGAGCACAATACTTTGAATATCTAGGAGATACCAATTACAAGGCCTACGATGTAGTCGTAGAATCCAATGTTCATGGTGAAGAAACTTCCATAAAAAAATTGGAATGGGTCATGTAATGAAGAGGATGGGGAGTCGTTTGCATAGCCTAGTGAAGCACACCAATAGTCAAAAACTTTGATAAAAAAGTTCTCAATGGCAGAAATCGTTTAACGGATGGTCAATACAATTGGTTGATTGGTAAGAGTTTAACGTCGCAAGGGCAACACATGGACCATACTGAGTCAACCAATTGTCAATCGCTTTTAAAATTGGTATAAAAGGCTCTCATTTATCAGTTAAAAGTATAAAAAGTCGAAGATAAGATAAACAAATATTAAAATCAAATGATAAAAACCAATGTCATATAAGAAATTAAAAAGATTTTCGTGAGGAAGTGACGATAAAATGTATGAAAGTGAAGGATAATTGTATTTAAAAATACTGTTGTCCGATAGTGTTAAAAGGACATCCGTTTAAAACATGGTAAACAGAAAAAGCAACTAAACAGGTATTGCATATGAGGGTACCTTCTGCCAGCAGAAGATGCACATGGGTAAAACGTGTGGCTTATTAATCTAGTTGGGGGCGATTTCCTTCTTCCTTGATTGGTGTATGGCAAATAGATAAAATACAAACTTATTATGACTTGGCTATCAGACGAAATACAAACAGCTTGAGTGATATGTGCCGCTTTCTTGCATAACGGTTCATCTGATGTAAAACCTGAGAACAGGTTTTGTCCGTCTGGAAGCGACTCTTGATGTGGCTACAACAATTCACTTATTTCTGATGAAGCACACACAAAAACAGTCTTCCCTCCTGCTGTTTTGCCAGTTTTCAAAGCACTTTCGGATCCTGGACTTTTTACAGAAATGTCTACATGGCCAAACCCAAAAGAAATGTTGAACAGTGTTATTTGGTCACGTGTTCCAAAGACAACATTCGCACACATAGAAACGTTGCGCCTTGGAGTATTTGATGCTGTGGCCACATTTAATACTGGAAACAACTTTGGATGCAATGTTGTCAAATCACTCAACATTCAACCTGGAGAATATTGCTTAAAACCACTCCATGCTATTGATGTTGAGCGACTGTGAATTGTTAAACGCGACTGTTTAGCTTTATCAAAAGAAGCTTGTGTGGAAAAGACACAACAAAAAGCGAATAAGAGACAATATGCAAGCTGACGATTCTTACTATAGTAGGTGTCATTGACATAAATTTCATCATATTTTATACAGCACTATTTACACTTACAGAAATGTCTTGGATCTGGAATTAATTCATCAGTGTCATTCACTGTTTATAATGGCAGAAATAGCCTGGATCTGGAATTTATTCTGGCTTTGCCAAGGGATGGCCTGCTATTACACTAACGGCAGGAACCAACATGCCTTATCTAACATTAGAATCACTAGACATACATGCACCTTTTTTTATATATAACATATTTCGAATTCTTATTGATTAATTGCACATATTTTTATTTTAGGTTTTGTTGTAATAAGTCGCCAATTTTCAGAAATTAGGCCAAAAGTAGTTGGCTCCTATTATCATTTGTAAGAAGTTGTAATCAAATAATTATTTAATCAATAATATTAACCGATTTATGAGTCTAATTATAGTACTTGTAAGATTGTAAAGCCCGGTCCAAGGGGCTTGCACAACTTGGGCTGCCAGTAATAAATGGATGGTAGAAATGGAGTCGATTCAGGGTGGCCACAAAATTCAGGTTAGTTGTTTTCAGATTATCTGGCACTGTCAGCAACACGAGGGCTATAATGCGCCGAAACATTCGTCATTAGACAAGCCAACATACATTTACAAACACCCATGCCTAATTCGGGACTCGAACCCGCAACCTAGAAGCTAAAACGCTAACCACTATACCGTTTGGTCGGCCACAAAGTTCAGGAAAAAAAAAGTTCCCCGATTTCCCTGACAGATTTTTAAGAATTTCCCTGATTTTAGGGCAAACTTTTTCTTCAAATTTCCCCCAATTTTCTTAGGTTTTCCAGATATCTAGAAACCCTGATCAAATAGAACATGTATGCTAAAGATAATATGCATTTTTTTTTTAGGATATGCATATACGTTGGAAATTGCAAAAATTGATCCAAATAAGCATTTTTGTTTTTTCATACTAAAATATTCTCCAATTCATTATCTTCAAAACGATACCAAGAACTTTCTTATAGTTAAAATACTTTTTTACATGCAATTTCGAAAAGGTTGACGTTTTAAAAAATTGGTTTCGATTTTGATGTTTGTTAAGCCTAACTCTGTTTTAGGATGTGCCGCAAAATATTGGCTTCAAACTATGCTTATTTTATATTTATACTTTACTTTATACTTTAAGATTTTTGTAAACATTTATTGGCAACAAAGTCTAACTGCAGTTGTAACTGTATAGTAAATGTTTGTTTTCAAACTCAACAATTCTAAAAAAACTTTTTTATATTTTTGCATTCGAATATTCGCCTTTTCCATTTCATATTACATTTTTTAATTTAATTTGTCACATTTTATGATGGGAAATACTAAATAGCAGCTTTAAAGGAAGAAAAAATCTAAATTTAGAAGAAATCAGTACATTAAATCCAAAGAAAACATCTCGGCAGCAAACGTGAATCTACCTTCCTCCACAGCTTCAACCATCAGTTTGATGTTGTCAAACATTTCGTTTCCTACGAAGGTCTCGGAAATGAGTTCAGGTTTTCCAGAAAACCGGTTTCAACACTAGGGTTAGCAAAAGTCAGTCTCCCGTTATTTTCAACCTAGACTTCATAAACTCAGCTAATGTTAACCCTACTCACGAGCACGGTTGAGACTGAATTTCATAACCTGCCTATGCGCAGAGGATAAATTTGTTACGTTTGTTTTGGATTACTGTGCAGTAGTTTTGACTCTTGCTTTGTGAAGTAATTAAACATTTGCGGTGCTTCCTTAATAATAGATTCCGTGAAACATGAATGATTTGAAATTGTTAGCTACTTTGGAGAAATTAAAAAGCAGAAGAGATATAAAACCAAGATTACGTGTGGATTATTTTTCTACATATGATGACTTGGATTTTCATGGGTGGTACAGACTTACGAAGGAAACCACATTGGAAATTTGTAGGCTATTTGAATCAAAGTTAGAGCCACATTATAATGCTAATAATGCTCCAAACCCAATGGAGCAGTTATAAATAGCGCTGCACCATTACACAACTGAAACGTTTTAGATAGTTGTTGGTGATTTACAAGGGATAAGCCAGAAAACAGCTTTGTGTGTTATCCACAAAGCGAGCAGAGCAATTATTGCAATGAATCAAAAGTTCATCACCTTCCCAAAGACGGATGAAGAATGTAGAGAGTTAGGTATATTTTTCATTCTGAGAACGAAAATCACGACACTTCTAGACCAATAGCAAGCTGTCCTTCAAGTCTGAGTTGAGTAACCTGGAGTTAATAAGCCCCACATTGAAAAATCCTGAAGACTACCATTTTTTTAACCCCTGGTCAAGGTTCTCGACCCACAGCTTATGAACTTGGGGTTTTAGTAGCGAGGTTGAAGTTTCGGGAAACTCCGGCCGTTAATGTTTTTATAACCGAGCCCCGAGTCGGAATGAAGTACCTCAGTCTCGTGCTATAAAGCAATTAAAACTCCATTAATTGACATTCCTAGCGAAATGTTGTTGGTGATTCAAAGGCTAGCAGTCAATTCCTTACTCAAGAGATTAGTTTTATTAATTGATTTTTAGTTTTTTTTTCAGAGACAAATGAATGTAATTCCCTTTAGTTTTTTTCAAGAATCCTTAAGAAATTTCTTGTCAGATGAAGCAAAAAAATTAAGAAATAATTGTAAAATCTTGTCCAAATTATGTTCTTTGTATAAAATAAAAAGGAACTCATTTGATTACTTCCTGAAACACCTGCGAATACAGTGCACTACTTTTTAGTCCGACTTATACCAATTAACAAGACACGATCCATCATTATTGCAAAAGTATTCGGAACATTTGCAACGCCACTAGGAAGATCTTAAATTCTGCAGATGAATGCATCCATTTGTTTGTTTGGAGTTATATGGCACAAAGGCAACACAAGAGCCATGCTGAGCAAACGAAAAAAGAAAGAATGGATGATGAATTATAATATATACGATTGCATCCAAGTAACAAAGATAGGACAAATAATATCGTTGGCTTTACAAATCAGACCTCCAGTTTGGCTAGTGCTAAAATTGTGGTGAAAGGTCGCTCTACAGATAAGAGAAGTGTCAGGTTTTTGTACAATCTGAATGACACGAGGCATACCTCGCAGCATACTCTCAACAAAGACTACAGTTGGTTTGTATTCTTAATGACCTACTTTTATGCACAATAACAGCTAATCAGGCCGGGACAGCTTAACGTGGATTCAGAACCACAACGAATATTCATGCCGCATTACCTTTGGCATGCAATGTCAGACCGCTAACCAAACAGTCACCAGATGGGCAAGAGTACAACAAGTTTTAGGACTAAGGGTAAATGCTCATATTAAAAATTTCTTTTGAAGATGCTGTTGGTTGGTTGCATGAATTTTAACGACACAAGAGCCAATATTGGCTAAGCTGCGCCAAATGAAGATGCTGTTACCTGGATTAAAACCTCCTAGAAGAAAATAGGTCAAGAACTGATACACAATCCTCATCAGCTATAGAAGTAATAACAGTGAAATGGAGATACAATTAGATTTTGACAAACTGATGGCAGAAAGATTATTAGCAGAGCCCCTGAAACTTGCAACAATCGAGTACAATCCTAAATCCTTCCAGTATGAAGTAGCTGTGAAGTGCTTTGATGATTTCATGCTGATTGGGAAGCTTAATAGATAAAGGTAAACAGCTTTAACACTTAATAAATATCTGTGATATTCCTAGGGTATATGACTAAGTCACCAAATTAATTTGACAACAATGTAAGGGCGATAAAGTTTTCAATGTGGCAACACTATTTCTTTAAGCATGACATCTCAAGAATAAGCTTAGATACATTGAAGATATACAATGCATATGTATATGCAATATTACTAACGATTACCCTAACTCTACCAATCTCAAATGCTGCATGGGAAAGAGGATTTTCATGCCAAAATCGCATCCAAAGCGATAAACGAGCAAGACTCTGTGATGATCATGTAGAAACTCTTTCAAGAATTTCATGAGAATACCCTGATTTTTATTTCTGTAAAGAAAATTATGTTAAATGTAACATGGATTTTACTACTACCGTTTGTAAAAAAAAATAGGGAAAAAATTAAACGTGCCCCACTGTTATTGATGTAGTAATTTTTTCAAAAAAATTATTTTGCTTTAGATTTAAAAATACCCCTCAAAATTTAGAGGGGGTGGAAATACCTTTTGAACACACTTAATTGGTAAACACTGCCTAGATGGAATGTGTATGTTGCATGAATGTTTTTGCTATTTCATATTTTGTTTCTGGCTATAATAAAGGATAGGATGAAGTGAGCTCACTGAGTACGCTGTACAAACCGGTTCTCCTATGGATGTAAAGCAGTGAGCGAGTAGTATAGTATAGCAAAAACTCAAAGTCATGCCTTTGTCCAAACCGTGGTAATGAGACGTTAGAACGAAAACTAAGGGATGTGTCCGATGGATAACATTGGGAGTGAAACAAGGAACATCATGTTAGTTCATGCCAGAAGGACAGGTTGGTTTTATGGTAGCGGATTGGATCTCTCGACTGTGTAGCATTTTGCTCAGGCATGGGTGTATAGTGCAAGCCATTGTTATACTATGCAGGATTTGCAGTTGACAAAACAGACTTGGTAGGACGATATTTTGCTGGGAAATTACAATAGAGTGATTTGTCCAGGATACTGTATACATTGGTGGAGTGCACATTATTGAGATCAGAGAATCCAAGTTTGGGAAAATGCCGACCAAACGGTATAGTGGTTAGCGTGCTGGCTTCTAGACCGGGAGGTTGCGGGTTCGAGTCCCGTGTATGGCATGGGTGTTTGTAAATGTATGTTGGCTTGTCTAATGACGAATGTTTCGGCGCATTATAGCCCTCGTGTTGCTGACGGCACCAGATAATCTGAAAACAACCAACCAAGTTTGGGAAACAGAAGTACAATCACGGCGCATGTGGAAGGCTGATTGATGTTTGAAGGTATTGAGAGTGGTACCAACCAGGTTTTATGACCATTGTTCCTAACCACATGTTAGACATCATGCTTGAGGTGCTGAAGAAATATGTCTTGTCAAGCAATGTCATCATTTCAGATTCCAGGAGAACGAGGGTTTTCATCATAGTGAACCATAAGAGTTACCTTTAAAAGTCTGGACAGTGGCGAGCACACAAATTCGATTAATGAGATTGGACTCGCAATGCTCGTAGTTTTCATCTTTAAAACCTTCTTATTCCCTCTGTGTTTCTGTTTGTTTTTAAATTGTGTTTTTCTAATTTTTGAGGTTTTTTCAGAAAGAACGTTTTCCCTGTCATTTATTGTAATGTATATTATCATATGCCATGTAATAAACATCTTAATTTTAAATAAATCTTTTCCGGCAGTGCTGGAGCGCTCAGGGGCCTTTCCTCAGTGCTGGGGAGTCACATTCCTCCCGGCCGGGTTTATCCAAACTCCAAACCCTTCGGGGTGAGTTCTCCAGTCTGGGCAGTCCAATGCTCGTACTTGGAATAGTACATTCAGCGGCGTATCCATCAGAAGTCACCCGAGCTGATGAAGGAATTTCTTCAGGCTGTTACTTTGGCGTATCTGGAGGAATAGAAATTTTTTAAATTATATATTTTTCATGTTTTAATTATTATGCACTTATAATTTAGGTCTGGAAGTTTTTCTGCTTTCCCCATGGGTTTACTACAGTCACACCCTATTAAGGCGAAATCGCTAACCATGAAATTTCATTTAACATGAAATATAGGCAGTTTTATGTATGGTGAAGCTTAATGTTGATCTGGTTGTTTAACCGGAAATTTCTTAACATGAAATCCTGCATAAAGCAACAAAAATTTAAGACAAAATTTAAAATATTCTGATAAAATTTAGAGTAAATTCCTCAAGTTGAAACCCTATAAAACAGAAAAATGCCTGAGTAATCAAATATCAACAAATTCACTGCAAAATTAGCTGAATTTAGATGGCAACCCTCGATGTAAACTACTTGGTAACATCCGTGTCACTCCTGTTTCTAACAGTATAAATTTGAAAATTTAACTCATCCCATTTACATGTCAATATGAAGCGGAAGTAGTTATCGTTAGAAACAAAGCTAAAATTTGAAATGAAATTGGGATATATTCTTTAAAAAAATTGTGGCTAAAGATGGAATCATGAACATCAATTATTTTAACTAGTGTATGCTATTGTAGCGACTGCCCAAGAAATGGCATTGCCAGTAAATATCACCAGTAAATTAGTTTCCAATAAATTGAATACTATAAGAACTGATTAACCTAACTCTTCCTTGAGGATCCTTTAGGTAGACTTGGATTACGAAAGGGCTACATTGGTGACCCGATGAACACGCAAAAGAAAAGTAATATATGGTCCACAATGAACAGTTGACTTGCGAATTGCTTAGAAAAATATAACGCCAAACAGGCATAAGCAGAAAAATGCGACTAAAACAAGCAAAAATAGGCTAAATAAGAACACAAAAAATAAAGAAAAATTATATCGGTGAACTTAATAAAGTTCTCCCGATAAGGTGATCGCAATTATCAACTGGTGTTATCATATATATAGAATTCCATCTCCAATGAAATTCTGGAGAGTGAAGTGATGTAGCGACTGTCCAACAGATAGCGTTGCCAGTTAATATCACCAGTAAAATAGTTTCCGATAAATTGAACATAATTAAAGCCGAGTAACCTAACTCTCCACTGAGGATCCTTTTGGCAGACTTGGGTTACGAAAGGGCTACACTATAAACCAATTTGAACCTGCAAGGAAAAGGATGTGGATTGACAAAAATGTAGACATGAATTAAAAACAGCATTACTAAATAGTACACATATATATAACAGTTTAAATCTGCCTTAATAAAGTGAAAAAATTTTAAAATGGTTAACACGAAATTTGGTTAAGGCAAAACATTTCGGCAGCCCTTTCGATTTCGTGTGGAAAGTTTTGTGGGTTTGGCTGTATGTATCGCACTTCTTGTAAGAAGCGACTGCCTAATAAAATATTAGAATCACTAAACAAACATGATCACCTTTTGAAACAGATGTAGTACAAAACATTGGGCGATCATAAAAATCACCATAATCTAAAACAGGGTAATTAATATAAAATTATGATAAATAATAAAATAAAGTTAAAATGTAAATAATTAAATTATGATAAAATATAAATGGTTAGAATGTGGTGCTTTATGCTGCCCAACTGGCGTTTGCAAAATTTTGCCAAGTTTGACACCAAACTACAGATCGCCGTTAGACATCGTATTAAAAAAAGTAAATCATAGATGAAAAAATACCTTGGCGTCTGGGAAATTAATACTCTGAAGCAGATACTCTTCATTGATTATATAATTTAGTGAATTGTTCATTATAAAAAAGCTAACTGACGCCGTGAATGAAATATTTTGCTACCATTTCAAATTCCATATCTGAATTCTACTATATATAAGATCTGAACTGAACTGAACTGAAAGTTTTTGATATTTCCAAAACATTTAACATAAAACAGTTGTTCCGAAATGAGGTTTATTAATGTGACGTCACAATTAACTACTACAGTTACGAAGAGCATCATCTGCTATTTGCTTATATTAGAAACTAGTTTAAAATTTACAAAAGTGCACTTTTACCGTAAAAAAATGAAGGAACGTTTCGTTTTTTGATTGCATCGTGTTAAAATACAAAATTTGCATGAAAATTATTTTATTTATATGACTAAAAATGCTATTTTTTTAAGTATAAATATCATCTAATCATTAAGATATACAAAAATACTGGTTAGTTTTTAGAATGTGTCTAACTTTTTTAACATAATAAAAACAAAGATTTTGTACTTAGAACTAAATTTAAAAACTTTTGAAGTGTATGCACTATTGATGATTTAGTGTTAGTAAGCTCTAATATGTGTAAAAATTTGCAATTGGATCGATGATAAGGAATAAACACAAATATGAATAAGATCTTCTATAAATATAATTCTCTTGCGTAACGTCCAAATTCGGTTGTATTTCTGTGAGCAGAATGGCAACGACTTTAAACATTCAATTACAAACCTTCTAAATGTACTTTATGCACGAATTTCCAAACTCAGCAATCCCGCCAATCACAATATATCTTTTGAAATTTGACTAATACATCTAGCAACAGCAACAACTTGGATTCGCTATTTTTTAAATTTTTATTTATTTATTACAGTCTACAGATAGAAATTATTGCCTATTTAAAACGTATTAATTTAATAGTTACGATGATGCAAGAATAAATAGATCCAAGATGTGTACATTTCTATTGGATTAGAATTCCGGATATACCAGACTTTTCGGAAAAGTTATCTGCTGGAACTTGTTCCGGAGGTCGCAGGGTTGCATTCAGCGCTAAATCGCCAACTTTCAAAAAGTCGCTAAGAGGCATTGTGCAGTAAATCTGAACCTATATTCATTTCAAATAAGTACAAATTCAGCTATTACGAATTTAAAACTATCAAAATAACGAATAAAACCACCCATACAACTTCAAAATCTCATATGAAATAAAAAAATTGGCAAAATAGGGCTAATTTTCTCGCCAAATTTGATTTTCAAAAAATTCCAGTTGATTAAATGCTGGATAATTGGATTTTCACTGTTTTATTTTATTTTCTAATTATCGCAAAAAAGATTATGCGAACATATGATTGCTTCGTTAAGCAATTTCGATAAACAACTTATTTTGGCGCTTCATACGAAACCAGCCCGTAAATCAGACGAAACGGTCGTTTCGCCGCCAACCTTAAAAAGGCAGAAACGACAGTAAGTATCTATTCTCTGCACAACTTCCAGCGAAAAAGCCGAAATTGACTATTTTCTAACGCGCATACGAAACTTCACATAATTATACAAAAAAAATACCATAGATTCGACTCGGTGATATCTTTCAAAGAAAAAAAAATTGAGTACTTAGGATAAAAGACAACGAAGAAAAAAAAATATTGAAATTTCCAAAACGAAATAAAAAAACGAGTTCTAGCCCGATTTTGATGTAAAATTTTAGACAAACGTCCAGCCCTAACTAAGCTATAGATCTTCAAACGGATTGAATTATATGATGCGGAATGTTTCAACTTAAAATCCTATGCTGGTTTAAACTTCGTTAAATAATTCTTTCTATTTTTAATTAATTTAAAACCACTTTTTTTCATTTCATAATTTGGCGACAGATAAAGGCGATCAACATGTAATTGTGGTTCAGATATATATGCCAAAAGTTGCCAAACAGGTTTGCTATCATTTCGAAGTTAGTTTTTCCGACCTGTTAGGCTTAAATGAGAACTAACGTAATGTAATAGTATAGGCAGAACGAATTAGACTATGATTATATGGCTTATAACATCTTTAAAATTGAAATAATTTAATTTTTGAAGAGATAGAATTAAAGAGAAATATTTGTTCTTCAAATTGCATGTGTTATTTGAACTGTATGACAATTTAGAGTGAGTTAACTTTCAAAAACATTTTAATTTCGGAAAAGCACCGTTTAAAAATGAAAATAATCACATTGTGTTGCAAGATACTATAGGCTGAATTGCAAAGTATAAATGTGGAGGTTATGCGAGTTGACGTCACAGTCAATTCATTACAGCGGGACTAAATGAAACATGCTTTGTAATTGGCTAATGGATTGCAAAAATGTCATTCGTTTTTAAAGATGTGTTGATTTTGTTTAATTTTCGTTGTAAAATGAAATCGTAGAATCATTTATCATCCAAATTATAATTTCATAGTGAATTTTAAAATTGTTGTTAAGAAAATATTTTAAATTTTGTCAAATATCAATGGGTTATTATGTGAACCAAAATAATGCTTGGCATAGTAAAAATAATTTATATTGCAATAATTAGACTGTAAAAAACTTGTAATATTTATTTGTAACAATTTATTAGAATAAATTTTCAATCGGATGAACTCTCTGGCCTTGTATGTTAAAGGTGCCGGATTTGATTCCTGGGTTAGGTGTGGATGTTCGTTGTGATTCGGAATAAACGTTAAGCTGTGTGTCAAGGACTGATTAGTCGTTATTATGCACTAAAATAGGTCGTTGAGCGTACAAACTAACCAATCTAGCTGAAACTTGGCAGACAGGCTCTTTGTCGATGGCAACGTATTTCATTAAGTTTTGGGGGTTAAGTTGCCATACACAAGTTTCAAATACTCGTTCGTGGTCGATTTTGATGGTTACTGCCGTCCGCATTCAACCAATTTGTAAATTTTCAAGTAGATTTTGGCATGTAAGATATCATTGAACTCAACTTGAAGAATTATGAATATTCATGTACTATAGGTGGTGTACTATAGGTGGTACTATAGGTGGTACTATAGGTGGTACTACTTCTGGTTTATCAATTTTGAAGATAAATGTGGCATGTTGGGTGTCGTTGGGCTTGTCTTGAAAAATTATGAATGTTTAAGGTACCAGGTATAGCATAGGTAGTACCATTTTCGATTTATCAATTTCCAAGATAAATATGGCATGTTGGACTTTTGTTTCGACGAATTATGAATGTTTAATGTACCAGCAGGTATGCTATTGGTACCACTTCCGGTTTATCAATTTTAAAGATAATTATTGCATGTAAGGTATCGTCGAACTCAGTTTGAAGAATTATGAATATTCCTGGTACCAGGTGTGGCCGACCAAACGGTATAGTGGTTAGCGTGCTAGCTTCTAGACCACAATGTTGCGGGTTCGAGTCCCATGTTAAGCATGGGTGTTTGTAAATGTATGCTGGCTTGTCTAATGACGAATGTTTCGGCGCATTATAGCCCTCGTGTTGCTGACGGCAAAAGATAATCTGAAAACAACCAACCTGGTACCAGGTGTACCATAGGTGATAAATAGAAAAATGATTAAACGGACAAATTCAAAAAATTGTTTAAAAAAAGTTCTGATATCCCTAAAAAAAACCACTTTTGAAAAGTAGAAGAACCACCAACCTCAAAAATACAAAAAACTTTCTTGCAATAAAAAAACCACAAACATAATGAAAATTTTCAACCGCAAATACAGTGATATAAAAAATGGCCAACCTCTGATTACAACTCTAGGTTGTGACTCGCTTAAGAATGTATGCTTACTTAGTTTATTTTTAAAATTTAAGTTCCTCTCCCATAAAAATTTACGCTGCTTGAGGTTGGAGCCCGTCTTAATTACTAACCTTTAAAACCCCCCACACAATAAAAACTTTCCAAAATGTATGTATCAACCAAACAAAAGCTTACCACAAACACTTCAGTTTCTAACTTAAAAAATTCTTAATAAAGATTCAAATGCAAGCGTTTGAGCACAGTTTCTCTATACTATTTTGAAAGTTATATGAACATGAAGATTTACACCACTTTGTATTTCCTACCTATCCAAATGAAATCATAAACTCGAATATTCGTGCAATATGCCATAAATTAGTTTAAACGCAAGCATTGTTAATATTCCTATGACGGGGGCCAACCTCAAGCAGCGTAAATTTTTATGGGAGCGGAACTTAAATTTTAAAAATATACTAAGTAAGCATACATTCTTAAGCGAGTCACAACCTAGAGTTGTAATCAGAAGTTGGCCATTTTTTATATCACTGTATTTGTGGTTGAAAATTTTCATCATGTTTATGGTTTTTTTATTGCAAGAAAGTTTTTTGTATTTTTGAGGTTGGTGGTTCTTCTACTTTTCAAAAGTGTTTTTTTGAGGGATTTTAATTGTTCAATGATATAACCGATCTTTTTTAAATATATTTACGATACTGTTTATTTTTGTTGTTTTCCAAGAACTTTCTACTACGTTGCCACACTCTGTCCCTGCTTAACGCGTCATCTCGACAGCAGTAGGATAATGACGTGGCAAGTATTCTGGCTCTTCATAAATAACAAAACGTTTTCAATTCCATAGCATTATGCAGCTGAAATAGCTTTTTGCTAGGACATATTTTAAATGCTTCACTTTGAGGCGAACAAAGCGGGCCAAGGGGATTGCATAGCAATCCAGGGGATTGGCGAACGTCAGCGAGCAGGAGGCGGATTATAGCCCTCGTGTTGCTGACGGCGCCAGATAATCTGAAAACAACCAACCAACTAGCAAGTAAATAAAAAATCATACTACAGTTCACAATGTACAAGGTCACGCATGTCCAAAGCTGACACCGCTATGGACCGCCGAGCCCGCTCGAGACCGCTCTGCTCTGACGTCAACTACACGTAAAAACTGGGAGCGTTCTTGGCGGATTACTTTATCCACTCTGCTCTGCTCTGGTCTGCTCGTAGTGGACGCTCAGCTTAAAAAACGCACTTTACCCATAAAATGGATCATTAATGCCAAATATTGTTGCACAAATTGTCTGTATATAGTGTAAATAGTGACGTATTATTTTAAAATTCTATTGTAATTTATTTTATCTTATTTTATTTATTAACAGCGATAATACAGGTTAGAAAAAAGGTGGCAATGCCTAAAGCAATCGAGAAATTTCGAGATGCTTCTTTTTTCGACGAATTGGCTGGATATTTCGTGAATGTTATCACGCACCGGGTATAAATAAGACTAGAGAACGGGAAAGTTTTCACACTCCTCACATCATAGGGCGCGTGATGATCGAGTTTGCAATTCCCCATTTCTCTAGTTAGGCCTCAGTACCACGTGTAAATTTCTATTTTCTACTCTAGTCTATTAGGCAAGTGGATCACTTTGTCCCGGACCTTTGACTAACTGCAACCTACTGCACACCATCTAGTGGCTTTGGTTTGGTTATCATTGAGGAATTTTTCCGAATTTTAACCTCCATCCCTATTTGGCCCCTGCACGGTTAAGGAAGCAGGGAGCTGGAAATGGAGCCTTTGCTGGTTAACTCCATGCAGGCCGACCCCCTGAATGATTTTGAAAGGGGGAGAACTAGCCCACAATCTTCCATTATTGATAAACCTCAATTGATCCCCCCCCCCCCCAGGATGATTCTGAACGGGGGAGCGTCAGCTCCGAAACCATGATGACGGATGAGTCATCCGATGCTAAATCACCAGTGATTGCTTCTCAGGCGATACAAACACTCTCTCCCACTAAACCTGGACCCTCATCACCTCTGACACCCCCTGGATTTAATTCGAACCTTTTCGAGAATGACAGATGACTGATGATACAGCTTTTGGATATGTACGTGCGCTCCATTGATAACAGTCGCCGACAATTATTTGCTATGAGTACGAGGACTGACTTGAGTGACTCTCTAAGAAAAACGTTGGAGTCCAAGAGCTTTGAACTCGACAAGGAAAATGAAAACGCAATGGGTGAGTTGAAAAGGCTTTCTATCTGTCCTGTAGAGTTTTGTAAAGTGCACCCCCCTCTCCCCCCCCCCCCATACCCCTGTTAATCCCACTAAGGGAAAAAACAAAAGGGAACGTATCACTTCCCCCAACCAAACTAATGACGGGTTCAAAAACCCCAACAAAGTAGCCAAGTTTAAACTCACTGTCAACCCAGTCGAGACTCCAGTCTCCAACAGCTTCGATAGACTCCCCCATGATGACCAAATGTCTATTGATGAACAAAAAATAGTCCCCGAGATACCCCCTTTATGGTTAAAATCAGAGATAACCAAAACTTCAGGAACTTACGTAAACTTATGGAAGAAGCACAGCCAACAACGATGTTAAATTTAAATTGCAGGGCGAATTCATTAAAACTAATACTACCAATAGTAACGATCATAGATCCATTACACAGTAGGGATGAGCTTAACAGTTATTGTTAAATAACTGCAGTTACATTAAAATTATTAGGAAATAACGAAATATTATAACCGTTATCCGTTATTTTTAAAGTAAAAGGTAAATAAAAATAAATACATGGAATAAATAAAACATACCTGTTTTTCTACAACATTCTCTTTAGATATCAGTTAATCGATTTTAAATTAGAACATCTTTCAATATAAATTTGTAAAAATATCAAAATAAAAGAAATCATTTATAGTTTTGAGGTTATTTTATAAGAATTTTATTTTTTTATTTTTATGATTTAACAATAAATTGGAGAAAGAATTTACAATACAACATAATTCATAACTGATACATATAAAATGAAAGTGATTTTTAAATGAAAACACATTTTGAAACATTTTACGTGCACAGGCTTTAAAATTATTATTTACATATAAATTTTATGTAATATTGTGAGAAAAATGTACATTTTCAGAGGAATCTTTGAAGTATAAAAAATATATGTTTTAAATATAGGGATATTATTATTATTTCAATAACTATATTTTTGAAATTATTGTAAATTAATTATGGCGCGTTAAAACTATTTACAGAAATTATGTATTTTATAAATAATTGTGCCGTCACGACCACATTTATGTATACATAAATTCATGAAATAAAAATTTATAAACAAAAATTATAAATTTAAGTTACGATATTAAACCCGAATAAAAATATTTTTAATAAAAAATTTGAAGTAAAATTCAAATATTATAAAGTTAATCAAACAAAAAAAGATGAATGTCATGTTTATTTAAAAAATTCAATTCATAATTAATCAAGAAAAGCAATTTTAAAAATAATAAATTCCCTTTATTTAGTTCAAATTGAAAAATGATCATAAAAAAATTAAAAACCTCTCAGGTAATGCGTTAAATATAAAAAATATATGCATAAACAAATTTTTGTTTAACATTAAAACCTATTTAACTACGCTCCAAATTTACTACACAATCTTTTGATTATATCGATTTGAAATTAGAAGCTTGCTTTACAAGGAAAAGAACATAATTTATTTTCCATCAAAAGGAAAAACTCAAATCCTACGCTCTATTTATTTTTTATATATAGTATCATTTTCTTATTCCAGAACAATAGCGAAAAATTTTCTTACCTCCAACCAATACGAAAGAAACACAGCGAGTCTTTAAAAGTTTCATAAGAAGACTGAAATGAAATGCGAACGAACGTTCAAAACCTCTCCCACCAAAGGAATTCTTGTAACATAAAAAAAAAAGAGCCTTCCGCAAAAACACGCATGCATTTCTTCCTAAATCCTTAATCCTAATCCCCCACCTTCTTTCCCCCATCTCTGTCATTTAAACCAAAAGAATGTTGCGTCAGATACTCCCCCCCCCCCTCCACGCACATTCCTCTTCACCCTACCACTCATAATGTGCATCAAATCATAACGAACTAACAAAAATCAACGAAAAAAAAAATCGAAACGAAATTTAAAATACCATCTTGAAAAGCAGCGCTAACAAAGAATGGTCCAAAAGTTATTCCAATACAAAAACTTCTGTCAATATCTTGTAACAGTTATATCTACTTTTATTGAAAATTATGTCAATATCAACTGATACCAATCGGACACGTTAATCCATTCAGACAAGTTATTTCGATGGATACAGTTAGTTATTCCAGGAATAACGACCAGGATCCTAATATCAGAATCACGATAAAAAAATATATTTTTCCGTTCACCGTTATTAGAAAAATATATTTTTCCGAATCACCGTTATTAGAAAAATATATTTTTATTTCGTGATTCTGATATTATGATCTTCAATAACAGAAATATATGGACATACTAGCGCCATCTATTGCATTTATAATAAATGAATAACTGTTACTTAGAAAATTAGGTAACTGTTAATTCGCGTGAGTTTAAGTATCAATAACTTTTAACTGTTATTAAAATATGGCTCATCCCTAATACACAGATGCTATCAAACAACAACATAGACCACTACGTAATCAATCTTAGGTTGGTTGTATTCAGATTATCTGGCGCCGTCAGCAACACGAGGGCTATAATGCGCCGAAACATTTCGTCATTAGACAAGCCAACATACATTTACAAACACCCATGCCTAACACGGGACTCGAACCCGCAACCTCGCGGTCTAGAAGCTAGCACGCTAACCACTATACCGTTTGGTCGGCATCAATCTTAGGAGGGAGCGCCCGTACAAAATTGTTATCAAAGGTCCGCCAAATAATACCAGTTATGATGAAATTACTGAAGAATTGATATTCCTAGGATATTCTGTTGACAGAGTCTCCCAACTAAGACGTTATCGAGACAATACCCTCATCCCCATTTACCAGGTTGTCCTAAACCACAAAAATGGCTTTAACAACGAAGAGGTACTAAAAATCAGAAAATTTATGTAAATGACGGTAGACATCGAAATATTCAATAGACCTGGAACCATAAATCAATGCTATAATTGCCAAACTTGGTACCATTCTAGCGCTAATTGTAGAATCAAATCAAAATGTGTCCGATGTGCAGAATCCCATAGATCCACTGACTGCCCCCACAAAAATGTTAAAGATTTCATACCCAGGTGCGCTAATTGTAATGGGAACCATCCAGCAAATTTCCGCGGATGCCGCAAATTCCTCAAACCTTCTAAAAAACGACACGATTTTAATGACAACCCACGCAATCAATTTGCGATCAAAATTACCTTGTTAGAGGTTGGAGAGAAAACGACCCATTTCATTGGCGTTGAACGTGACGTAAAAAGAACTCAAACATCTTGGCTTGAAATGCAGCAGCGGAAACCAGATTTGCAAGTTTCTCGCAAATCACTCCAACCTGTACGGAATGTGTCAATGGTCTAAAAACGCCAACTTTTTTAACAATAAGTATATGGCACAAACCTCACGATAACCATAGAAGTGATAGGCCCTCTTTAAGTCACGAATTTTGTTGACTGTTTTTATCGGACTGGTTTTGGCTCTGTTTTGGGGTATTTTCTTTTCTTAATATTTAAATAACTAATTTTTTTAAAGAACTTTTGTTTATATATTTGGAATCAGAAAGAAATTCTTCATAAATATGTACTAATTTCACTCGTTTTTAAAAAATGCGGGAATTGTCCATTATACCTTTGAATATTGGTTAAGAGTACCAGAAATTTGTCAAATTATTAAATTTTTAAGAAATGCTCAAACTATACATATTAAAACAAAAAAGGTATTTATGGTTTTGTAAAAAGAAATACTCCGATAAAATCCCATTATGCCTTAATTTACGGTTTCGCTATAAATGTTTTATTTTGTACCTGCTAGATGCTTTTTGTTTTTCCTAGATGAATTTTTAATTTTCCCCAATTTCATTGAATAGTTTTTTTTTAGCACTATAATAAATTTATTTTGATTTAAACAAAATAGTGAATGACATTATAGGGTCTGTTAAGACTTGGATGTATAGTTTTCATTACTTTTTATTTTATCATTGAAACTTAATAATTTAAGTCATTATTGAAATGTTTAACATATACATTCCTAATAGACGTAGGGTCTGAAATTTAGCTCCGAAAATTTCATCATAACTAGTTTTGACCTTCCAATTTGTCGTTTGACAAAAAAAAAAAACAAAAAAAAAAAACGTTTTAATGGGTTTTTTTTTAAATAAATTTTTTATTAATTTTTTACACACCAACTTGTAATAGGCATAGACTTACTTATGAAATTTTAAATATAAGTAGTTCTGTCCTTTTAATTTTGCCTTTCACACACAATGTTAAAATACTATCAGAAGAGAGAGGGGGGGGGGGGTACATTATTGTAGTAGCCAGGGCTGAAAAATCTTCCGCGATTTCGCGGATTTCCATTTCTTTTTCTGAAAAGTTCCACTTTTTCGACAATTTTATAATCAGATTGAACTTACCTTAAATCCCCCTCAGCAAATGTCCCTCAAAAATGTCTGCCTGCACTACTGTTTTGTGTATACATTAGTACGCAAATATATTCTTATTCGGCTATTTTTGTTGTTCAAAATGAAGCTGCATTTATTTTTCTCTTTTTATGTTTTGACTGTTTCATATTTTGATTCGGGAAAATTTATTTGTTACTCGTCAGGGGAAGGAAAACCTAATGGCTGTGGAGTTAGTACTCTGGCGTCGCATGCCAAAGGTGCCGGGTTCGAATTCTGGGTTAGGCATGGATGTTCGTTGTGGTTCGGAATCCACGTTAAGCTGTAGGTCCCGGCCTGATTAGCCGTTATTTTGCACAAAAATAGGTCGTTGAGCGTACAAACAAAACTAGTCAGGAAAGGGGTTGTATTTCCCCATTCTAAATAACCTTTTTGTCTATTCTAATTAGCCTATACTTATATATACTCGTATTCATACTTCGGATATATTTATGAAAAAAGTTTGATTCAGAACAAATTAGCTGATGGTAAATTACAATAAATCATTATTAATCTCGAAGTACTGAATGAACAATTTTTAGGTTAATATTTAATAAGCTGCCTCGGTGGTCCAGATTTTTGTAACAATCATAATGAGAATTGTCCTGGTAATTCTAGCTAGAAAAGGAAAATTAGAAGGCCAAAACTACGTATGTTTAAAATTTCAGAATTATGCGTTTATTGTAAGTCACATTGTAAAGGAAGTTTTTGACAATAAATTAAAAAATAATAATAACTAGGGGGCTCCGCCTCCTGCTCGCTAACGCTCGCCAACCCCCTGGATTGCTATGCAATCCCCTTGGTTCGCGACGCGAACCCAGCTCGCTCCGCTCGCTTCAAAGTGAGGCATCTAAAATATGCCCTAGAAAAAAGCTATTTCAGCTGCATAATCAATAAAATCCTTGAAAAGTGATACTGTGCCATGAAACTGAAAACGTTGGATTATTTATGATGAGCTACGATACTTTGGACTTATCTTACTGCTTATGTCGAGACGCGTTAAGCAGGGACAGTTTGGCAACGTAGCAAAACGTTTTTGGAAAACAATAAAAGTAAACACTTTCGTACATCTATATATATAATTCTCTTGCGTAACGTCCAAATTCGGCTGTATTTCTGTGAGCAGAATGGCAACGACTTCAATCACCAATCTTCTAAATGCACTTTATGCACGAATTTCCAGCCAATCACAATATATCTTTTGAAATTTGACTAATACATCTGGCAACAGCAACAACTTGGATTCGCTATATTTTGTTTTTCTTATTACAATCTACAGGGGCACCGATAGCCCAGGCGGTAGAGTAACGAGCTCGTAACCGGAGGGTTGTGGGTTCGGGCCTCCGTCCGCCAAATATCGGTGTGTACCTAATGGGGGCTGGTGCACATTAAATCTGTCGTGGCCTCAATGTCCTCTCGTTGGTGTGGTGGGGTCGGAGAGAGGGGTTTACACTAGAAGATTTCGATCTCGTATTCTTCTAGATGCTCAAAATTACGAGACGTATTTGGCTGTGTTAAGCACTTTATAAGTGGCAGAAATAGACAGTCGGTGGTTTCAAAACAAAACAAAACAAATACAATCTACAGATATAAATTATTGCCTATTTAAAACGTATTGATTTAATAGTTATGATGATGCAAGAATAAATAGATCCAAGATGTGTACATTTCTTTTGGATTAGAATTCCGGATAAATCAGACTTTTCGGAAAAGTTATTTGCTGGAACATGTTCCGGAGGTCGCCGGGTTGCATTCAGCGCTAAATCGCCAATTTAAAAAAAATCGCTAAGAGGCGTTGTGCAGTAAATCTGAACCTATACTCATCTTTAATCAGTGCAAATTCAGCTATTACGAATTAAAAACTATCAAAATAACGAATAAAAACACCCATTCAACTTCAAAATCTCATATGAAAATTTAAAAAAAAACTTTTGGCGAAATATGGCTAATTTTCTCGCCAAATTTGATTTTCAAAAAATTCCGGTTGATTAAATGCTGGATAATTGGCCTTTCACTGTTTTATTTTATTTTCTAAGTATTGAAAAAAAGATTAAGTGAACATATGATTGCTTCGTTAAGAAATTTCGATAAGCAACTTTAATTATTTTGGCGCTTCATACAAAACCAGCCCGTAAATTTTAATTGTTCAATGAAATAACCGATCTTTTTTAAATATATGTACAAAACTGTTTATTTTGGTTGTTTTCCAAGAACTTTCTACTACGTTGCCACACTGTCCCTGCTTAACGCGTCTCGACAGCAACAGAATAATGACGTGGCAAGTATTCTGACTCTTCATAAATAATAAAAGGTTCAGTTTCATGGCATTATGCAGCTGAAATAGCTTTTTGCTAGGGCATATTTTAATTGCTTCTCTTTAAAGCGAGCCAAGGGGATTGCATAGCAATCCAGGGGGTTGGCGAGCGTCAGTGAGCAGGGGGCGGAGCCCCCTAGTATATTTAAAAAAGATAAGTTATTTCAGAAAGCAATTTAAATTCATGGGCTGGTTTTGTTTAAGCGTCAAAATAATTAAAGTTGCACATCAAAATTTCTTAACGAAGTAATATTAGAAATCATATGTTTGCATAATCCCTTTTAGCGATACTTAAAAAATAACTCAATCAAATTGTTTATCCGAAATGCTGAAGTATTTATTTAATCGGTGTGAATGTGAGCATGGAAACTTTAATATTCTTAAAGAAAATTCCGTTCTCAGTTTTTTTAGCCATATATGCCGAAAACGATCATAATAAATATGTTGTGGTTATTTTCCGAATCCAAACAAATCTGGCTTGTTTTATTGTATAACAAAGAGAGTTCCCGAAATTTTAATCCAAAAGAAATGTACACATCTTGCATCATTGTAAATATTAAATCAATACGTTTTAAATGGGCAATAATTTGTTTGTGTAGACAGTAATAAGAAAAAAAAATTAGCGAATCCAAGTTGTTTTCTGTTGCCAGTTGTATTAGTCAAATTTCGAAAGATATATTGTGATTGGCTGAATTTGGAAATTCAAGCATAAAATACATTTAGAAGATTTGTGATTGGATGTTTGAAGTCGTTGCCATTTTGCTAACAGAAATACAGACGAATTTGGGCGGCACGCAAGAGAATTATATATATAGATAATAATAATAATAATAAAATAAAAAAAAAACACTCATTGTAATTTTAACATTATATTTGTCAAAAGTCTAATTAGAAAGCTATAACTACTTGTGTTGAAAATTTCAAAGCTCTCTACTTCTATTTGCTTTGTAAAACAAATTTTATTTTAATATTAAAAAAAAAAAAAAGAAGAAAAAAGAAAGAAAAAAAAAGAAGATAAAAACCCCTCTAATTTAAATTCTAACAAGTTCTTGGTCTAAAGGAAGGCCAATTAGAAGGTCAAAACTACTTATGTTGAAAATTTCAGAGCTATATTACTATTACAAGTTGATTTGTAATTTATTAAAATTATTTAAGAGACCTGATTAAAAATTTCATATTCTGTTTGTCAAAAGTGTAATCCAAAAACTATTTATGTTGAAAATTTCAATGCTTCACGTCTTTTTTAAGTAACTTTATGTCGAGGGACAGACATATAGACTTTATTATTACTATTAAAGGTTAAACGCATTGTTGTTTTTACAAAAAATTAAAACTCAATTTTTAAAAATTTCAGGAATGAATAATATGCTATCACATTATTCCTAATTTTAATTTTAATTTGTGGTAACTAAATCTAAACAAAGATGAAATCAATTGAAAAGAATTAATGTCCTTTTTTTTTAAATACATCTTTTCTTGGATCAGTTGCCAAGACGGGAGATTCAAAGCCAAAAATGGGAACCTTTTCACCACAATCAGTGGTACATTCTATTTTCAGCTTTCCCTGGAATTTATAGACTGAGAGGCGACTGCAATTTTTGGACCTCATCGAACATCATTCTGAATTTTTTATAAAAATTGGAGAAAAGTGAGTAGATTACGAATCCACTGGTCTGCCGTAGCAAAAATGGCCGAAACTGGTCAAAAATCGACTTCTAATAAATTGAACTATATCCAATTGCCAAATGAGCCATAACTTGCGAAATAATGAGCATTTTTTTTATTTGGTAACCCTCACTCTTTAATTTTCAATTAAGAAGGTTGCAGACGATTCGGATGTGTGGCTATGGCTTACTTGCATCCTTCACAAATGAGCCAAATTGGCGATAAACATTACGTCACGGATGACGTAACTGATGTCGCCAATTTGGCTTACTATTAAAAAATACAAGTTTTCCGAGCCAGAGATCAGAAAATCGTTTGCGCTTTTCCTTATTGAAAATCAAAATGCAGTGGGTTGCCAGACGAAAAAGTTTGTTCTCTTTTTGGCAAGTTATGACATATTTAGCAATCGGATTTTAGTTCAACTCATTCCAAGTCGATTTTTGATCAGTTTCGGCCATTTTTGCCACGGCAGACCAGTGAATTCGTAATCTACTCACTTTTCTCCAATTTCTATAAAAAAATTCAGAATGATGTTCGATGGGGTCCAAAAATTGCAGTCGCCTCTCAGACTATACGTCTGCGGAGTGATGACGTCACAACATGGCCGCTGAGTTTTTAAGAAATGGACGTCAATCCGAATTAACACTGTGCTGTTTTTATTTCATGAATTACCAATTCATTAATTGTTATTTTTAATTTCTAACTTTCAAATGTTGCAGCCTAAACTTTCCGATAAGTTTTCCAATAGATGAGTAAGCATTTTATGCACTAGTTTATGTTTTCTGAGTAATTAAAGAAAGTGTGTTTTTGTCTTGTCAGTCTGGATTGTGGTTTTTATTTCATGAATTTTAGATAAATAAGTTATTATTTTAAAATTTTAACTAGCGACTTCCGATAAGTGGTCCGATTGGTAGGTAAACTTTAAATGCAGTAGTTTATTTTTTTTTCTTTAATCAAACGACGTTTGTTTTTGGCTTGTCAGTCCCCAGTCAAGATTAGCACTGTGTTCTTTTATTTCATGAATTATGGATAAAAATTAAAAACAATAGTCTATTTAACTAGTGAAAGTTGTTGCCCTAACATTCCTATAATTAGTTCAATAGGTGAGTAAACACTATTTTCAGTAGTTTATTGTCAATGTTTTAAAAAAAAAGTTTGTTTACATTTCATTGTTGATATCCATAGCATTAGGCTTTGTCACCAACAACTGAGATTGTTAATTGAACATTCAGCATTGCTTGTAAGAGTTAAAAGAACTAGTTAGCAACAAAAATGAGTTACACATGCACAATTAAACCCCTTGGCAATTTGAGTATATTTTGTTTGACTTAGTAATCTACTTAATTCGCCTCTTCAAACTTGAATTTTATTAATAAGTATTAATGGAAACACTTATTTCTTTGAAGTTATGACCATTGTTTTTATTGTTTTCCATATTATGTGTTTAAAAGAGATGTTTATTAAACCGTTGATTGGTAAATCTTTCTTGGTACATGCTAAATGGTGTTTGGTTTTTGGGAGCCATGTTATTTTACAACATGTTCTCATTACTAAATATCTTTTGGTTCTAGCCTCGAAAGTAATGCAACACGGAAATCTTATTGGATATATTTTTTTCTGAAAATGTGTTTTGTTAGTTATTTACTATTAATATTCTTAATTCTTGATCATATTTCTTAGGAAAACTTACTAAAATTTCAACAAATGGGCTGCCCACTATCCCAAATTACCATTAATGTGGATGTATGAAGAACACACCTCGAATATCAAGATTCGCATTTTCATTACGGGATGAAATTTTTGTTATTGTGGTAGGGGAATACTGTGGTAGGTTTTTCTATTTCAAAATGTGAAACTTTTGATAAGAATGATAAATAAACTATAATTTTATGTAGGTTTGGTTATTTGATTTCCTAATTCAAGTACTACCCGAGGGCCACTGTACTGAAACAACTACAGAACATCTACAATTATGCCTCATGACCATACCACAACTACAAATTTAATAGTAGTATATAATTCATAAAAAGAATAGCCAGATGATAAAATGGTTAACAAATGTGCCATAAAATGTAAAGTAATACATAATAAGAAACTTTTTAGAGTAAAATTAATACAAACTTTTGTTTTTTCAAAAAAAAAAGAAGCTATTTTATAATAAACATTTAACTAGACTAGTACTTTTCTACATTCAACTTGTTCGCTTCTTTAGGTCAATGACTGTACACTATGTCCAATCACCATTACAGGGTAAGTTGTAAAAAAATTCCACTCAAATATCAGGATTGGTATTTCCTTACAGGATGAATATTTTGTAGTGCTGGTTGGTTCTGTTTGTTTCAAAATTTTAAATATTATAATATCTAGGACAGAGAACAAGTAATATTTGACCAGAATAATATGTAAACTAGTATAATGTACATTATATTGGTTTGGCTTTTTGGAGTTTTTCTGATGCAAATATTACACAAAGGCTATACTGCACAAAAACATTTTAATAATAATACACCTCATGTTTTTAGATTTAGCCAGATGACCAACATTCATAGGTGTTGAGGGAAGAGTCAAAGTGGTGCTTTTAGATTTGAAAATTAGAAAATAAGTAGAGAAAAGTGGTAAATTTGCAAGAAATTAAAATATGTACACTTTTTTAAAGGAAAACTAATGCTTAACTATTAACATTTGGGTAGGAAATTCATTTGTTTTTCAATCTTACATTCCGCTGTATGCAATCTGCTCTATCCAGTAAATAAACCTACTGAGATGAGCTAGTATCTCAATCTCTCCAAATCCATGCCTGACCAAACTGACGTTGAGGCCTCGGAGGATTTTATGTGTAGCATTATCATACAATTTTGTTACGGCAAGGTATTGATTTGTTCTCAGAGCCTTAGCTAGCTGAGCCAATGGGACTATGTGTACAATAAAAAACTATTGCAATTACTAAAAAATCATTCTTTAACATTAAAAAAAATATAATTTTTAATGAATAAGAATCATAAACAGCTTGAGGACAGTAATCAAAACATGCAACTTACTGTAATTTAATAAGTATAGTTGTTAACTTTGCTCCTAACATTAATTTTAGTAAAATAAAATGAACCAAGTAAAAAATAAATATGGTAATTTTAAAAGGGTCAAAAGGCCTCCATTCTTGTCAGAAATAGAAAAAAATGTACATAATTTATGTTAACTCTTAATTCAGCAACAATGTTCGAGTGCTTTTTTAGCAAAACAATAAAAAAAATCTTTGAAGGTTACTAAAATTAAAAGATAAAATAAGATTTAACAATTTTTGCTAAAGCATGCAGGTATACAATTGGCAAAAGAACCATTTTTGATAGTCATTGACTCAAATAAGCGATCACATTCATTCTCTCAATGTGACAAATTACATACTTCTCATGTTCATTGTTTAGTATAAAACGTATATCTTTTTTTGGGGGGTTGTAATAATTTTACTATTTAAAGTCTTAAATGATTTTGATTTCATTGCGCAACTTGTAACCATTTTAGTATCTTGCCAAAAAGAAAATTTGAATAATATTTACTTGTTAAAGGTATTTTTACTCCACTGCTATAATTTTCTTTTTATGATTTATATACAACTAGCTGAATACCCGTGCTGCGCTACGAAATTTTACCATTAGCATTTTAGCGATCAAAAGACATTCATGTATTCTACACTTCCGACGTTTGCTCCCATTTCGATCCCGACAAATTGATTTATCAAAATAGGAACTTTCCTTTGTTGACATTTTAAACGAAATTTATAATTGTGAATAGTAAACTGGAATAGTTTATTGTGTTTATGTTTGCTCTTAGTTCTAAATTTCAAAGTAGTAGCTGTATTGGAATTAAGTTAATCCTCGTATAGTTTCAATGTTGCGTCGTCTTTTCATCCCTTAAAAATTCGTTAATCGATATTGGAATGACTTATTTTTTTAACATTTGCAAAAAAATATCAGAAAAATGACTACATTGGAAGAGGAACATTCGGATATCCCTCGTTTGGAACATTTAAAACCTTTTCGACCCCTTAAAGTTGGTTAATCGAGAACAGGATAGCTTACTTTTTCTATGTTTAATCTTTTTTGACATTTGTACCAAATTTCCGAGTTGTGACCATATGGGAAGTGGTACATTCGAATATTCCTCGTTTGGAACGTTTAACCCCTTTTCCACCCCTTGATCCACCCGAGATCGGAATAGTTTACTTTTTCTGCATTTGTCTTTATTGATATTCACACCAGTTTTCAGAATTGTGAAAATATGAGAAGTAGGACATTCGAATATATCGCTCGTTTGGAACGTTTAACCCCTTCTTGACCTCTTAAAGTGGGTTAATCGAGATCGGAATAGCTTACTTTTTCTATGTTTGCCATTGTTGACATTTGTACCAATTTTTAGAGTTGTGACCATATGGGAAGTGGTACATTCGAATATCCCTCGTTTGGAACGTTTAACCCCTTTTTGATCTCTTAGAGTGGGTAAATAGAGATCGGAATAGCTTACTTTTTATACGTTTGTCTTTATTGATATTCTCACCAATTTTTAGAGTTGTGACGAAATGAGAAGTAGGACATTTGAATATTCCTCGTTTGGAACGTTTAACCCCTTTTCGACCCCTTAAAGTGGGTTAATCGAGATCGGAATAACTTACTTTTTCTTCGTTTGTCTTTATTGATATTCTCACCAATTTTTAGAGTTGTGACGAAATGAGAAGTAGGACATTCGAATATTCCTCGTTTGGAACGTTTAACCCCTTTTCGACCCCTTAAAGTGGGTCAATCGAGATCGGAATAGTTTACTTTTTCTATTTTTACCATTGTTTATATTTGTGCCGATTTTCAGAGTTGTGACTATGTGGGAAGTGGGAGAATTAGTGATGAGTGAGTCAGTGAGTGAGGGCTTTGCCTTATATATAGAGAGATTAAACATATAGTTGAAAAATGGAGCATATTTGATCAGCAATAAGGAATTAAAGATTAATTTATTATGATATCAACTCAAAGGACAAGTGAAATTTATTCTTAGGCATGCATAATGAATCTTCTAATGTTTTCAATCATAAAAAACATTTTATATTCCTTAATACTAGGCAATATTTTAAAATAAATTACAGGATCATTATTTGCTAACACAGATGATGGTGCTTGATCATCTAGCCGAGTCCAAAATCATGAAGCCTAGTTGTAGATGTTGCGTAATTGTTTCAGTGCAGTTGTCCTCGGGTTGGTTTGTACGCTCAACAACCTATTTTTATACACAATGACGGCTAATCAAGCAGGGACCTACAGCTTAAAATGGATGTCGAACCACAACAAATATCCAAGTCTAACCCGGCACCTTTGTCATGCGAAATCAGAGCTCAAACCACACAGCCATCAGGTTGGCCAGTTCACCTTGAGTAGTACTTGAATTTGACAACCAGATCTACACAGTGTAAATTATAATAGTTTATTTCTCATCGAAAGACACACCTTGTTTACTGTCCTCAGGCTTTTAAATATTATGATAAGGTATAATAAAATTCACATTTTGAAATAAAAAAACCTACCACTGTATTTACCTACCACCATAACAAAAATTCCATCCTGTAATGAAATGCTAATGCGAATCTTGATATTCGAGGTGTGTTCTTCATACATCCACATTAATGGTAATTGAGGATAGTGGGCAGCCCATTTGTTGAAATTTTAGTAAGTTTTCCTAAGAAATATGATCAAGAATTAAGAATATTAATAGTAAATAACTAACAAAACACATTTTCAGAAAAAAATATATGCAATAAGATTTCCGTGTTGCATTACTTTCGAGGCTAGAACCAAAAGATATTTAGTAATGAGAGCATGTTGTAAAATAACATGGCTCCCAAAAACCAAACACCATTTAGCATGTACCAAGAAAGATTTACCAATCAACGGTTTAATAAACATCTCTTTTAAACACATAATAATGAAAAACAATAAAAACAACTTCAAAGAAATAAGTGTTTCCATTAATACTTATTAATAAAATTCAAGTTTGAAGAGGCGAATTAAATAGATTTCTAAGTCAAACAAAATATACTCAAATTGCCAAGGGGTTTAATTGTGCATGTGTAACTCATTTTTGTTGCTTACTAGTTCTTTTAACTCTTACAAGCAATGCTGAATGTTCAATTAACAATCTCAGTTGTTGGTGTCAAAGCCTAATGCTATGGATATCAACAATGAAATGTAAACATTTTTTTTTTTAAAACATAAACAATAAACTACTGAAAATAGTGTTTACTCACCTATTGGACTAATTATAGGAATGTTAAGGCAACAACTTTCACTAGTTAAATATACTATTATTTTTAATTTTCATCCATAATTCATGAAATAAATGAACACAGTGCTAATCTTGACTGGGGACTGACAAGCCAAAAACAAACGAAGTTTGATTAAAGAGAAAAAAAAATAAACTAATGCATTTAAAGTTTACCTACCTATCGGACCACTTATCGGAAGATCTACGCTACAACATTCACTAGTTAAATATTAAAATAATAACTTATTTATCTACAATTCATGAAATAAAAACCACAATCCAGACTGACAAGACAAAAACACACTTTCTTTAATTACTCAGAAAACATAAACTAGTGCATAAAATGCTTACTCATCTATTGGACCACTTATCGGAAAGTTTAGGCTACAACATTTGAAAGTTAGAAATTAAAAATAACAATTAATGAATTGGTAATTCATGAAATAAAAACAGCACAGTGTTAATTCGGATTGACGTCCATTTCTTAAAAACCCAGCGGCCATGTTGTGACGTCACACTCCGCAGACGTATTAACATTGACTTGCTCCATCCACAACTTTTTAGATCGATGGATGCTCGCACTGCATTTCGGAAAGTTTAGGGCTACTTTGTTTGTAACTTTAACTGTCATAGTGTTTAATTCAAATAAAAGAATTTTTTTTTTCAAAAAATCGTCATGTACCTTCTAAATCGGTACTAAACAAGATACATTTAAGTAAAATGATTGATCACTCTGTTAATTCTGCTAAACATTGTTCTCGATACTCAGATAAAGTTTTTGACTCTAGAGAGGTAAGAAATCCCGCGATTCGATTTTCTCACATGTTGCCGAATGTCGTAATTCTAAACAGATTCTTCTTGGATGGGAACTTAAGATTTATCCCTTCTGAGTTTTGAATTGTATGAAATCTTAGTGAATTCCGAGTTTATAGTACGACTTATCGTGATTTATGAAAATTGACTCGGTGGTACATTTAACGTAACTACTTAACCAGATTCTGATTTTGGCTTATTCCTAGTATGTGTGTCACATGCCCCGGACAAAAAAGTAAAATGCCGCCCCTTTATAACAAAAATTCAAAGAGATAACCTAAACCCTTCCCACGTTTGGTAGTAAAATAAAACGTGAGCAAAAAAATTGGTACAAAAATTTTGGAAGTATTGATTTGCCAAAAATACAAATTTCTTGGTTTATGATTTTGGCACTAAATTGAAACTAATGGAAAAGGCACAAATCTAGTATATAATTATAAAATGTATATATTAAAAATATAGTAAAACAAATTATAGAATCACTAAAAATAACTCGGCACCAGATGATCCAGAGCGATTGATAGAGCACTCTAACTGGTGAGCCTCATACCAAATTGAAAAGTCAGCAGAACTTTCTCCCAAAGTTAACTTGGTTTGCTCACATGTGGTACACCTTTTTGACATCACTATATAGTTAACATATCCCGTGAGGAGGTCGATGACACACAACACACTAATATTTGAAGTGTGGACTCGTGTCAACCACGTTCCATCATAGGATACAGCAATGTCAACAATATCTGCCGGCTTTTTTAAATAAGCAAACTTTACCTTTTTCCTGGTGTATTCTAAAATGCCATCTGTTGCCTTTATGGAGCACTCTAAAATGTACTTCTTGTACAAATTAAATGTCTTGCTCGACATGCCTTCCATATTCATCTGCATACAAAACTTTTCGAGTGGAGAAAATCCCTTACCAAAACTAAGGAAAGTTTGAACAATGCGAAAGTTTACATCAGACAGCTTTTTCTGGTCGTTCAAAGGAGAGGAAGAAGATGTTTAAATATGAATGCTGTCGCAAGTGCTTCAAACAACTTTCAGTTCTTGGGAAAAACACCTTCTAAATCCAACTTCAACTCGAATAGATACATTTTCGCAAAACTTTCCATTAATTGAGATAAGAGTTTTTGCTTCTACAATAATGTAACCAAACAATGAAGTTCCACTATTTTCTTCTTTGGGATGAAGTTTCAATTCCGTTACTCGCAAGTTTTTTTGAGGCTGCGATTCGGAAACCAAAACATCTTTTATTGTGCATTGTTTACACCATCTCTTTGAAACATTCTGTTTCGTAGAATTACTGGAGCGCTTTCTTCGAGGCATTATACTCAAAAAGGAGTTTTAAATGTAATACAGATCTTCGTAGATAAAGTAGAGAGATAAAAAATGTCAAAATTTACAAGTTTAAAAGGTTTAAAGTTTAAAAATTTCAAATTAGCAAAATAAACAATGCGGTAGAATAAAAATAAATATAGGTTGTAAAAAGATACAGTTACAGTTAACTAATATACTTGTTCTATTTCACTTTGATTTATAAAACAACAAAATAATTAATACATTTTCAGAATATACAGTGAGGGTCATTCCACGTCAAATCAACACACCTATTTTACCTCACCATCTCAGATTTTGATGAAATTTGGCGTAGAGGTTACATACATATAGACTAAGAAAAATGTTAATTTTTTTTCAAATATATCGACTCGTTCTGAAAATACGGCTATTTAAAAATTTTAAATTTAGGAAAAAATTACAAATTGACATGTTTTTAAATTGTCATAACTTTTTTTCTATTTAAGCTAGAGAGATGGTTCAGGTGCCAATATTTAGCAATTTGTATGGCCTTTAATATGATATGCAAAACAGTTGTGATTAAACATTTTTAAAAAAAAAAATTTAAAATTCAAAATTTCAATTTTAAATTTAAAAAAAAGTGCGTCTTCAAAAAATTCTAAAATTTAGTTAATATTAATGTTTAATGATCAACAAAGTTTCAGAGTGGGATGTTCATGGGTTCATAGATAAAAAAAATTAATAGGTACTTCGTTAAAATTTAGGTTAACAAATAGGAAGGACACATTGTCGTAACTGGTTTTCTAACAAAGCTAAAGAGATGGTTCAGGTGTCAACTTCTAAAAAAAATTATGGCCTTTAAAATAATGTGTAGCACAATTGTGATTTATTTATTTTTAAAAAATTAATTCCAAATTTAAATTTAAAAAAAGTGCTTTTTTTTAAACATTCTAATAATTAGTTTATACTAATATTTAATGATTAACAAAGTTTCAAAGTGGAATGGTTTTGTAGGTATTAACATTAATTTAGTAATAAAAATACAATAGCTTTTACATACTTGATATCATATTGTTCAATAATTAATGAAAGCCTCATTAATTTTTGAAGTGTCACTTTCAGATAAAATATATAGTCTTCCAGTTGGTGTCACTGATTATACTTTACACAATACTTGTGTGAGAGGCAGCCATAACACATCCAGCTCCTTTGGATAAAAAAATGAATGGGATGGTCCTACTGGATGAAGGAAAGTTGGTTTCACTTCATCAAGTTCTTCGTTTTTTTCAAGCACATATGCTATCCACCATTTTACGTCATACATTGCAGTGACATAACCATTCAAGTCTTCTAATTTTAATTGATCTGCTAATCGTGAAACAGTTACTTCTGATGACTTTATAGCATCAGAAAATGTTTTGACAGTAATTTTGTATGTGCTGCCATCAATAGGTATAAAAGCATGGTATTGTTGAGTCCCTTGGATGGTAATTGCTTGAGCAAAACGATTGCTTAAGAATAATGCTGACTTAACATAATCTTCTTGTGATGAAAAAGTGAAGTGAATGGCAGAAATATTTTCTTCAGCCCATTCATAAAGTTAGCGAGGGGTCAACATTTGCTTTTCATAGGGACATTGTGAACTAGCTCTTGCTGCCAATCTCTTTATAGACCCGCTAACTCCATCACATGGCCCTTTTCCATGTGCTGTTGCAGAAAAATGCCATTCTGCATCAAAGCCAAAGTCTAGCTCGTGACAGCACAAGTTAGTGAATTTTTTTTTTGTTTTTATACTGGGCAGCACACCCATTAGAGAAGTATAATATCTTTCCAGGAATTTTTCCAAATTTTTCTGTCAGGAAAGAAATAAGTTTTCTTTGAAATGTGTAAACAGCAACAGTGTTGTGTTGAAGGCAATCAGAAATCACAACGTAGCTTAAGTGCTGCAAATTTTTTCCTTCGTTATAATAAATTACAAAGGGGTGTATTGTGGCTTCGCCACTAGCCCAGTGATAACTTTGAGCCTCATCTTGCACAACCATTAGTATAATTTTCTGAGAAGTCGAGAGTCACTGCAAATTCAAATTCTCTTAAATTTTCTTTAACATGATTCATGTAAGATGCCTGTTGTTTTGCAATAAAGTCATGTCTAATTAGGAGTGTCAATTTGTTATAAAATAAATCAATAAAATCAGTTCATGATTTATGCAAAGTCTCTAAATTACATCTATCTACGGAAATCCATTCCCTAAATGTAATTTTTTCAGATTTTCTTCAAAAGATGTTTCAAGAATTCTTCGTATTTCAGCATCACCAGGACAAGATATGCAATTACCCACATGGCACTCAATTGATGATGGATTACACATCATTTTGGATATGCAATCTTTGTAGGTTTTTAGTTCATTTGTTAGAATCCCTAATCTGGCATTTTCAATCATCAGTTTAACATTTTGATGCGTTGTGCAAACACATACTGTGTGTGTTCCACTTGAACCTGCTAAAATATAGTACTTTGGTCAAAGCTCAGCAAATTTTGAAAATCCTATTTTGGAAATTTGTCCTTGAATAATAAATATGCCTCTTAAAAGTTGCAAAAGATTAGTCTTTTAGAAATTTTTAATTTGTTTCCATTTGGTTCAATAAATGTTATACAGTCTTTAACACCTGGCATAGCTCTACTGACTCCATCACTTTTGTAAAACTTGGGAATATTTTCAACCATTTCTTTAGAAAGGCTTTTACCTGGTTTTAGGGTTAGGACTTTCCAAAATTCCTTTTTCTTTAAGTAGTTTTTTTGATTGTCGTACCATGTAGTTTGGAGCTTTAAACTCTTGCATTATTTTACTTATTCTCCAGTTTTCAGGTTGGCAAGATAAAGTCATTATCTTCTTGTTTCTGCTTGTAGCTTTTAAAAAATTGATTTTAAGATTCTTTAAAACTGAATCCTCCAGATCTTCACCATTTTCAGAAGAATCTTCATCTGACACAAAAAGTTTTCTTTTTACAGCCAAATAATTTTTTTTTGCTTTCTTGCTGGCATAAAGTTTCGATTTGATTTTGTTCCCATCTACTGGAGATTCACCTAGCTCTTGCAGTGAAGTGTTTAGTGTCTTAATCACTTCTTGTGATGCAGTAAAATTGGGATCTTGATCCGATTCTGAACTTGATTCCTGGTGTTGATGAGTAGAGCTAAAAGCAGCATTTTGATTTCTTAATTCACTAATTTCTTTTCTACAAATATCACAAATTTTTGCTGTCTTTGGCATTTTAGAAAACAAAATACACATCCAATCAGTAACATTTCTTAACTTTTTTTTTTGCTCTAATAGTATGATTAATTTCCTTAAAAGGATTGAAACACTGCAATCTCGTGAATTCTTTACTCTGCGCCATGTTTTATTATTACTTGTTCATCCTTTTCAAACAGGTTTTTAACTTCACAAACAATAAAAACAGCATTGGATTATTCAGTAGTAATCCAAGTTGGGAATAAGACTTAACTGCTCAGCCATCTGAAAATGTGTTTACAGCATTGCATTCCCATAGAGAATGAAAGAATCCCTGAAAGAGCATTCCCCCCCCCCCCCCCACAAAATTTTAAAGATCTGCAGAATAAGAATTTTGCTAAAGACAACAACACTGCTCCCTCATTCTCAACCATGTGGTCTCATAAATAAAAGTTAAAATCAGAACTAAAATTCAATTTTTTTTTACTAAATAGAAATATTGAATGTTGAAAGTAAAGAAGTAAGTAGATGAATATAAATACTGAATGAACTGCAGTATTCTGTTTTTCAACTTTGAGTTTTCATGTAAGGTGGGATACCTTCAAAGGATGCATTTAATGATCCATGATCACCTTCCCACTCTGGCATTTTGTAGATCATAATCTTAAGTATAAACTATTTTTTAGAATATTTTTAAACAAATTGAAACCACAATTGTGTTGCATATAATTTTAAAGGCCACATAAAATTCTAAAAATTGGTACCTAAACCATCTCTCTAGATTTATTAGAAAACTAGTTATGACCATTTGTCCCTCTAATTCATAAGCCAGAAATTTAACGAACTTCACATTAATATTTTTTAATGTGTGAACCCATTAGCATCCCACTCTGAAACTTTGTTGATCGTTAAACATTAATATAAACTAAATTTTAGAATTTTTTGAAATTTTTTAATGATGTACTTTTTTTAAAATTCAAAATGGAAACTTTAAAATTTAAATTTTTTTAAAGAAAATATTTAAATCACTCCTATGTTACATATTATATTAAAGATCATACAAAAAGGTAAACATTGACACCTAAACCATCTCTCTATCTTAAATAGAAAACCAGCTATGGCAATTTGAAAATATGTCAATTTGTGATTTTTGGCTAAATTTTCAATTTTTAAATAGCAGTATTTTCAAAACGAGTCGATATATTTCAATAAAATTTGGCATTTTTCTAAGTCTACATATATGTAACCTTTCTACCAAATTTCATCAAAATCTGAGATTGCGAGGTAAAATTTTTGCAAAAGTTGATTTGACACGGAATGACCCTTGACCTAAAATATTAACCCTCCAAACTACTTCTTAAATTCGCAAAAAACTGTTTGAGATGGTTTAGAAAATACAATACAACTTTTTATCTATAAAGATACAAGTATAAATTTTTGAACAGTTATTCAGAAAGATATTCTGAATTGGGTAATGTATTCACTATGGGGTAAAATTGAAAAATCATCATTTTTTGGGTACCATGCCACCATAAAAAAAAAACTTCGCCAAAATGTTTTTGGCGATATACTTTTCGATCATTCTTATATTATCCTTTTTATAAGTGAAATTGAGGAGAGGAGAAAAAACGGTCGTTAATGAGCTATGCTTAAGCAAAGAGAACTCTGTTTTGAAGGCATTCGTTTACAACTTTTTATGCTGTTAAATCATTTTTATGGACATTTTGGAGGTGGGGATATTTAGAACACCTTAAGAGGCATTACCACAGTGATTTTGAATGAATCACAATTCCACGCAAGCACAGTAGTTACTGTGTCAAGCAGAACAAAATGACGCCATTTTGTGCTAGCTCTGTGTTGTGTGCCCCTCGTGATAATTGTTTATAATAGTGGCGTCGATTGAAAGCCCTGCTACTTGTGAAATTCAATCAGTAATTCGTTTTCTGAATGCGAAAAACGTTAAAGCAATAGAAATCCATCGACAAATATTCGAGGCGTACAGGGAATCTGCAATGAGTGATTCTATGGTGAGAAGATGGGTCCGATAGCTTAAGGAAGGGCATGATCAAGTGCACAAAGTGGATGTCCATTTGTGGTTTTTGATGAAGTGGTTAGTGCAGTTGAAAAAAAGATTAAGCAAAATCTTAAGTTTATGATTAATGCTCTTGCTCTTAAATTCCCACAAATTTCACAATGGTATAGTGGTTAGCGTGCTAGCTTTTAAACCGCGAGATTGTGGGTTCAAATCCCGTGTTAGGCATGGGTGTTTGTAAATGTATGTTGTCTTGTCTAATGACGAATGTTTCGGCGCATTATAGCCCTTGTGTTGCTGACTGCTTCAGATAATCTGAAAACAACCAAACAACCCACAAATTTCATGAACAGCAGTTCATGTGATAGTTACTGAAAAACTGGTTTACCGTATGGTTGACAATTCAGACGGCAACAGTCTATGAAGAAGGAATACAAATACTTATACCACACTATGATAAATGGCTGGAAAATTACAGAAGCTATGTAGAAATGTAATTTAAATGTTGTAGATTTTTGTGAAATAAATTGCTTGGCTGTACCTGTATTCGTTTTCTTTTCATTACCAAAGCGAAACTTGCTTTCTGAACGCCCCTCGTAATAGTGGATCACAGAATTATCCCTTCATCAATCACATTCAGCAAAGTTTCTTTCGTTCCATCAAGCACAGCAACAAAAAACTTTTATTCCACCCCACCAAACACCTATTTGCCTTCCACATGCTTACCCCCTGTTATACTTATCTTTGTCAAACTTGCTCCAGTCAATTTCAACTGTCCTTCTATCAATCTTCACACTCAAATTCAATTCACACTTCTTGATAGTAATTAAACCAATCGCACACAGTTTCAGAACTACAATCCATATCATTCATTACACCTTGCATACTTATTTGATTTACCCAAAAATTTTAGAGTTCGTCCATTTCATGCTCTATTCCACCCTGGCATGTTTATTGGATAATCATACTGAAAATTTTTGTTAATTTAAAAAAATGTTATACACCGGATATAGTTTTTACAAATTTGTTTTATTGCCTTTTATCCAACTTCTCTAATTTTAAACCAATATATATGGATGGGTCTAAAAGCCAGGGACATGTCAAAGCTGCGGCAGTTCATGATGATTCCATCTTTTCATACATACTGCACCCTAGCAGCTCCAATTTTTCAGCTGAGTCCCTGGCTATTCTATTGGCCTTGCAATTTATTTTAATGCAAAGCCATGGTCAGTGGATTATTTACACAGATTCCAAAAGCTGTTTAGATGAATAATCCACTGAACCAGACCCATCCTTTTATTTTAGAAATTTTATAAGGTCATATCTCTCTCTGTGAAAGAAATTTGAAAGTTATTTGTTGTTGGATTCCAGGACATGTGGGGATCATGGGTAATGAACTCGCAAATTCCTTCGCACAATTAGCAAGTGGACCGACCTAGGAGCACTCGGCTCTGCCCTGACGACGGAATAAAATCTTGTGACACTGCTCTGTCTCGCACTTGACAGGCCATGTGGGATGCACAGACGGCTAACAAGCTGCGTTCATTTCAGCCCTCAATTTCTGGATTCGCCCCCATACAGCAATCCCAGAAAAGGGAAGTGCTCCTGACACACAACTAAGAATAGGCCACACTTGTTTTATCCATGTGCACCTTCTGCTGGCAGAAGGTGTCCCCACATGCTATGCCTGTGGAGTTATTTTTTCTGTTTTCACCACCTCATCAATATCTTTTTGTATTTTTACAAGAAATTGGTTTATATAGTTTAAGATTTTTGGCAGCTTTATACTTTTATTGTTTATACTATTTTAATCTGTATATTTTTAAAAGTATTACCTTTCAGAATATAAATACAATTGTTTGGCGCATTATAGCGCTTGTGTAGCTCTTGCGCCATAAATCCCCAACCAATCAATATTTGAAAATTTTAACCTACTAAATTCCTAATCAAAGTAAAAGAAATTGTTTTCTAAAACATTATCAGTAACTAATAAAGATTTACAATATTTGTAATTTAATTTTTTTATTGCAACATGGCAACAATAACCTGATATGTAAGTTAGAACAGGCATATGCTTTTTGATATTTAATGTCTTTGGATGTCCTATTTTTTTTTTTTTTTTTGAAAAGATATAGATTCAGAATTTACATCTAAAACAGGAGAAACATCAATGGAAGATATTTGTACAAGGCCATATATTTGGGATTTCATATACAAGGGCAATAAATTTGAAGCCTTAATTTTGCTTCTGTTACGTAAACTTATGTCAACCAATACGTTACCAATTTATGTTACCAATACGTTATAATTTGACCCAGATAACTGTCGATATCTGCCTAACCGCCTTTCCAATGGATCGGTTTGCAATTTACCAGTCAATACATATTCAAAATGTAATTCATCGATGCAATAATTGGCAATTTCCAACATGCCATGCGTTGTTTGTTTCAGGGTTGGCATGGTTTAAACCAGATGGTTTTTTTTCTCTTAAAAGGTAATTGGTTTTTGAAAGCCTTTTTTTTGGTTTAAACCCCGGCTTAAACCAAAAAAAATCCATTTTTTTATTTATTAAAACCTGGTTTAAGCAACAACAAAAACAACTGTTAATTTGTTCTTTTTTGAAAAAAACCTGGTTGTTTTTCCAAACCTGGTAGTAAATAACTTCTACTTTTAACCAAAAATTTTCCATTCCTAAGATATCTTTTTCAAAAGGAATTTTTTCAGAAAATGTTGAGAATTTTTTTCTTCTTTTGGAGTTGTACAATTAAAATTGTGTAGCAGCCTGGGTTTAGAAAAAGCCGACAAACTTGTTTTTCTTGTTCAAAATGTTAAATCCTAAAATTGTTTTTAAATGGAATAACAAAAAGCATTTAGTTTTTCTTTCTATTAATTTTTAAGGAAATAACTCACTAAAGTTTTCACATATTTTAAAATAAATCTTGTGATTAAAGACCATTGAAGTTTTTACTAGTATCATCAATAAGTTTTTATATTAATCTAGGATAAATTAATGTTTTATAATTATTCATTATTATTAAAATTAAATTATAGGACACATTTTAAATTTGTTTCTAAAATAGAAGTTTTGTGTTTTAACAATTTATTTTTTAACCTTAAAAATATCATTTTGGACAACTTATCACTATTACTGCTGAATATAAGAAATATTTCATGTATTATGCAGTAAACAATTACTATTGTATTATATTGTATACATTGAATTTAAAAAATTGTATCTCTAAGTATAATATTAAAATTTAATATGATTTGAATGTCCACATAAGTAACAATTCTTTATTTACTTAGTTTAAATTACTTTCAGAAGGAATATTACCTGTTATTTAAAATTAATTATTCTAGTTAACATAAAGTTTTATTTATAAATATGTGTACATGTAATTAGAAAAGGATTAAAAAAAAAAAAAAAAAAACCCGGTTTAAACAAAACAAACCTGGTTCACAGTTCAGGTAGATAAAATAACTTTGGAACTGGATAATAAAGTATACTGGAAAGCCTGAAAATTTTGATGAGATGAAATGAGAACTTTGCACTGGTAGCTTTGAAGATGATATCTATATGCTGTTGTTTACATTTGAATAAATAAAAATTCAAACAGAAAAGCTGGAAAATACAAAACAGGTCTACAAATGAATAAAAAGAAACATAAGCAGCCATACAAATGACATAAGTTTCATTTAATGGAAGAAATAGAACACAGAATCTTATCCAAGAAAGCCGACCAAACGGTATAGTGGTTAGCGTGCTAGCCTCTAGACCGCGAGGTTGCGGGTTCGAGTCCCGTATTAGGCATGGGTGTTTGTAAATGTATGTTGGCTTGTCTAATGACGAATGTTTCGGCGCATTATAGCCCTCGTGTTGCTGACGGCGCCAGATAATCTGAAAACAACCAAAACAACCAACTTATCCAAGAAAAGTTATAATTACAATTTGTCTGCTAAAGCATGCATGGAAATACTATTACTTATCTATACATTTGATTCATTATCCTTCAAAGAAGTTTCCCCTCTTCTTTTTAATGCCAAAAATCTTGAGCTTAAATGAAACAAACCGATTTACTAATTTATTTTTAATATCATTGCATTGAGGAAGATTGGAATATTTTATAATGTCGAGATTGTCAATTTAAAAAAAAAATAAAATGATTTGCAGTCAGAGAGTTTAATTATGACATCTTCTAGAGAGCGAAATGATTTGCTCCATACAAATGAAAAGTTCAAAAATTTAATTTTTTACTTAAAGGAATACAAGAATTGCCGTTTTTAACTGGACTAGTTTTGAATCGTGTGTTGGTTGTTTCTTTGTCTCCTAAACTAGTAATGCAATTATTGCATACTTTTAGTTTGGAGAGGCTATATACAATATATCCAGCAATATTGTACAAGCAGTTTCTCTCTGTTGCACTTAAAGGTTGGGTTACTGTTTGGTCCCATTCTGTTGGAAGAACTATTTGATGAGCTGCCTTATGGGACTTTGATGAACTCAATGTATCGAGAAAACCAGATAATAATTCTCTGTCATCAAGATTATAGCTTGCAGTTGTAGATTTTTTCATATACTGAGCAATTGAAATCAATTTAAGGTTATTTTTAAATTCCACTGCAGTTGGAACAGATTGTTTCGACCTAACTACACTGAATAAATTTTCAAGCGAGTCTTGACTAAATCTGGAAACCATAATGAAGTTGAAAATTTTCTGGTTTAAAAGGTAATTGTGAAGTTTAAGTATAGATGTGGTGCTTCCATGCAGTTCTATTTTTCTGAACAACTTTTGTTTGTAAACAGATCAATTATGTTTGTATGCTATTGTTTCATCATATACTGCAGGCTTAAATTTACTTAAAGCGTTTACTGGATTTCTAGAGCTCATTATGTCTAACCACTTATGTTCTCTTGAGCGATGAACCATACTGTGGTTTTTAATGTCGGGTCTTCTATTTCTTCTGAAAGAAATTGCAGTGCACAACTCACAGGATGGCTCAAAACATTGTGGGCCATTCCAACTTTTATTTTGTTGAAATGATTGTCAGTAATATTCGGAGCCAACATTAAATCAGTGTCTCTTTGGTGTGCTATTAAAATATTCAAATGTTCAGAAGTTACTATTGGTGAAGGTAGTTGATGCTTTATTTGAAAGTTACTAGGAATGATGAATTGGCTATTTGTTAAGAGTGAGGCCTAATATTTTTAAGAAGGTGTGGTGGATAAGCAAAGAAATATAGTGACTATCAACCTGTAATTGGGTGCTTGGAACAACTTCGCCACATAACCTCAGTGGTTGACTCGGAAGAGCCAGATCTACTCTGACCGGGTTTGGGTAGCTCCAAACATGTTGTGCTGTTTGACCCGCAGTTGTTTTTTCTTGTTACCCATGAGATATGGAATACTGAGGGTAAGTATATGTCACCACGTGTATGGACCCTCAGTGCAGGTTAAATACAAAGTGATTTGCCACTTCACGAGGTGAACCGTTAGCAACAACCTTTAAGGGGAAACGGGACACTTTTTCGAAAATTCTTTAGTTTTGCTTAAAATTAAAAAAAATTTGGCACAAACAAAGAAGATATGACTTATAGCACAAACACCAAATTTGAGCAGATAATATAAAATAGAAAGAAAATTATTGAGAAAAATGTTTTAAAATAATACGAAATTTTAACTTTTTCAAAATGCTCCTCGCGACACAATATTTTAACAAACACACAAAAAAAAATTAAGTTATTTATCAATATATTTTAAACATTTTCACACATGCTTTTATCTATAGGTGCCATAGTTGAACAGAAATAAAATTTCAAACTTGGCGCTAGTGATTTTTCAATAAAAAATGTACATATTTCAAATTCTAAGCATAAAAAAAAATAGAAAAAATTGTGTGACACAAAAAAGCATGTGTGTATCTCTTTAGAATACATTAAACATTATTTCTACAAAAAATTAGGTTGATTGATCAAAAAATGAATCGCAAGAAGCTTTTCGAACAAACGTAAAATGTAAAAAAGACGAAGCTGAGAAAAATGCATTTTTAACTTTTGCCTACAAGTGTGTTCTAAAAAATTAATCAATTTACCTTTAAAACATTCCACTTCCATAAGATGTCCCTTCAGCTTTGATTTTTTTCCTTTCTTCAGAAATTTTAATTTGTAAAAGTTTTTTTCTTGCTAGTTCTTATCGGTGAGAATGAACATTTGGTACATTAATTTTTTATGGCATTTCTATAATAATTGGATAACTTTATAATTTTGTTATCGGTGAGTTGACCTTCTTTTCGGCCACCTAAAGTTACACCTTTAGCTCGGCAAGTTTTAACTAGATTTCTGAGGCCTGTACCCAAACGCTTCGCTACATGGTTAATGCACTCTTCTTTTTGCATTATGCAATCATTTCCATACACTTTCAGATCACATAAATGCGAGAAGGCTTTGGAATCTCCATCACTCAGCATGGTGACGTACCTCATCTTGTTCACCGACACAGAACGCTTCCAAAGGACCGACGCAATCTCTGTTTCCATCGAGTTGGAAGAACCATCAAAGTTTTTCTGACACACATTTTTATGTCTTTCATACCATATTTGATATTCTACGCTTTCTTTGCCAAGTTTGCTCTTTGCCATTGTGCAATCCTGGTAATACTTCGAGAAAGTTTCATAATCGATAACAAGACCTGTTAATAAGTCGATTACAAATCCTATACCGTGAAGTGAAACATGTCCCCGTTTTTGCCAGGTTCCATCATAAGAAACGGATATGTCAATAACATCATTACTTTCCAAGGCTGGGTCACTTTGAATATAAGCCTTACGAACGGCTTCTTGTGCCCGCGTCAAGATTTCTATCTTAGTTGACGTACTTGAGTTTACACGATTATTAAGGTGTTTGGTGAATGTCTTAGTGTCCATGGAGAGCATTCCCATACTCATTGAAAATTGTTGCACAGCCTGTGATCCTTTACCAAGTTCAAGAAAGGTCTCTAAAACTTTCTCATTGACGTTTTCCCCATTCGGATTGCCGACCAAACGGTATAGTGGTTAGCGTATTAGCTTCTAGACCGCGAGGTTGCGGGTTCGAGTCCCGTCTTAGGCATGGATGTTTGTAAATGTATGTTGGCTTGTCTAATGACGAATGTTTCTGCGCATTATAGCCCTCGTGTTGCTGACGGTGCCAGATAATCTGAAAACAACCAACCTACCAGGTCACCCTATGGAGTGAACATGTTGCAATATCCTCATGGTCCAAACTTGCCTTAGGCGTGTACAAATTAACATTTTTGGATCTCAAAAAATTGTACATGTAGCATGTGGCCTGTATAATTTTGATGGCTCTTTCTAGTGAGGTAAGAATTAGAGCCTTAAAAACCTGGAACCTAGCGGCAAGGATGCTGACAGCATTTTCAGATACCCTGCGAGCCCTTGACTATCTATAATTGAGAATTCTTTGATTCTCATTGCAGTGCCCTGGGTATGGTTTCATCGTGTATGCTTCCAACGGAAATGCATCATCAGCAGGGGTGTAGTGGAGCGGGAACGCGTGGGAACGGCGATCCTTTACCTTTTTTGAAGGAGGAACGGCGTTCGATCACCTGAATTTTTCTTTTCTTTACTTGACACTTAACGGAATGTCAAGTAAGAAAATTAATAAGTTCTTTTGTGAGAACTATGCCTTCGTTTTCGATCCACAACTTCTGAGCTGAGCCATCGATATAAATGAGTTGGGCAGGCAAGTTCAAGTATTTGCAAAACACTTGAAAGAGGCGCGGCAACCCGCACATGGCCATTCCATGAACAATCCGATTGATGAATTATACTCCCCCTCCCCTCTCCCAGTCTTTCAATGTTTTAATGCTACTTCATTAGAAATGAACTGACTTATGTATTTTTCAGGGGCATGTAGTTTGTTTTGAAATTACTAAAATAGTATTAATAAAGTTATATATTCTTAGTTGCCATTTTTACTCCCCCCCCCGCATCCTCACAGAAAAAAAAATAAACATTTGTAACGACGCGACATAGCGTTCCCACACCTTTTTATTTTACACTACACCTCTGATCATCAGCAACAATGACATATAGAACTTGGATAGTTGTTCCAGGTAGACATTCCCTACCTGGAATGCCTAACTTCCCAGAACTCAATAACTGCTTGAAAGAGTACTTGTCTCATACACCACCATCATTGATGCGCCCATTTGTTCCTACACCCACGTAGATAAATTTAAGGTCGGCATCCACCAAAGTCAGCAAGGCAATACTAAAAAACTTTTTGTAATTAAAGTAGCTGGACCACGAATTCGAAGGTGGAGATATTGCAACATGCTTTCCATCAAGTGCTCCTATGCACATTGGAAAATTCATAAAACTCTTTGGAAACTTTCTTCCATTCCATAGGGCTCCTGGGAACTGCCAAGTAGTCATCTTTCAAAGCATTATACAGGGCTGCACAAAAATTCGGAATTATCCCCGATATTGTGCAACCCGGAATTGAAAGGCTAACGAGCTTTGAGTTTCACCTGAAAGAGAAAATAGATTGAGTAAATGTGCAATAAATTACATGATGTATAAAAAAAATTTAATCGATGTGCATTCAAATTCCCTGTCTACATTTTCTAAAGTATCATAATACAGAATTATTTTTTTAAAGTAACATATGTTAACATAAATTATCTATTATTCCTTTTAAGAATATCTTTCAGCAGTAAATGTATTTACAAAAGACTTACATATATTAGGAATATTTACCATTGAAAATTAATTGTTTGTTAATCTCATTTGTGATAAGCAACATTTTTATATGTTGGGGGGGGGGGGGTTGAGGGGCTGACAAACTAAAGGAAAGAACATTTGGAAAGACCTTCCCTCACTGACTGTATTTATGCATAAACACACAACATACAATCTGTAAAAAATTTATATATTAAAAATTATTAGTTATTTTTTGTATTTCGGATATAATTGAAAATGTAAAACTATACAAACCTTAAATTAAGATTGTTGTTAATGGTGCAGTATCTCAGCAGATTTTCTTCTGTGTGTTTCTCATTTTGTTTTTTATACCTTTTTAGTTTCGGTACATTTGAACCAAATGGAAATGTCAAGTCCACTTTATATCAAATCCATATCAATTACAATATCAGACAATTTGGAATTCGAAAAAGTGATAAATCCAAGTGCGATAACAGTCAAACCCCATTAATGCGAAATCGCTTGACACGGAATTAAAAAATAAGATTGTGATTAAGCAAAAGTATGTAAATGTATATAAAAAATATTTTGCAAAGAAGGGTGTTATTTGGAGGTCAGGGGCTGTTAAAACTGAAAATTTAATTTTGAAAAAATCTATACATGTGGCACATGTTTTTAGAGTATTTTTTTATGGAATCGAATGGAGAGAAAAAAAATAAGACAATATAACTAATCTAAAAAAGTAACAATTATTTTTATTAAAGAAAACACATGCAAAACCGAGGAAAGGTAATTTACCATATAGAGAAATGAAAAATATTTTTTGCAAAATTTCATGAACGGGCCAATTTTTTTTCTTTAATGTCTTATTTTACCTGTACTAGGTGGTAAATCAGTCTTTTGGGTCCTCTTTGTTAATATCTAATAAAAGATAGCTCTTACCTGTCGCTAAATATCTTATTGTGATGGCCGGCTGAAATCGGTACCCTCATTTGTCCTGGAACGGGATACCACTGGCTTGATTAGCTCCAAAAGATATTCGAATGAACTGGTGTCCATCCGAATCCACCGGCGATAACCTTCCATATATTATGGTTCAGGTTTTTCTTTTGTGGTCTATCTTTTTCTTTCTAGCATGAATTAATAATACCGTAACGAAAATGGAAGTTTCTCGGCGATTATGATTATACATTTTGTTAGAGAAAAAAAGTAAGTAGCTAACTGTAACACGAGGTAAACAACGAGGAGGAAATTATTCTGTAAACGGAAAAGCGCCAACGTCGATAAACTTGTTTTGTGGCCACTTAAAAATTTACTACCTTGTCTGAAAACTTCTCCTTCTATTCTAGAAACCCTTGTCGCTGCTACAGTCATGAGATAGATCGGGATCAGAGTCAGGGTTGACAACAAATCATCCGTCGTCTGATAGGGCTTTAAGAAACCATGTGGGAGGGTTTCGATAAGAAGTAAACAGGATGAAAGTTCTCATTTTTTTCTAAAAACACAGCATGAAAAACATTTTTCACTTGAAAAAATAATTACTATAAAACTGTACAGAGGAACTAATTCTTCGTGGAAGAGCAAACAAACCAGGTGGGAGGGTTTTAAATTAGAGGTTATGTAAATGAGTGGATGTTCTCACTCAGTTTTATGGATGCAGGGAATGAAAAATCTTCTTATATTAATTCTTCAAATAGGTATGTTTGAAATAATTGTAATTAAGAACCATAAATCTTCCACATGTATTCATTTTATTAATCTATAGCTATTGCTTAGTGATTTCCCCCTTTTTCTTTAAGACTAACCTCTTTGTTTATACATTTATTTATTTGCTGGTGCTTTGGCAATTGCAGATTGCTTTTCTGGCAAATTTGGGAACCCTTTAGAAGCAACTGTAGTGTCCAAATAGGCATTTATTGTTTTCAATTGATCTTCAACATAACGCAGAACATCTGGTGAGTCAAAATCTTGTATTTTCCTCTGGAGTAGTTGCAGTTTATTAATCACCAATGCAATACAGATAAAATTTCCTCTTTCTCAGTCTGATGATGTTTATCTGCTTCTACTGTAACAAGGTTATCTTGCTGTAACTGCTGTAAGTTTTTGTGCAAACATAATATACAGTGGGCCACAAAATTGAGTATACACCTTAGAGACTTTTTGCAATTACAAATTAAATATTGCTTTATCTTGGCCTTGCAATATATTTTACAGCAAGGCCATAGCCAGTGGATTATTTATACAGATTCGAAGAGCTGTTTAGATGCGTTAAGTAATCCACTCAGCCAGACCCATCCATTTATTTTAGATATTTTAAAGATTCATTCAACACTTTTAGATAGAGGTTTTAATGTTCTTTTTTGTTGGATCCCAGGTCATGTGGGGATCATGGGTAACGAGCGCGCAGACATAATAGCTCGAACTGCAAGTGGACCTAGGAGCACTTGGCTCTGCCCTGACGACGCATATAAAGCTTGTGACACTGCTCTGTCTCTCACTTGGCAGGCCATGTGGGATGCACAGACAGCTAACAAGCTGCGTTCGTTTCAGCCCTCAATTTCCGGATTCGCGCCCATTCAGCTATCTCGGAAAAGGGAAGTGCTCCTGACTCGTCTTAGAATAGGCCACATTCGTTTTACCCATGTGCATCTTCTGCTGGCAGAAGATGCCCCCACATGCAACACCTGTGGAGTTATGTTTTCTGTGTTTCATATTTTAAATGAATGTCCAGTTTTTAACGCCATCAGATTGAGATTTTTTAATATTAATCATCCTCCATTATCATCTCTTTTAAGTTCACCCCCACATGAAAATCTTTTTAGATTCTTACTTGAGATTGGATTTTATTACTTGATTTAGAATTTTATTTCAAATCTTTTACCCTTTGTTGATCTCAATATATTTTTAATCGTTTATTTATAACATGGTAGATTTAGATAAATTTTTTCGGCGCAGTATGGCCCACGTGAAGCCCTTGCGCCAGAAAATCGAACCAACCAACCAACTAAATATTGCTTTAAGATGATTGAAATTTTTACCTTATATACATTAGTCAATGCTTTACCGTACTATACTAATAAAATTGTTACGTTTATTTATTTTTTACGAAAAAAAATAAAAGATCTGAGACGAGAGGAAAAACAGCACCACAAAAATAAGTATACACCTTTATTAATTTCCTTTTAACGTACAAATTAATATTTTGTTGCATAACCTTTTGCTTGAATTACAGATTGTAATCCTCTGGGCATAGATTCTACTAGTGTTTTAGTGGTTTCAACAGAAATTTTAGCCCATTCTTCCCTCAGAACCTTCTTGAGAACTTCCTTGCTTGTGATTTCGTGCTTATGTACAGCTTTCTCTAATTGCGACCACAAATTTTCGATGACGTTTAGGACTGGAGACTGGGCTTTAGTGTGTAATTGCTTCCTGCAATGGTACATCAAGTATAACTTCACAATCTTCGCTGTATGCTTGGGGTCGTTGTCCTGCTGGAATATGAAGCTTGACCCAAGCCCCAACTTACTGGCACTTTTTTTCAAGTTATCATTTAAAATCCCCAAATATACATGTTTGACCATAATACCATCAATAAAAGCAAGCTCTCCAACTCCACCAGCCGACATACAACCCCAAACGAGGACAGATCCATCTCCGAACTTGACTGTCTTAATGGTGTTTTTAGGAGCCAGTGCTTTCCCAGCTTCTCTCTATATTTTAAATCGTCCATCGCTTCCGTAAAGATTAAACTTACTTTCATCAGAAAATATTACAGTGTTCCAGAAAGAAATAGGCTTTAAACGACGTTCTTTGGCGAAAATCACTCTCTTTTGTCTATTCACATAATTGATGAGTGGCTTTCGTATTGGTGTACTACGGCCATGAAACCCATATTGGTAAAGGGTACGTCGAATTGTTTCATCTGAGATCTTTTTCCCAATTGTAAAGGGCCGACCAAACGGTATAGTGGTTAGCGTGCTAGCTTCTGGACCGCGAGGTTGCGGGTTCGAGTCCCGTGTTAGGTCCCCTCGGGGGCTCACATTTTGTGAGTACGGGCCTGGCAAACCCGAGGTACCCTAGCTGGGCCTAGCTTTTTTCTGTTCTTTCCTTTTTTGCGAAGGCCCTACCAAGTGCACTGCTTATTGTTTGAGTTTTATTCTGTTCGCTCGTTCATTATCGTATTTATTTTGGTTCTTTAGAATTTGTTGGCTTTTTTTCTTCTTGTATCTCTTATTTCCATACTTCTTTTGCATTTGACGTTTTAAATTAATTTATAACCTTTATTTCCTTTGTTTTGTCAGCTTGCTGACCTGCACGTTTGCCGTGTGCGGAGACCCGTAAGGCCGGAAAATGGGATCCTGGGGTTCCTGTGGCGTCCCATTTCAGGACAGGTTTTAGTTTCCTGGGGGCGCTGCTGCGTTCCCTTTGGCCCACGCTTCGGCCAAAACGGGAGGCAGAGTAAGGCCCGACTCTGTCAATCGGCTGGTGGTAACAGAACCTCCGGGTTGCTGACCGCTAAGGGTTAGGACTGAGTACTTGAGGTCTGCCTTTCGGTGCCACGCCTCTATGACTTGGAACGACCTCGGCGTACTACCCCCTAGCTAGCATTGTTGCTGCTACCCGTGTTGGGCTCGGTGGTGGGTGGGGGTGTACGTCGAGTTTTTTCTCTTTAACATATGGCTTCTTTTCCTTCTTTGAGCCCCTTGGGAGGCCTTGATCCCAAACATCCAACCGTTGCTCAAAATAACAAAATCGATGAACAAAATACAATGTCTGCACCTGTACCAAAATTTTTAGTCATCTCATCTCCTCAAAATATTCTAGGAACCATGTCCCCATTCTTTATTCAAAAAGCTTTGCAGGGCATTTGCGGAAACCCTAAATCGGTAAAAAAACTAAAATCTGGAGACTACCTCATCGAAACAATATCTGAAACTCAATCTAAGTCACTATTACTAGCTAGACAGTTTGGCACAATAACAATAACTGCATCACCACACAATAGCCTTAACTCATCAAAGGGGGTCATATCAGAAACTGACCTTCTTGGTGTGTCCGATGAGGAAATACTGACTGAGCTCTCTTCTCAAGGTGTCACTGCCGTGAGAAGAATCACACTTAAAAAAGCTGACTCTATCGTTTCCACAAAACATATAGTATTAACTTTTAATAGCCCAAATCTACCTTCACACATTAAAGCTGGCTACCTGAATTGTCCGATACGTCCATTTATCCCAAACCCTTTGCGGTGTTTTAACTGCCAAGGTTTTGGACATTCCACCAACACATGCCGCGGAGTAGAAACATGCTCGCGATGCTCAAATATCGGACACACATTCATATCTTGCTCTCTTCCGATAAAATGCAAAAATTGCTCAGGCGATCACACTGCCAACTCTCGTGATTGTCCTAGATGGATTGAAGAAAAAGAGATCCAAACAGTGAAGGTAGAAGAAAAGCTCTCATATCAGGAAGCCAAGCAAAAGGTTATTTCAAGAACACCCAAACCACATACACCATACGCCGCTGTAGTAAAAAAAACTTGTTCTATTGGTGTACAAACGTGTGCACCAATACTTAATATAGCTCCATCAGTTTCAACCCAAGCTCAAACTTCTACCAACCAGACTTCAACACCTCCCAAACCAAAAACAATAACTAAAAAGAAACTCCAAATCAACACATTAAAAACACACCTTCAACAACAAATCCGTTACAAACCAGCACCCCTCTCAAAAAAGGGACGTGCTGCAGAAATAGCTTTAAAAAAACAGAAGATAATGGAAGAAAAAGAAAAAGCTTTAAATAGCTCTAGCGAAGGAAGCTCCGCTGAAACATCTGAAAGCGGAGAGATGGAGGTTGAAAGAGGATTGGAAACCCCGCTTCACTTACAACCACGAAAGCAAGGGTGTAAAGACCCTCCATCTAATAACCAAACTTAATGGCCAAAAGTCTCTTATCGCGGAACTGCCGTGGATTCCACCACAATTCAATTGATATTAAGCATCTCCTTGATGAACACCAACCTGTCTGCTTTTGCTTACAAGAGACGCTTTTGAAACCATCGCAAAGCTCTCTTATTAGAGGGTACACTCCTGTTCGTAAAGATTTTACAAACGGAGATAGAGTCAGTGGCGGAGTAGCTATCTTCACATCAAATAGCTCTCCATCCACCTCACTGCCACTGAATACGTCTTTGCAAGCAGTTGCTGTTAGAGTAGCTTTAAACTCTCTCGTAACAGTATGCTCTATCTACCTACCCCCTAATGAAAATATCCACCAAGCAGACCTCAACAGGTTGTGCGACCAGCTTCCATCCCCATTTCTTATAATGGGCGATTTTAATGGCCACAGTCCTCTTTGGGGTAGTCCCACCGTCAATACCCGTGGAAAACAAATTGAAAAGCTGATAGAAGACAAGAATCTTTGTCTCTTAAACGACGGACAACAAACTTATTTCCACGCCCCAACGAGGACTTTTCATTCCATTGATCTTGTTTTGGTTTCACCATCTCTATTTTCCCTGTGGTCTTTTCATGTGGGAAATGATCCTTTCCACAGTGACCATTTCCCTATTTGTGTTACACATACTGGAAGTGGTGTACCCTGCGCTTCTCGTGTACCACGCTTTAAAATTGAAGCTGCAGACTGGGATCTCTTTACTTTAAACGCACAATTTTCTGACGAGATGGTGGACCAAAACGACATCAATGAAGCTACAACATTAGTCACAAATGCTATTATGGCAGCTGCTCGCAGTTCTATCCCTGTTACATCAAGCAGATTGCCCAAACACCCAAAGCCGTGGTGGAATGACGGTTGCAAAAAAGCCCATAAGAGACAAAAAAAGGCCTGGGGTATTTTTCGCAGATATCCCACAGTAACAAATTTGATTTTATTCAAACGAGCACGTGCAGAGGCGCGTAAAATCCGCCGTCAAAGCCAGAAGGATTCCTGGAAAAGTTATGTTGGCACCATAACTTCATCAACACCTTCCCAACGGGTCTGGAACAAGGTAAATAAAATTAGAGGACTTTACCCTAAATATCCAACTTCTATCTTGGATACTGATCAAGGCATTGTTTCAGACCCGAAGGATGTTGCAAACACAATAGCAGAATCTTTTGCCAAAGTGTCGAGTCACACGAATTACCAAGAGCCGTTTGCTTCATATCGACGTAAAGCTGAGCGTGTTAAGCTGCAATTTTCATCTGGTGGTGCTGAAGATTATAATGATGATTTTTCAGTTGATGAGTTAATGAGGGCTTTATCCCGTACAAAAAACTCCGCTTCAGGTCCAGATGAAATTCACTATTGTATGCTCAAACATCTGCCAGCCCACAGTCTTACGTTGATATTAAAATTATTCAATCGCATTTGGCGAGAAGGTATTTTTCCATCATCATGGCAACGAGCTCTTGTGATTCCTATAGCAAAACCTGGAAAAGACCCCAGGAATCCTTCTAGTTACAGACCCATTGCACTTACCAGCTGTTTGTGCAAACTTCTGGAAAAAATGGTAAATGCACGTTTGCTCTTTTATCTAGAATCAAACAACCATCTCTCCCGGTTCCAAAGTGGCTTCCGTCCCGGCCGAAGTACCGTGGATAACCTTCTCCTACTTGAAACTTCAATTAGAGAAGCTTTCGTCAGAAGAAACCACCTGGTATCTATATTTTTTGACATGGAAAAGGCATACGATCGTACTTGGAGATACGGTATTCTCAGAGACCTTCGTAACTTGGGTCTAAGAGGGAATCTACCGTTATTCATCCAGAATTTTCTGCAGTGCAGAACCTTCCAAGTACGTATCAACTCTGTCCTTTCAGATGAGTACATCCAAGAACAAGGCGTCCCCCAAGGAAGTGTATTAAGTTGTCTATTGTTTATAATTAAAATCAATGATATCATGACCTGCCTTCCACCTGCAGTGTCTGGCACTCTGTTTGTAGACGACTTTCAGTTGTCCTGTGCCTCAGTCAATATGGCACTTATTGAAAGACAGTTACAGCTGGCTGTAAACAAAGTTTTAGACTGGTCAAATAAAAACGGTTTTGTTTTTTCGACACAAAAAACTATTGCTATGCACTTTTGCAGAAAGCGTGGGTTACACCTTCACCCAAAAATACTCTTAAACGGTATTGAAATCCCTGTTGCTTCTGAAACAAGTTTTTTGGGAATCACTTTCGATTCCAAACTCACATTCCTGCCACATGTGAAACAACTCAGGAAAAAGTGCATGGCTAGTCTCAACCTACTCAAAGTTCTGTCAAACACTTCTTGGGGTGCAGACACAAATTCCATGTTGAAAATATATAGATGCCTTGTGCGTTCTAGACTCGATTACGGTTCGGTCGTTTATGGATCTGCAAGGAAATCTGTGTTGAAGATTCTGGATCCTGTGCATCATCTTGGCATGAGAGTTTCTTCTGGAGTTTTTAGCACATCTCCTGTTAAGAGCCTTTATGTGTTGTGCCATGAGCAGGATCTGCAACTGAGGAGAGATGGCTTAGTTTTTAAAATGTATTTTAAAATTAAGAATCATTTGAATCACCCCCTTTCCGGAAATGTTTTTAACCCTTCATATGAGAGGATCTTTAACGCTCGTCCATCCTCTATCCCTACTTTCTCACTACGTGTCAAACAGATTTTAGAACTTCATCACATCGAAAACTTTCGTATTCGTCCATTCTCTTATTCTATTTCACCATGGAATAATCATCAACTAAAGGTTTTAAGTATTTTTAAAGATTTTAAAAAGTCAGACACGCCAGACGCTGTCTTTGTAGCACAATTTCATCATCATCGAAATGTTTTTTTCAATTTCAAGGCGGCGTTTACAGATGGCTCTAAATGTGGTGTTCATGTCGGTTCCGCAGCCGTGGTCGATGGCCACGTATGTGCAAAATCAATACACACCCATTGTTCAGTTTTTAGTGCTGAGAGTTACGCAATCTCCCTTGCTCTTCATCATATAGCTCAGCAGAAGTATAAGATGTGGATCATCTATACCGATTCTATGAGCTGTCTAGAAGCGTTAACTCATATTCATAAACAAGATCATCCTACCATCATTGAAATTTTTAAATTGCACCAAACTCTGACAGAAAGAAATTTTAATATCTTATTTTGTTGGATACCAGGACACGTGGGAATTGCTGGGAATGAGCGTGCAGATAAAATTGCTAAAACCGTTGACGGTACCAGGTCGAGCTGGCTCTACATTGGAGATGCAATAAGATCAAGTGCTAACTCTCTGAATGGTTCATGGCAGGCTTCATGGGACACAGAAACTTTAAACAAATTGCATGCAATACAGCCGCTTATCTCGGGTTTTGATTTTTGTCAGACAAGTAGGAAGCGAGAAGTGATCCTCTCACGTTTACGTGTCGGCCACACTCGCTTCACCCACGTCCATCTTCTGCTGGCAGAAGATCCACCCACGTGTTCTGGTTGTCATGTCCCTTTTACTGTAAAGCATATTTTAACAGTTTGCTCGTATTTTAACAATGTACGATATCATTTTTTTAATGAAAACCATCCCCCATTATCATTGCTTTTAGATTCACCACCTCATAAACATTTGTTTAGGTTTTTATACAAAATCAAATTTTATTATTTGATTTAGATGTAAGTGATCTAATAATTCATTATCCATTTTTAGACGTTGAATTTTTTAATAATTTTATTAAAAAACAAATTTAAATAATTTTAACAAATTTTACAAAGACATATTTATATTCTTAACTAGTGTTTGGCGCAGTATGGCCCAAGTGTTGCCCTTGCGCCAATAAATCCCAAACAACCAACCAACCCGTGTTAGGCATGGGTGTTTGTAAATGTATGTTGGCTTGTCTAATGACGAATGTTTCGGCGCATTATAGCCCTCGTGTTGCTGACGGCGCCAGATAATCTGAATACAACCAACCCAATTGTAAAGGACATCGATAAAGCTAGTTTAGAGGCACTCACCCTCGGATCTTTCTTTACTGAGTGAATGATCTTCCTCTTCGCTGTAGTACTCAGTATTTCTTTACGTCCTCTTCCAGGAATATTGGCCACAGATCCAGTTTTTTTATATTTCTGTAGTATTTTTTGGACACAACCATGAGTTACACCAATCAACGAAGCGATTTTTCGAAGAGATTTGCCCTCTTTCGACTATTTTACTACCAATAAACGTTCAGATTCTGTAGTTTCTCTACGAGAGCTCATTTTACGATTTTTTATGAGAAAAAAATACTATTTAAAAGCGTAGAAGTGCAATAGCACGTGTTATAAGCAGCAGCTACTCCTGAAACTCTTTATAAAAAATTTGAAACTAAAAAAAGTGGTGGCAAAATTTACAAATATAAGAAGTGTATGCCGTAAAATGGGGTGAATAGGAGCAGCGGGGTGAATCGGAACGAAACTTCATGAAATTACAAAGCAATTATTATTTTACACAAATAAAGCAACTTTATTAATTATATATATATTTTTATTTGGCTAACATGTTTGGAATCTTGGAAAAATTTTTGTGGGGTTTTCAACACTGTCCTTTTTATTAAATTTTTTTTTGAAACAGCGTGTATACAATCCAATGAGTTTTAAACTCTCCAAAACTTATCCCCTAATTAATAACATGTACCAGTTATAGACTTAAATAATATATTTTTAGATAAGTATAAACATCCACAACAACATGCCATACTTACTTTACTTGGTTTTAAAAACTTTTTATTTTACGAATTTTTATGTTTTGCCTCGTCTCGATTTCGTGATTTGCGGGGTGAATCGGAACACGTGAAAAGAGATATTAAAAAGCTGTTTTTGGCAAGATTATGTTCCTCATAAGATTCAATGACTGAAGAAGAGTCTAATTACTCCCTTCAAGACAGTAATTAAGATTGCAGGCTTGAATAAATGTCAGAAGAGGAGCCTAGTTTCCGCATGGCAGAAAACCCGATTGTTCCAGTATTTTTTTCTCTAAATGACTTCGTTATCTTTAAGTTATATGGAAAAATGTATGAAGACTGTGAGCAAAGTTTTACACCCACAAGGTTATTGCTATATAAGTGTGTTTTACAAAAAGCGCCCATGAACGATGAGATTTTCTGAAACAAATGAGGATGCTTTTCTCCCTTCACAAGATATTTTAAGGAATTTGCAGTCATACAACACGCAAACTTAAGTACAAATAGATTAAAAAATGTTATTAATTTTAAAGACTATTTGGACGAGTTATAGAAGAGTTGATACATTTTCAAACATATGATTTGTTTTGACAATAATTGACAAACACGAATTTTATCTGTCATATAAAATGATTTTATGATAATTTTGTGTTCCTATTCCCCACAATGCATTATTACTTGTTTTTTGCCATCCTGTAAACATTTAAATAAGATCAGACATAGCCGACCAAACGGTATAGTGGTTAGCGTGCTAGCCTCTAGACCGCGAGGTTGCGGGTTCGAGTCCCGTGTTGGCATGGGTGTTTGTAAATGTATGTTGGCTTGTCTAATGACGAATGTTTCGGCGCATTATAGCCCTCGTGTTGCTGACGGCGCCAGATAATCTGAAAACAACCAACCAACCAAGATCAGACATAAATTGTAACGAGTGTTCCGATTCACCCCTTTCTGCGGGGTGAATCGGAACACCATGAAACAATGCAAAATAAATTGAAGTCCTAGTTTTTTCAAAATTTTTTGTGTTGATCCTCAAAGAAGGTAAGACCCAAGTTTCAATGTCAAAAATATTTTTCTTAACGATCTTATTACAACCGATTTTTACTTTGGAAGTTGAAAAGTGTTACGATTCACCCCATTTTACGGTACTCAATTTTGTGGCATGGTTTTCTATCTTTTCTTCGAATCGCTTAACTTTTTTCGTAACAAATAAGTTAACTATAGAATTGTGTTATTATAGGATGGTAAAGCAGAGGTTAATGTATCTAGGATAAAAAAAAATATCTATATTAAATCAATATTTAATTTGTAATTGGAAGAAATCTAAAAGTTTTAGAGGTGTATACTCAATTTTGTGACTCACTGTATATGTTTGCATATCAAAAACCAAATGGAATAATCCACTTAAGTGCAAGGCATGCGATGAATGCAGACATTGCATTCCTCACATTTATACTGCAAGAACAGGTAGTACTTGATTTTTCAATATCATAAGTAAAAATGGATCCATTTTTTGTCTTGGTAACAATGCACTTATCACTTATTTCCATTGCACTATTCTCTTCAGCCATTTTCAAGCTATTTTTGTGGCGTTTGCTAATGATGGCAATCCAAGGCGTTAATTTTCCCTGTTCCATAGAAATGACTCGGGCAAGGAGCTTTTTAGCAACAGCATTGGTGACAAGCGCAATTGCTTTATCCAGCCATTTTAGAACAAAGCCATTAGATACCTCATATTTCAGTTGACGCCACACATTATCCGGTGGCAATAAGGACCAAACGGTATAGTGGTTAGCGTGCTAGCTTCTAGACCGCGAGGTTGCGGGTTCGAGTCCCGTGTTGGCATGGGTGTTTGTAAATGTATGTTGGCTTGTCTAATGACGAAATGTTTCGGTGCATTATAGCCCTCGTGTTGCTGACGGCGCCAGATAATCTGAATACAACCAACCAACCAACCGTATCCTGAAAATATCGAACAAACTCGTTTTCTATTTTTTCGTAGCACTGTATGAAATTTTCAATTAGTTTATCAAATGTATTATATCTACTTCAATTATACCTCTTTTTAGCTTTGCCTTAATTTCTTCCTTTTTTTTCAAGATCTTTAACTTTACCGTTAACATTTGAATTCCAATTTTTAATTATGTTCCAATTACATAATAAAGGTTTGGCATCAGCATTAAATGTATCTTGCCATGCATTATAAAAGGAGTTGGTGTCGTCGCTCATTAAAATCTTTGCTTTCATATTCAGAGCACGCTTTTTAATTTCATCAAAAATGTGGAGAGAGCTTCAGCAGCAGTCCTCGTTGAAAACAAAATTGCGACTGGCAACCCCTCATGTTTCTCGTCATTCACCATGACAGTTGTCAATTGAAACTTATACTGATTAGTACCATGGGTTGAATCAATCATGATACATGAGATACCATACAATTCAAATAATTTTAGCTGGGCATCATTCATTAAGCCCAGCAAAAACTGTTCCGCTTTAACATCAGGATATTCTGGCAAGATATCATCAATTTGACTTATAAATAACCACAAGATTATCTGTAGAGCATTTCTGCATTTTTTTCAGAGTTACATCAACCGATTTTGAATCATCAACATAAAGAGCAACTTTACGATTGATGTTGAAGTTCCTACAAATATTGTGCAGATCCTGGCGGGTTGTAAGACCAAACGTTTCTCTAGTTTGATCTAGAACCTTGTTCATTGGAGCGCCAATACTCAATGATGAGGCAAAACCGACAACTTCCAGCTCATGTTCGATGTGTACAGGTTGATATGAAACTTGTATTTCACAAGCATAATTAACAATGTGCGTTGAGCAGTTGATGATTGTTGGACAGGTGCTGCCGTATTTGACAGATTCAGCAGCTTTAATATGTCGTTTTCTGTCATCTTTCAAATTTGCTATTACACTCCGATGGCAAGTGAAGTATGAAAGCTGCTTTTTCATCCTTATCAGTGCAGGAGTTCTGAGTATAAAAGACGACATAGTTTCTATTTTATTTTTCCACTCTTGAAATTCTTCCTCAGAATAGGAAGTTTCTTTCTGAAAATTCAGTTGCACATCATGTTGTAAAATGATCGTGCAATTGGGAAATAGTGCGAAATTTTTCATTGCACATACCTTGAAGAGAGTTGTAGGATAGATCGAAATATCAAAGTGGCATTGAAGATAATGCAGGTCTCCTTGCAGATTTGGAGTGGTGAGCTCATATGTAAGCGAGTCAGTAAATGATCACCAGTGTAAGCCAAGTGCTAACGAGGAGTCAAACCAGGGATTCCTAGATCAGTAGACAGGCGTGTTAACCACTAGGTGTTGTATCTGTCATTTGTACACGAGACCATCACACTCTTTTGTTTGTATTTTAATTCGTCTTTTGAAAGTGGTTACTCTAATGGCGCAGTTGCTATTGTTTGGCGCAGTATGGCCCAAGTGTTGCCCTTGCGCGATAAAACCTAATCTACCAACCGATGGCGCAGTTTTCCCCCTTTTGGTGCCCTGGCGCTAAATAAATTTTAAACACTACCGACCAACCTACTTTTAATAATGTCAGACTACGTTATTTTAACGTGAATCATTCTCATTGATTTTAATTTCACCACCTTAACGAAATCTGTTTGCATTTTTAAAAGAAATTGGTTTTTATTGTTTGATTTTGAATTTTGACGATTTTACACTTCTAATACCTCAGGGCTGCCACAGGCGACTAAAAAGGCTACTAAAGCGACTATTTTAGTGGCCAGGCGACTATGGCAACTATTTCAATGAAAAAAGGGCCCAAAGCGACTATTTTGAACAAAACCTTCAACTATTTTTGGGCTCAGGCGACTATTTTTTTAAAAATTGGATACTGTCTGTTAGAAGACAGAAAAAACGGCACTAAGGTACTAACAATTTTATCAAAATGGTGATTTTTTTTAAGGGGGGCGGGAGAGCGAACACTACCGAAATAGTTATTCATATTCGCTGGTAGAGTGATCACTTTGTTAGTCCGACGATAGTAACTTCACGCAAGATTGTTGTTTTTGACGGCAACCACTGTCATTTTCGCCTACCTGTTAGGTTTCAATGTTTTATCTTTCTCTGTGCAAGGCAACAGCATACACAATTATATTCTCAAATATCAAATTATTTTGCTTTATTTACTCTAAACAAAAATGAATTTGTAGAATTTGCCACGAACGCCGGAAGTAAGTGCCATAGCATGGACAGTATTGATGTTATTTGACGTTATTTCCGAGATTTGTGTCAGTGTGATGAACAATTTCGCCGTGTTGGTCAATCGATGCAGAATGAATAGAATTTCAATGTTGTAGCTAAATTTATGAATAATAAAATAATTTAAATTTTTAAGCAATTTATTTAATCACTTTGAATGTAGCTAAAAACAGGGTGACGACAGAACCGGGAATTCAGGGAAATGTCAAGGAAATTCGCAAAATTACTCTTTAATCAGGGAATTTTGAAATTTTCGAGTTTCTCTTCCCCGTGTGGGTGCGGACATCTGTCCAGACTCGGGTCACACTGCATATATATTGTTTTAATAGTTGGGTGTACGAAGTTTCCGAACTTTTTCTACTCCCAGCAGCTAAACCAAACAGGCCAATCCCCCCCCCCCCCCTCCTCAGCCCACAACCACATGTTCATGTTTACACATTATTTCTGTTAGATTTTTGGTTATCCTATAACTTCGCGTCCGCCTGGTGTCTTATTGTTAAAAAAAAAATCTTCAAACTTCAATCTGCCTGCATCCTTTACAGACATTTTTTTTTTTTTTTTCTTGCCTTGCGTTTTTTCTCAACAGAATATATTAGAACTCTAATTATTTACGTATTATTTCTGTTAGATTTTTAGTAATCCTGTTATTTAGAAGCGCGACCGTAGATTTATTGTTTTAAAAAATCTCCCAACTTAAATCTGACTGCATCCTTTACAGACATGATTATTTTTCTTCTTGTCTTGTGTTTTTTGTCAATAGACTATATTGGAACACTAAATTCCTTAATGTTTCAAATTGATTCCATCATATTTTTTCGTTTTTATTAACCCTTTACAGCATTGTGTTATAGATGTGCAACAAATCTATAGGCATTCATAAGCAAAATGGGTTAGATCCTGTACTTTATTTTTTTTACTTTAATTTTTACATTTTATTTAACGTAATTAACTGAAAATGATATGTGTTTTTGATTTATATGTTTAATATAAATCAAACAAAGAATTGGAAGTATCCTCCTCCCCTTCCATAAAATAAAAAAAGAATCTGAATGCTTTACTGCATACATTCAGGCAAAGGGTTATGGAATTTAAAAAAAAGGTCCTTACATTCCCCCCCCCCCCATGCCAAATGCTGTGCTTGTCATGTTTTATGAAAACGATTTTTTGCCTTATTTAATATGAACTTTTGTGTTTTAAGATAGTATTTTTGCTGTACAAAATTTTATTTCTGTATATCTATGAGTAATTATTTTTTTATAAGAAGCTGTTAATTTCAAGATTTTCTTTCATGCATTATGAGTTATTTATCTTTTCTCAACTTCAAAATCTAAAACACATAATTTTTCATGAAATATATGTACCTAGTGAAATTTGTGACTGAGTAGCAAAATGCTGATTGTTTAAGTTTCATGCTCATGCATGCCCAAGTTTAGTGAATATTTAGGACACTGTTTAAAATTTATGTTATTAACAGGATATAGCCTATAACATATATTAAAAAAAAAAAACTTTTTTATTTTTTAATTAAAAAGAAAAATATTGTACTAGTTTTGCTTTTCCTTGAAGTTAGCAAGTATGGGTGTAGTTTGTAAATTGGTTTATGCAAATTTTGTATTTTTTTCTTGATGTTTTCCATTCTTTTTCTTGCTCTAAAGATGCTTGTTTTGATTTTTAGCCTAAACTTATATTTTGTTGCAATTATACTTTGATAAGTAAGTGTAATTCTATATAATCAAATATATATATTTTTAAATTGGCCATTATTTTCTTTATTTTTTTTAAATGATAACCTCGACAGAGATGCACATCAGGGAATTTTCTGGAAATCAGGGAAAAGTCAGGGAATTTTGTTTTGCAAATTCTGTAGCCATTCTGTTAAAAATTTAAAAACTGGCCTTGATAAAATTCGATTGCCATTGCCAATGTATAGTATAATTGTTTAAATATGATACTTGTTTTTCTGAAAAAAGTTGTTTGACTTTGGAAGTTAAAAAAAAGTTATTTTGTTTTTCCAATCGATATTTATCTTCGCTTTTGCATGAAGTTTAGCTTTTTTTTTTTTTTTTTTTTTTTGCTTTGGTGCTGTCTGAGAGTAAGGTTGAGTTGCCAACTTCCATCGCAGTATATAAATATGGTTACGCCTCCCCCCAAGACACATGCCTTTACCGTATGGAATGTAATGTTTTAGACACTATTTTGAATTGAAAGAAGAGTGTTTCTGGGTTTTCGTGTTTTATGTAAATCAACAGTTTTATTTCGATCTTATAAGAAGTGAGGCTACTATTTTCAACGTCTGAGACTACTATTTTTAATGTGTGAGACTACTATTTTGGCTACTATTTTTGACATCTGAGGCTACTAAAGCAACTATTTTCAAAGCTTACAGTCAGTGGCAGCCCTGAATACCTGCATTATTTTTAATGGCTATATTTTTAATATTTGGAATACATATATAATAGTTTGATGCAGTGATACAATTTACAAAGGGTACCCTTTCTATTCTTTGTACTCTATACTAACTAAGGTGAATTAATTGAATGATAGATATTGTGCAAATCTGAGTTTGTTTTAAATTTTTCTTACCTTTTTTATATATATAAAAAGTTCCAATGAACGAAAAGGAGTTCCATTATCAAGAAAAAGATATGACATAAACAGTTTTCTTTATATTCCCGCATGGTTACTATTTTTTGCTGTAAGTATGTGTCGCCTTTTCAGTTATACTAACAGAACCAATGCAGAAGGTACATATTCTGTCGTATTTGAATACTCTTGATACGATGCTTCCAGCTATATTATATGAACAATCCTTCTCGGCTACTCTCAGAATATTTTCGGATTTGTCTCAATCTTTGTGCAATACAATTTTTGCTTTTACTTCTTTACTTTTTCCCTTGAAAATGTGCCGACCAAACGGTATAGTGGTTAGCGTGCTAGCTTCTAGACCTCGAGGTTGCGGGTTCGAGTCCCGTGTTAGGCATGGGTGTTTGTAAATGTATGTTGGCTTGTTTAATGACGAATGTTTCGGCGCATTATAGCCCTCGTGTTGCTGACGGCGCCAGATAATCTGAATACAACCAACCAACCAACCCTTGAAAATGTTCATGAAATCGGAAAGGAATTCCCTACGGAGCCAAGTTCTCATTGGTCCACTTGCAGGTCGTGCAATTGTATCTGCTTTCTCGTTATACATGATCCCCACATGACCTAGGAGCCGATCAAACGGTATAGTGGTTAGCGTGCTAGCTTCTAGACCGCGAGGTTGCGGGTTCGAGTCCCGTGTAAGGCATGGGTGTTTGTAAATGTATGTTGGCTTGTCTAATGACGAATGTTACGGCGCATTATAGCCCCCGTGTTGCTGACGGCGCCAGATAATCTGAAAACAACCAACCAACCAACCACATGACCTAGGATCCAACAAAACAGCATCTCTTCTGTTGGTCATGATGAAATCCACTATAGCAAGCTAAACATCCCCCTTTAGGACAATGTTTACTAATGTTTGTCGCAGTATGGCCCTAGAGTAGCTTTTGCGCCATAAAACCCAAATCAACCAACCCCCTTTAGGACAAGAATTGCTTAAATATTTTGGAGAACAACATTCAAAGCAAAGGAGCCTCTTCTGCCCATAAAACTTACGTTGAACAGACATTGGTTTGTTATCATCAGTTTGAGCCTTAACATTCCTTAGTCCTTTGTTGCCTGCATGCTTTTGATTTAAGCGATTTTCACTAAATCTTTTCTTTGTAAGGCTTCTTCAAGCTTTCAAATTCATCGAACATTGTAGCGAGATTATCTGTTTTTCTTTTAAATCGAGGCATTCTTTGAAAAAGTACTCTTTTTATGTGTTCTGGAACTCTAAATTTTAACTGTTCAGAGATGAGCAAGTTCACTGAGGTCTTCAAAAAGAATCGAATTTTAAATTGGCTATCCATTTTTTTAAATAGCAGCTCAGCTCATGTGCGTACTTTCTCCATGTCTCATTTGACCTTTGACTTGTTGATAAAACAGGTTTTCAGTTTCTCGGAGGTTAATTTGTATTTCTTTAAAACTAACTCTTTGTCGTAATCAAAATTGTTAGCATTTTCAACCGACTATCAAGCTAGCATGTTTGAGATATCTGATTGCATCATATGAAGCTGGTAAGCTACCCAATCTTCTTTAGGAACTCTGCCATTTCTGCATCTTTTCAAAGTGACAAGGAATAACCCTATTTATCTTCTCTGTGGAAGTTTTTAAATTATAGATACCATATGAATGTGTTATAAATTGGAACTTTTTTGGGGGTAAAACCAATCTTGTTCGGCGCAGTATGGCCCTTTAATAATTAATGGCTTCTTTTGTTTCTTGGAATTGTCGCGGTTTTAGGACTAGGAAGGATGATGTTAAGAACATTATTTCTACTTACCATCCAGCATGTTTGGCACTTCAAGAAACTTTCTTGAAGGATCCATATAAATCAAAGATCCGTGGGTCTAGTTGTATTAGAAAAGATGTTACCCGTAGTAATACAGTGTCTGGAGGAGTATGCCTTTTTATTGATCATAATTATCCCAGCACTGTACTCACACTGCGCACATCTCTACAGGCTGTGGCTGCGAGACTTCATTTACAGTCCCTTCTCACAATCTGTTGCCCCCCTCGGGGGCTCACTTCTTGTGAGTACGGGCTTGGCGAACCCGAGGTACCCTAGCTGGGCCTAGCATTTTCTTTTCTTTCCTTTTTTGCTAGGCTCCACCGTATGTACTGTTTTGTCCCTTCGTTTGATTCCATATCCTGTCATACTACGTTTTTCGTTTTGGATTCTTACTTATATTTCTGAGTTTAGTTAATTTTCTTATATTTCTGGGTTTAGTTATCTTACTTTTATTTATGGGTTTAGTTTATATTACTTATACTTTGGATACCTTTATATGATTTGTTGTTGGATTTTACCAACCCACGTGTTTGCCGTGCGTGGCGTCCCGTAAGGGGGAGAATGGGATCCTGGGGTTACCTTGCGTAGGATTCACATGGTTGGGTCCTCGCATGCGTGCCCTTTGGCCCAGGATTCACTGTAGACGGGTGGCAGGAGGTAGCCCCCTTCTGTCAATCGGCTGGTAGTGCAAATTCCATCTTCACTGCCTAGGGTTAGCATTGCGGTTAGGGTTGCCCTGCGGATCTACAACCCGAAGCCGTAATGCTATATCTCGATGCTATCCCTGAGGCCCCAAGGGTCTCCCCTTGTTGGACTCTGTGATGGGTGGGGACGCTTCGAGACGAACAAAATAAAACACAAAATGGAACTCTTAAAATCTACAGGCACTGGTGATGCCTTAAATCACCAGAAAAAAACCAACACAATAAAACGACCTTCCGATATTTTGACTGTACCTACTCAAACCAAGAGACCTTCAACTAACTTGCCAACTTTTTTTATCATACAATCAACTGACCCCGCTTTTAAGTTAAAATCGCCATTTTTTATACATAAGGCTGTGCAAGGAGCTATAGGAGACACTAAATCTGTAAAAAGGCTACGTTCCGGAGATTTGTTAATTGAAGCAGCAAATGCTCTTCAATCTCAATCCCTTAATAACCTTCAAATGCTTGCTACCATTCCTGTCAACACAACACCACATAAAACTCTCAACAATAGTCAAGGTGTTATTTCCGAACCCGATCTGCAGTGTGTGGATGAGGACGAACTCGTCTCTGAGCTTTCTAGTCAGGGCGTGGTTCGTGCTCATCGCATTACTATAAAAAAATCAGACAATATCATAAAGACTAAACATATTATCCTAACATTCAACACACCTGTTCTACCAACCAACATCAAGGCTGGATACTTAAACTGCCCAGTCCGCCTATATATCCCGAATCCGTTGCGCTGCTTTAAGTGCCAACGGTTCGGGCATTCAAGAAACACCTGCAATAGGCCGGACACATGTGCGAAATGTGGAATTGCAGACCATGCTGATCGGGATTGCAGCGCAGATCCCCATTGCATTAATTGCGATGGGGCTCACCCAGCATTTTCCCGATCATGCCCCGAATGGCTGCGTGAGAAAAAAATTCAAGAAATTAAATCCACAAGCCGTGTGTCCTATGCTGAGGCAAAGGCAATGGTACCGAAACTTTCATCTAAAACCGGTCAAAAATCCTACTCAGCTGCAGTTCAACCAAAACCTTCAAATAGTATCAGTATCCAGACAAACTTATCCTACCCTTGTCAACTTCAGTCTCCTAATTCATCCAAAATCAACCTCTCAAATACAACTAAACCCAATACAACAACCACAGCCGTCCAAACAAAATTTGTCGGAATTAAAACTAATAAAGCTTCCCCTGTATCCCTTCCAAATAGTACTTCTAAACCAGCATTAAAAACTACAACTAAACCTGGAGATGCTCTTAAACTTAAGGTGCTCTCCAAACACAAAAAATCTCCTGAACGTGAAAATAATGTATTGCCTATGCTACAGAAAAATACAAAAATCAAACCAACTGATCCTGCAAAATCAGAATTGTCATCGGATGAAGATGCCATTTCGGGCCTATCTGATTCCGGTGAAATGGACGTTGAAACGGGTCTGGAGACTCCTATCCATCTCCAGCCTAGGAGCAAGTCGAAAGATAGGCAGACTGACAAAAACCCATCTTAAAATTTAGTCTCCTTTCTTGGAATTGTCGCGGTTTCCACCACAATTCGTTAGACATAAAACAACTAGTTGATGAACATAGACCTGTTTGTATCTGTCTACAAGAGACGCTCTTGAAGCCTTTCCAGTTGGTTGGTTGGTTGGTTGGTTCGATTTTCTGGCGCAAGGGCTTCACGTGGGCCATACTGCGCCGAACAAATTTATCTAAATCAACCATGTTAAAAATAAACGATTAAAAATATATTGAGATCAACAAAGGGTAAAAGATTTGAAATAAAATTCTAAATCAAGTAATAAAAGCCAATCTCAAGTAAGAATCTAAAAAGATTTTCATGTGGGGGTGAACTTAAAAGAGATGATAATGGAGGATGATTCATTTTAAAAAGTCTCAATCTGATGGCGTTAAAAGCTGGACATTCATTTAAAATATGGAACACAGAGAACACAATTCCGCAGGTGTTGCATGTGGGGGCATCTTCTGCCAGCAGAAGATGCACATGGGTAAAACGAGTGTGGCCTATTCTAAGACGGGTCAGGAGCACTTCCCTTTTCCGGGACTGCTGTATATTAGCGAATCCGGATATTAAGGGCTGAAACGAACGCAGCTTGTTAGCTGTCTGTGCATCCCACATGGCCTGCCAAGTGAGAGACAGAGCAGTGTCACAAGCTTTATATGCGTCGTCAGGGCAGAGCCAAGTGCTCCTAGGTCCACTTGCAGTTCGAGCTATTGTGTCTGCGCGCTCGTTACCCATGATCCCCACATGACCTGGGATCCAACAAAAAAGAACATTAAAACCTCTATCTAAAAGTGTTGAATGAATCTTTAAAATATCTAAAATAAAAGGATGGGTCTGGCTGAGTGGATTTCTTAACGCATCTAAACAGCTCTTCGAATCTGTATAAATAATCCACTGGCTATGGCCTTGCTGTAAAATATATTGCAAGGCCAAGAAGATAGCCAGGGACTCAGCTGTAAAGATGGAGCAGCTTTGATGCAGCTCACGTGAGAAGATGTTATCGTCGTAAACTGCAGCTGCTCCGACATGTCCCTGGCTTTTCGACCCATCTGTATACATTGCTTTAAAATTTGAAAAGTTATGTCTATGGTAATAAAACAGATGATTAAATATTACATCTGGTGTTTCACATTTTTTAAAATTACTAAATACATTTAAAACTTTGATGTTATGAGGATGCCAAGGTGGTTGTGTGAATGTGAGAGGACGAATCCTGAAATTATCAATATTATGAGATGTAAGAATTAAATGAATTCGCAATGAAAATGATGGAATGCAAAATGGGCGTGAGTTAAAAAGTCTCGTATGAGATGGATTATAAATATTATGAGAGAGAGGATGACGTGGGTGACTTTTAATTTTAAAATAAAATTTTAAACACAGCTTGTCTCGTCTCAGTTTCAAAGGTTGCTCCAAACATATATTAAGTACACTTGGAATTGGTGATGTACGGAAGGCTCCAGATGCGATTCTGACACCTTGGTGGTGGACAGGGTCAAGGAGCATCAACACCGATTTTCTGGCGGATCCGTACACCACAGAACCATAATCAAGTTTGGAACGAACAAGGCATCTGTATATCCGTAACATGGAGGTGGTATCAGCACCCCAGGAAGTGTTAGACAGCACTTTCAGAAGGTTCAGAGCTTTAGTGCACTTTAGTCTCAGATGTTTTATATGAGGCAGGAACGTGAGCTTCGGATCAAAAATGACCCCAAGAAACTTCGTTTCTGATACAATAGGGATCTGAGCCCCATTTATAAAAAGCTCAGGGTCGTTATGAAGCTCACGTTTCCTGCAGAAGTGCATGGCCACGGTCTTTTGTGCATTGAATGCAAAGCCATTCTGATTAGCCCAGTCCGAAATCCTTCTGATGGCAATTTGGACCTGTCTTTCAATAAGAGACATATTTATTGAGGCGCACGTTATCTGGAAGTCGTCGACGAAAAGCGAACCAGACACTGCAGGTGGTAGGCAGGTCATAATGTCGTTAACTTTGACAATAAACAGTGCGCAGCTCAATACACTTCCCTGGGGAACGCCTTGCTCCTGAATGAACTCATCGGATAAGACAGAGTTGACTCGTACTTGGAAGACTCTCCGAGAAAGGAAATTCTCAATAAAGAGTGGTAAATTTCCTCTGAGACCTAAATTATGAAGATCTCTGAGGATACCATATCTCCAAGTACGGTCATAGGCTTTCTCCATGTCGAAAAATACAGACACCAAATGGTTCCGCTTGACAAATGCCTCCCGAATAGATGTTTCAAGGAGGAGCAGGTTGTCAAGTGTACTTCGTTCACGACGGAAACCACTTTGAAACCGAGAGAGACAATTGTTATTTTCCAAATAAAAAAGGAGGCGAGCGTTGACTAATTTTTCAAGTAATTTGCACATGCAACTAGTCAATGCTATAGGCCTATAGTTGGAAGGACTCTTAGGGTCTTTACCTGGCTTAACAATTGGAATCACAAGAGCACGTTGCCATGCTGACGGAAATTTATTTTCCCGCCAGATCCTATTGTACAGCTTGAGAATAAACTTCAGTTGGAAAGGCTGGAGATGTTTAAGCATACTATAATGAATTTCGTCGTAACCAACAGCCGAGCCTCGAGTGTTGGAAAGAGCTCGCATCAGCTCGGCCATGGTAAAATCAGCATTATAGTTTTCCAACGCGGTAGATGTGAAATTCAATTTAGTTTTCTCAGCTTTGCGTTTAATAGAGGCAAACGGCTCTTGGTAATTCGAATTGCTAGATATTTTAGCAAAGGAATCAGCCAGAGTGTCAGCAATACCTTTAGGATCTGAAACTATTCCTAGATTAGTCTCTAAGATAGAAGTAGAGTGTCTAGGATATTGGCCCTTGATTTTATTAATCTTGTTCCAGACCCTTTTAGAAGAGGTATTCGATGTTATAGTGCTGACATAACGCATCCAAGAGTCCTTCTCCCCTCAGGGGGTTTACTTTCTATAAGTAAACACGGGCTTCACAACCCCGAGGTGCCCTAGTGATCTAACCCTTCGTCTGTTTGTACCTTCTCATTTTGGGTTTTATATTTATCGTTTGTTTTCTCTTCTTTCCCTCATTGTGGTTACCTCTTCAGAGGTGAGGGCTCCCCTTGAGAAGCTTTGTGCCGCTCTGTTGCTATCAGCTTCTCTCGGGGATTATATCACCCACGTGTTTGCCGTGCGTGGAGACCCGTGTCCCTGGAAAGGGGGATCCTGGTAGTTGAGGGACGACATACTGTCTCAATACACTACTTTGGCCCTTGCTTCAGGTAAACGGGAGGTGTACATTGGTCCCATGTGCATCAATCGGCTGGTCGTCCGACTTCGTCGGCGGCTTGGGATCAAGCGACCGGCTCGTCTACTGGGAATCTCGTTAAGGGTGGAGACATCTACAGGGACGAGCCGGTCGCGTATAGACACTAGAGAACCTGATAGTGTTATGCCGTGCGTAACAGTTCAGTTACTATTTTTTTCTTTTCTTGGTTTTTGTTGCTTGCCGGTGTGCACTATCCCTGATATTGAGGACTCCATGGTGGGTGGGATTCTAGTGTCCGAACTTCTCTTTAATTTATTTTATGATGGCTTCTTCTTCTCTCTCCAGCCCCACGGGAGGCCTAATTCCCCAGACAATGAACTCAAAACGTAATATTGAAACAATTGACAGCTCAACTTTACCAAAGAAACTTACTATTCCATCTGATTTACCATCCTTTCTTATTATACATTCCGATTCTGACCAATTAGCTAATTCATCTCCATTCTTAATTCAAAAAGCAATAAAAGGAATCTGTGGTAGCGATCCAAAAAACATAAAAAAACTACGCTCTGGTGATCTACTTGTACAAACAATAGACTCAAGACAATCCCACTATCTCCTCAACACTACATCAATAGCCAATATAGCAGTCCTTGTAACTCCCCATAAATCTCTGAACTACTCGCAAGGGGTTATTTCAGAGTCTGATCTACTTCATGTAGACGACTCTGAATTGACACAAGAACTGTCACCCCAGGGAGTTACAAGTGCAAAAAGAATAACCATCAAAAGAGAGGGAAATATCATTAAAACTAAACATGTAATCTTAACGTTCAATAGCCCAGACCTTCCCAAAAGAATCACAGCAGGTTACTTAAACTGCCATGTTCGACCATACATCCCAAATCCCCTGCGGTGTTTCAAGTGCCAAAAGTTTGGTCACTCAAGGAACACCTGCAGAGCGAAAATTGAAACATGTGCAACATGTGGCAGCACGGAACATCCTAGTGAGGGCTGCCACGATAAACCTGTATGTGTAAACTGTGAAGGATCGCACCCATCCTACTCCAGAAACTGTAATATATGGAAACAAGAAAAGAAAATTCAAGAACTAAAAGCAAATAACAATATCACATATCCCGAAGCCAAAACCATGTTCAAACAACTCTTTCCAGGACAAAAAGAAAAAACTTACTCAATAGCTACAACATCTTGCAAAACAGAAATAGCTATACAAACACAAATATCTATCCCTACAAACCAAACCTTAACAACTGAAAACCTTCTAAAATATTTTATACCACAATCGCAGTCTAACGCATCCTCATCTCAAACTGATCCAATTCAATTAGCCTCTAAACCAGTAAATACAACTACTAAAAGCAAACCAAAAAATATCTTAAAGAACTCTACTACCAAAAAAACTGAAGTAAATAAAATAACCAAACCTGGAGAAGCCTTGAAACAAAAAGTCTTCTCTAAAATAAAATTAAACCCTGACTCAGTCCTTAATAGCTATTTAACATCCAAGCAGCCAAAGTTTTCATATAAACCTGAATCCTTATCAGATGAAGAGGCCATATCAGGCCTTTCGGACACCGGGGACATGGATGTTGAGTTAGGGCTCGAGACCCCTCCTAATCTCCAACCAAGGAGGAGGTCAAAGGAACGGGGATCTGACAATATAACATCCTAAAATTCCATCTCCTTTCCTGGAATTGTCGAGGTTTCCACCACAATTCGGTAGATATTAAACTTCTCGTCGATGAATACAAACCTGTCTGTTTCTGTCTGCAAGAGACGCTCTTGAAGCCCTTTCAGAGCTCTCTTGTAAGGGGGTATAGTCCTCTTCGCAAGGACTATGTCAACAGCGACAGAGCTAGCGGTGGTGTTGCTATATTTACATCAAATAGCAATCCATCCACCCCGCTATCGCTCACAACTAACCTACAAGCTGTTGCTGTTAGAGTCGCAGTGCAAAACCACCTGATAACAGTATGTTCAATATATCTCCCTCCTAATCATAATATCCGACAAACAGACTTAGACAGGCTTTGTGATCAGCTTCCAGCCCCCTTTATTATAATGGGGGATTTTAATGGACATAGTCCTCTTTGGGGTAGCCCAGATTTAAACCTTCGTGGTAGGCAAGTTGAAAGATTCATGGAAGATCAAAATCTTTGTCTTCTGAACAATGGGCAACCCACCTACTTCCATACCCCATCGAGGACTTTTCATGCCATCGATCTGATCTTGTGTTCACCATCTCTTTTCTCACTTTTCAGTTTTCACGTGGGAAGTGATCCTTACCATAGTGATCACTTTCCAATTTATCTTGAGTCCTCAATAAATAGTGTTCCTCACTTTCGTCCTCCTCGTTTTATATTTGAGGCAGCGGATTGGGAACGCTTTTCATCTGTTCTTCAATTAACACACGAGATGGTGGACCAAGATGACATTGATGATGCTATTAACTCCGTTACACAAGCTATATTGGAAGCTGCTCACCTTTCCATCCCCGTTACATCGACTAATCTACCGAGAATACCAAAGCCGTGGTGGAACCACGACTGCAAAATGGCACATAAGAAACAGAGGAGGGCTTGGGGTACTTTTCGCCGGTGCCCCACCCAGTCTAACCTCATATGTTTCAAGCGTGCCCGAGCCGAGGCCCGTAGCATTCGTAGACGGAGCCAGAGGGATTCTTGGCAGAGTTACGTTAGTACCATAACTTCTGCAACATCCTCAAAAAGGGTCTGGAACAAAGTCAATAAGATCAAAGGTCGATATCCTAATCTCTCTATTTCCATCTTAGAGAATGACCAAGGCGTTGTTTCAGACCCTAAGGACATTGCCGATACCCTTGCCGACGCTTTCGCCAAGGTATCGAGCAATTCAAATTACAAAGAGCCGTTTGCATCATATAAGCTTCGAGCTGAGAGAACGAAATTGAATTTTACTTCCTCTTCTACGGAAGATTACAATTCTGAATTTTCCATGGCTGAATTGTTAAGGGCTTTATCTGGCACCCACAATTCTGCTGTCGGGCCAGATGATTTACATTATAATATGTTCAAACATCTTCAGCCACTCCAGCTCAAGCTTATATTGAAATTATTCAACCGCATCTGGCGTGGTGACGTTTTTCCATCTACTTGGCAGCGTGCTCTTGTAATTCCGATAGTTAAACCTAACAAGGATCCAAAGAATCCCTCTAGTTATCGTCCAATAGCTCTAACTAGCTGCTTTTGTAAGCTATTGGAAAAAATGGTAAATGCTCGGCTTCTCTTTTATCTAGAATGCAACAATTATCTCTCTCGCTTCCAGAGTGGGTTTCGTAAAGGTCGTAGTACAATTGACAATCTCCTTCTTCTCGAAACATCAATTCGAGAGGCCTTCGTCAAGAAGAACCATTTGGTATCTGTGTTCTTTGACATGGAGAAAGCTTACGATCGTACTTGGAGGTATGGAATCCTCAGAGACCTATATAATCTAGGCCTCCGGGGAAATCTGCCGTTATTTATTAAGAACTTTCTTGGACGCAGAACCTTCCAAGTGCGAATCGGTTCAACCTTATCTGCTGAATTTATTCAGGAACAAGGTGTTCCCCAGGGTAGTGTGTTGAGTTGCGCCCTTTTCATCATAAAAGTCAACGACATACTGACCTGCCTTCCACCTGCAGTGTCTGGTACCTTATTTGTCGATGACTTTCAGATGATGTGCGCCTCAACAAACATGTCACTGATTGAGAGACAATTACAACTTGCTATCAGAAGAGTTACCGACTGGGCAAACTGCAATGGGTTTACTTTTTCTGCAGAAAAAACTATTGCTATGCACTTCTGCAGAAGACGTGAGCTACACGAACATCCAGAAATATACTTAAATGGTACTAAAATTCCAATTGTCCCGGAGACAAAATTTCTGGGTGTCACTTTCGATTCCAAGCTCACCTTCTTGCCCCATATCAAGCTATTAAAAATTAAATGTAATAAGATCTTAAACCTTCTGAAAGTTCTCTCAAACACTTCCTGGGGTGCGGACACTACCTCCATGTTGAGGGTTTACAGATGCCTTGTCCGTTCTAAGCTTGACTACGGCTCGGTGGTGTATGGATCAGCCAGAAAATCGGCTTTGATGCTCCTGGATCCTGTTCACCATCATGGTATGAGGATTGCATCAGGAGCATTCCGTACATCACCGGTTAAGAGTTTGTACACTTTGTGTTTGGAACCCTCTCTGGGACTGAGACGAGATAAGCTTATTTTGAATATGTATTTTAAAATAAAATCTAATCCTTTACATCCACTTTACGATCATATTTTTAACCCATCATATGAAAGAATTTTTAATGCACGACCATCTTTTATACCATCTTTTTCATTAAGAGTTAAAAACATTCTCTCATTCCATCAGGTGGATAACTTTAGAGTTATTCCTCTAACTTTCTCCATTTCACCTTGGCATCATCATGAAATTACAATTTTTAACACTTTCTCAAATTTTAAAAAGTCTGAGACCCCTGATACTGTTTTTAAAAGTATCTTTTATGATCATCGTAATAGTTTTTCTCATTTCAAATCCATTTTTACTGATGGCTCAAAAAGCCAGGGCCACGTGGGTTCGGCTGCTGTTACCGACAATGTTACCTTGTCGATAGAGCTACATCCTAGCTGCTCAATTTTTTCAGCTGAATCCCGTGCCATTCTGCTGGCTCTGGATTTTATTTCAAAGAACTCTTATAAAATGTGGATTGTCTACACGGATTCCAAGAGCTGTCTTGACGCTCTTGGCAATCCTTTTTCACAAAATCATCCATTCATTATGGAAATTTTAACCCATCATTACAGACTTTTAAATAAAGGTTTTCACATTTTCTTTTGTTGGATCCCTGGGCATGTGGGTATCATGGGTAATGAGCGTGCCGATGTCATTGCTCGAACTGCATCCGGAACTGTGACCGATGTGCTTTGTCTTGATGACGCTTTAAAAGTATGTGCAAAGGCTCTCTTCGACACATGGCAGGCCATGTGGGACGCAGAGCCCACAAACAAACTACGCACTTTGCAGCCAATTATATCTGGATTCACCTTCTCTCAACCGAATAGGAAGAGAGAAGTTATTTTGTCAAGACTCCGTATCGGTCATACCCGATTTACCCATGTTCACCTTCTGCTGGCAGAAGGTGCACCCACATGTTCCTTGTGTAACATTAATTTTTCAGTTTATCATATTTTATCAGAATGCCCATCTTTTAATGCAATAAGGCAACGCCTTTTTAAAACATGTCATCCCTCATTGTCTATACTGTTGGATTCACCACCTCATACTAACCTTTTCAAATTTTTACGAGCGATTGGTTTTTATCACCTCATATAATTTATTGATTTTTTAAAAATAGTTTATTTGTATACATGTACTCTCTTCAAAATTTTGTAGAGTCTAGACTACACTGAGTATAACCCTTTCTTTTTTAAATAATTTTTAAGGATTTTATGGTTTCGGCGCAGTATAGCCTTGAAGTTGCTCTTGCGCCAGAGATACTAAAAAAAACCAAACCAAGAGTCCTTCTGGCTACGCCGGCGGATCCTACGAGCTTCAGCTCGAGCACATTTAAAAGCTATGAGGTTGGCTTCAGTGGGGTATCGGCGAAAGATACCCCAAGCCTTCCTCTGCTTTTTGTGGGCAATTTTACAGTCGTTATTCCACCACGGTTTGGGAGTTTTCGGTAGCTTGGTAGATGTCATAGGTATGGATGAACGAGCAGCTTCCAAGATGGCATGGGTGATAGAATTAACAGCTTCATCGATGTCATCTTGGTTCACCATCTCGTCTGAAAAATGGACGACGGAAGAAAACTGTTCCCAATCTGCTGATTCTATTTTAAAACGAGGTATACGAACAGAGGGAACAGCATCGACTCCTAACATCTCCAGTCGGATAGGGAAATGATCACTATGGTAAGGATCCCGTCCGACATGAAAAGACCATAGATGTAGGAGAGATGGTGAACACAAGGTTAGATCGATGGCGTGAAATGTCCTCGATGGAGTGTGGAAATATGTGGGTTGCCCGTTATTAAGTACGCAAAGATTATAGTCGTCTAATAACTTTTCAACTTGTTTTCCACGTTGATTTATGTCTGGGCTACCCCAAAGAGGACTGTGACCATTGAAATCCCCCATTAAAATAATAGGGGGTGGAAGCTGGTCACAAAGCCTGTCTAATTCTGATTGTCGGATGTTACGATTAGGGGGGAGATAGATTGAGCAAACTGTTACTAATTTATTTTTTACAGCGACTCTAACGGCAACAGCTTGTAAGGTGGTCGTGAGCGATAGCGGGGTGGATGGACTGCTATTGGATGTAAATATAGCAACACCACCGCTAGCTCTATCGCCGTTGAGGTAGTCCTTACGTAGAGGACTATACCCCCTAACAAGAGAGCTCTGAAAAGGCTTCAAGAGGGTCTCTTGCAAACAGAAACAGACAGGTTTGTGTAAATCTACGAGATGTTTTATATCTACCGAATTGTGGTGGAAACCGCGACAGTTCCAAGATAACATATTGAATGTTACTTGGAAGAATTGCCGATCCGCCGGTCTAGTGACTTGCTCCTCGGATGAAGAAGAGCAGGGGTCTCGAGGCCTGGGTCGACCTCCATGTCACCTGGCTCCAGACCCGAGATGACATCAGTATCATCATCAGTGGATGTTTCTGATGATTCAAATTTGTCTTTCTTTGTTTTTACTTTTTGTTGTTTATTTGACTGGATTTTTGATTGTATTTTGGTTTTTAGCGCTTCTCCGGGTTTACTGGTTTGTTTAGTTTCAGATTGCTTTTTGTTTTTTAGAGGTTTTACAGTAGTTTTTGGGAGATTTTTATTGGATTTCGCATTTCCGGGAACTGGGATCGTCTGAGATGCAGAGGTACTGTGTTTGACGAGCGGGGAAAAGCATTTAAGCAGTTGTTCGGGTGACATTTGAGAATTAGGTACATGAATATCTGTTTGTGTGGCTATTGATTTTACTTGTGTTGATTTGGAGGCAATTGCTTTGGCTATTGTTTTGGCCATAGAATTTTCTATTGTGGTTTCATAAATAGTTCGGGCTTCGGGGTATGAGATGCTATTGTGAGTTTTTATTTCTTGGATTCTTTTTTCTTTATTGTATGTAGGGCATTTCCTGGAGAAAGATGGATGATCTCCAGTGCAGTTTACGCAGGTGGGCTCAGCTTGGCAGCCTTCGCTTTTATGTTCAGTGCTGCCACACACTGCGCAAACTTCTACTTTACTCCTGCATGTATGTTTTGAATGCCCGAACTTTTGGCAATTAAAGCATCGCAATGGGTTGGGAATATATGGTCTTACAGGACAACTCAGGTAACCAGCTGTGATTTTGTTAGGTAGTTTGGAGGAGTTAAACGTTAATATTAAATGCTTGGTGTTTAGTATTTTGTCATCCCTCTTGATGGTGATTCGGCGAACATTTGTAACCCCTTGGGGAGAGAGTTCTTTTAGGATTTCGGAATCTTCAACATGTTGAAGATCCGATTCCGAAATGACGCCTTGGGATGAATTGAGACCTTTGTGTGGGGTTACGGTTATTTTAATATTTCCCATTGCAGATGCTGAAAGTAAATATTGTGATTGTCTGGAGTCCTTTGTTTCAACAAGAAAGTCACCCGATCTTAGTTTTTTAATGTTTTTAGGCTCGTTTCCACATATACCTTTTATCCCCTTCTGTATGAAAAAAGGGGACATTTTACCCAATTCTCCGGATTCGGATTGTACAATTAGAAAAGCCGGTTCATTCAGTAGAGAAGCTTGTTTTTTTATAGCAATATTGTCGACCTCTATTGCACGCTTTGTAGATGTAAGTTGATATTGGGGATTAGGGCCTCCCGTCGGGCCTGAAGAAAGAGATAAAGATTCCATTGGTTTTAGTTTATTTTTATTCGGGCACTAGAGTCCCACCCACCGTGGAGTCCGCGATCTCGGGGTTAGTGCATACCGGCCAGCAACTAAAATAATGAAAGAAAAGAAAATCGCAACTAAACAGTTACGCACGGTATGTCACTAACAGGTTATCCAGTGCCTATACGCGACCGACTCGTCCCTGTAGAAGTCTCCACCCTTAACGAGATTCCCAGCAGACGAGCCGGAAGCTTGATCCCTAGCCGCCGACAAAGTCGGACGACCAGCCGATTGATACACACGGGACCAATGTGCACCTCCCGTTTATCTGAAGCAAGGGCCAAAGTAGTGTATTGGGACAGTATGTCGCCCCTCAACTACCAGGATCCCCCTTTCCAGAGACACGGGTCTCCACGCACGGCAAACACGTGGGTGATATAATCCCCGAGAGAAGCTGATAGCAACAGAGCGGCACAAAGCTTCTCAAGGGGAGCCCTCACCTCTGAAGAGGCAACCACAACGAGGGAAGAAAGAAGTCAAACGATAAATACAAAAACAAAACGAGAGGATAAAACAGAAGGAGGGATAGATCACTGAGGCGCCCCGGGGTTGTGAAGCCCGTATTTACTTATAGAAAGTAAACCCCCTGAGGGGGAAGCCTTTCCAGAGCTCTCTTGTTAGGGGATATAGTCCTCTCCGTAAGGACTATGACAGCGGCGACAGAGCTAGCGGTGGTGTCGCTATTTTTACTTTGAATAGTAATCCATCCACCCCGCTGACTCTCTCAACCAATCTTCAAGCTGTTTCTGTCCGTGTCGCCGTACGAAATCAATTAATTACAATCTGTTCCATTTATATCCCCCCTAATACTAAAGTCAGACAAGCAGATTTAAACAGGCTTTGTGACCAGCTTCCTCCCCCTTTTATTATAATGGGGGATTTTAATGGCCACAATCCTCTGTGGGGCAGCCCAGATATCAACATCCGTGGAAGGCAAATTGAAAATTTTATAGAAAACCAGCAGCTCTGTATTTTGAACAATGGGCATTATACATACTTCCACGCCCCATCGAGGACTTTTCACTCCATCGATCTCGCCTTGTGTTCACCATCTCTTTTGCCTGATTGGGCATTTGATGTGAAAAACAATCCTTTTAATAGTGATCATTTTCCTGTTATCCTGAGTCACTTGGGAAGTGAAGATACTGTTGTCACCCGCCAACCTCGATTCATCATCGAAGCGGCGGACTGGGAAATGTTTTCTTCTGTGATGTCTCTTTCTGACGAGATGGTGGACCAAGATGATATCGATGAAGCTGTAATATCAGTTACTAGTACCATTATTGAAGCTGCTCACCTTTCTATACCTGTATCATCAACAAATCTACCGAAACAACCCAAACCGTGGTGGAACCAAGACTGCAAACTTGCTCATAAGAAACAAAAGAAATCCTGGGATATTTTTCGTAGGTATCCAACTACAACTAACCTAGTGAATTTTAAACGGGCACGAGCTGAGGCGCGTCAGATCCGCCGCCGAAGCCAGAGGGATTCTTGGAGGAATTATGTTAGTGGCATAACTTCCTCAACGTCTTCCAAGAGGGTCTAGAACAAGGTTAATAAGATCAAGGGAAGGTACCCCAATTACTCTATCCCCATCCTAGAGACCAACCTGGGACCAGTTTCAGACCCTAAGGACATTGCCGATACTCTTGCAGCATCTTTTGCTCAGGTGTCGAGCAATTCAAATTACAAAGAACCGTTTGCCTCGTATAAGCTCAGAGCTGAGAGAAAAAAATTGAATTTCTCTTCCCTTGATGTTGAAGACTATAATGTTAATTTTACAATGGCCGAGTTGAACGAAGCCCTTTCTAAAACCCATAACTCGGCAGTTGGTCATGATAACATTCACTATGCCATGCTGAAACATCTGCAGCCACTCCAGCTCAAGCTTATACTGAAATTGTTAAATCGTATTTGGTGTGAAAATAAATTTCCATCTACATGGCAACGCGCTCTTGTTATACCACTTGCAAAGCCTGGAAAAGACCCCAAGAATCCCTCCAGTTATCGCCCCATTGCATTGACCAGTTGTTTCTGCAAACTTCTTGAAAAAATGGTTAATGACCGTCTTTTTTACTTTCTTGAAATTTATAATCATCTCTCTCAATTTCAGAGTGGGTTTCGTCGTGGAAGGAGTACTATTGATAACCTTCTGCTTCTCGAAACATCAGTTAGAGAAGCTTTTGTCAAGAGGAACCATTTGGTTTCTGTGTTTTTTGACATGGAGAAAGCTTACGATCGTGCTTGGAGGTATGGTATCCTCAGAGACCTATACAATCTAGGTCTCCGGGGAAATTTGCCTATTTTTATCCAAAACTTTTTGCAAAAAAGAATTTTCCAAGTACGTCTAAACTCAACTTTGTCGGATGAGTTTATTCAAGAGCAAGGTGTCCCCCAAGGAAGTGTGTTGAGTTGCGCTCTCTTCATCATCAAAATCAACGAAATTGTGACCTGCCTTCCATCTGCAGTGTCTGGGACCTTATTTGTTGATGATTTTCAAATTTCATGCTCCTCAACAAATATGTCACTTATTGAGAGACAACTTCAACTTGCCATCAGGAAAATCACTGATTGGACAAATGAGAATGGATTTGCGTTTTCGGCAGAAAAGACCGTTGCCATGCACTTTTGCAGGAAACGTGAGCTGCATAACGAACCTGAAATATTTCTTAATGGAAACAAAATACCGATCGTCTCGGAAGTTAAATTCCTTGGAGTTCTTTTTGACTCTAAGCTCACTTTCCTGCCACATATTAAACAACTTAAATTGAAGTGCAATAAAACGCTAAATCTTTTGAAGGTTCTCTCAAACACTTCCTGGGGAGCAGACACTCTCTCCATGTTGAAAATCTACAGATGTCTTGTACGTTCCAGACTTGACTATGGTTCGGTGGTGTATGGATCGGCTACAAAATCAGCTTTGAAGCTCCTTGACCCAGTCCACCATCACGGGCTACGAATCTCTTCAGGAGCTTTCCGTACATCACCATGTCCAAGCCTCTCTGTAACATGTATGGAACCCCCTCTGACTCTGAGACGTGATAAATTATGCTTAAAGTTCTTTTTTAAAATCAACTGTAACTTATCGCATCCAATTTTAGATCATATTTTTAATCCTTCATACCAACGACTTTTTAATGCAAAACCATCATCCATCCTTTCATTTTCACTCAGAATGAAAAAGATTTTATCATACTATGACTTGGACAATCTTAGGATTCGTCCCAACATTTCTACTTTGCCACCATGGTATCAATACGAAGTAACGGTTTTAAACATATTTTCAAATTTTAAGAAAACAGAAACTCCTTCTGTTGTTTTTACTACTCTCTTTTATTATCATCGTAATCATTTCTCACATTTTAAACCTTTTTTCACTGATGGGTCCAAGAGCCAGGGGCACGTGGGATCAGCTGCTGTATCGGACAACACCATCTTGTCCATTGAACTTAATCCATACAGTTCCATATTCACAGCTGAGTCCCAGGCCATTCTCCTGGCTTTGCGCCACATATCTGGAGAACAAGACAACTTGTGGATAATATACTCCGACTCCCGAAGTTGTCTTGAAGCTCTTGGTAACCCATTGTCTCAAACTCACCCAATTATTATTGAAATTTTAAATATTCATGCACATCTTTTAGAGAAAGGTTTTAAAATTATATTTTGTTGGATCCCAGGTCATGTGGGGATCATGGGTAACGAGCAGGCTGATGAAATCGCACGAAACGTTAAAGGGGTGAATGATAATTTACTATGTCTCGATGATGCTTTTAAGGTCTCTATCAATGCTCTGTCTCTCTCTTGGCAGGCCATGTGGGATACAGAGATAAACAATAAATTGCGCTCTTTACAGCCTACCATATCTGGGTACGCCTTCTCTCAACCAAATAGGAAGAGAGAAGTGCTTTTAACTAGACTTCGCATCGGCCACACTCGTTTTACCCATGTGCACCTTCTGCTGGCAGAAGGCCCCCCCACATGCAGCTCCTGTGGTGTTGCTTTTACTGTTTTACACATTTTGTCAGATTGTCCTATTTTTAATTCAATACGTCTTCGCCTTTTTGATTCAGATCATCCATCATTGTCAACTCTTTTAAATTCATCTCCTCATTGTAATCTTTTTAAATTTTTATTAGAAATCGGGTTTTATAATCTTATATAAGAACTGTAACTATTTTCCTCGGAATTTACTTAATTTTTTTATAATACCATCTTCTCTGTGGAAGTTTTTAAATTATAGATACCATATGAATGTGTTATAAATTGGAACTTTTTTATTGGGTAAAACCAACCTTGTTCGGCGCAGTATGGCCCTCGTGTTGCCCTTGCGCCAGTAAACCCGAATAAACCAACCAATCTGTTGCATATACCTACAGCGCCGACCAGACGGATAGTGGTTAGCGTGCTGGCTTCTAGACCGCGAGGTTGCGGGTTCGAGTCCCGTGTAGGCATGGGTGTTTGTAAATGTATGTTGGTTTGTTAAATGACGAAATGTATCGGCGCATTATAGCCCTCGTGTTGCTGACGGCGCCAGATAATCTGAATACAACCAACCAACCTATACCTACAGCCACATGCTATCATCCGCCAAGAGGAGTTGAATGACCTTATTGATCCACTTCCAGTACCATTTTTACTGCTCGGTGACTTTAATGGACACAGTACTATGTGGGGTAATGATAATACGAACCCTCGTGGGAGACAGGTGGAAAAGTTGCTTTCTGATCACTGTCTCTGTCTCCTGAGGAGAAAACCTATTTTCATGAACCCACTAGAACATTCCATTCACTTGACTTAGCCATTTGTTCCCCTATACTTTTTCCATATTTGAATTTTGCTGTTGGAAGTGATCACTTCCCTGTCCTCATTTCGCATGCAGGTAGTAGTAGCATGACCAACCATCTACCTACTTAACAATACCATAGGGCAAATTGGGATAAATTTTCTGAAATGGCTGTTATAACGGGAACAATGGTGGACAGTGAGGATGTTGATACTGCTGTCCAAAATGTCACTGAAGCAATTTTAAATGCCGCTGACTCCTCCATTCCTAAGACATCACCTAGAACACTGCGGCAATGTAAACCATACTGGAATGCAGATTGTCAGTCTGCATACAAGAAACAAAAGAAGCTATGGGGTATCTTCCGCAGATACCCAACTACAGGAAACCTTATCGCCTTTAAAAAGGCAAAGGCAGTTGCTCGAAAGGTTAGACGTCAAAGTCAGAAGGATTCTTGGATTAGTTATGTCTCTTCGATTACATCCAAAACATCAAGCAAGCAGTTGTGGAAGAAGGTTAGAGCAGCCAACGGTTTGTATCCGGAACATTCTTGTCCGATACTTCAAACCGGAGCTGCTGTGTTCTCTTCTCCTGAAGATATCCCCTCAGGGGGTTTACTTTCTATAAGTAAACACGGGCTTCACAACCCCGAGGTGCCCTAGTGATCTAACCCTTCGTCTGTTTGTACCTTCTCATTTTGGGTTTTATATTTATCGTTTGTTTTCTCTTCTTTCCCTCATTGTGATTACCTCATCTGAGGTGAGGGCTCCCCTTGAGAAGCTTTGTGCCGCTCTGTTGCAATCAGCTTCTCTCGGGCATTTAATCACTCACGTGTTTGCCGTGCGTGGAGACCCGTGTCTCTGGAAAGGGGGATCCTGGTAGTTGAGGGGCGACATACTGCCCCAATACATTACTTTGGCCCTTGCTTCAGATAAACGGGAGGTGCACATTGGTCCCGTGTGTATCAATCGGCTGGTCGTTTGATTTCGTCGGCGGCTAGGGATCAAGCGTTCGGCTCGTCTGCTGGGAATCTCGTTAAGGGTGGAGACTTCTACAGGGGCGACCCCTCAGGGGGTTTACTTTCTATAAGTAAATATGGGCTTCACAACCCCGGGGCTCCCCAGTAATCTATCCCTCCTTCTGTTTTACCTTCTCGTTTTGGTTTTGTATGTATCGTTTGGCTTCTCTTCCATCCATCATTGTGGTTACCTCTTCAGAGGTGAGGGCTCCCCTTGAGAAGCTTTGTGCCGCTCTGTTGCTATCAGCTTCTCTCGGGCATTTAATCACCCACGTGTTTGCCGTGCGTGGAGACCCGTGTCTCTGGAAAGGGGGATCCTGGTAGTTGAGGGGCGACATACTGTCCCAATACACTACTCCCCTCGGGGGCTCACTTCTTGTGAGTACGGGCTTGCCGAACCCGAGGTACCCTAGCTGGGCCTAGCATTTTTCTTTCCTTTTTCTGTTAGGCCCTACCGTATGTACTGTTTCGTTACTTTTGGTTCTGTTCATTTGTTTGGTTCCATATTTTATTATACGTTTTAGTTCTTTAGTTATTGTATGGGTTGAATTATCTTACTTATAGTTCTGGGTTTCGTTTAGTTTACATAAATTTCTGGGTTCATTTATGTTTTGTTTCTTGTTGGATTTTTCCCAACCCACGTGTTTGCCGTGCGTGGCGTCCCGTAAGGGGGAGAATGGGATCCTGGGGTTACCTTGCGTAGGATTCACATGGTTGGGTCCTCGCATGCGTGCCCTTTGGCCCAGGATTCACTGTAGACGGGTGGCAGAAGGTAGCCCCCTCCTGTCAATCGGCTGGTAGTGCAAATTCCATCTTCACTGCCTAGGGTTAGCGTTGCGGTTAGGGTTGCCCTGCGGATCTACAACCCGAAGCCGTAATGCTATATCTCGATGCTATCCCTGAGGCCCCAAGGGTCTCCCCTTGTTGGGCTCTGTGATGGGTGGGGACGCATCGGGATGAATAATTTAAATAAAAATATGGAAACAAAAAAATCTCCCGGCCTTGGTGGAGCCTTTAATCCGCCAAACAACAAAACAAATCAAGCAAAACGTCCATCAGATCCATCACCTGACAACAACGCAACTAAAAAACTTTCCACCAGTCTACCTACCTTTTTTATTGTTCAATCCGCAGATCCATCATTTAAAACTAAGTCACCCTTTTTTATCCACAAAGCCGTGCAAGGAGCAATTGGTGACGCTAAAACCATCAAAAGGCTGCGATCGGGAGATCTGTTAATCGAAACAGCTACTCCCCTTCAATCCCAATCTCTCAATAAACTTACGATGCTTGCAACCATACCAATCACAACAACACCACACAAAAGTTTAAATAGCAGCCAAGGCGTAATCTCAGAACCAGACCTTCAACATGTTGATGAGGACGAGCTCGTCTCTGAACTCTCGAGTCAGGGCGTGATTCGTGCTCATCGCATTACCATAAAACGAAATAATGAAATATTAAAAACAAAGCATATCATTCTCACCTTTAATAGCCCTGTCCTGCCACCTAACATTAAAGCCGGATACCTGAACTGCCCCGTACGCCTATATATCCCGAATCCGTTGCGCTGTTTCAAGTGTCAACGGTTCGGGCATTCTAAAAACACCTGCAATAGGCCGGACACATGTGCGAAGTGTGGTAGCGCTGACCATGCCGATCGGGACTGCACCGCAGATGCCCATTGCGTAAACTGCAATGGTGCTCACCCTGCGTTTTCCCGGTCGTGCCCCGAATGGGAGCGTGAAAAAGAAATCCAAACAATCAAATCCACTCGCAATGTGTCCTACGCTGAGGCAAGAGCACTGGTTCCTAAAAGAACCAGTCAAAAAACTTACTCAGCTGCAGTTCAGCCCAAACCATTAAATAGCTGTAGTACTCAGACAGATCTCTCATATCCTTGCCAATTCCAAACTTCTAGTTCCTCTAAATCCAATAGTTCAACCAAACCAAATACTGTAACAACTGCAATCCAAACTAAACTTGTAAGTAAATCTGTTAAAATTCAACCAACCAACCAATCTCAAACTACAATTGCTAAACAAATAACAAAATCCACAACTAAACCCGGAGAAGCCCTAAAACTTAAGGTTCTCTCCAAAAACAAAAAAAACACTGAACCTGAAAACAACCAATTGCCCTTGCCACAGAAAACTACAAAAGTAAAACCAAATCATAATAAATCAGATTCATCATCGGATGAAGATGCCATTTCAGGGTTATCAGATTCCGGTGAGATGGACGTAGAAGTGGGTTTGGAGACTCCTATCAATCTCCAACCTAGGAGCAAGTCAAAGGATAGGCTGACTGATATTAATATATCTTAAAATTCAGTCTCCTTTCTTGGAATTGTCGCGGCTTCCACCACAATTCGGTAGACATAAAACATCTAGTTGATGTACATAAACCTGTTTGTATCTGTTTGCAAGAGACGCTCTTGAAGCCTTTTCAGAGCTCTCTTGTTAGGGGATATAGTCCTCTCCGGAAGGACTGTGTCAGCGGCGACAGAGCTAGCGGTGGTGTCGCTATACTTACATCAAATAGCAATCCATCCACCCCGCTAACGCTCTCGACCAACCTTCAAGCTGTTGCTGTCAGAGTCGCCATACACCATCAATTAATTACTGTCTGTTCTGTTTACCTCCCCCCTAATCTTAATATCAGACAAGCAGATTTAAATAGGCTTTGTGGACAGCTTCCTCCCCCTTTTATTATGATGGGGGACTTTAATGGCCACAATCCTCTTTGGGGTAGCCCAGACATCAATAACCGTGGAAGGCAAATCGAGAAGTTAATTACAGACCAACATCTCTGTATATTTAACAACGGGCAACATACATACTTCCACGCCCCATCGAGGACTTTTCATGCTATCGATCTCGCCCTGTGTTCACCATCTCTTTTTTCTGATTGGACGTTTTTTGTGGAAAATGATCCTTTCCACAGTGATCATTTTCCTGTGGTCCTAAACTACCAAGAAAGTTTAAATACTCTTGTAATCCGCCAACCCCGATTCATCATCGAACGGGCGGATTGGGACATGTTTTCTTCTATCGTTTCTCTTTCTGACGAGATGGTGGACCAGGATGACATCGATGTAGCTGTGCAATCTGTCACCAACGCCATTATTGAAGCTGCTCACCTTGCTATACCTGTGTCATCAACAAAACTACCGAAACAATCCAAACCGTGGTGGAACCAAAACTGTAGACTTGCCCATAAAAAACAAAAAAAATTGTGGGGTATTTTTCGCAGGTACCCCACTACGACAAATCTTGTCAATTTCAAAAGGGCACGAGCTGAGGCGCGTCAGATCCGCCGCCGAAGCCAGAGGGATTCTTGGAGGAATTATGTTAGTACCATAACTTCCTCAACGTCTTCCAAGAGGGTCTGGAACAAGGTCAATAAGATCAAGGGCCGCTATCCCAATTACTCTATTTCCATCTTAGAGAACCATCTGGGAGTTGTTTCAGACCCTAAGGATATAGCTGATACTCTTGGAGATGCATTCGCCAAGGTATCGAGCAATTCCAATTACAAAGAGCCGTTCGCATCATATAAGCTTCGAGCTGAGAGAACAAAGTTAAATTTAGCTTCTACCTCTTCGGAAGAATATAATTCCGATTTTACTTTGGCTGAGTTGATGCAAGCTTTATCTGGTTCTAACAATTCTGCTGTTGGGCCAGACAGTATACATTATGCAATGCTTAAACATCTCCAGCCACTCCAGCTCAAGCTTATATTGAAATTGCCCCTCAGGGGGTTTACTTTCTATAAGTAAATACGGGCTTCACAACCCCGGGGCGCCCCAGTGATCTATCCCTCCTTCTGTTTTATCTTCTCGTTTTGGTTTTGTATATATCTTTTGACTTCTTTCTTCCCTCGTTGTGGTTACCTCTTCAGAGGTGAGGGCTCCCCTTGAGAAGCTTTGTGCCGCTTTGTTGCCATCAGCTTCTCTCGGGCATTTAATCACCCACGTGTTTGTAGTTGAGGGGCGACATACTGTCCCAATACACTACTTTGGCCCTTGCTTCAGATAAACGGGAGGTGCACATTGGTCCCGTGTGTATCAATCGGCTGGTCGTTCGACTTCGTCGGCGGCTAGGGATCAAGCGTCCGGCTCATCTGCTGGGAACCTCGTTAAGGGTGGAGGCTTCTACAGGGATGAGCCGTTCGCGTATAGGCACTGGATAACCTGTTAGTGACATACCGTGCGTAACTGTTTAGTTACGATTTTCTTTCTTTTCATTATTTTAGTTGCTTGCCGGTATGCACTAACCCCGAGATCGCGGACTCCACGGTGGGTGGGACTCTAGTGCCCGAATAAAAATAAACTAAAACATATGGAAACTTTATCTTTTTCTTCAGGCCCGACGGGAGGCTAAAATCCCCAAAACCTACAGTTGAAACGAACAATAGACAATGATGAAAATACGGTACCTAAGAAACAAGCTCCTCCACTCAATAACTTGCTCCATGGAAATCAAAATCAACTAACCAACCAACCTCCTCTCAATAATCCATCTTTCTTAATAGTTAATTCTGAGTCCGGTGAATTGGGAAAAATGTCCCCTTTTTTTATACAAAAGGGCATTAAGGGTATCTGTGGGAACGAACCCCAAAGCATTAGGAAGTTAAAATCGGGCGACTTTCTTGTTCAAACTAAAGACTCCAGGCAATCTCAATATCTATTAGCAGCATCGACAATGGGAAACATCAAAATCAATGTAACCCCTCATAAAGGACTCAATTCCAGTCAAGGCGTCATTTCGGAATCGGATCTTCAACACGTTGAAGATTCCGAAATCCTAAGGGAACTTTCTTCCCAAGGGGTTACAAATGTACGCCGAATCACCATCAAAAGGGATAACAACATACTAAAGACAAAACATATAATACTAACGTTTGACTCCCCTAAATTACCCAGTAAAATTACAGCAGGCTACCTAAGTTGTCCTGTAAGACCGTTTACCCCTAACCCATTGCGATGCTTTAAATGTCAAAAGTTCGGGCATTCAAAAATTACATGCAGAAGTGATCACGAAGTTTGCGCAGTGTGTGGCAGCACTGAACATCAAAGCGAAGGCTGCAAAGCTGAGCCCACCTGCGTAAACTGCTCTGGAAATCATCCATCCTTTTCCAGAACGTGCAAAGAATACTTAAAAGAAAAGACAATTCAAGAAATAAAAACCAACAGTAACATCTCGTATCCGGAAGCCCGAACTATATATGTAAATACAATAGAAAATTCTATGGCTAAAACAATATCTAAAGCAATTGCCTCCAAACCAAACCAAGTAAAGTCTATGGCCACTCAAACAGATATCCACATCCCGAAAACCCAAATGTCACCCGAACAACTTCTTAAGTGCTTTTCTTTACCCGCCAAACACAGTACCCTTTCGTCCCAAACAAACCCTATTCCCGGTACTTCAAGATCAATAGAAAACCCACCCAAAACTTTTGTCAAACCCAAAAAAAATAAGAAACTACCAGAAATGAAGCTTTCAAATAAACCTGGAGAAATTCTAAAAAATAAAGTGCAATCCAAAATCCAATATAATACACAACGAAAAACTAAAACAAAGGGAGAGAAATCAGTGTCATCGGGACCATCAACTGATGACGAAACTGATGTCATCTCGGGTCTTGACCCAGGTGACATGGAGGTCGACCCAGGCCTCGAGACCCCTAAACTTCTTCAACCAAGAAGCAGGTCACTAGACCGGCGGATCGCTAATCTTTCCAAGTAACATTCAATATGTTTTCTTGGAATTGTCGCGGTTTCCACCACAATTCGGTAGATATAAAACATCTCGTAGATTTACACAAACCTGTTTGTTTCTGTTTGCAAGAGACCCTCTTGAAGCCTTTTCAGAGCTCTCTTGTTAGGGGGTATAGTCCCCTACGTAAGGACTATATCAGCGGCGACCGAGCTAGCGGTGGTGTTGCTATATTTACATGTAATAGCAATCCATCCACCCCGCTATCGCTCTCTACCAACTTACAAGCTGTTGCCGTTAGAGTCGCTGTGAAAAATATATTAGTAACAGTTTGCTCAATCTATCTCCCCCCCTAATCGTAACATCCGACAATCAGAATTAGACAGGCTTTGTGACCAGCTTCCACCCCCTATTATTTTAATGGGGGATTTCAATGGTCACAGTCCTCTTTGGGGTAGCCCAGATGTAAATCAGCGTGGAAGACAAGTCGAAAAAATGATAGATGACCAAAATCTGTGTCTTCTAAATAATGGGCAACATACACACTTCCACACCCCGTCGAGGACGTTTCACGCCATCGATCTTGTCTTGTGTTCTCCATCTCTCCTACATCTATGGTCGTTTCATGTCGGACGGGATCTCTTCCACAGTGATCACTTCCCCGTCCGTCTGGAGATGCTAGGAGTTGGTGCTGTTCCCTCTGTTCGCGCTCCTCGTTTTATATTTGAATCAGCAGATTGGGAACAGTTTTCTTCCCTCGTCGATATCTCTGACGAGATGGTGAACCAAGACGATATCGATGAAGCGGTAAATTCTATCACCCGTGCCATATTGGAAGCTGCTCGTTTTTCCATTCCTATAACATCTACAAATCTACCGAAAATTCCGAAACCATGGTGGAATCACGACTGTAAAAATGCACATAAAAAGCGGAGGAAGGCTTGGGGCATTTTTCGCCGATGTCCCACTGAAGCCAACCTCATCGCCTTAAAATGTGCCCGAGCTGAAGCTCGTAGGATCCGCCGGCGTAGCCAGAAGGACTCTTGGATGCGTTATGTCAGCACTATAACATCGGATACCTCTTCTAAAAGAGTCTGGAACAAAGTAAATAAAATCAAGGGCCAATACCCAAGACACTCTATTTCTGTCTTGGAAACTGTTTCAGACCCTAAAGGTATTGCTGATACTCTGGCTGACTCGTTCGCAAAAGTATCCAGCAACTCGAATTACAAAGAGCCTTTCGCCTCTATCAAGCGCAAAGCTGAGAAAACTAAACTAAATTTTACATCTACCGAGTTGGAAGACTATAATGCTGATTTCACCATGGCTGAGTTAATGCGAGCTCTTTCCAATACTCGCGGCTCAGCTGTTGGTCATGATGAAATCCATTATAGTATGCTGAAACATCTCCAGCCTCTCCAACTCAAGTTCCTTCTCAAGCTATATAATAGAATCTGGCGGGAAAACAAATTTCCGTCAGCATGGCAACGCGCTCTTGTAATTCCGATTGTCAAGCCAGAAAAAGACGCTAAGAGTCCTTCCAGCTACAGACCAATAGCATTAACTAGTTGCTTATGCAAACTATTAGAAAAATTAGTCAATGCTCGTCTGCTTTTTTATTTGGAACACAACAATTGTCTCTCTCGGTTTCAAAGTGGTTTCCGTCGTGGGCGAAGTACACTTGACAACCTGCTCCTCCTTGAAACATCTATTCGGGAGGCATTTGTCAAGCGGAACCATTTGGTGTCTGTATTTTTCGACATGGAGAAAGCCTATGACCGTACTTGGAGATATGGTATCCTCAGAGACCTTTATAATTTAGGTCTCAGAGGAAATTTACCACTCTTCATTGAGAATTTCCTTTCTCGTAGAGTCTTCCAAGTACGCGTCAACTCCATCTTATCAGATGAATATATTCAAGAGCAAGGCGTTCCCCAGGGAAGTGTATTGAGTTGTGCACTGTTTATTATAAAAGTCAACGGCATTATGACCTGCCTTCCACCTGCAGTGTCTGGTTCGCTTTTTGTCGACGACTTCCAGATAACGTGCGCCTCAATTAATATGTCTCATATCGAAAGACAAATTGAACTTACCTTCAGAAGGATTACAGGCTGGGCCAATCAAAATGGATTTGTATTCAATGCACAGAAGACCGTGGCCATGCACTTTTGCAGGAAGCGTGAGCTTCATAACGACCCCGAGCTTTTCTTAAATGGGTCTCAGATACCTATAGTATCAGAAACTAAATTCCTCGGGATCATTTTTGACTCGAAGCTCACTTTCCTGCCTCATTTGAAACATCTAAGACTAAAGTGCACTAAAGCTCTGAATCTTCTGAAGGTGCTTTCTAACACTTCCTGGGGTGCTGATACCACCTCCATGTTGAGAATATACAGATGCCTAATTCGTTCTAAACTTGACTATGGTTCTGTGGTGTACGGATCCGCCAGAAAATCGGCGTTGATGCTCCTTGACCCTGTTCACCACCAAGTTGTCAGAATCGCATCAGGAGCTTTCCGTACATCACCAATTCCAAGTGTACTTAATGTATGTTTAGAGCGACCTTTGAAACTGAGACGAGACAAGCTTTCTTTAAAATTTTATTTTAAAATTAAAAATAACACACGACATCCTCTCTCGCACAATATTTATAACTCATCTCATTCTAGACTTTTTAATGCACGCCCATCTTGCATCCCAACATTTTCTCTACGAATTCACTCGATTCTTACATTTCATCATCTTGATAATTTCAGGATTCGTCCTATCACATTCACTCCACCACCCTGGCATCCTCATAACATCAAAGTTTTAACAATCTTTAATAATTTTAAAAAGTCTGAAACACCAGATATAGTTTTTACTCATCTATTTTACTATCACAGACATAACTTCTCTAATTTTAAAGCAATCTATACGGATGGGTCGAAGTGCCCGGGACATGTCGGAGCAGCTGCAGTTCACGACAATGTCATCATGTCACGAGAACTGCACCAAAGCTGCTCCGTCTTTTCAGCTGAATCCCTGGCGATTCTCATGGCCTTGCAATACATCCTACAGCAAGAGCACGGCCAGTGGATTATTTACACAGACTCGAAGAGCTGTTTGGATGCTCTGAATAATCCACTGAGCCAAACCCATCCTTTCATTTTAGATATTTTAGCGATTCATACAACACTTTTAGAGAGATGTTTTAATGTTCTTTTTTGTTGGGTACCGGGTCATGTGGGGATCATGGGTAATGAACGCGCAGATTCTGTTGCACGATCAGCAAGTGGACCTAGGAGCACTTGGCTCTGCCCTGACGACGCAAATAAAGCTTGTGACACTGCTCTGTCTCTCACTTGGCAGGCCATGTGGGATGCACAGACAGCTAACAAGCTGCGTTCGTTTCAGCCCTTAGTTTCCGGATTCGCGCCTATCCAGCAATCCCGGAAAAGGGAAGTGCTCCTGACTCGTTTAAGAATAGGCCACACTCGTTTTACCCATGTGCATCTTCTGCTGGCAGAAGATGCCCCCACATGCAATTCCTGCGGTGTTTCTTTTACTGTTGTCCATATTTTGTCAGACTGTCCAACTTTTAATTCCATACGACTTCGTCTTTTTAACTCAGCTCACCCATCCTTATCTACACTTTTAAATTCACCTCCTCATCATAATCTTTTTAAGTTTTTATTAGATATTGGGTTTTATCATCTTATCTAAAAAATTTTACTTTTTAAAATTGTTTTCACTTTTAATCTTTTAACTGGTTGACTTCTATAAAATTTTCGGCGCAGTTTGGCCCTAGTGTTGCCCTTGCGCCAGGAAACAAAATTCAACCAACCATTATATTGAAATTGTGTAACCGTATTTGGCGGGAGAATACATTTCCGTCCAACTGGCAACGTGCTCTTATAATACCAATTGTGAAACCTGGTAAAGACCCCAAGAATCCCTCAAACTACCGCCCAATTGCATTAACTAGTTGTTTTTGTAAACTCTTGGAGAAACTAGTTAATGCACGCCTTCTATTTTATCTTGAATTTAACGACTGTCTGTCTCGGTTCCAGAGTGGTTTTCGTCGTGGACGAAGCACTATTGACAGCTTGCTCCTCCTCGAAACTTCGATTCGGGAGGCTTTTGTCAAGCGGAACCATTTGGTATCTGTATTCTTTGACATGGAGAAAGCGTATGATCGTACTTGGAGGTATGGTATACTCAAAGACCTACATGATCTAGGTCTGCGAGGAAATTTACCAATATTTATTGAGAACTTTTTAAAGCAAAGAATCTTCCAAGTACGAATAAACTCGATATTATCTGACGAGTTCATACAAGAACAAGGTGTCCCCCAGGGAAGTGTGTTGAGTTGCGCACTATTCATTATCAAAGTCAACAGCCTTTTGACCTGCTTACCATCATCAGTGTCAGGCACATTGTTTGTTGACGATTTCCAACTGTCTTGCGCCTCTACGAATATGTCACTCATAGAGAGACAGCTTCAGCTGGTTATCAGGAGAATCACGGACTGGGCTAATAACAACGGGTTTACTTTTTCCGCTGAAAAAACCGTAGCCATACACTTCTGCAGGAAACGTGAGCTTCACCATGACCCAGAGATTTATCTAAATGGTGCTCAAATACCCATTGTTCCTGAGGCCAAATTTCTCGGTATAATATTTGACTCTAAGCTCACTTTCCTGCCTCATATCAAACATTTAAAATTGAAGTGCAATAAAGTCCTGAATCTCCTGAAAGTTCTCTCTAACACTTCCTGGGGAGCTGACACAATCTCCATGTTAAAGATATACAGGTGCCTGGTCCGTTCCATACTTGACTACGGCTCGGTGGTGTACGGATCAGCCAGAAAATCGGCCCTAATGCTCCTGGATCCTGTTCACCATTTAGGTCTCAGGATCGCATCAGGAGCATTTGGTACATCACCGGTGCAGAGTTTGTATGTGCTTTGTCTGGAAGCCTCTCTGGGGCTGAGAAGGGATAAACTTTGTTTAAAGTATTATTTTAAAATCAAAAGTCATCCATTTCATCCTCTTTTAGAACATATTTTTAACCCTTTACATCAGCGACTTTTTAACTCGCGTCCATCTTGTATAAAATCATTTGCATTAAGAATTAATTCCATTCTCTCATCTCATAATGTCGATGATTTTAGGGTTCGCCCTATCTCATTGTTCATCCCACCCTGGCATTCTCATAAAATTGTAGTTTTAAATATTTTTAACAATTTTAAAAAAAGTGATACACCAGACATACTTTTTACAAACTTGTTTTATTATCATCGAAGTAATTTTTCCAATTTTAAGTCAGTATATACTGATGGGTCAAAAAGTCAGGGGCATGTAGGAGCTGCTGCAGTTCACGACAATATCATCATATCCCGAGAACTGCACCATAACAGCTCGATATTTTCAGCTGAGTCCCTGGCTATTCTATTGGCCTTGCAATTTATTTTAAAGCAAGGTCATGGTCAGTGGATTATTTACTCAGATTCCAAGAGTTGTTTAGATGCACTAAATAATCCACTGAACCAGACCCATCCTTTTATCTTAGAAATTTTAAAAATTCATATCACTCTTTGTGAAAGAAATTTTAAAGTTCTTTTTTGTTGGATCCCAGGTCATGTGGGGATCATGGGTAATGAACGCGCTGATACCAATGCACGATCTGCTAGTGGACCTAGGAGCACTTGGCTCTGCCCTGACGACGCAATAAAAGCTTGTGACACTGCTCTGTCTCTCACTTGGCAGGCCATGTGGGATGCACAGACGGCTAACAAGCTGCGTTCGTTTCAGCCCCTGATATCCGGATTTGCCCCCATACAGCAATCCCGGAAAAGGGAAGTGCTCCTAACTCGTTTAAGAATAGGCCACACGCGTTTTACCCATGTGCATCTTCTGCTGGCAGAAGATGCCCCCACATGCAATTCTTGTGGACTTATTTTCTCTGTTGTTCATATTTTAACTGATTGCCCGTCTTTTAATACAATCAGATTTAGATATTTTAATATGGACCATCCGCCATTATCATTTCTTTTATGTTCACCCCCTCATACAAATCTTTTTAACTTCTTACTTGAAATTGGTTTTTATCATTTTATTTGAGTACTTTGTTTTGTCATCTTTACCTTTTATGAACCATCTTGTTTTGTATTAACTAATTTTAACATTGGTTGACAGCATGAAATTGTTCGGCGCAGTATGGCCCTTGTGTAGCCCTTGCGCCAGAAACCCAACCAACCAACCAACCCAATACACTACTTTGGCCCCTGCTTCAGATAAACGGGAGGTGCACATTGGTCCCGTGTGTATCAATCGGCTGGTCGTCCGACTTCGTCGGCGGCTAGGGATCAAGCGTCCGGCTCATCTGCTGGGAACCTCGTTAAGGGTGGAGGCTTCTACAGGGATGAGTCGTTCGCGTATAGGTACTGGACAGCCCGGTAGTGTTATGCCGTGCGCAATAGTTTAGTTGATGTTTTCTTTTCCTTTCTTATTTTATTGCTTGCCGGTATGCACTATCCCCGACATTGAGGACTCCATGGTGGGTGGGACTCTAGTGCCCGAATTTGTCATTCATACTTTCATGGAAAGTGCACAATATTCTTCTTCTCCCCCCAGCGGGGAGCAACAAAGTGCTCAAGCGTTAAATCGCATTATTGCCAAGTTTTTTGTGGTGCATCGTAAGGAGGGATCCTTTGAAAAGGTCTCTCCTTTCTTAATAGAGAAAACTTTAAAATCGTTGGTTGGTTCAACTGCCCACTTCTCCAGCGGGTTGTCCGGATCAGGGATTTCATCATTTTTTTTTCTATCTTGCCGGAGCAGCTGGAATTTATGCGTATTGTCTTTAAGAATTTCAATATCCAAATCAGTATAGTTAGCAAAGGTAGCCATGGTGGGGTCCTCTCTTGAATCAGGCACTAAAAGGTGGAACTCAACTTGATCAAATTTCGAGTTCTCCTCCGAAATGTCCACTTTAAGTCCGTATGCGGCACTAGGACAACAATTCTCACTGCGGAGTAGTACTTGCTTGTAGTTAATTCTCAATAAGGCAGTTTACGTGATTCCACAAAATCTTGAAAATTGGATTCAGTTTGGTTTGTTTACCTACTGGACATAGACAAAATCATCAATGTTCTGAAGTTGAAAAGGTCGTAAATCACTCAGGAGTCATTCAATTATATTATTTCTTTGAGCGGAGCAATAACCGTGGTTTGCTTAATCTTTGTGGAGTGGTTTCGAGAGAACTTTCACATCCAAAAAATCCACCTTCCCGTGTTTCAGTTTGGTTTGTTTACCTTCTGGACATAGACAAGATCATCAATGTTTTGAAGTTGAAAAGGTCGTAAATCACTCAGGAATCATTCAATTATATTATTTCTTTGAGCGGAGCAATGACCATTGTGGAGTGGTTTCAAGAGAACCTTCACATTCAAAAAATCCACCTTCCCGTGTCGGGAATTTACTAAGTCCAAAAATGAACTTAAAATACCTTAAAATGAAACAAATTTTGGCTCAGAATATAGCTGTTAAGTCTATAAATACTTTAGGAGTGGTTTTAATTCATAAAAAGATTTTGTGACCCCCCCTCTGTCAAAAGAATTTTTTTGTGGTGTACAGAAGAGAGATGTAGTAATAGTGCCAAATATAAAGAATTTGCTGAGATGATGGGTTTGGATGCTGATTGCTTGTTGTCTATTATGGATTATAAAATTTTGATAGAGTTTTAGATGTTGTAGGTTGATTTGGTGCTTTTGTTGTGTTGTTTGGAGATGTATTCTTTCGGCTTGGATGGAGACCGTTGTGCAGGACTAGGTGCTTGGTGACATGGACTGATGGGACTTTGTGGCAATTGAGATGAAATAAAATAAAACAAGATACAAAACTAAATAACACTAAACTAGGAAAACATATATAACGAAATATGAAAAGAAATTTAGAAATGGATTAAACATAGTATAATAGAACAAACAAAATAAGATAGAATTTTAATTTAAGTAAATGAAATAACTTTTAGAAATACTGCCAAACATGCTGTGGTTATATGGGCATGCTTGACTTTGTTTGCTGAACTTAACGTCTAGCTCGATATGCAGCTTGAACATGTTCATCAAGCTCAGCCAATAGACGTTGCTCCGGGATTGGGTTGTTGGGACCCGGAACTAAGCTGACAGAAAAAACATCACCAACTTTATTAGTGGTGTTACTATATGACGAATTCTTTTGAAGAATCAATTGATGAAACATATGTTCTGCTTCATTAGCGTCATTGTTTTCTTGTGGTTTGTGCTCCTGTAAAACATTCAAAAGGGTCCAGTAAGTGGTCACCAAAGTCATTGGCACTGTGTTGGCCAGGTTCATGTGTACAATATAACGAGGGGAAACACCACATTTTATGAAAGTTCCTTCGAGGTTGGTTGCTCTCATAACACCAAAAACGGCTACCATATCATATATGCGACGTGAATTAAGACAAAATGGAGGTTGATATATACCGCCGGTGTTGTTAAATAGTCTAGCAAGTCCAGAGATTGGAACACCTGCTCTGGTGATCACAGCGGTGGTTTTTCCCCTTCCCTGGATTTGTTGGCCTAGAGCATACAACATAACATTAAGTCTTCTCATCGTGGTATCTCTAGGTGGTGCTCCCGGTGCGATGATTCCTGATGCTCTCAAGTGTAGGAAAAAATTAAAAATTATGTCGATGTTGGATGCTTGCTGTGCTAGACCACCACCAGCAGCCTCCACTGTCGCTATTTCCTCTCTAGCTCTTATATACTCTGGTTCCTCTCGCTCGGTGTGGCCAGCTGGATATCGTCCATTAACTCTTGCATATTCCAATAGTGCAGTTGTGAGGAGCAAAAACCCAGTTTTCTGAGGCATCCCTTCCCTGACTTCCTCAACAACAGGTTCTCTTATTATACCTGCTCCGGTGTTGGATCTCCTGTTTAGTGGCAACAGTGCCTGAAACTCGCTATTCTCAAGGAAATCACTGTAACTTGAGAAATGGTTGCAACCTCCACCTCTGACCTGCTGTCCTCCGAGTCTGGCCTGGCGCTTTCTATTCATAGCTTCTAATATGTGACTCAACTGTCCTGCTAGACCTCCCGAGACTTGAATTCTTCTGGCAACATTTGGATTTCCACTGTTAAATATAGGCAATGGCAGAACTGCCTGCATGTTTTGGCGGAAGGTTCTTGAAAGTCTTCCATAGGTCCTTATTTGTTCTGCAGTTGCTATTTGTGTTTCAGTGTTTGCTGCAACTGCTGCTGTCAAGTCATTATAGATTACATTACTTATTTGATTACAGCCTGCTAGTAAGAATCCGGATGACATCATCCAAAGTGCCTCTCTCCTCGGTGCAGCATAAGCCAAGTAGAGACTAACCCACTGGGATATTGCAGATGCTGCTTCTGCAGCACTAATGTCTGGATTTCTTATGGTGTCTGTCAGACCTTCCGGCACATACACACCTGTGAAATAGGTATCTGTGTTGCAGGTGGTCCTGTTGGTGGGCAGACCTGCACAGAGCTCAAGAAATCTTTGTTCAAGAGCACCAACATTTTCAAATGTTGGAAAAGAGGGCAATGCATTCATGTTGGTGTCTGTTGTGTTTAGCTCCGGGTTGCTATCGGGATCTTCAGGTCCTCCTTCTGTATTTGCTATCTGATCTCCTTCCTCTGTCTTCCCTGTCTGCTTGTCTCTTGCGTTCTTCTTCCTAGTTGACCTGGATCTTCTCTTTCTTTGATTTCCCTTCTTTGGGTTCCCCCTCGGGGGCTCACATTTTGTGAGTACGGGCCTGGCAAACCCGAGGTACCCTAGCTGGGCCTAGCTTTTTTCTGTTCTTTCCTTTTTTGCGAAGGCCCTACCAAGTGCACTGCTTATTGTTTGAGTTTTATTCTGTTCGCTCGTTCATTATCGTATTTATTTTGGTTCTTTAGAATTTGTTGGCTTTATTTCTTCTTGTATCTCTTATTTCCATACTTCTTTTGCATTTGACGTTTTAAATTAATTTATAACCTTTATTTCCTTTGTTTTGTCAGCTTGCTGACCTGCACGTTTGCCGTGTGCGGAGACCCGTAAGGCCGGAAAATGGGATCCTGGGGTTCCTGTGGCGTCCCATTTCAGGACAGGTTTTAGTTTCCTGGGGGCGCTGCTGCGTTCCCTTTGGCCCACGCTTCGGCCAAAACGGGAGGCAGAGTAAGGCCCGACTCTGTCAATCGGCTGGTGGTAACAGAACCTCCGGGTTGCTGACCGCTAAGGGTTAGGACTGAGTGCTTGAGGTCTGCCTTTCGGTGCCACGCCTCTATGACTTGGAACGACCTCGGCGTACTACCCCCTAGCTAGCATTGTTGCTGCTACCCGTGTTGGGCTCGGTGGTGGGTGGGGGTGTACGTCGAGTTTTTTTCTCTTTAACATATGGCTTCTTTTCCTTCTTTGAGCCCCTTGGGAGGCCTTGATCCCAAACATCCAACCGTTGCTCAAAATAACAAAATCGATGAACAAAATACAATGTCTGCACCTGTACCAAAATTTTTAGTCATCTCATCTCCTCAAAATATTCTAGGAACCATGTCCCCATTCTTTATTCAAAAAGCTTTGCAGGGCATTTGCGGAAACCCTAAATCGGTAAAAAAACTAAAATCTGGAGACTACCTCATCGAAACAATATCTGAAACTCAATCTAAGTCACTATTACTAGCTAGACAGTTTGGCACAATAACAATAACTGCATCACCACACAATAGCCTTAACTCATCAAAGGGGGTCATATCAGAAACTGACCTTCTTGGTGTGTCCGATGAGGAAATACTGACTGAGCTCTCTTCTCAAGGTGTCACTGCCGTGAGAAGAATCACACTTAAAAAAGCTGACTCTATCGTTTCCACAAAACATATAGTATTAACTTTTAATAGCCCAAATCTACCTTCACACATTAAAGCTGGCTACCTGAATTGTCCGATACGTCCATTTATCCCAAACCCTTTGCGGTGTTTTAACTGCCAAGGTTTTGGACATTCCACCAACACATGCCGCGGAGTAGAAACATGCTCGCGATGCTCAAATATCGGACACACATTCATATCTTGCTCTCTTCCGATAAAATGCAAAAATTGCTCAGGCGATCACACTGCCAACTCTCGTGATTGTCCTAGATGGATTGAAGAAAAAGAGATCCAAACAGTGAAGGTAGAAGAAAAGCTCTCATATCAGGAAGCCAAGCAAAAGGTTATTTCAAGAACACCCAAACCACATACACCATACGCCGCTGTAGTAAAAAAAACTTGTTCTATTGGTGTACAAACGTGTGCACCAATACTTAATATAGCTCCATCAGTTTCAACCCAAGCTCAAACTTCTACCAACCAGACTTCAACACCTCCCAAACCAAAAACAATAACTAAAAAGAAACTCCAAATCAACACATTAAAAACACACCTTCAACAACAAATCCGTTACAAACCAGCACCCCTCTCAAAAAAGGGACGTGCTGCAGAAATAGCTTTAAAAAAACAGAAGATAATGGAAGAAAAAGAAAAAGCTTTAAATAGCTCTAGCGAAGGAAGCTCCGCTGAAACATCTGAAAGCGGAGAGATGGAGGTTGAAAGAGGATTGGAAACCCCGCCTCACTTACAACCACGAAAGCAAGGGTGTAAAGACCCTCCATCTAATAACCAAACTTAATGGCCAAAAGTCTCTTATCGTGGAACTGCCGTGGATTCCACCACAATTCAATTGATATTAAGCATCTCCTTGATGAACACCAACCTGTCTGCTTTTGCTTACAAGAGACGCTTTTGAAACCATCGCAAAGCTCTCTTATTAGAGGGTACACTCCTGTTCGTAAAGATTTTACAAACGGAGATAGCTACTCCGCCACTGACTCTATCTTCACATCAAATAGCTCTCCATCCACCTCACTGCCACTGAATACGTCTTTGCAAGCAGTTGCTGTTAGAGTAGCTTTAAACTCTCTCGTAACAGTATGCTCTATCTACCTACCCCCTAATGAAAATATCCGCCAAGCAGACCTCAACAGGTTGTGCGACCAGCTTCCATCCCCATTTCTTATAATGGGCGATTTTAATGGCCACAGTCCTCTTTGGGGTAGTCCCACCGTCAATACCCGTGGAAAACAAATTGAAAAGCTGATAGAAGACAAGAATCTTTGTCTCTTAAACGACGGACAACAAACTTATTTCCACGCCCCAACGAGGACTTTTCATTCCATTGATCTTGTTTTGGTTTCACCATCTCTATTTTCCCTGTGGTCTTTTCATGTGGGAAATGATCCTTTCCACAGTGACCATTTCCCTATTTGTGTTACACATACTGGAAGTGGTGTACCCTGCGCTTCTCGTGTACCACGCTTTAAAATTGAAGCTGCAGACTGGGATCTCTTTACTTTAAACGCACAATTTTCTGACGAGATGGTGGACCAAAACGACATCAATGAAGCTACAACATTAGTCACAAATGCTATTATGGCAGCTGCTCGCAGTTCTATCCCTGTTACATCAAGCAGATTGCCCAAACACCCAAAGCCGTGGTGGAATGACGGTTGCAAAAAAGCCCATAAGAGACAAAAAAAGGCCTGGGGTATTTTTCGCAGATATCCCACAGTAACAAATTTGATTTTATTCAAACGAGCACGTGCAGAGGCGCGTAAAATCCGCCGTCAAAGCCAGAAGGATTCCTGGAAAAGTTATGTTGGCACCATAACTTCATCAACACCTACCCAACGGGTCTGGAACAAGGTAAATAAAATTAGAGGACTTTACCCTAAATATCCAACTTCTATCTTGGATACTGATCAAGGCATTGTTTCAGACCCGAAGGATGTTGCAAACACAATAGCAGAATCTTTTGCCAAAGTGTCGAGTCACACGAATTACCAAGAGCCGTTTGCTTCATATCGACGTAAAGCTGAGCGTGTTAAGCTGCAATTTTCATCTGGTGGTGCTGAAGATTATAATGATGATTTTTCAGTTGATGAGTTAATGAGGGCTTTATCCCGTACAAAAAACTCCGCTTCAGGTCCAGATGAAATTCACTATTGTATGCTCAAACATCTGCCAGCCCACAGTCTTACGTTGATATTAAAATTATTCAATCGCATTTGGCGAGAAGGTATTTTTCCATCATCATGGCAACGAGCTCTTGTGATTCCTATAGCAAAACCTGGAAAAGACCCCAGGAATCCTTCTAGTTACAGACCCATTGCACTTACCAGCTGTTTGTGCAAACTTCTGGAAAAAATGGTAAATGCACGTTTGCTCTTTTATCTAGAATCAAACAACCATCTCTCCCGGTTCCAAAGTGGCTTCCGTCCCGGCCGAAGTACCGTGGATAACCTTCTCCTACTTGAAACTTCAATTAGAGAAGCTTTCGTCAGAAGAAACCACCTGGTATCTATATTTTTTGACATGGAAAAGGCATACGATCGTACTTGGAGATACGGTATTCTCAGAGACCTTCGTAACTTGGGTCTAAGAGGGAATCTACCGTTATTCATCCAGAATTTTCTGCAGTGCAGAACCTTCCAAGTACGTATCAACTCTGTCCTTTCAGATGAGTACATCCAAGAACAAGGCGTCCCCCAAGGAAGTGTATTAAGTTGTCTATTGTTTATAATTAAAATCAATGATATCATGACCTGCCTTCCACCTGCAGTGTCTGGCACTCTGTTTGTAGACGACTTTCAGTTGTCCTGTGCCTCAGTCAATATGGCACTTATTGAAAGACAGTTACAGCTGGCTGTAAACAAAGTTTTAGACTGGTCAAATAAAAACGGTTTTGTTTTTTCGACACAAAAAACTATTGCTATGCACTTTTGCAGAAAGCGTGGGTTACACCTTCACCCAAAAATACTCTTAAACGGTATTGAAATCCCTGTTGCTTCTGAAACAAGTTTTTTGGGAATCACTTTCGATTCCAAACTCACATTCCTGCCACATGTGAAACAACTCAGGAAAAAGTGCATGGCTAGTCTCAACCTACTCAAAGTTCTGTCAAACACTTCTTGGGGTGCAGACACAAATTCCATGTTGAAAATATATAGATGCCTTGTGCGTTCTAGACTCGATTACGGTTCGGTCGTTTATGGATCTGCAAGGAAATCTGTGTTGAAGATTCTGGATCCTGTGCATCATCTTGGCATGAGAGTTTCTTCTGGAGTTTTTAGCACATCTCCTGTTAAGAGCCTTTATGTGTTGTGCCATGAGCAGGATCTGCAACTGAGGAGAGATGGCTTAGTTTTTAAAATGTATTTTAAAATTAAGAATCATTTGAATCACCCCCTTTCCGGAAATGTTTTTAACCCTTCATATGAGAGGATCTTTAACGCTCGTCCATCCTCTATCCCTACTTTCTCACTACGTGCCAAACAGATTTTAGAACTTCATCACATCGAAAACTTTCGTATTCGTCCATTCTCTTATTCTATTTCACCATGGAATAATCATCAACTAAAGGTTTTAAGTATTTTTAAAGATTTTAAAAAGTCAGACACGCCAGACGCTGTCTTTGTAGCACAATTTCATCATCATCGAAATGTTTTTTTCAATTTCAAGACGGCGTTTACAGATGGCTCTAAATGTGGTGTTCATGTCGGTTCCGCAGCCGTGGTCGATGGCCACGTATGTGCAAAATCAATACACACCCATTGTTCAGTTTTTAGTGCTGAGAGTTACGCAATCTCCCTTGCTCTTCATCATATAGCTCAGCAGAAGTATAAGATGTGGATCATCTATACCGATTCTATGAGCTGTCTAGAAGCGTTAACGGGGGTTTACTTTCTATAAGTAAATACGGGCTTCACAACCCCGGGGCGCCCCAGTGATCTATCCCTCCTTCTGTTTTATCTTCTCGTTTTGGTTTTGTATTTATCGTTTGACTTCTTTCTTCCCTCGTTGTGGTTACCTCTTCAGAGGTGAGGGCTCCCCTTGAGAAGCTTTGTGCCGCTCTGTTGCCATCAGCTTCTCTCGGGCATTTAATCACCCACGTGTTTGCCGTGCGTGGAGACCCGTGTCCCTGGAAAGGGGGATCCTGGTAGTTGAGGGACGACATACTGTCCCAATACACTACTTTGGCCCTTGCTTCAGATAAACGGGAGGTGCACATTGGTCCCGTGTGTATCAATCGGCTGGTCGTTCGACTTCGTCGGCGGCTAGGGATCAAGCGTTCGGCTCGTCTGCTGAGAATCTCGTTAAGGGTGGAGACTTCTACAGGGACGAGTCGTTCGCGTATAGGCACTGGATAACCTGTTAGTGACATACCGTGCGTAACTGTTTAGTTGCGATTTTCTTTCTTTTCTTTATTTTAGTTGCTTGCCGGTATGCACTAACCCCGAGATCGCGGACTCCACGGTGGGTGGGACTCTAGTGCCCGAATTTATATTTCCTTATTTTATGATGGCTTCTTTTCCTCTCTTAAGCCCCACGGGAGGCCTAAATCCCCAAACAAACAAACAAACTAGTAAACGAAACTTAGAAACAGAACTTGACATAGGTACAAAAAAACTAGCATCTGAACTTTATGAACCAACATTCTTAATAGTACATTCTGAATCAGGCGAATTGGGCAAAATGTCCCCCTTTTTTATACAAAAGGGTTTAAAGGGCATTTGCGGCAATGAGCCCAAAACTATCAAAAAACTTAAATCCGGTGATTTTCTGATTGAAACCAAAGACAATAGGCAATCTCAATATCTACTCTCAGCAACTACAATAGGCAATATAAACATATCAGTAACGCCACATAAAGCTTTGAACTCCTGTCAGGGTGTAATTTCCGAGACTGATTTAACTCATGTCGAAGAATCGGAAATACTGAAAGAACTATCACCCCAGGGCGTCACTGATGTTCGACGCATAACAATAAAAAGAGATGGCAAGATTATTAAAACTAAACACATAATATTAACTTTCAATTCACCCAATCTACCCAATAAAATCACCGCCGGTTATTTAAGTTGCCCCGTTCGCCGATTCATACCAAATCCATTACGTTGTTTTAAATGTCAGAAGTTCGGGCATTCCAAAAACGCATGCAGAGGTCAACTCGAAGTTTGCGCAGTGTGTGGCAGCACTGAACATCAAAGCGAAGGCTGCAAAGCTGAGCCCACCTGCGTAAACTGCTCTGGAAATCATCCATCTTTTTCCAGAACATGCGATAAATACCTGGAAGAAAAGGAAATCCAGAAGATAAAGACCAACAATAACATCTCGTATCCGGAAGCCCGAACTATCTATGAAACCACAATAGCTAACTCAATGGCCAAAACAATAGCTAATTCTATGACAAAATCAATAGCTAAAACAAATGTTGTCAAATCAGCTCAAGTAAAATCAATAACTACACAAACTGATATCCATATCCCGAATATCCAAATGTCACCCGAACAACTTCTTAAATGCTTTTCCTCACCCGTTAAACACAGTACCTCTTCTTCTCAAACGAACCCTATTCCTGGCACTTCAAAGGTAATAGCAAATGCACCTAAAACTACTGCAAAAACGAACAAAAACAAACAATCCGAACAAAAACAATCGAATAAACCTGGAAATGCATTAAAAAATAAAATCCAATCAAAAATACAAGTAAATACAAAACAAAAAACTGGAAAAAAGGTAGAGAAGTCCGAATCATCGGAAACATCCACCGATGAGGAAGCAGATGTCATCTCGGGTCTTGATCCAGGTGACATGGAGGTCGACCCAGGGCTCGAGACCCCTGCACTTCTTCTTCCGAGGAGCAGGTCTTTAGACCGGCGGATCACTAATCCTTCCAAGTAACATTCAATATGTTATCTTGGAATTGTCGCGGTTTCCATCACAATTCGGTAGATATAAAACATCTTGTAGATTTATACAAACCTGTCTGTTTCTGTTTACAAGAGACGCTTTTAAAGCCTTTCCAGAGTTCTCTTGTTAGGGGATATAGTCCTCTACGTAAGGACTACCTCAACGGCGACAGAGCTAGCGGTGGTGTTGCTATATTCACTTCTAATACCAGTCCATCCACCCCGCTATCGCTCACTACCTCATTACAAGCTGTTGCCGTTCGAGTTACTATGAAAAATCTCCTAGTAACTGTATGCTCAATATATCTCCCCCCTAATCTTAACATCCGACAAATAGAATTAGACAGGCTTTGTGACCAGCTTCCACCCCCTATTATTTTAATGGGGGATTTCAATGGTCACAATCCTCTTTGGGGCAGCCCAGACACCAACCATCGTGGAAGACAGATTGAAAAATTTATACAAGACCAAAATCTCTGTCTTCTGAATGATGGGCAAAATACATACTTTCACACCCCATCGAGGACGTTTCATGCCATCGATCTTGCCTTGTGTTCGCCATCTCTCCTACATCTATGGTCTTTTCATGTCGGACGGGATCCTTACCATAGTGATCATTTCCCCATCCGTCTGAAGATGTTAGGAGTCGGTACTGTTCCCCCTGCCCGTATCCCCCGCTTTAAAATTGAGTCCGCAGATTGGGAACAGTTTTCTTCCCTCGTCCAGTTCTCTGACGAGATGGTGGACCAAGATGACATCGATGATGCAGTAAATTCTGTCACCCAGGCCATATTGGAAGCTGCTCGTTTTTCCATACCTGTAACATCTGCAAATCTACCGAAAATTCCGAAACCGTGGTGGAACCACGACTGCAAAAAAGCACATAAAAAGCGAAGAAAGGCTTGGGGTATTTTTCGCCGATGTCCCACTGAAGCCAACCTCATCGCTTTTAAATGTGCCCGAGCTGAAGCTCGTAAGATCCGCCGGCGTAGCCAGAAGGACTCTTGGATGCTTTATGTCAGCACCATAACATCAAATACCTCTGCTAAAATGGTCTGGAATAAAGTCAACAAAATCAAAGGCCAATATCCCAGACACTTTATATCTATCCTGGAGACAGATTTGGGAATCATTTCAGACCCTAAAGGTATTGCTGATACTTTGGCCGACTCCTTCGCAAAAGTATCCAGCAACTCGAATTACAAAGAGCCGTTTGCCACTGTTAAACGTAATGCTGAGAAAACTAAATTAAACTTTACATCTACTGAGTTGGAAGACTATAATGCTGATTTCACCATGGCCGAGTTAATGCGAGCTCTTTCGAACACTCGCAACTCGGCTGTTGGTCATGATGAGGTCCATTATAGTATGCTGAAACATCTCCACCCTCTCCAACTCAAGTTCATTCTCAAGCTGTATAATAAGATCTGGCGGGAAAATAAATTTCCGTCAGCATGGCAACGTGCTCTTGTAATTCCAATAGTCAAGCCAGGTAAAGATCCTAAGAGTCCTTCCAGCTACAGACCAATAGCTTTGACCAGCTGCTTATGCAAGCTACTTGAAAAAATGGTCAATGCCCGTCTTCTGTTTTATTTAGAAAATAACAATTGTCTCTCTCAGTTTCAGAGTGGTTTCCGCCGTGGGAGAAGTACACTTGACAACCTGCTCCTCCTTGAAACAACCATTCGGGAGGCTTTTGTCAAGCGGAATCATTTGGTGTCTGTATTTTTCGACATGGAGAAAGCCTATGACCGTACTTGGAGATATGGTATCCTCAGAGACCTACATAATCTAGGTCTCAGAGGAAATTTACCAGTCTTTATTGAGAATTTCCTTTCTCGGAGAGTCTTCCAAGTACGCGTCAACTCTATCTTATCAGATGAGTTTATTCAGGAGCAAGGCGTTCCCCAGGGAAGTGTATTGAGTTGCGCACTGTTTATCATCAAAGTCAATGACATTATGACCTGCCTACCACCTGCAGTGTCTGGATCGTTATTTGTCGATGACTTTCAAATATCGTGCGCCTCTATTAACATGTCTCTTATCGAAAGACAGATGCAAATAGCAATCAGAAGGATTTCAGACTGGGCCATTCAGAATGGCTTTGCATTCAATACGCAAAAGACCGTGGCCATGCACTTCTGCAGGAAACGTGAGCTTCATAACGACCCTGAGCTTTTTATAAATGGTACTCAAATACCTATTGTATCAGAAACGAAGTTCCTTGGTGTCATATTCGATCCGAAGCTCACTTTCCTGCCTCATATAAAACATCTGAGATTAAAGTGCACTAAAGCTCTGAACCTTCTGAAAGTGCTGTCTAACACTTCCTGGGGTGCTGATACCACCTCCATGTTGAAAATATACAGATGCCTTATTCGTTCCAAACTTGATTATGGTTCTGTGGTGTACGGATCCGCCAGAAAATCGGCGTTGATACTCCTTGACCCTGTTCACCACCAAGGTGTCAGGATTGCGTCAGGAGCCTTCCGTACATCACCAATTCCAAGTGTACTTAACATATGTCTCGAACGACCTTTGAAACTGAGACGAGACAAGCTGTCTTTAAAATATTATTTTAAAATTAAAAGTCACCCATCCCATCCTGTCGCTCAAAATATTTATGATCCACTATATACCAGACTTTTTAACTCTCGAACTTCTTGCATCCCATCATTTCCATTACGAATACATCAAATTCTTTTATTGTATGAATTGGACAAATTCAGAGTTCGTCCTGTCATTTTTAAGGTTCCTCCTTGGCATGATCATAATATCATAATTTTAAGCATTTTTAATCATTTAAAAAAAAGCGACACCCCTGACATTGTTTTTACAACTCTTTTTCACTTTCATAGAACAAATTTTTCTCATTTTAAATCAATATATACGGATGGGTCGAAAAGCCTGGGACATGTCGGAGCTGCTGCAGTTCATGACAGTAACACCATGTCTCGCGAACTGCACAATAGCAGCTCCGTTTTTTCTGCCGAGTCCCTGGCAATTCTCATGGCCTTGCGATACATCCTTCAGCAAGAGTACGGCCAGTGGATTATTTATTCAGACTCAAAGAGTTGTTTGGATGCCCTCAGTAATCCACTGAGCCAGACCCATCCTTTCATATTAGACATTTTAAATACCCACATTTTACTTTCAGAGAGAAATTTTAAAGTTCTTTTTTGTTGGATCCCAGGTCATGTGGGGATCATGGGTAACGAGCGAGCAGACACAATTGCCCGATCTGTAAGTGGACCTAGGAGTACTTGGCTTTGCCCTGGTGACGCATATAAAGCTTGTGAAACTGCTCTGTCTCTCACTTGGCAGGCCATGTGGGATGCACAGACGGATAACAAGCTGCGTTCGTTCCAGCCCCTAATATCCGGATTCGCCCCCATACAGCAATCCCGGAAAAGGGAAGTACTCTTAAATCGTTTAAGAATAGGCCACACTCGTCTTACTCATGTTCATCTTCTGCTGGCAGAAGATGGCCCCACATGTAATTCCTGTGGTGTAATTTTAACAGTTTTTCACATTTTATCAGAATGCTCTTCTTTTAATTTGATAAGACAACGCCTTTTTAATTCATGTCATCCTTCATTGTCTTCGATTTTAAGCTCACCGCCACATATGAATCTCTTTAAGTTTTTACAGGAGATAGGTTTTTATTACCTTATTTAATACATCAACTTTAAAAGTTTTTATTATTCTCTTCCTATAAACAAGTGTATTTTTAAAACCTTTTAAATATTTGTATGGTTTCGGCGCAGTATAGCCTTTTTGTTGCTTTTGCGCCAGATAACTCACAACCAACCAACCAACCAACTAGAAGCGTTAACTCATATTCATAAACAAGATCATCCTACCATCATTGAAATTTTTAAATTGCACCAAACTCTGACAGAAAGAAATTTTAATATCTTATTTTGTTGGATACCAGGACACGTGGGAATTGCTGGGAATGAGCGTGCAGATAAAATTGCTAAAACCGTTGACGGTACCAGGTCGAGCTGGCTCTACATTGGAGATGCAATAAGATCAAGTGCTAACTCTCTGAATGGTTCATGGCAGGCTTCATGGGACACAGAAACTTTAAACAAATTGCATGCAATACAGCCGCTTATCTCGGGTTTTGATTTTTGTCAGACAAGTAGGAAGCGAGAAGTGATTCTCTCACGTTTACGTGTCGGCCACACTCGCTTCACCCACGTCCATCTTCTGCTGGCAGAAGATCCACCCACGTGTTCTGGTTGTCATGTCCCTTTTACTGTAAAGCATATTTTAACAGTTTGCTCATATTTTAACAATGTACGATATCATTTTTTTAATGAAAACCATCCCCCATTATCATTGCTTTTAGATTCACCACCTCATAAACATTTGTTTAGGTTTTTATACAAAATCAAATTTTATTATTTGATTTAGATGTAAGTGATCTAATAATTCATTATCCATTTTTAGACGTTGAATTTTTTAATAATTTTATTAAAAAACAAATTTAAATAATTTTAACAAATTTTACAAAGACATATTTATATTCTTAACTAGTGTTTGGCGCAGTATGGCCCAAGTGTTGCCCTTGCGCCAATAAATCCCAAACAACCAACCAACCAACCTATTATAAAAGTGCTACCCTCATGAGCGACCTCAACGAAGACCGAAGAATCTGTGTGAAATTTAAAATTAGTTACGATTTCTCTGTTACAGCAAATAATTAAGCTATTAAGGGATCTGGAAGTGTAGCAGTAAAAATCAAAAGGAAGACTCAAAAGGGTGTCTTTGTAAAGGTATGGGTCCTGGATGCAAAGGAAATCCAAATTGAGTTCAATCGCAAGCTGTAAAGCAGCATCATGAGCTCTCTGAGAATGATTAAGGTTGATTTGTACAATATTAAGTTCCCTAGACGTGATCAAGAAAAAGAAAATCCCGAGGAATATTCCCAAAGAATTTAAAAAAAAAAAAAAAAAAAAAAAAAAAAAATAAAGATCTTAAAACCTAGTCAAACACAAAAAATCAGACCAACAGTCAATCAAAAGTTCAAAAGGGAAAAGAAGTGAAATTCCTAATATGCAATGTGTCTACGTTGGAGTTTCGATTATGATTAGGACAGGACTCTCTATCAAGACAGGAATGGGAAACATTATAGTTCTTACCAAATTTTAAGTTTGAAAAACAACAATTGTTGCACTTAGGTGGATTTTGACAATCTTCCTGGTGGGGACCTTCACCACATCTCAAACAGATGGGTTTGTCCTGGTTCGGACACCTAGCTGCAGAATGTCCAAAAAGTCCACAGTTCTTACACAAGTTTACACTGATAAATTCAGATATTCTGAATCTCTGGCATTGAAAATAAAGATGTTTGTCATTAATAACCTTATGGAACGTGGGTGAGTCCAGTTGAAGAATCCAGTTGAACCCTCCCCTACTTTTAAACTTGAAATCAAAGTGACAGTTCTCGCTGTTGAGTTGGTCATTCTGAGCAATGAGGGAATCCAAAAAGTCATCAGGATGAAATTCTCCATCAACATGTGGAATGATTATTCTGGGTGGTCTCTTTTTGGGCTGGTAGATCGACCACTTGAGTGGCAATTCTTCATCTTCGTTGAGAAGTTTCAATAGGTTTAGAATGTCATCTTCGCATGGTGATTCCAGAAAGATACCCTGTCTAATTGTTCTAATCTTGTCGATGCGCGGGTAGATGTTACCCCTTTTGATGAAGTCAACCAAGAGTGTCTTGATCTCGTCCGTGTCTTCTGGATCTCTTTTTTTGATGATAAGGCAGTAGGTGTTTTTTGCCTTTATAGCACGAGGTTGAGCCATGCCCTTTCTTGCCGCTTGACTATAAAGCATCTGCTGTTGTGGTAACTGAGCTTTGGCTGCTTCTGATTCTCTTCTATTCTTTTCTTGTATCTCTAAGATATGGGTTCCTAAGTTACCAAATTGGTTATCCAGCAGGTCTCCAAAATTTTCTATAGTTGGTATAGTTGGTAACAGCTCTGAAATCTTGTTGCTTAGCGTTTGTAGGCTTTCTTCATAATCCGTTTCTGGTCTAATTTTAAGGGCCTCGATTCCTTCCATCAGCTGGTTTAGGAGTGGTATCTGTTTCTCTCTTTCTTGTTTTAGGGTTTCAGTAAGGGTAATAATAATCTTCTTGTCGTTGTTTGTCTGTTCTCTTTCCATTTTCTCCAAGCTATTGCGGAGTTTTTCTTGTAGATTTTTAGTTTTTTCAGTTTCTTCTCTCAGGAATTTACGGTCTTCCACAATATTTTTCCTTCCGATGTCCTCTATTTCCTTCATATTTTTAGCCAGTTGTTCAATAACTTCAATTCTATTGTTGTCGGCCTCTTGTAGGCGATTGGTCAACAAGCTAATCATACCTTGGAATTCAACATTTTGGGTGGTAAGTTTCACAATGCTATTTTCTTGGAACTTCAGAAATTTCAGAATCTCCCCAAGTGAGTCTCCAATGGTGTTTTTCTGTATATTGGCTATCTTGCTACGCTCCACTATAATCTTGGCGCCCTCAATGAGGGTATACATACCCTGATCAAGTAGTTTGGCCAGGTCAAATTGGCACTTGTGAGGATCTTCACTGTTGTTGAGTAATTGGAGAAGCTTCTGACCTTCTTTCGTGGGCTTCAAATTTGTTCCTAGTGGTTTTGTTTTGTAATTAGTTGGGCGGGATACGGGTGGGTCCTTCAGAAATTTCTCCTTGGGCTTCGCCTTGTCGGTCATGGTCGGGGTTCCGGATTCATCACTGCTATCCGCGGTGATCTCTTCTGTGTCACTGTTTTTCTCTTTTTGTGGGGGTCTCCAAAAAAGGCCCTTCTTCTCTCTAGGCTCCTTTTCCTTCTGGATCTCTGAGAACTTATCCATATATGCCTTCATTATCTTTGGTGAAATAGACTCCATGAACTTCGTGTCGCTAACCTTTGTAACATGAGCGATGCCTGAATCAGATCGTATCTTGTGGGTTATCTTCCCTTCCTTAATTGTAATATAACCTGTACGGAGCATGTAGTCCAAACGGCGAATTCCATAAGCCCATATGGTTGAGGCAGTGGTCAAAAATCCCGTCTCGTCAAGGACATAGAAATCAGGGTTATAGTATTTCTTCTGTGCTAGAGCTGTTTCAACTGCCCACTTCTCCAGCGGGTTGTCCGGATCAGGGATTTCATCATTTTTTTTTCTATCTTGCCGGAGCAGCTGGAATTTATGCGTATTGTCTTTAAGAATTTCAATATCCAAATCAGTATAGTTAGCAAAGGTAGCCATGGTGGGGTCCTCTCTTGAATCAGGCACTAAAAGGTGGAACTCAACTTGATCAAATTTCGAGTTCTCCTCCGAAATGTCCACTTTAAGTCCGTATGCGGCACTAGGACAACAATTCTCACTGCGGAGTAGTACTTGCTTGTAGTTAATTCTCAATAAGGCAGTTTACGTGATTCCACAAAATCTTGAAAATTGGATTCAGTTTGGTTTGTTTACCTACTGGACATAGACAAAATCATCAATGTTCTGAAGTTGAAAAGGTCGTAAATCACTCAGGAGTCATTCAATTATATTATTTCTTTGAGCGGAGCAATAACCGTGGTTTGCTTAATCTTTGTGGAGTGGTTTCGAGAGAACTTTCACATCCAAAAAATCCACCTTCCCGTGTTTCAGTTTGGTTTGTTTACCTTCTGGACATAGACAAGATCATCAATGTTTTGAAGTTGAAAAGGTCGTAAATCACTCAGGAATCATTCAATTATATTATTTCTTTGAGCGGAGCAATGACCATTGTGGAGTGGTTTCAAGAGAACCTTCACATTCAAAAAATCCACCTTCCCGTGTCGGGAATTTACTAAGTCCAAAAATGAACTTAAAATACCTTAAAATGAAACAAATTTTGGCTCAGAATATAGCTGTTAAGTCTATAAATACTTTAGGAGTGGTTTTAATTCATAAAAAGATTTTGTGACCCCCCCTCTGTCAAAAGAATTTTTTTGTGGTGTACAGAAGAGAGATGTAGTAATAGTGCCAAATATAAAGAATTTGCTGAGATGATGGGTTTGGATGCTGATTGCTTGTTGTCTATTATGGATTATAAAATTTTGATAGAGTTTTAGATGTTGTAGGTTGATTTGGTGCTTTTGTTGTGTTGTTTGGAGATGTATTCTTTCGGCTTGGATGGAGACCGTTGTGCAGGACTAGGTGCTTGGTGACATGGACTGATGGGACTTTGTGGCAATTGAGATGAAATAAAATAAAACAAGATACAAAACTAAATAACACTAAACTAGGAAAACATATATAACGAAATATGAAAAGAAATTTAGAAATGGATTAAACATAGTATAATAGAACAAACAAAATAAGATAGAATTTTAATTTAAGTAAATGAAATAACTTTTAGAAATACTGCCAAACATGCTGTGGTTATATGGGCATGCTTGACTTTGTTTGCTGAACTTAACGTCTAGCTCGATATGCAGCTTGAACATGTTCATCAAGCTCAGCCAATAGACGTTGCTCCGGGATTGGGTTGTTGGGACCCGGAACTAAGCTGACAGAAAAAACATCACCAACTTTATTAGTGGTGTTACTATATGACGAATTCTTTTGAAGAATCAATTGATGAAACATATGTTCTGCTTCATTAGCGTCATTGTTTTCTTGTGGTTTGTGCTCCTGTAAAACATTCAAAAGGGTCCAGTAAGTGGTCACCAAAGTCATTGGCACTGTGTTGGCCAGGTTCATGTGTACAATATAACGAGGGGAAACACCACATTTTATGAAAGTTCCTTCGAGGTTGGTTGCTCTCATAACACCAAAAACGGCTACCATATCATATATGCGACGTGAATTAAGACAAAATGGAGGTTGATATATACCGCCGGTGTTGTTAAATAGTCTAGCAAGTCCAGAGATTGGAACACCTGCTCTGGTGATCACAGCGGTGGTTTTTCCCCTTCCCTGGATTTGTTGGCCTAGAGCATACAACATAACATTAAGTCTTCTCATCGTGGTATCTCTAGGTGGTGCTCCCGGTGCGATGATTCCTGATGCTCTCAAGTGTAGGAAAAAATTAAAAATTATGTCGATGTTGGATGCTTGCTGTGCTAGACCACCACCAGCAGCCTCCACTGTCGCTATTTCCTCTCTAGCTCTTATATACTCTGGTTCCTCTCGCTCGGTGTGGCCAGCTGGATATCGTCCATTAACTCTTGCATATTCCAATAGTGCAGTTGTGAGGAGCAAAAACCCAGTTTTCTGAGGCATCCCTTCCCTGACTTCCTCAACAACAGGTTCTCTTATTATACCTGCTCCGGTGTTGGATCTCCTGTTTAGTGGCAACAGTGCCTGAAACTCGCTATTCTCAAGGAAATCACTGTAACTTGAGAAATGGTTGCAACCTCCACCTCTGACCTGCTGTCCTCCGAGTCTGGCCTGGCGCTTTCTATTCATAGCTTCTAATATGTGACTCAACTGTCCTGCTAGACCTCCCGAGACTTGAATTCTTCTGGCAACATTTGGATTTCCACTGTTAAATATAGGCAATGGCAGAACTGCCTGCATGTTTTGGCGGAAGGTTCTTGAAAGTCTTCCATAGGTCCTTATTTGTTCTGCAGTTGCTATTTGTGTTTCAGTGTTTGCTGCAACTGCTGCTGTCAAGTCATTATAGATTACATTACTTATTTGATTACAGCCTGCTAGTAAGAATCCGGATGACATCATCCAAAGTGCCTCTCTCCTCGGTGCAGCATAAGCCAAGTAGAGACTAACCCACTGGGATATTGCAGATGCTGCTTCTGCAGCACTAATGTCTGGATTTCTTATGGTGTCTGTCAGACCTTCCGGCACATACACACCTGTGAAATAGGTATCTGTGTTGCAGGTGGTCCTGTTGGTGGGCAGACCTGCACAGAGCTCAAGAAATCTTTGTTCAAGAGCACCAACATTTTCAAATGTTGGAAAAGAGGGCAATGCATTCATGTTGGTGTCTGTTGTGTTTAGCTCCGGGTTGCTATCGGGATCTTCAGGTCCTCCTTCTGTATTTGCTATCTGATCTCCTTCCTCTGTCTTCCCTGTCTGCTTGTCTCTTGCGTTCTTCTTCCTAGTTGACCTGGATCTTCTCTTTCTTTGATTTCCCTTCTTTGGGTTCCCCCTCGGGGGCTCACATTTTGTGAGTACGGGCCTGGCAAACCCGAGGTACCCTAGCTGGGCCTAGCTTTTTTCTGTTCTTTCCTTTTTTGCGAAGGCCCTACCAAGTGCACTGCTTATTGTTTGAGTTTTATTCTGTTCGCTCGTTCATTATCGTATTTATTTTGGTTCTTTAGAATTTGTTGGCTTTATTTCTTCTTGTATCTCTTATTTCCATACTTCTTTTGCATTTGACGTTTTAAATTAATTTATAACCTTTATTTCCTTTGTTTTGTCAGCTTGCTGACCTGCACGTTTGCCGTGTGCGGAGACCCGTAAGGCCGGAAAATGGGATCCTGGGGTTCCTGTGGCGTCCCATTTCAGGACAGGTTTTAGTTTCCTGGGGGCGCTGCTGCGTTCCCTTTGGCCCACGCTTCGGCCAAAACGGGAGGCAGAGTAAGGCCCGACTCTGTCAATCGGCTGGTGGTAACAGAACCTCCGGGTTGCTGACCGCTAAGGGTTAGGACTGAGTGCTTGAGGTCTGCCTTTCGGTGCCACGCCTCTATGACTTGGAACGACCTCGGCGTACTACCCCCTAGCTAGCATTGTTGCTGCTACCCGTGTTGGGCTCGGTGGTGGGTGGGGGTGTACGTCGAGTTTTTTTCTCTTTAACATATGGCTTCTTTTCCTTCTTTGAGCCCCTTGGGAGGCCTTGATCCCAAACATCCAACCGTTGCTCAAAATAACAAAATCGATGAACAAAATACAATGTCTGCACCTGTACCAAAATTTTTAGTCATCTCATCTCCTCAAAATATTCTAGGAACCATGTCCCCATTCTTTATTCAAAAAGCTTTGCAGGGCATTTGCGGAAACCCTAAATCGGTAAAAAAACTAAAATCTGGAGACTACCTCATCGAAACAATATCTGAAACTCAATCTAAGTCACTATTACTAGCTAGACAGTTTGGCACAATAACAATAACTGCATCACCACACAATAGCCTTAACTCATCAAAGGGGGTCATATCAGAAACTGACCTTCTTGGTGTGTCCGATGAGGAAATACTGACTGAGCTCTCTTCTCAAGGTGTCACTGCCGTGAGAAGAATCACACTTAAAAAAGCTGACTCTATCGTTTCCACAAAACATATAGTATTAACTTTTAATAGCCCAAATCTACCTTCACACATTAAAGCTGGCTACCTGAATTGTCCGATACGTCCATTTATCCCAAACCCTTTGCGGTGTTTTAACTGCCAAGGTTTTGGACATTCCACCAACACATGCCGCGGAGTAGAAACATGCTCGCGATGCTCAAATATCGGACACACATTCATATCTTGCTCTCTTCCGATAAAATGCAAAAATTGCTCAGGCGATCACACTGCCAACTCTCGTGATTGTCCTAGATGGATTGAAGAAAAAGAGATCCAAACAGTGAAGGTAGAAGAAAAGCTCTCATATCAGGAAGCCAAGCAAAAGGTTATTTCAAGAACACCCAAACCACATACACCATACGCCGCTGTAGTAAAAAAAACTTGTTCTATTGGTGTACAAACGTGTGCACCAATACTTAATATAGCTCCATCAGTTTCAACCCAAGCTCAAACTTCTACCAACCAGACTTCAACACCTCCCAAACCAAAAACAATAACTAAAAAGAAACTCCAAATCAACACATTAAAAACACACCTTCAACAACAAATCCGTTACAAACCAGCACCCCTCTCAAAAAAGGGACGTGCTGCAGAAATAGCTTTAAAAAAACAGAAGATAATGGAAGAAAAAGAAAAAGCTTTAAATAGCTCTAGCGAAGGAAGCTCCGCTGAAACATCTGAAAGCGGAGAGATGGAGGTTGAAAGAGGATTGGAAACCCCGCCTCACTTACAACCACGAAAGCAAGGGTGTAAAGACCCTCCATCTAATAACCAAACTTAATGGCCAAAAGTCTCTTATCGTGGAACTGCCGTGGATTCCACCACAATTCAATTGATATTAAGCATCTCCTTGATGAACACCAACCTGTCTGCTTTTGCTTACAAGAGACGCTTTTGAAACCATCGCAAAGCTCTCTTATTAGAGGGTACACTCCTGTTCGTAAAGATTTTACAAACGGAGATAGCTACTCCGCCACTGACTCTATCTTCACATCAAATAGCTCTCCATCCACCTCACTGCCACTGAATACGTCTTTGCAAGCAGTTGCTGTTAGAGTAGCTTTAAACTCTCTCGTAACAGTATGCTCTATCTACCTACCCCCTAATGAAAATATCCGCCAAGCAGACCTCAACAGGTTGTGCGACCAGCTTCCATCCCCATTTCTTATAATGGGCGATTTTAATGGCCACAGTCCTCTTTGGGGTAGTCCCACCGTCAATACCCGTGGAAAACAAATTGAAAAGCTGATAGAAGACAAGAATCTTTGTCTCTTAAACGACGGACAACAAACTTATTTCCACGCCCCAACGAGGACTTTTCATTCCATTGATCTTGTTTTGGTTTCACCATCTCTATTTTCCCTGTGGTCTTTTCATGTGGGAAATGATCCTTTCCACAGTGACCATTTCCCTATTTGTGTTACACATACTGGAAGTGGTGTACCCTGCGCTTCTCGTGTACCACGCTTTAAAATTGAAGCTGCAGACTGGGATCTCTTTACTTTAAACGCACAATTTTCTGACGAGATGGTGGACCAAAACGACATCAATGAAGCTACAACATTAGTCACAAATGCTATTATGGCAGCTGCTCGCAGTTCTATCCCTGTTACATCAAGCAGATTGCCCAAACACCCAAAGCCGTGGTGGAATGACGGTTGCAAAAAAGCCCATAAGAGACAAAAAAAGGCCTGGGGTATTTTTCGCAGATATCCCACAGTAACAAATTTGATTTTATTCAAACGAGCACGTGCAGAGGCGCGTAAAATCCGCCGTCAAAGCCAGAAGGATTCCTGGAAAAGTTATGTTGGCACCATAACTTCATCAACACCTACCCAACGGGTCTGGAACAAGGTAAATAAAATTAGAGGACTTTACCCTAAATATCCAACTTCTATCTTGGATACTGATCAAGGCATTGTTTCAGACCCGAAGGATGTTGCAAACACAATAGCAGAATCTTTTGCCAAAGTGTCGAGTCACACGAATTACCAAGAGCCGTTTGCTTCATATCGACGTAAAGCTGAGCGTGTTAAGCTGCAATTTTCATCTGGTGGTGCTGAAGATTATAATGATGATTTTTCAGTTGATGAGTTAATGAGGGCTTTATCCCGTACAAAAAACTCCGCTTCAGGTCCAGATGAAATTCACTATTGTATGCTCAAACATCTGCCAGCCCACAGTCTTACGTTGATATTAAAATTATTCAATCGCATTTGGCGAGAAGGTATTTTTCCATCATCATGGCAACGAGCTCTTGTGATTCCTATAGCAAAACCTGGAAAAGACCCCAGGAATCCTTCTAGTTACAGACCCATTGCACTTACCAGCTGTTTGTGCAAACTTCTGGAAAAAATGGTAAATGCACGTTTGCTCTTTTATCTAGAATCAAACAACCATCTCTCCCGGTTCCAAAGTGGCTTCCGTCCCGGCCGAAGTACCGTGGATAACCTTCTCCTACTTGAAACTTCAATTAGAGAAGCTTTCGTCAGAAGAAACCACCTGGTATCTATATTTTTTGACATGGAAAAGGCATACGATCGTACTTGGAGATACGGTATTCTCAGAGACCTTCGTAACTTGGGTCTAAGAGGGAATCTACCGTTATTCATCCAGAATTTTCTGCAGTGCAGAACCTTCCAAGTACGTATCAACTCTGTCCTTTCAGATGAGTACATCCAAGAACAAGGCGTCCCCCAAGGAAGTGTATTAAGTTGTCTATTGTTTATAATTAAAATCAATGATATCATGACCTGCCTTCCACCTGCAGTGTCTGGCACTCTGTTTGTAGACGACTTTCAGTTGTCCTGTGCCTCAGTCAATATGGCACTTATTGAAAGACAGTTACAGCTGGCTGTAAACAAAGTTTTAGACTGGTCAAATAAAAACGGTTTTGTTTTTTCGACACAAAAAACTATTGCTATGCACTTTTGCAGAAAGCGTGGGTTACACCTTCACCCAAAAATACTCTTAAACGGTATTGAAATCCCTGTTGCTTCTGAAACAAGTTTTTTGGGAATCACTTTCGATTCCAAACTCACATTCCTGCCACATGTGAAACAACTCAGGAAAAAGTGCATGGCTAGTCTCAACCTACTCAAAGTTCTGTCAAACACTTCTTGGGGTGCAGACACAAATTCCATGTTGAAAATATATAGATGCCTTGTGCGTTCTAGACTCGATTACGGTTCGGTCGTTTATGGATCTGCAAGGAAATCTGTGTTGAAGATTCTGGATCCTGTGCATCATCTTGGCATGAGAGTTTCTTCTGGAGTTTTTAGCACATCTCCTGTTAAGAGCCTTTATGTGTTGTGCCATGAGCAGGATCTGCAACTGAGGAGAGATGGCTTAGTTTTTAAAATGTATTTTAAAATTAAGAATCATTTGAATCACCCCCTTTCCGGAAATGTTTTTAACCCTTCATATGAGAGGATCTTTAACGCTCGTCCATCCTCTATCCCTACTTTCTCACTACGTGCCAAACAGATTTTAGAACTTCATCACATCGAAAACTTTCGTATTCGTCCATTCTCTTATTCTATTTCACCATGGAATAATCATCAACTAAAGGTTTTAAGTATTTTTAAAGATTTTAAAAAGTCAGACACGCCAGACGCTGTCTTTGTAGCACAATTTCATCATCATCGAAATGTTTTTTTCAATTTCAAGACGGCGTTTACAGATGGCTCTAAATGTGGTGTTCATGTCGGTTCCGCAGCCGTGGTCGATGGCCACGTATGTGCAAAATCAATACACACCCATTGTTCAGTTTTTAGTGCTGAGAGTTACGCAATCTCCCTTGCTCTTCATCATATAGCTCAGCAGAAGTATAAGATGTGGATCATCTATACCGATTCTATGAGCTGTCTAGAAGCGTTAACTCATATTCATAAACAAGATCATCCTACCATCATTGAAATTTTTAAATTGCACCAAACTCTGACAGAAAGAAATTTTAATATCTTATTTTGTTGGATACCAGGACACGTGGGAATTGCTGGGAATGAGCGTGCAGATAAAATTGCTAAAACCGTTGACGGTACCAGGTCGAGCTGGCTCTACATTGGAGATGCAATAAGATCAAGTGCTAACTCTCTGAATGGTTCATGGCAGGCTTCATGGGACACAGAAACTTTAAACAAATTGCATGCAATACAGCCGCTTATCTCGGGTTTTGATTTTTGTCAGACAAGTAGGAAGCGAGAAGTGATTCTCTCACGTTTACGTGTCGGCCACACTCGCTTCACCCACGTCCATCTTCTGCTGGCAGAAGATCCACCCACGTGTTCTGGTTGTCATGTCCCTTTTACTGTAAAGCATATTTTAACAGTTTGCTCATATTTTAACAATGTACGATATCATTTTTTTAATGAAAACCATCCCCCATTATCATTGCTTTTAGATTCACCACCTCATAAACATTTGTTTAGGTTTTTATACAAAATCAAATTTTATTATTTGATTTAGATGTAAGTGATCTAATAATTCATTATCCATTTTTAGACGTTGAATTTTTTAATAATTTTATTAAAAAACAAATTTAAATAATTTTAACAAATTTTACAAAGACATATTTATATTCTTAACTAGTGTTTGGCGCAGTATGGCCCAAGTGTTGCCCTTGCGCCAATAAATCCCAACCAACCAACCAACCAACCTATTATAAAAGTGCTACCCTCATGAGCGACCTCAACGAAGACCGAAGAATCTGTGTGAAATTTAAAATTAGTTACGATTTCTCTGTTACAGCAAATAATTAAGCTATTAAGGGATCTGGAAGTGTAGCAGTAAAAATCAAAAGGAAGACTCAAAAGGGTGTCTTTGTAAAGGTATGGGTCCTGGATGCAAAGGAAATCCAAATTGAGTTCAATCGCAAGCTGTAAAGCAGCATCATGAGCTCTCTGAGAATGATTAAGGTTGATTTGTACAATATTAAGTTCCCTAGACGTGATCAAGAAAAAGAAAATCCCGAGGAATATTCCCAAAGAATTTAAAAAAAAAAAAAAAAAAAAAAAAAAAAAAAAAAAAATAAAGATCTTAAAACCTAGTCAAACACAAAAAATCAGACCAACAGTCAATCAAAAGTTCAAAAGGGAAAAGAAGTGAAATTCCTAATATGCAATGTGTCTACGTTGGAGTTTCGATTATGATTAGGACAGGACTCTCTATCAAGACAGGAATGGGAAACATTATAGTTCTTACCAAATTTTAAGTTTGAAAAACAACAATTGTTGCACTTAGGTGGATTTTGACAATCTTCCTGGTGGGGACCTTCACCACATCTCAAACAGATGGGTTTGTCCTGGTTCGGACACCTAGCTGCAGAATGTCCAAAAAGTCCACAGTTCTTACACAAGTTTACACTGATAAATTCAGATATTCTGAATCTCTGGCATTGAAAATAAAGATGTTTGTCATTAATAACCTTATGGAACGTGGGTGAGTCCAGTTGAAGAATCCAGTTGAACCCTCCCCTACTTTTAAACTTGAAATCAAAGTGACAGTTCTCGCTGTTGAGTTGGTCATTCTGAGCAATGAGGGAATCCAAAAAGTCATCAGGATGAAATTCTCCATCAACATGTGGAATGATTATTCTGGGTGGTCTCTTTTTGGGCTGGTAGATCGACCACTTGAGTGGCAATTCTTCATCTTCGTTGAGAAGTTTCAATAGGTTTAGAATGTCATCTTCGCATGGTGATTCCAGAAAGATACCCTGTCTAATTGTTCTAATCTTGTCGATGCGCGGGTAGATGTTACCCCTTTTGATGAAGTCAACCAAGAGTGTCTTGATCTCGTCCGTGTCTTCTGGATCTCTTTTTTTGATGATAAGGCAGTAGGTGTTTTTTGCCTTTATAGCACGAGGTTGAGCCATGCCCTTTCTTGCCGCTTGACTATAAAGCATCTGCTGTTGTGGTAACTGAGCTTTGGCTGCTTCTGATTCTCTTCTATTCTTTTCTTGTATCTCTAAGATATGGGTTCCTAAGTTACCAAATTGGTTATCCAGCAGGTCTCCAAAATTTTCTATAGTTGGTATAGTTGGTAACAGCTCTGAAATCTTGTTGCTTAGCGTTTGTAGGCTTTCTTCATAATCCGTTTCTGGTCTAATTTTAAGGGCCTCGATTCCTTCCATCAGCTGGTTTAGGAGTGGTATCTGTTTCTCTCTTTCTTGTTTTAGGGTTTCAGTAAGGGTAATAATAATCTTCTTGTCGTTGTTTGTCTGTTCTCTTTCCATTTTCTCCAAGCTATTGCGGAGTTTTTCTTGTAGATTTTTAGTTTTTTCAGTTTCTTCTCTCAGGAATTTACGGTCTTCCACAATATTTTTCCTTCCGATGTCCTCTATTTCCTTCATATTTTTAGCCAGTTGTTCAATAACTTCAATTCTATTGTTGTCGGCCTCTTGTAGGCGATTGGTCAACAAGCTAATCATACCTTGGAATTCAACATTTTGGGTGGTAAGTTTCACAATGCTATTTTCTTGGAACTTCAGAAATTTCAGAATCTCCCCAAGTGAGTCTCCAATGGTGTTTTTCTGTATATTGGCTATCTTGCTACGCTCCACTATAATCTTGGCGCCCTCAATGAGGGTATACATACCCTGATCAAGTAGTTTGGCCAGGTCAAATTGGCACTTGTGAGGATCTTCACTGTTGTTGAGTAATTGGAGAAGCTTCTGACCTTCTTTCGTGGGCTTCAAATTTGTTCCTAGTGGTTTTGTTTTGTAATTAGTTGGGCGGGATACGGGTGGGTCCTTCAGAAATTTCTCCTTGGGCTTCGCCTTGTCGGTCATGGTCGGGGTTCCGGATTCATCACTGCTATCCGCGGTGATCTCTTCTGTGTCACTGTTTTTCTCTTTTTGTGGGGGTCTCCAAAAAAGGCCCTTCTTCTCTCTAGGCTCCTTTTCCTTCTGGATCTCTGAGAACTTATCCATATATGCCTTCATTATCTTTGGTGAAATAGACTCCATGAACTTCGTGTCGCTAACCTTTGTAACATGAGCGATGCCTGAATCAGATCGTATCTTGTGGGTTATCTTCCCTTCCTTAATTGTAATATAACCTGTACGGAGCATGTAGTCCAAACGGCGAATTCCATAAGCCCATATGGTTGAGGCAGTGGTCAAAAATCCCGTCTCGTCAAGGACATAGAAATCAGGGTTATAGTATTTCTTCTGTGCTAGAGCTGTTTCAACTGCCCACTTCTCCAGCGGGTTGTCCGGATCAGGGATTTCATCATTTTTTTTTCTATCTTGCCGGAGCAGCTGGAATTTATGCGTATTGTCTTTAAGAATTTCAATATCCAAATCAGTATAGTTAGCAAAGGTAGCCATGGTGGGGTCCTCTCTTGAATCAGGCACTAAAAGGTGGAACTCAACTTGATCAAATTTCGAGTTCTCCTCCGAAATGTCCACTTTAAGTCCGTATGCGGCACTAGGACAACAATTCTCACTGCGGAGTAGTACTTGCTTGTAGTTAATTCTCAATAAGGCAGTTTACGTGATTCCACAAAATCTTGAAAATTGGATTCAGTTTGGTTTGTTTACCTACTGGACATAGACAAAATCATCAATGTTCTGAAGTTGAAAAGGTCGTAAATCACTCAGGAGTCATTCAATTATATTATTTCTTTGAGCGGAGCAATAACCGTGGTTTGCTTAATCTTTGTGGAGTGGTTTCGAGAGAACTTTCACATCCAAAAAATCCACCTTCCCGTGTTTCAGTTTGGTTTGTTTACCTTCTGGACATAGACAAGATCATCAATGTTTTGAAGTTGAAAAGGTCGTAAATCACTCAGGAATCATTCAATTATATTATTTCTTTGAGCGGAGCAATGACCATTGTGGAGTGGTTTCAAGAGAACCTTCACATTCAAAAAATCCACCTTCCCGTGTCGGGAATTTACTAAGTCCAAAAATGAACTTAAAATACCTTAAAATGAAACAAATTTTGGCTCAGAATATAGCTGTTAAGTCTATAAATACTTTAGGAGTGGTTTTAATTCATAAAAAGATTTTGTGACCCCCCCTCTGTCAAAAGAATTTTTTTGTGGTGTACAGAAGAGAGATGTAGTAATAGTGCCAAATATAAAGAATTTGCTGAGATGATGGGTTTGGATGCTGATTGCTTGTTGTCTATTATGGATTATAAAATTTTGATAGAGTTTTAGATGTTGTAGGTTGATTTGGTGCTTTTGTTGTGTTGTTTGGAGATGTATTCTTTCGGCTTGGATGGAGACCGTTGTGCAGGACTAGGTGCTTGGTGACATGGACTGATGGGACTTTGTGGCAATTGAGATGAAATAAAATAAAACAAGATACAAAACTAAATAACACTAAACTAGGAAAACATATATAACGAAATATGAAAAGAAATTTAGAAATGGATTAAACATAGTATAATAGAACAAACAAAATAAGATAGAATTTTAATTTAAGTAAATGAAATAACTTTTAGAAATACTGCCAAACATGCTGTGGTTATATGGGCATGCTTGACTTTGTTTGCTGAACTTAACGTCTAGCTCGATATGCAGCTTGAACATGTTCATCAAGCTCAGCCAATAGACGTTGCTCCGGGATTGGGTTGTTGGGACCCGGAACTAAGCTGACAGAAAAAACATCACCAACTTTATTAGTGGTGTTACTATATGACGAATTCTTTTGAAGAATCAATTGATGAAACATATGTTCTGCTTCATTAGCGTCATTGTTTTCTTGTGGTTTGTGCTCCTGTAAAACATTCAAAAGGGTCCAGTAAGTGGTCACCAAAGTCATTGGCACTGTGTTGGCCAGGTTCATGTGTACAATATAACGAGGGGAAACACCACATTTTATGAAAGTTCCTTCGAGGTTGGTTGCTCTCATAACACCAAAAACGGCTACCATATCATATATGCGACGTGAATTAAGACAAAATGGAGGTTGATATATACCGCCGGTGTTGTTAAATAGTCTAGCAAGTCCAGAGATTGGAACACCTGCTCTGGTGATCACAGCGGTGGTTTTTCCCCTTCCCTGGATTTGTTGGCCTAGAGCATACAACATAACATTAAGTCTTCTCATCGTGGTATCTCTAGGTGGTGCTCCCGGTGCGATGATTCCTGATGCTCTCAAGTGTAGGAAAAAATTAAAAATTATGTCGATGTTGGATGCTTGCTGTGCTAGACCACCACCAGCAGCCTCCACTGTCGCTATTTCCTCTCTAGCTCTTATATACTCTGGTTCCTCTCGCTCGGTGTGGCCAGCTGGATATCGTCCATTAACTCTTGCATATTCCAATAGTGCAGTTGTGAGGAGCAAAAACCCAGTTTTCTGAGGCATCCCTTCCCTGACTTCCTCAACAACAGGTTCTCTTATTATACCTGCTCCGGTGTTGGATCTCCTGTTTAGTGGCAACAGTGCCTGAAACTCGCTATTCTCAAGGAAATCACTGTAACTTGAGAAATGGTTGCAACCTCCACCTCTGACCTGCTGTCCTCCGAGTCTGGCCTGGCGCTTTCTATTCATAGCTTCTAATATGTGACTCAACTGTCCTGCTAGACCTCCCGAGACTTGAATTCTTCTGGCAACATTTGGATTTCCACTGTTAAATATAGGCAATGGCAGAACTGCCTGCATGTTTTGGCGGAAGGTTCTTGAAAGTCTTCCATAGGTCCTTATTTGTTCTGCAGTTGCTATTTGTGTTTCAGTGTTTGCTGCAACTGCTGCTGTCAAGTCATTATAGATTACATTACTTATTTGATTACAGCCTGCTAGTAAGAATCCGGATGACATCATCCAAAGTGCCTCTCTCCTCGGTGCAGCATAAGCCAAGTAGAGACTAACCCACTGGGATATTGCAGATGCTGCTTCTGCAGCACTAATGTCTGGATTTCTTATGGTGTCTGTCAGACCTTCCGGCACATACACACCTGTGAAATAGGTATCTGTGTTGCAGGTGGTCCTGTTGGTGGGCAGACCTGCACAGAGCTCAAGAAATCTTTGTTCAAGAGCACCAACATTTTCAAATGTTGGAAAAGAGGGCAATGCATTCATGTTGGTGTCTGTTGTGTTTAGCTCCGGGTTGCTATCGGGATCTTCAGGTCCTCCTTCTGTATTTGCTATCTGATCTCCTTCCTCTGTCTTCCCTGTCTGCTTGTCTCTTGCGTTCTTCTTCCTAGTTGACCTGGATCTTCTCTTTCTTTGATTTCCATTCTTTGGGTTCCCCCTCGGGGGCTCACATTTTGTGAGTACGGGCCTGGCAAACCCGAGGTACCCTAGCTGGGCCTAGCTTTTTTCTGTTCTTTCCTTTTTTGCGAAGGCCCTACCAAGTGCACTGCTTATTGTTTGAGTTTTATTCTGTTCGCTCGTTCATTATCGTATTTATTTTGGTTCTTTAGAATTTGTTGGCTTTATTTCTTCTTGTATCTCTTATTTCCATACTTCTTTTGCATTTGACGTTTTAAATTAATTTATAACCTTTATTTCCTTTGTTTTGTCAGCTTGCTGACCTGCACGTTTGCCGTGTGCGGAGACCCGTAAGGCCGGAAAATGGGATCCTGGGGTTCCTGTGGCGTCCCATTTCAGGACAGGTTTTAGTTTCCTGGGGGCGCTGCTGCGTTCCCTTTGGCCCACGCTTCGGCCAAAACGGGAGGCAGAGTAAGGCCCGACTCTGTCAATCGGCTGGTGGTAACAGAACCTCCGGGTTGCTGACCGCTAAGGGTTAGGACTGAGTGCTTGAGGTCTGCCTTTCGGTGCCACGCCTCTATGACTTGGAACGACCTCGGCGTACTACCCCCTAGCTAGCATTGTTGCTGCTACCCGTGTTGGGCTCGGTGGTGGGTGGGGGTGTACGTCGAGTTTTTTTCTCTTTAACATATGGCTTCTTTTCCTTCTTTGAGCCCCTTGGGAGGCCTTGATCCCAAACATCCAACCGTTGCTCAAAATAACAAAATCGATGAACAAAATACAATGTCTGCACCTGTACCAAAATTTTTAGTCATCTCATCTCCTCAAAATATTCTAGGAACCATGTCCCCATTCTTTATTCAAAAAGCTTTGCAGGGCATTTGCGGAAACCCTAAATCGGTAAAAAAACTAAAATCTGGAGACTACCTCATCGAAACAATATCTGAAACTCAATCTAAGTCACTATTACTAGCTAGACAGTTTGGCACAATAACAATAACTGCATCACCACACAATAGCCTTAACTCATCAAAGGGGGTCATATCAGAAACTGACCTTCTTGGTGTGTCCGATGAGGAAATACTGACTGAGCTCTCTTCTCAAGGTGTCACTGCCGTGAGAAGAATCACACTTAAAAAAGCTGACTCTATCGTTTCCACAAAACATATAGTATTAACTTTTAATAGCCCAAATCTACCTTCACACATTAAAGCTGGCTACCTGAATTGTCCGATACGTCCATTTATCCCAAACCCTTTGCGGTGTTTTAACTGCCAAGGTTTTGGACATTCCACCAACACATGCCGCGGAGTAGAAACATGCTCGCGATGCTCAAATATCGGACACACATTCATATCTTGCTCTCTTCCGATAAAATGCAAAAATTGCTCAGGCGATCACACTGCCAACTCTCGTGATTGTCCTAGATGGATTGAAGAAAAAGAGATCCAAACAGTGAAGGTAGAAGAAAAGCTCTCATATCAGGAAGCCAAGCAAAAGGTTATTTCAAGAACACCCAAACCACATACACCATACGCCGCTGTAGTAAAAAAAACTTGTTCTATTGGTGTACAAACGTGTGCACCAATACTTAATATAGCTCCATCAGTTTCAACCCAAGCTCAAACTTCTACCAACCAGACTTCAACACCTCCCAAACCAAAAACAATAACTAAAAAGAAACTCCAAATCAACACATTAAAAACACACCTTCAACAACAAATCCGTTACAAACCAGCACCCCTCTCAAAAAAGGGACGTGCTGCAGAAATAGCTTTAAAAAAACAGAAGATAATGGAAGAAAAAGAAAAAGCTTTAAATAGCTCTAGCGAAGGAAGCTCCGCTGAAACATCTGAAAGCGGAGAGATGGAGGTTGAAAGAGGATTGGAAACCCCGCCTCACTTACAACCACGAAAGCAAGGGTGTAAAGACCCTCCATCTAATAACCAAACTTAATGGCCAAAAGTCTCTTATCGTGGAACTGCCGTGGATTCCACCACAATTCAATTGATATTAAGCATCTCCTTGATGAACACCAACCTGTCTGCTTTTGCTTACAAGAGACGCTTTTGAAACCATCGCAAAGCTCTCTTATTAGAGGGTACACTCCTGTTCGTAAAGATTTTACAAACGGAGATAGCTACTCCGCCACTGACTCTATCTTCACATCAAATAGCTCTCCATCCACCTCACTGCCACTGAATACGTCTTTGCAAGCAGTTGCTGTTAGAGTAGCTTTAAACTCTCTCGTAACAGTATGCTCTATCTACCTACCCCCTAATGAAAATATCCGCCAAGCAGACCTCAACAGGTTGTGCGACCAGCTTCCATCCCCATTTCTTATAATGGGCGATTTTAATGGCCACAGTCCTCTTTGGGGTAGTCCCACCGTCAATACCCGTGGAAAACAAATTGAAAAGCTGATAGAAGACAAGAATCTTTGTCTCTTAAACGACGGACAACAAACTTATTTCCACGCCCCAACGAGGACTTTTCATTCCATTGATCTTGTTTTGGTTTCACCATCTCTATTTTCCCTGTGGTCTTTTCATGTGGGAAATGATCCTTTCCACAGTGACCATTTCCCTATTTGTGTTACACATACTGGAAGTGGTGTACCCTGCGCTTCTCGTGTACCACGCTTTAAAATTGAAGCTGCAGACTGGGATCTCTTTACTTTAAACGCACAATTTTCTGACGAGATGGTGGACCAAAACGACATCAATGAAGCTACAACATTAGTCACAAATGCTATTATGGCAGCTGCTCGCAGTTCTATCCCTGTTACATCAAGCAGATTGCCCAAACACCCAAAGCCGTGGTGGAATGACGGTTGCAAAAAAGCCCATAAGAGACAAAAAAAGGCCTGGGGTATTTTTCGCAGATATCCCACAGTAACAAATTTGATTTTATTCAAACGAGCACGTGCAGAGGCGCGTAAAATCCGCCGTCAAAGCCAGAAGGATTCCTGGAAAAGTTATGTTGGCACCATAACTTCATCAACACCTACCCAACGGGTCTGGAACAAGGTAAATAAAATTAGAGGACTTTACCCTAAATATCCAACTTCTATCTTGGATACTGATCAAGGCATTGTTTCAGACCCGAAGGATGTTGCAAACACAATAGCAGAATCTTTTGCCAAAGTGTCGAGTCACACGAATTACCAAGAGCCGTTTGCTTCATATCGACGTAAAGCTGAGCGTGTTAAGCTGCAATTTTCATCTGGTGGTGCTGAAGATTATAATGATGATTTTTCAGTTGATGAGTTAATGAGGGCTTTATCCCGTACAAAAAACTCCGCTTCAGGTCCAGATGAAATTCACTATTGTATGCTCAAACATCTGCCAGCCCACAGTCTTACGTTGATATTAAAATTATTCAATCGCATTTGGCGAGAAGGTATTTTTCCATCATCATGGCAACGAGCTCTTGTGATTCCTATAGCAAAACCTGGAAAAGACCCCAGGAATCCTTCTAGTTACAGACCCATTGCACTTACCAGCTGTTTGTGCAAACTTCTGGAAAAAATGGTAAATGCACGTTTGCTCTTTTATCTAGAATCAAACAACCATCTCTCCCGGTTCCAAAGTGGCTTCCGTCCCGGCCGAAGTACCGTGGATAACCTTCTCCTACTTGAAACTTCAATTAGAGAAGCTTTCGTCAGAAGAAACCACCTGGTATCTATATTTTTTGACATGGAAAAGGCATACGATCGTACTTGGAGATACGGTATTCTCAGAGACCTTCGTAACTTGGGTCTAAGAGGGAATCTACCGTTATTCATCCAGAATTTTCTGCAGTGCAGAACCTTCCAAGTACGTATCAACTCTGTCCTTTCAGATGAGTACATCCAAGAACAAGGCGTCCCCCAAGGAAGTGTATTAAGTTGTCTATTGTTTATAATTAAAATCAATGATATCATGACCTGCCTTCCACCTGCAGTGTCTGGCACTCTGTTTGTAGACGACTTTCAGTTGTCCTGTGCCTCAGTCAATATGGCACTTATTGAAAGACAGTTACAGCTGGCTGTAAACAAAGTTTTAGACTGGTCAAATAAAAACGGTTTTGTTTTTTCGACACAAAAAACTATTGCTATGCACTTTTGCAGAAAGCGTGGGTTACACCTTCACCCAAAAATACTCTTAAACGGTATTGAAATCCCTGTTGCTTCTGAAACAAGTTTTTTGGGAATCACTTTCGATTCCAAACTCACATTCCTGCCACATGTGAAACAACTCAGGAAAAAGTGCATGGCTAGTCTCAACCTACTCAAAGTTCTGTCAAACACTTCTTGGGGTGCAGACACAAATTCCATGTTGAAAATATATAGATGCCTTGTGCGTTCTAGACTCGATTACGGTTCGGTCGTTTATGGATCTGCAAGGAAATCTGTGTTGAAGATTCTGGATCCTGTGCATCATCTTGGCATGAGAGTTTCTTCTGGAGTTTTTAGCACATCTCCTGTTAAGAGCCTTTATGTGTTGTGCCATGAGCAGGATCTGCAACTGAGGAGAGATGGCTTAGTTTTTAAAATGTATTTTAAAATTAAGAATCATTTGAATCACCCCCTTTCCGGAAATGTTTTTAACCCTTCATATGAGAGGATCTTTAACGCTCGTCCATCCTCTATCCCTACTTTCTCACTACGTGCCAAACAGATTTTAGAACTTCATCACATCGAAAACTTTCGTATTCGTCCATTCTCTTATTCTATTTCACCATGGAATAATCATCAACTAAAGGTTTTAAGTATTTTTAAAGATTTTAAAAAGTCAGACACGCCAGACGCTGTCTTTGTAGCACAATTTCATCATCATCGAAATGTTTTTTTCAATTTCAAGACGGCGTTTACAGATGGCTCTAAATGTGGTGTTCATGTCGGTTCCGCAGCCGTGGTCGATGGCCACGTATGTGCAAAATCAATACACACCCATTGTTCAGTTTTTAGTGCTGAGAGTTACGCAATCTCCCTTGCTCTTCATCATATAGCTCAGCAGAAGTATAAGATGTGGATCATCTATACCGATTCTATGAGCTGTCTAGAAGCGTTAACTCATATTCATAAACAAGATCATCCTACCATCATTGAAATTTTTAAATTGCACCAAACTCTGACAGAAAGAAATTTTAATATCTTATTTTGTTGGATACCAGGACACGTGGGAATTGCTGGGAATGAGCGTGCAGATAAAATTGCTAAAACCGTTGACGGTACCAGGTCGAGCTGGCTCTACATTGGAGATGCAATAAGATCAAGTGCTAACTCTCTGAATGGTTCATGGCAGGCTTCATGGGACACAGAAACTTTAAACAAATTGCATGCAATACAGCCGCTTATCTCGGGTTTTGATTTTTGTCAGACAAGTAGGAAGCGAGAAGTGATTCTCTCACGTTTACGTGTCGGCCACACTCGCTTCACCCACGTCCATCTTCTGCTGGCAGAAGATCCACCCACGTGTTCTGGTTGTCATGTCCCTTTTACTGTAAAGCATATTTTAACAGTTTGCTCATATTTTAACAATGTACGATATCATTTTTTTAATGAAAACCATCCCCCATTATCATTGCTTTTAGATTCACCACCTCATAAACATTTGTTTAGGTTTTTATACAAAATCAAATTTTATTATTTGATTTAGATGTAAGTGATCTAATAATTCATTATCCATTTTTAGACGTTGAATTTTTTAATAATTTTATTAAAAAACAAATTTAAATAATTTTAACAAATTTTACAAAGACATATTTATATTCTTAACTAGTGTTTGGCGCAGTATGGCCCAAGTGTTGCCCTTGCGCCAATAAATCCCAAACAACCAACCAACCAACCTATTATAAAAGTGCTACCCTCATGAGCGACCTCAACGAAGACCGAAGAATCTGTGTGAAATTTAAAATTAGTTACGATTTCTCTGTTACAGCAAATAATTAAGCTATTAAGGGATCTGGAAGTGTAGCAGTAAAAATCAAAAGGAAGACTCAAAAGGGTGTCTTTGTAAAGGTATGGGTCCTGGATGCAAAGGAAATCCAAATTGAGTTCAATCGCAAGCTGTAAAGCAGCATCATGAGCTCTCTGAGAATGATTAAGGTTGATTTGTACAATATTAAGTTCCCTAGACATGATCAAGAAAAAGAAAATCCCGAGGAATATTCCCAAAGAATTTAAAAAAAAAAAAAAAAAAAAAAAAAAAAAAATAAAGATCTTAAAACCTAGTCAAACACAAAAAATCAGACCAACAGTCAATCAAAAGTTCAAAAGGGAAAAGAAGTGAAATTCCTAATATGCAATGTGTCTACGTTGGAGTTTCGATTATGATTAGGACAGGACTCTCTATCAAGACAGGAATGGGAAACATTATAGTTCTTACCAAATTTTAAGTTTGATAAACAACAATTGTTGCACTTAGGTGGATTTTGACAATCTTCCTGGTGGGGACCTTCACCACATCTCAAACAGATGGGTTTGTCCTGGTTCGGACACCTAGCTGCAGAATGTCCAAAAAGTCCACAGTTCTTACACAAGTTTACACTGATAAATTCAGATATTCTGAATCTCTGGCATTGAAAATAAAGATGTTTGTCATTAATAACCTTATGGAACGTGGGTGAGTCCAGTTGAAGAATCCAGTTGAACCCTCCCCTACTTTTAAACTTGAAATCAAAGTGACAGTTCTCGCTGTTGAGTTGGTCATTCTGAGCAATGAGGGAACCCAAAAAGTCATCAGGATGAAATTCTCCATCAACATGTGGAATGATTATTCTGGGTGGTCTCTTTTTGGGCTGGTAGATCGACCACTTGAGTGGCAATTCTTCATCTTCGTTGAGAAGTTTCAATAGGTTTAGAATGTCATCTTCGCATGGTGATTCCAGAAAGATACCCTGTCTAATTGTTCTAATCTTGTCGATGCGCGGGTAGATGTTACCCCTTTTGATGAAGTCAACCAAGAGTGTCTTGATCTCGTCCGTGTCTTCTGGATCTCTTTTTTTGATGATAAGGCAGTAGGTGTTTTTTGCCTTTATAGCACGAGGTTGAGCCATGCCCTTTCTTGCCGCTTGACTATAAAGCATCTGCTGTTGTGGTAACTGAGCTTTGGCTGCTTCTGATTCTCTTCTATTCTTTTCTTGTATCTCTAAGATATGGGTTCCTAAGTTACCAAATTGGTTATCCAGCAGGTCTCCAAAATTTTCTATAGTTGGTATAGTTGGTAACAGCTCTGAAATCTTGTTGCTTAGCGTTTGTAGGCTTTCTTCATAATCCGTTTCTGGTCTAATTTTAAGGGCCTCGATTCCTTCCATCAGCTGGTTTAGGAGTGGTATCTGTTTCTCTCTTTCTTGTTTTAGGGTTTCAGTAAGGGTAATAATAATCTTCTTGTCGTTGTTTGTCTGTTCTCTTTCCATTTTCTCCAAGCTATTGCGGAGTTTTTCTTGTAGATTTTTAGTTTTTTCAGTTTCTTCTCTCAGGAATTTACGGTCTTCCACAATATTTTTCCTTCCGATGTCCTCTATTTCCTTCATATTTTTAGCCAGTTGTTCAATAACTTCAATTCTATTGTTGTCGGCCTCTTGTAGGCGATTGGTCAACAAGCTAATCATACCTTGGAATTCAACATTTTGGGTGGTAAGTTTCACAATGCTATTTTCTTGGAACTTCAGAAATTTCAGAATCTCCCCAAGTGAGTCTCCAATGGTGTTTTTCTGTATATTGGCTATCTTGCTACGCTCCACTATAATCTTGGCGCCCTCAATGAGGGTATACATACCCTGATCAAGTAGTTTGGCCAGGTCAAATTGGCACTTGTGAGGATCTTCACTGTTGTTGAGTAATTGGAGAAGCTTCTGACCTTCTTTCGTGGGCTTCAAATTTGTTCCTAGTGGTTTTGTTTTGTAATTAGTTGGGCGGGATACGGGTGGGTCCTTCAGAAATTTCTCCTTGGGCTTCGCCTTGTCGGTCATGGTCGGGGTTCCGGATTCATCACTGCTATCCGCGGTGATCTCTTCTGTGTCACTGTTTTTCTCTTTTTGTGGGGGTCTCCAAAAAAGGCCCTTCTTCTCTCTAGGCTCCTTTTCCTTCTGGATCTCTGAGAACTTATCCATATATGCCTTCATTATCTTTGGTGAAATAGACTCCATGAACTTCGTGTCGCTAACCTTTGTAACATGAGCGATGCCTGAATCAGATCGTATCTTGTGGGTTATCTTCCCTTCCTTAATTGTAATATAACCTGTACGGAGCATGTAGTCCAAACGGCGAATTCCATAAGCCCATATGGTTGAGGCAGTGGTCAAAAATCCCGTCTCGTCAAGGACATAGAAATCAGGGTTATAGTATTTCTTCTGTGCTAGAGCTGTTTCAACTGCCCACTTCTCCAGCGGGTTGTCCGGATCAGGGATTTCATCATTTTTTTTTCTATCTTGCCGGAGCAGCTGGAATTTATGCGTATTGTCTTTAAGAATTTCAATATCCAAATCAGTATAGTTAGCAAAGGTAGCCATGGTGGGGTCCTCTCTTGAATCAGGCACTAAAAGGTGGAACTCAACTTGATCAAATTTCGAGTTCTCCTCCGAAATGTCCACTTTAAGTCCGTATGCGGCACTAGGACAACAATTCTCACTGCGGAGTAGTACTTGCTTGTAGTTAATTCTCAATAAGGCAGTTTACGTGATTCCACAAAATCTTGAAAATTGGATTCAGTTTGGTTTGTTTACCTACTGGACATAGACAAAATCATCAATGTTCTGAAGTTGAAAAGGTCGTAAATCACTCAGGAGTCATTCAATTATATTATTTCTTTGAGCGGAGCAATAACCGTGGTTTGCTTAATCTTTGTGGAGTGGTTTCGAGAGAACTTTCACATCCAAAAAATCCACCTTCCCGTGTTTCAGTTTGGTTTGTTTACCTTCTGGACATAGACAAGATCATCAATGTTTTGAAGTTGAAAAGGTCGTAAATCACTCAGGAATCATTCAATTATATTATTTCTTTGAGCGGAGCAATGACCATTGTGGAGTGGTTTCAAGAGAACCTTCACATTCAAAAAATCCACCTTCCCGTGTCGGGAATTTACTAAGTCCAAAAATGAACTTAAAATACCTTAAAATGAAACAAATTTTGGCTCAGAATATAGCTGTTAAGTCTATAAATACTTTAGGAGTGGTTTTAATTCATAAAAAGATTTTGTGACCCCCCCTCTGTCAAAAGAATTTTTTTGTGGTGTACAGAAGAGAGATGTAGTAATAGTGCCAAATATAAAGAATTTGCTGAGATGATGGGTTTGGATGCTGATTGCTTGTTGTCTATTATGGATTATAAAATTTTGATAGAGTTTTAGATGTTGTAGGTTGATTTGGTGCTTTTGTTGTGTTGTTTGGAGATGTATTCTTTCGGCTTGGATGGAGACCGTTGTGCAGGACTAGGTGCTTGGTGACATGGACTGATGGGACTTTGTGGCAATTGAGATGAAATAAAATAAAACAAGATACAAAACTAAATAACACTAAACTAGGAAAACATATATAACGAAATATGAAAAGAAATTTAGAAATGGATTAAACATAGTATAATAGAACAAACAAAATAAGATAGAATTTTAATTTAAGTAAATGAAATAACTTTTAGAAATACTGCCAAACATGCTGTGGTTATATGGGCATGCTTGACTTTGTTTGCTGAACTTAACGTCTAGCTCGATATGCAGCTTGAACATGTTCATCAAGCTCAGCCAATAGACGTTGCTCCGGGATTGGGTTGTTGGGACCCGGAACTAAGCTGACAGAAAAAACATCACCAACTTTATTAGTGGTGTTACTATATGACGAATTCTTTTGAAGAATCAATTGATGAAACATATGTTCTGCTTCATTAGCGTCATTGTTTTCTTGTGGTTTGTGCTCCTGTAAAACATTCAAAAGGGTCCAGTAAGTGGTCACCAAAGTCATTGGCACTGTGTTGGCCAGGTTCATGTGTACAATATAACGAGGGGAAACACCACATTTTATGAAAGTTCCTTCGAGGTTGGTTGCTCTCATAACACCAAAAACGGCTACCATATCATATATGCGACGTGAATTAAGACAAAATGGAGGTTGATATATACCGCCGGTGTTGTTAAATAGTCTAGCAAGTCCAGAGATTGGAACACCTGCTCTGGTGATCACAGCGGTGGTTTTTCCCCTTCCCTGGATTTGTTGGCCTAGAGCATACAACATAACATTAAGTCTTCTCATCGTGGTATCTCTAGGTGGTGCTCCCGGTGCGATGATTCCTGATGCTCTCAAGTGTAGGAAAAAATTAAAAATTATGTCGATGTTGGATGCTTGCTGTGCTAGACCACCACCAGCAGCCTCCACTGTCGCTATTTCCTCTCTAGCTCTTATATACTCTGGTTCCTCTCGCTCGGTGTGGCCAGCTGGATATCGTCCATTAACTCTTGCATATTCCAATAGTGCAGTTGTGAGGAGCAAAAACCCAGTTTTCTGAGGCATCCCTTCCCTGACTTCCTCAACAACAGGTTCTCTTATTATACCTGCTCCGGTGTTGGATCTCCTGTTTAGTGGCAACAGTGCCTGAAACTCGCTATTCTCAAGGAAATCACTGTAACTTGAGAAATGGTTGCAACCTCCACCTCTGACCTGCTGTCCTCCGAGTCTGGCCTGGCGCTTTCTATTCATAGCTTCTAATATGTGACTCAACTGTCCTGCTAGACCTCCCGAGACTTGAATTCTTCTGGCAACATTTGGATTTCCACTGTTAAATATAGGCAATGGCAGAACTGCCTGCATGTTTTGGCGGAAGGTTCTTGAAAGTCTTCCATAGGTCCTTATTTGTTCTGCAGTTGCTATTTGTGTTTCAGTGTTTGCTGCAACTGCTGCTGTCAAGTCATTATAGATTACATTACTTATTTGATTACAGCCTGCTAGTAAGAATCCGGATGACATCATCCAAAGTGCCTCTCTCCTCGGTGCAGCATAAGCCAAGTAGAGACTAACCCACTGGGATATTGCAGATGCTGCTTCTGCAGCACTAATGTCTGGATTTCTTATGGTGTCTGTCAGACCTTCCGGCACATACACACCTGTGAAATAGGTATCTGTGTTGCAGGTGGTCCTGTTGGTGGGCAGACCTGCACAGAGCTCAAGAAATCTTTGTTCAAGAGCACCAACATTTTCAAATGTTGGAAAAGAGGGCAATGCATTCATGTTGGTGTCTGTTGTGTTTAGCTCCGGGTTGCTATCGGGATCTTCAGGTCCTCCTTCTGTATTTGCTATCTGATCTCCTTCCTCTGTCTTCCCTGTCTGCTTGTCTCTTGCGTTCTTCTTCCTAGTTGACCTGGATCTTCTCTTTCTTTGATTTCCCTTCTTTGGGTTCCCCCTCGGGGGCTCACATTTTGTGAGTACGGGCCTGGCAAACCCGAGGTACCCTAGCTGGGCCTAGCTTTTTTCTGTTCTTTCCTTTTTTGCGAAGGCCCTACCAAGTGCACTGCTTATTGTTTGAGTTTTATTCTGTTCGCTCGTTCATTATCGTATTTATTTTGGTTCTTTAGAATTTGTTGGCTTTATTTCTTCTTGTATCTCTTATTTCCATACTTCTTTTGCATTTGACGTTTTAAATTAATTTATAACCTTTATTTCCTTTGTTTTGTCAGCTTGCTGACCTGCACGTTTGCCGTGTGCGGAGACCCGTAAGGCCGGAAAATGGGATCCTGGGGTTCCTGTGGCGTCCCATTTCAGGACAGGTTTTAGTTTCCTGGGGGCGCTGCTGCGTTCCCTTTGGCCCACGCTTCGGCCAAAACGGGAGGCAGAGTAAGGCCCGACTCTGTCAATCGGCTGGTGGTAACAGAACCTCCGGGTTGCTGACCGCTAAGGGTTAGGACTGAGTGCTTGAGGTCTGCCTTTCGGTGCCACGCCTCTATGACTTGGAACGACCTCGGCGTACTACCCCCTAGCTAGCATTGTTGCTGCTACCCGTGTTGGGCTCGGTGGTGGGTGGGGGTGTACGTCGAGTTTTTTTCTCTTTAACATATGGCTTCTTTTCCTTCTTTGAGCCCCTTGGGAGGCCTTGATCCCAAACATCCAACCGTTGCTCAAAATAACAAAATCGATGAACAAAATACAATGTCTGCACCTGTACCAAAATTTTTAGTCATCTCATCTCCTCAAAATATTCTAGGAACCATGTCCCCATTCTTTATTCAAAAAGCTTTGCAGGGCATTTGCGGAAACCCTAAATCGGTAAAAAAACTAAAATCTGGAGACTACCTCATCGAAACAATATCTGAAACTCAATCTAAGTCACTATTACTAGCTAGACAGTTTGGCACAATAACAATAACTGCATCACCACACAATAGCCTTAACTCATCAAAGGGGGTCATATCAGAAACTGACCTTCTTGGTGTGTCCGATGAGGAAATACTGACTGAGCTCTCTTCTCAAGGTGTCACTGCCGTGAGAAGAATCACACTTAAAAAAGCTGACTCTATCGTTTCCACAAAACATATAGTATTAACTTTTAATAGCCCAAATCTACCTTCACACATTAAAGCTGGCTACCTGAATTGTCCGATACGTCCATTTATCCCAAACCCTTTGCGGTGTTTTAACTGCCAAGGTTTTGGACATTCCACCAACACATGCCGCGGAGTAGAAACATGCTCGCGATGCTCAAATATCGGACACACATTCATATCTTGCTCTCTTCCGATAAAATGCAAAAATTGCTCAGGCGATCACACTGCCAACTCTCGTGATTGTCCTAGATGGATTGAAGAAAAAGAGATCCAAACAGTGAAGGTAGAAGAAAAGCTCTCATATCAGGAAGCCAAGCAAAAGGTTATTTCAAGAACACCCAAACCACATACACCATACGCCGCTGTAGTAAAAAAAACTTGTTCTATTGGTGTACAAACGTGTGCACCAATACTTAATATAGCTCCATCAGTTTCAACCCAAGCTCAAACTTCTACCAACCAGACTTCAACACCTCCCAAACCAAAAACAATAACTAAAAAGAAACTCCAAATCAACACATTAAAAACACACCTTCAACAACAAATCCGTTACAAACCAGCACCCCTCTCAAAAAAGGGACGTGCTGCAGAAATAGCTTTAAAAAAACAGAAGATAATGGAAGAAAAAGAAAAAGCTTTAAATAGCTCTAGCGAAGGAAGCTCCGCTGAAACATCTGAAAGCGGAGAGATGGAGGTTGAAAGAGGATTGGAAACCCCGCCTCACTTACAACCACGAAAGCAAGGGTGTAAAGACCCTCCATCTAATAACCAAACTTAATGGCCAAAAGTCTCTTATCGTGGAACTGCCGTGGATTCCACCACAATTCAATTGATATTAAGCATCTCCTTGATGAACACCAACCTGTCTGCTTTTGCTTACAAGAGACGCTTTTGAAACCATCGCAAAGCTCTCTTATTAGAGGGTACACTCCTGTTCGTAAAGATTTTACAAACGGAGATAGCTACTCCGCCACTGACTCTATCTTCACATCAAATAGCTCTCCATCCACCTCACTGCCACTGAATACGTCTTTGCAAGCAGTTGCTGTTAGAGTAGCTTTAAACTCTCTCGTAACAGTATGCTCTATCTACCTACCCCCTAATGAAAATATCCGCCAAGCAGACCTCAACAGGTTGTGCGACCAGCTTCCATCCCCATTTCTTATAATGGGCGATTTTAATGGCCACAGTCCTCTTTGGGGTAGTCCCACCGTCAATACCCGTGGAAAACAAATTGAAAAGCTGATAGAAGACAAGAATCTTTGTCTCTTAAACGACGGACAACAAACTTATTTCCACGCCCCAACGAGGACTTTTCATTCCATTGATCTTGTTTTGGTTTCACCATCTCTATTTTCCCTGTGGTCTTTTCATGTGGGAAATGATCCTTTCCACAGTGACCATTTCCCTATTTGTGTTACACATACTGGAAGTGGTGTACCCTGCGCTTCTCGTGTACCACGCTTTAAAATTGAAGCTGCAGACTGGGATCTCTTTACTTTAAACGCACAATTTTCTGACGAGATGGTGGACCAAAACGACATCAATGAAGCTACAACATTAGTCACAAATGCTATTATGGCAGCTGCTCGCAGTTCTATCCCTGTTACATCAAGCAGATTGCCCAAACACCCAAAGCCGTGGTGGAATGACGGTTGCAAAAAAGCCCATAAGAGACAAAAAAAGGCCTGGGGTATTTTTCGCAGATATCCCACAGTAACAAATTTGATTTTATTCAAACGAGCACGTGCAGAGGCGCGTAAAATCCGCCGTCAAAGCCAGAAGGATTCCTGGAAAAGTTATGTTGGCACCATAACTTCATCAACACCTACCCAACGGGTCTGGAACAAGGTAAATAAAATTAGAGGACTTTACCCTAAATATCCAACTTCTATCTTGGATACTGATCAAGGCATTGTTTCAGACCCGAAGGATGTTGCAAACACAATAGCAGAATCTTTTGCCAAAGTGTCGAGTCACACGAATTACCAAGAGCCGTTTGCTTCATATCGACGTAAAGCTGAGCGTGTTAAGCTGCAATTTTCATCTGGTGGTGCTGAAGATTATAATGATGATTTTTCAGTTGATGAGTTAATGAGGGCTTTATCCCGTACAAAAAACTCCGCTTCAGGTCCAGATGAAATTCACTATTGTATGCTCAAACATCTGCCAGCCCACAGTCTTACGTTGATATTAAAATTATTCAATCGCATTTGGCGAGAAGGTATTTTTCCATCATCATGGCAACGAGCTCTTGTGATTCCTATAGCAAAACCTGGAAAAGACCCCAGGAATCCTTCTAGTTACAGACCCATTGCACTTACCAGCTGTTTGTGCAAACTTCTGGAAAAAATGGTAAATGCACGTTTGCTCTTTTATCTAGAATCAAACAACCATCTCTCCCGGTTCCAAAGTGGCTTCCGTCCCGGCCGAAGTACCGTGGATAACCTTCTCCTACTTGAAACTTCAATTAGAGAAGCTTTCGTCAGAAGAAACCACCTGGTATCTATATTTTTTGACATGGAAAAGGCATACGATCGTACTTGGAGATACGGTATTCTCAGAGACCTTCGTAACTTGGGTCTAAGAGGGAATCTACCGTTATTCATCCAGAATTTTCTGCAGTGCAGAACCTTCCAAGTACGTATCAACTCTGTCCTTTCAGATGAGTACATCCAAGAACAAGGCGTCCCCCAAGGAAGTGTATTAAGTTGTCTATTGTTTATAATTAAAATCAATGATATCATGACCTGCCTTCCACCTGCAGTGTCTGGCACTCTGTTTGTAGACGACTTTCAGTTGTCCTGTGCCTCAGTCAATATGGCACTTATTGAAAGACAGTTACAGCTGGCTGTAAACAAAGTTTTAGACTGGTCAAATAAAAACGGTTTTGTTTTTTCGACACAAAAAACTATTGCTATGCACTTTTGCAGAAAGCGTGGGTTACACCTTCACCCAAAAATACTCTTAAACGGTATTGAAATCCCTGTTGCTTCTGAAACAAGTTTTTTGGGAATCACTTTCGATTCCAAACTCACATTCCTGCCACATGTGAAACAACTCAGGAAAAAGTGCATGGCTAGTCTCAACCTACTCAAAGTTCTGTCAAACACTTCTTGGGGTGCAGACACAAATTCCATGTTGAAAATATATAGATGCCTTGTGCGTTCTAGACTCGATTACGGTTCGGTCGTTTATGGATCTGCAAGGAAATCTGTGTTGAAGATTCTGGATCCTGTGCATCATCTTGGCATGAGAGTTTCTTCTGGAGTTTTTAGCACATCTCCTGTTAAGAGCCTTTATGTGTTGTGCCATGAGCAGGATCTGCAACTGAGGAGAGATGGCTTAGTTTTTAAAATGTATTTTAAAATTAAGAATCATTTGAATCACCCCCTTTCCGGAAATGTTTTTAACCCTTCATATGAGAGGATCTTTAACGCTCGTCCATCCTCTATCCCTACTTTCTCACTACGTGCCAAACAGATTTTAGAACTTCATCACATCGAAAACTTTCGTATTCGTCCATTCTCTTATTCTATTTCACCATGGAATAATCATCAACTAAAGGTTTTAAGTATTTTTAAAGATTTTAAAAAGTCAGACACGCCAGACGCTGTCTTTGTAGCACAATTTCATCATCATCGAAATGTTTTTTTCAATTTCAAGACGGCGTTTACAGATGGCTCTAAATGTGGTGTTCATGTCGGTTCCGCAGCCGTGGTCGATGGCCACGTATGTGCAAAATCAATACACACCCATTGTTCAGTTTTTAGTGCTGAGAGTTACGCAATCTCCCTTGCTCTTCATCATATAGCTCAGCAGAAGTATAAGATGTGGATCATCTATACCGATTCTATGAGCTGTCTAGAAGCGTTAACTCATATTCATAAACAAGATCATCCTACCATCATTGAAATTTTTAAATTGCACCAAACTCTGACAGAAAGAAATTTTAATATCTTATTTTGTTGGATACCAGGACACGTGGGAATTGCTGGGAATGAGCGTGCAGATAAAATTGCTAAAACCGTTGACGGTACCAGGTCGAGCTGGCTCTACATTGGAGATGCAATAAGATCAAGTGCTAACTCTCTGAATGGTTCATGGCAGGCTTCATGGGACACAGAAACTTTAAACAAATTGCATGCAATACAGCCGCTTATCTCGGGTTTTGATTTTTGTCAGACAAGTAGGAAGCGAGAAGTGATTCTCTCACGTTTACGTGTCGGCCACACTCGCTTCACCCACGTCCATCTTCTGCTGGCAGAAGATCCACCCACGTGTTCTGGTTGTCATGTCCCTTTTACTGTAAAGCATATTTTAACAGTTTGCTCATATTTTAACAATGTACGATATCATTTTTTTAATGAAAACCATCCCCCATTATCATTGCTTTTAGATTCACCACCTCATAAACATTTGTTTAGGTTTTTATACAAAATCAAATTTTATTATTTGATTTAGATGTAAGTGATCTAATAATTCATTATCCATTTTTAGACGTTGAATTTTTTAATAATTTTATTAAAAAACAAATTTAAATAATTTTAACAAATTTTACAAAGACATATTTATATTCTTAACTAGTGTTTGGCGCAGTATGGCCCAAGTGTTGCCCTTGCGCCAATAAATCCCAACCAACCAACCAACCAACCTATTATAAAAGTGCTACCCTCATGAGCGACCTCAACGAAGACCGAAGAATCTGTGTGAAATTTAAAATTAGTTACGATTTCTCTGTTACAGCAAATAATTAAGCTATTAAGGGATCTGGAAGTGTAGCAGTAAAAATCAAAAGGAAGACTCAAAAGGGTGTCTTTGTAAAGGTATGGGTCCTGGATGCAAAGGAAATCCAAATTGAGTTCAATCGCAAGCTGTAAAGCAGCATCATGAGCTCTCTGAGAATGATTAAGGTTGATTTGTACAATATTAAGTTCCCTAGACGTGATCAAGAAAAAGAAAATCCCGAGGAATATTCCCAAAGAATTTAAAAAAAAAAAAAAAAAAAAAAAAAAAAAAAAAAAAATAAAGATCTTAAAACCTAGTCAAACACAAAAAATCAGACCAACAGTCAATCAAAAGTTCAAAAGGGAAAAGAAGTGAAATTCCTAATATGCAATGTGTCTACGTTGGAGTTTCGATTATGATTAGGACAGGACTCTCTATCAAGACAGGAATGGGAAACATTATAGTTCTTACCAAATTTTAAGTTTGAAAAACAACAATTGTTGCACTTAGGTGGATTTTGACAATCTTCCTGGTGGGGACCTTCACCACATCTCAAACAGATGGGTTTGTCCTGGTTCGGACACCTAGCTGCAGAATGTCCAAAAAGTCCACAGTTCTTACACAAGTTTACACTGATAAATTCAGATATTCTGAATCTCTGGCATTGAAAATAAAGATGTTTGTCATTAATAACCTTATGGAACGTGGGTGAGTCCAGTTGAAGAATCCAGTTGAACCCTCCCCTACTTTTAAACTTGAAATCAAAGTGACAGTTCTCGCTGTTGAGTTGGTCATTCTGAGCAATGAGGGAATCCAAAAAGTCATCAGGATGAAATTCTCCATCAACATGTGGAATGATTATTCTGGGTGGTCTCTTTTTGGGCTGGTAGATCGACCACTTGAGTGGCAATTCTTCATCTTCGTTGAGAAGTTTCAATAGGTTTAGAATGTCATCTTCGCATGGTGATTCCAGAAAGATACCCTGTCTAATTGTTCTAATCTTGTCGATGCGCGGGTAGATGTTACCCCTTTTGATGAAGTCAACCAAGAGTGTCTTGATCTCGTCCGTGTCTTCTGGATCTCTTTTTTTGATGATAAGGCAGTAGGTGTTTTTTGCCTTTATAGCACGAGGTTGAGCCATGCCCTTTCTTGCCGCTTGACTATAAAGCATCTGCTGTTGTGGTAACTGAGCTTTGGCTGCTTCTGATTCTCTTCTATTCTTTTCTTGTATCTCTAAGATATGGGTTCCTAAGTTACCAAATTGGTTATCCAGCAGGTCTCCAAAATTTTCTATAGTTGGTATAGTTGGTAACAGCTCTGAAATCTTGTTGCTTAGCGTTTGTAGGCTTTCTTCATAATCCGTTTCTGGTCTAATTTTAAGGGCCTCGATTCCTTCCATCAGCTGGTTTAGGAGTGGTATCTGTTTCTCTCTTTCTTGTTTTAGGGTTTCAGTAAGGGTAATAATAATCTTCTTGTCGTTGTTTGTCTGTTCTCTTTCCATTTTCTCCAAGCTATTGCGGAGTTTTTCTTGTAGATTTTTAGTTTTTTCAGTTTCTTCTCTCAGGAATTTACGGTCTTCCACAATATTTTTCCTTCCGATGTCCTCTATTTCCTTCATATTTTTAGCCAGTTGTTCAATAACTTCAATTCTATTGTTGTCGGCCTCTTGTAGGCGATTGGTCAACAAGCTAATCATACCTTGGAATTCAACATTTTGGGTGGTAAGTTTCACAATGCTATTTTCTTGGAACTTCAGAAATTTCAGAATCTCCCCAAGTGAGTCTCCAATGGTGTTTTTCTGTATATTGGCTATCTTGCTACGCTCCACTATAATCTTGGCGCCCTCAATGAGGGTATACATACCCTGATCAAGTAGTTTGGCCAGGTCAAATTGGCACTTGTGAGGATCTTCACTGTTGTTGAGTAATTGGAGAAGCTTCTGACCTTCTTTCGTGGGCTTCAAATTTGTTCCTAGTGGTTTTGTTTTGTAATTAGTTGGGCGGGATACGGGTGGGTCCTTCAGAAATTTCTCCTTGGGCTTCGCCTTGTCGGTCATGGTCGGGGTTCCGGATTCATCACTGCTATCCGCGGTGATCTCTTCTGTGTCACTGTTTTTCTCTTTTTGTGGGGGTCTCCAAAAAAGGCCCTTCTTCTCTCTAGGCTCCTTTTCCTTCTGGATCTCTGAGAACTTATCCATATATGCCTTCATTATCTTTGGTGAAATAGACTCCATGAACTTCGTGTCGCTAACCTTTGTAACATGAGCGATGCCTGAATCAGATCGTATCTTGTGGGTTATCTTCCCTTCCTTAATTGTAATATAACCTGTACGGAGCATGTAGTCCAAACGGCGAATTCCATAAGCCCATATGGTTGAGGCAGTGGTCAAAAATCCCGTCTCGTCAAGGACATAGAAATCAGGGTTATAGTATTTCTTCTGTGCTAGAGCTGTTTCAACTGCCCACTTCTCCAGCGGGTTGTCCGGATCAGGGATTTCATCATTTTTTTTTCTATCTTGCCGGAGCAGCTGGAATTTATGCGTATTGTCTTTAAGAATTTCAATATCCAAATCAGTATAGTTAGCAAAGGTAGCCATGGTGGGGTCCTCTCTTGAATCAGGCACTAAAAGGTGGAACTCAACTTGATCAAATTTCGAGTTCTCCTCCGAAATGTCCACTTTAAGTCCGTATGCGGCACTAGGACAACAATTCTCACTGCGGAGTAGTACTTGCTTGTAGTTAATTCTCAATAAGGCAGTTTACGTGATTCCACAAAATCTTGAAAATTGGATTCAGTTTGGTTTGTTTACCTACTGGACATAGACAAAATCATCAATGTTCTGAAGTTGAAAAGGTCGTAAATCACTCAGGAGTCATTCAATTATATTATTTCTTTGAGCGGAGCAATAACCGTGGTTTGCTTAATCTTTGTGGAGTGGTTTCGAGAGAACTTTCACATCCAAAAAATCCACCTTCCCGTGTTTCAGTTTGGTTTGTTTACCTTCTGGACATAGACAAGATCATCAATGTTTTGAAGTTGAAAAGGTCGTAAATCACTCAGGAATCATTCAATTATATTATTTCTTTGAGCGGAGCAATGACCATTGTGGAGTGGTTTCAAGAGAACCTTCACATTCAAAAAATCCACCTTCCCGTGTCGGGAATTTACTAAGTCCAAAAATGAACTTAAAATACCTTAAAATGAAACAAATTTTGGCTCAGAATATAGCTGTTAAGTCTATAAATACTTTAGGAGTGGTTTTAATTCATAAAAAGATTTTGTGACCCCCCCTCTGTCAAAAGAATTTTTTTGTGGTGTACAGAAGAGAGATGTAGTAATAGTGCCAAATATAAAGAATTTGCTGAGATGATGGGTTTGGATGCTGATTGCTTGTTGTCTATTATGGATTATAAAATTTTGATAGAGTTTTAGATGTTGTAGGTTGATTTGGTGCTTTTGTTGTGTTGTTTGGAGATGTATTCTTTCGGCTTGGATGGAGACCGTTGTGCAGGACTAGGTGCTTGGTGACATGGACTGATGGGACTTTGTGGCAATTGAGATGAAATAAAATAAAACAAGATACAAAACTAAATAACACTAAACTAGGAAAACATATATAACGAAATATGAAAAGAAATTTAGAAATGGATTAAACATAGTATAATAGAACAAACAAAATAAGATAGAATTTTAATTTAAGTAAATGAAATAACTTTTAGAAATACTGCCAAACATGCTGTGGTTATATGGGCATGCTTGACTTTGTTTGCTGAACTTAACGTCTAGCTCGATATGCAGCTTGAACATGTTCATCAAGCTCAGCCAATAGACGTTGCTCCGGGATTGGGTTGTTGGGACCCGGAACTAAGCTGACAGAAAAAACATCACCAACTTTATCAGTGGTGTTACTATATGACGAATTCTTTTGAAGAATCAATTGATGAAACATATGTTCTGCTTCATTAGCGTCATTGTTTTCTTGTGGTTTGTGCTCCTGTAAAACATTCAAAAGGGTCCAGTAAGTGGTCACCAAAGTCATTGGCACTGTGTTGGCCAGGTTCATGTGTACAATATAACGAGGGGAAACACCACATTTTATGAAAGTTCCTTCGAGGTTGGTTGCTCTCATAACACCAAAAACGGCTACCATATCATATATGCGACGTGAATTAAGACAAAATGGAGGTTGATATATACCGCCGGTGTTGTTAAATAGTCTAGCAAGTCCAGAGATTGGAACACCTGCTCTGGTGATCACAGCGGTGGTTTTTCCCCTTCCCTGGATTTGTTGGCCTAGAGCATACAACATAACATTAAGTCTTCTCATCGTGGTATCTCTAGGTGGTGCTCCCGGTGCGATGATTCCTGATGCTCTCAAGTGTAGGAAAAAATTAAAAATTATGTCGATGTTGGATGCTTGCTGTGCTAGACCACCACCAGCAGCCTCCACTGTCGCTATTTCCTCTCTAGCTCTTATATACTCTGGTTCCTCTCGCTCGGTGTGGCCAGCTGGATATCGTCCATTAACTCTTGCATATTCCAATAGTGCAGTTGTGAGGAGCAAAAACCCAGTTTTCTGAGGCATCCCTTCCCTGACTTCCTCAACAACAGGTTCTCTTATTATACCTGCTCCGGTGTTGGATCTCCTGTTTAGTGGCAACAGTGCCTGAAACTCGCTATTCTCAAGGAAATCACTGTAACTTGAGAAATGGTTGCAACCTCCACCTCTGACCTGCTGTCCTCCGAGTCTGGCCTGGCGCTTTCTATTCATAGCTTCTAATATGTGACTCAACTGTCCTGCTAGACCTCCCGAGACTTGAATTCTTCTGGCAACATTTGGATTTCCACTGTTAAATATAGGCAATGGCAGAACTGCCTGCATGTTTTGGCGGAAGGTTCTTGAAAGTCTTCCATAGGTCCTTATTTGTTCTGCAGTTGCTATTTGTGTTTCAGTGTTTGCTGCAACTGCTGCTGTCAAGTCATTATAGATTACATTACTTATTTGATTACAGCCTGCTAGTAAGAATCCGGATGGCATCATCCAAAGTGCCTCTCTCCTCGGTGCAGCATAAGCCAAGTAGAGACTAACCCACTGGGATATTGCAGATGCTGCTTCTGCAGCACTAATGTCTGGATTTCTTATGGTGTCTGTCAGACCTTCCGGCACATACACACCTGTGAAATAGGTATCTGTGTTGCAGGTGGTCCTGTTGGTGGGCAGACCTGCACAGAGCTCAAGAAATCTTTGTTCAAGAGCACCAACATTTTCAAATGTTGGAAAAGAGGGCAATGCATTCATGTTGGTGTCTGTTGTGTTTAGCTCCGGGTTGCTATCGGGATCTTCAGGTCCTCCTTCTGTATTTGCTATCTGATCTCCTTCCTCTGTCTTCCCTGTCTGCTTGTCTCTTGCGTTCTTCTTCCTAGTTGACCTGGATCTTCTCTTTCTTTGATTTCCCTTCTTTGGGTTCCCCCTCGGGGGCTCACATTTTGTGAGTACGGGCCTGGCAACCCTAGCTGGGCCTAGCTTTTTTCTGTTCTTTCCTTTTTTGCGAAGGCCCTACCAAGTGCACTGCTTATTGTTTGAGTTTTATTCTGTTCGCTCGTTCATTATCGTATTTATTTTGGTTCTTTAGAATTTGTTGGCTTTATTTCTTCTTGTATCTCTTATTTCCATACTTCTTTTGCATTTGACGTTTTAAATTAATTTATAACCTTTATTTCCTTTGTTTTGTCAGCTTGCTGACCTGCACGTTTGCCGTGTGCGGAGACCCGTAAGGCCGGAAAATGGGATCCTGGGGTTCCTGTGGCGTCCCATTTCAGGACAGGTTTTAGTTTCCTGGGGGCGCTGCTGCGTTCCCTTTGGCCCACGCTTCGGCCAAAACGGGAGGCAGAGTAAGGCCCGACTCTGTCAATCGGCTGGTGGTAACAGAACCTCCGGGTTGCTGACCGCTAAGGGTTAGGACTGAGTGCTTGAGGTCTGCCTTTCGGTGCCACGCCTCTATGACTTGGAACGACCTCGGCGTACTACCCCCTAGCTAGCATTGTTGCTGCTACCCGTGTTGGGCTCGGTGGTGGGTGGGGGTGTACGTCGAGTTTTTTTCTCTTTAACATATGGCTTCTTTTCCTTCTTTGAGCCCCTTGGGAGGCCTTGATCCCAAACATCCAACCGTTGCTCAAAATAACAAAATCGATGAACAAAATACAATGTCTGCACCTGTACCAAAATTTTTAGTCATCTCATCTCCTCAAAATATTCTAGGAACCATGTCCCCATTCTTTATTCAAAAAGCTTTGCAGGGCATTTGCGGAAACCCTAAATCGGTAAAAAAACTAAAATCTGGAGACTACCTCATCGAAACAATATCTGAAACTCAATCTAAGTCACTATTACTAGCTAGACAGTTTGGCACAATAACAATAACTGCATCACCACACAATAGCCTTAACTCATCAAAGGGGGTCATATCAGAAACTGACCTTCTTGGTGTGTCCGATGAGGAAATACTGACTGAGCTCTCTTCTCAAGGTGTCACTGCCGTGAGAAGAATCACACTTAAAAAAGCTGACTCTATCGTTTCCACAAAACATATAGTATTAACTTTTAATAGCCCAAATCTACCTTCACACATTAAAGCTGGCTACCTGAATTGTCCGATACGTCCATTTATCCCAAACCCTTTGCGGTGTTTTAACTGCCAAGGTTTTGGACATTCCACCAACACATGCCGCGGAGTAGAAACATGCTCGCGATGCTCAAATATCGGACACACATTCATATCTTGCTCTCTTCCGATAAAATGCAAAAATTGCTCAGGCGATCACACTGCCAACTCTCGTGATTGTCCTAGATGGATTGAAGAAAAAGAGATCCAAACAGTGAAGGTAGAAGAAAAGCTCTCATATCAGGAAGCCAAGCAAAAGGTTATTTCAAGAACACCCAAACCACATACACCATACGCCGCTGTAGTAAAAAAAACTTGTTCTATTGGTGTACAAACGTGTGCACCAATACTTAATATAGCTCCATCAGTTTCAACCCAAGCTCAAACTTCTACCAACCAGACTTCAACACCTCCCAAACCAAAAACAATAACTAAAAAGAAACTCCAAATCAACACATTAAAAACACACCTTCAACAACAAATCCGTTACAAACCAGCACCCCTCTCAAAAAAGGGACGTGCTGCAGAAATAGCTTTAAAAAAACAGAAGATAATGGAAGAAAAAGAAAAAGCTTTAAATAGCTCTAGCGAAGGAAGCTCCGCTGAAACATCTGAAAGCGGAGAGATGGAGGTTGAAAGAGGATTGGAAACCCCGCCTCACTTACAACCACGAAAGCAAGGGTGTAAAGACCCTCCATCTAATAACCAAACTTAATGGCCAAAAGTCTCTTATCGTGGAACTGCCGTGGATTCCACCACAATTCAATTGATATTAAGCATCTCCTTGATGAACACCAACCTGTCTGCTTTTGCTTACAAGAGACGCTTTTGAAACCATCGCAAAGCTCTCTTATTAGAGGGTACACTCCTGTTCGTAAAGATTTTACAAACGGAGATAGCTACTCCGCCACTGACTCTATCTTCACATCAAATAGCTCTCCATCCACCTCACTGCCACTGAATACGTCTTTGCAAGCAGTTGCTGTTAGAGTAGCTTTAAACTCTCTCGTAACAGTATGCTCTATCTACCTACCCCCTAATGAAAATATCCGCCAAGCAGACCTCAACAGGTTGTGCGACCAGCTTCCATCCCCATTTCTTATAATGGGCGATTTTAATGGCCACAGTCCTCTTTGGGGTAGTCCCACCGTCAATACCCGTGGAAAACAAATTGAAAAGCTGATAGAAGACAAGAATCTTTGTCTCTTAAACGACGGACAACAAACTTATTTCCACGCCCCAACGAGGACTTTTCATTCCATTGATCTTGTTTTGGTTTCACCATCTCTATTTTCCCTGTGGTCTTTTCATGTGGGAAATGATCCTTTCCACAGTGACCATTTCCCTATTTGTGTTACACATACTGGAAGTGGTGTACCCTGCGCTTCTCGTGTACCACGCTTTAAAATTGAAGCTGCAGACTGGGATCTCTTTACTTTAAACGCACAATTTTCTGACGAGATGGTGGACCAAAACGACATCAATGAAGCTACAACATTAGTCACAAATGCTATTATGGCAGCTGCTCGCAGTTCTATCCCTGTTACATCAAGCAGATTGCCCAAACACCCAAAGCCGTGGTGGAATGACGGTTGCAAAAAAGCCCATAAGAGACAAAAAAAGGCCTGGGGTATTTTTCGCAGATATCCCACAGTAACAAATTTGATTTTATTCAAACGAGCACGTGCAGAGGCGCGTAAAATCCGCCGTCAAAGCCAGAAGGATTCCTGGAAAAGTTATGTTGGCACCATAACTTCATCAACACCTACCCAACGGGTCTGGAACAAGGTAAATAAAATTAGAGGACTTTACCCTAAATATCCAACTTCTATCTTGGATACTGATCAAGGCATTGTTTCAGACCCGAAGGATGTTGCAAACACAATAGCAGAATCTTTTGCCAAAGTGTCGAGTCACACGAATTACCAAGAGCCGTTTGCTTCATATCGACGTAAAGCTGAGCGTGTTAAGCTGCAATTTTCATCTGGTGGTGCTGAAGATTATAATGATGATTTTTCAGTTGATGAGTTAATGAGGGCTTTATCCCGTACAAAAAACTCCGCTTCAGGTCCAGATGAAATTCACTATTGTATGCTCAAACATCTGCCAGCCCACAGTCTTACGTTGATATTAAAATTATTCAATCGCATTTGGCGAGAAGGTATTTTTCCATCATCATGGCAACGAGCTCTTGTGATTCCTATAGCAAAACCTGGAAAAGACCCCAGGAATCCTTCTAGTTACAGACCCATTGCACTTACCAGCTGTTTGTGCAAACTTCTGGAAAAAATGGTAAATGCACGTTTGCTCTTTTATCTAGAATCAAACAACCATCTCTCCCGGTTCCAAAGTGGCTTCCGTCCCGGCCGAAGTACCGTGGATAACCTTCTCCTACTTGAAACTTCAATTAGAGAAGCTTTCGTCAGAAGAAACCACCTGGTATCTATATTTTTTGACATGGAAAAGGCATACGATCGTACTTGGAGATACGGTATTCTCAGAGACCTTCGTAACTTGGGTCTAAGAGGGAATCTACCGTTATTCATCCAGAATTTTCTGCAGTGCAGAACCTTCCAAGTACGTATCAACTCTGTCCTTTCAGATGAGTACATCCAAGAACAAGGCGTCCCCCAAGGAAGTGTATTAAGTTGTCTATTGTTTATAATTAAAATCAATGATATCATGACCTGCCTTCCACCTGCAGTGTCTGGCACTCTGTTTGTAGACGACTTTCAGTTGTCCTGTGCCTCAGTCAATATGGCACTTATTGAAAGACAGTTACAGCTGGCTGTAAACAAAGTTTTAGACTGGTCAAATAAAAACGGTTTTGTTTTTTCGACACAAAAAACTATTGCTATGCACTTTTGCAGAAAGCGTGGGTTACACCTTCACCCAAAAATACTCTTAAACGGTATTGAAATCCCTGTTGCTTCTGAAACAAGTTTTTTGGGAATCACTTTCGATTCCAAACTCACATTCCTGCCACATGTGAAACAACTCAGGAAAAAGTGCATGGCTAGTCTCAACCTACTCAAAGTTCTGTCAAACACTTCTTGGGGTGCAGACACAAATTCCATGTTGAAAATATATAGATGCCTTGTGCGTTCTAGACTCGATTACGGTTCGGTCGTTTATGGATCTGCAAGGAAATCTGTGTTGAAGATTCTGGATCCTGTGCATCATCTTGGCATGAGAGTTTCTTCTGGAGTTTTTAGCACATCTCCTGTTAAGAGCCTTTATGTGTTGTGCCATGAGCAGGATCTGCAACTGAGGAGAGATGGCTTAGTTTTTAAAATGTATTTTAAAATTAAGAATCATTTGAATCACCCCCTTTCCGGAAATGTTTTTAACCCTTCATATGAGAGGATCTTTAACGCTCGTCCATCCTCTATCCCTACTTTCTCACTACGTGCCAAACAGATTTTAGAACTTCATCACATCGAAAACTTTCGTATTCGTCCATTCTCTTATTCTATTTCACCATGGAATAATCATCAACTAAAGGTTTTAAGTATTTTTAAAGATTTTAAAAAGTCAGACACGCCAGACGCTGTCTTTGTAGCACAATTTCATCATCATCGAAATGTTTTTTTCAATTTCAAGACGGCGTTTACAGATGGCTCTAAATGTGGTGTTCATGTCGGTTCCGCAGCCGTGGTCGATGGCCACGTATGTGCAAAATCAATACACACCCATTGTTCAGTTTTTAGTGCTGAGAGTTACGCAATCTCCCTTGCTCTTCATCATATAGCTCAGCAGAAGTATAAGATGTGGATCATCTATACCGATTCTATGAGCTGTCTAGAAGCGTTAACTCATATTCATAAACAAGATCATCCTACCATCATTGAAATTTTTAAATTGCACCAAACTCTGACAGAAAGAAATTTTAATATCTTATTTTGTTGGATACCAGGACACGTGGGAATTGCTGGGAATGAGCGTGCAGATAAAATTGCTAAAACCGTTGACGGTACCAGGTCGAGCTGGCTCTACATTGGAGATGCAATAAGATCAAGTGCTAACTCTCTGAATGGTTCATGGCAGGCTTCATGGGACACAGAAACTTTAAACAAATTGCATGCAATACAGCCGCTTATCTCGGGTTTTGATTTTTGTCAGACAAGTAGGAAGCGAGAAGTGATTCTCTCACGTTTACGTGTCGGCCACACTCGCTTCACCCACGTCCATCTTCTGCTGGCAGAAGATCCACCCACGTGTTCTGGTTGTCATGTCCCTTTTACTGTAAAGCATATTTTAACAGTTTGCTCATATTTTAACAATGTACGATATCATTTTTTTAATGAAAACCATCCCCCATTATCATTGCTTTTAGATTCACCACCTCATAAACATTTGTTTAGGTTTTTATACAAAATCAAATTTTATTATTTGATTTAGATGTAAGTGATCTAATAATTCATTATCCATTTTTAGACGTTGAATTTTTTAATAATTTTATTAAAAAACAAATTTAAATAATTTTAACAAATTTTACAAAGACATATTTATATTCTTAACTAGTGTTTGGCGCAGTATGGCCCAAGTGTTGCCCTTGCGCCAATAAATCCCAACCAACCAACCAACCAACCTATTATAAAAGTGCTACCCTCATGAGCGACCTCAACGAAGACCGAAGAATCTGTGTGAAATTTAAAATTAGTTACGATTTCTCTGTTACAGCAAATAATTAAGCTATTAAGGGATCTGGAAGTGTAGCAGTAAAAATCAAAAGGAAGACTCAAAAGGGTGTCTTTGTAAAGGTATGGGTCCTGGATGCAAAGGAAATCCAAATTGAGTTCAATCGCAAGCTGTAAAGCAGCATCATGAGCTCTCTGAGAATGATTAAGGTTGATTTGTACAATATTAAGTTCCCTAGACGTGATCAAGAAAAAGAAAATCCCGAGGAATATTCCCAAAGAATTTAAAAAAAAAAAAAAAAAAAAAAAAAAAAAAAAAAAAATAAAGATCTTAAAACCTAGTCAAACACAAAAAATCAGACCAACAGTCAATCAAAAGTTCAAAAGGGAAAAGAAGTGAAATTCCTAATATGCAATGTGTCTACGTTGGAGTTTCGATTATGATTAGGACAGGACTCTCTATCAAGACAGGAATGGGAAACATTATAGTTCTTACCAAATTTTAAGTTTGAAAAACAACAATTGTTGCACTTAGGTGGATTTTGACAATCTTCCTGGTGGGGACCTTCACCACATCTCAAACAGATGGGTTTGTCCTGGTTCGGACACCTAGCTGCAGAATGTCCAAAAAGTCCACAGTTCTTACACAAGTTTACACTGATAAATTCAGATATTCTGAATCTCTGGCATTGAAAATAAAGATGTTTGTCATTAATAACCTTATGGAACGTGGGTGAGTCCAGTTGAAGAATCCAGTTGAACCCTCCCCTACTTTTAAACTTGAAATCAAAGTGACAGTTCTCGCTGTTGAGTTGGTCATTCTGAGCAATGAGGGAATCCAAAAAGTCATCAGGATGAAATTCTCCATCAACATGTGGAATGATTATTCTGGGTGGTCTCTTTTTGGGCTGGTAGATCGACCACTTGAGTGGCAATTCTTCATCTTCGTTGAGAAGTTTCAATAGGTTTAGAATGTCATCTTCGCATGGTGATTCCAGAAAGATACCCTGTCTAATTGTTCTAATCTTGTCGATGCGCGGGTAGATGTTACCCCTTTTGATGAAGTCAACCAAGAGTGTCTTGATCTCGTCCGTGTCTTCTGGATCTCTTTTTTTGATGATAAGGCAGTAGGTGTTTTTTGCCTTTATAGCACGAGGTTGAGCCATGCCCTTTCTTGCCGCTTGACTATAAAGCATCTGCTGTTGTGGTAACTGAGCTTTGGCTGCTTCTGATTCTCTTCTATTCTTTTCTTGTATCTCTAAGATATGGGTTCCTAAGTTACCAAATTGGTTATCCAGCAGGTCTCCAAAATTTTCTATAGTTGGTATAGTTGGTAACAGCTCTGAAATCTTGTTGCTTAGCGTTTGTAGGCTTTCTTCATAATCCGTTTCTGGTCTAATTTTAAGGGCCTCGATTCCTTCCATCAGCTGGTTTAGGAGTGGTATCTGTTTCTCTCTTTCTTGTTTTAGGGTTTCAGTAAGGGTAATAATAATCTTCTTGTCGTTGTTTGTCTGTTCTCTTTCCATTTTCTCCAAGCTATTGCGGAGTTTTTCTTGTAGATTTTTAGTTTTTTCAGTTTCTTCTCTCAGGAATTTACGGTCTTCCACAATATTTTTCCTTCCGATGTCCTCTATTTCCTTCATATTTTTAGCCAGTTGTTCAATAACTTCAATTCTATTGTTGTCGGCCTCTTGTAGGCGATTGGTCAACAAGCTAATCATACCTTGGAATTCAACATTTTGGGTGGTAAGTTTCACAATGCTATTTTCTTGGAACTTCAGAAATTTCAGAATCTCCCCAAGTGAGTCTCCAATGGTGTTTTTCTGTATATTGGCTATCTTGCTACGCTCCACTATAATCTTGGCGCCCTCAATGAGGGTATACATACCCTGATCAAGTAGTTTGGCCAGGTCAAATTGGCACTTGTGAGGATCTTCACTGTTGTTGAGTAATTGGAGAAGCTTCTGACCTTCTTTCGTGGGCTTCAAATTTGTTCCTAGTGGTTTTGTTTTGTAATTAGTTGGGCGGGATACGGGTGGGTCCTTCAGAAATTTCTCCTTGGGCTTCGCCTTGTCGGTCATGGTCGGGGTTCCGGATTCATCACTGCTATCCGCGGTGATCTCTTCTGTGTCACTGTTTTTCTCTTTTTGTGGGGGTCTCCAAAAAAGGCCCTTCTTCTCTCTAGGCTCCTTTTCCTTCTGGATCTCTGAGAACTTATCCATATATGCCTTCATTATCTTTGGTGAAATAGACTCCATGAACTTCGTGTCGCTAACCTTTGTAACATGAGCGATGCCTGAATCAGATCGTATCTTGTGGGTTATCTTCCCTTCCTTAATTGTAATATAACCTGTACGGAGCATGTAGTCCAAACGGCGAATTCCATAAGCCCATATGGTTGAGGCAGTGGTCAAAAATCCCGTCTCGTCAAGGACATAGAAATCAGGGTTATAGTATTTCTTCTGTGCTAGAGCTGTTTCAACTGCCCACTTCTCCAGCGGGTTGTCCGGATCAGGGATTTCATCATTTTTTTTTCTATCTTGCCGGAGCAGCTGGAATTTATGCGTATTGTCTTTAAGAATTTCAATATCCAAATCAGTATAGTTAGCAAAGGTAGCCATGGTGGGGTCCTCTCTTGAATCAGGCACTAAAAGGTGGAACTCAACTTGATCAAATTTCGAGTTCTCCTCCGAAATGTCCACTTTAAGTCCGTATGCGGCACTAGGACAACAATTCTCACTGCGGAGTAGTACTTGCTTGTAGTTAATTCTCAATAAGGCAGTTTACGTGATTCCACAAAATCTTGAAAATTGGATTCAGTTTGGTTTGTTTACCTACTGGACATAGACAAAATCATCAATGTTCTGAAGTTGAAAAGGTCGTAAATCACTCAGGAGTCATTCAATTATATTATTTCTTTGAGCGGAGCAATAACCGTGGTTTGCTTAATCTTTGTGGAGTGGTTTCGAGAGAACTTTCACATCCAAAAAATCCACCTTCCCGTGTTTCAGTTTGGTTTGTTTACCTTCTGGACATAGACAAGATCATCAATGTTTTGAAGTTGAAAAGGTCGTAAATCACTCAGGAATCATTCAATTATATTATTTCTTTGAGCGGAGCAATGACCATTGTGGAGTGGTTTCAAGAGAACCTTCACATTCAAAAAATCCACCTTCCCGTGTCGGGAATTTACTAAGTCCAAAAATGAACTTAAAATACCTTAAAATGAAACAAATTTTGGCTCAGAATATAGCTGTTAAGTCTATAAATACTTTAGGAGTGGTTTTAATTCATAAAAAGATTTTGTGACCCCCCCTCTGTCAAAAGAATTTTTTTGTGGTGTACAGAAGAGAGATGTAGTAATAGTGCCAAATATAAAGAATTTGCTGAGATGATGGGTTTGGATGCTGATTGCTTGTTGTCTATTATGGATTATAAAATTTTGATAGAGTTTTAGATGTTGTAGGTTGATTTGGTGCTTTTGTTGTGTTGTTTGGAGATGTATTCTTTCGGCTTGGATGGAGACCGTTGTGCAGGACTAGGTGCTTGGTGACATGGACTGATGGGACTTTGTGGCAATTGAGATGAAATAAAATAAAACAAGATACAAAACTAAATAACACTAAACTAGGAAAACATATATAACGAAATATGAAAAGAAATTTAGAAATGGATTAAACATAGTATAATAGAACAAACAAAATAAGATAGAATTTTAATTTAAGTAAATGAAATAACTTTTAGAAATACTGCCAAACATGCTGTGGTTATATGGGCATGCTTGACTTTGTTTGCTGAACTTAACGTCTAGCTCGATATGCAGCTTGAACATGTTCATCAAGCTCAGCCAATAGACGTTGCTCCGGGATTGGGTTGTTGGGACCCGGAACTAAGCTGACAGAAAAAACATCACCAACTTTATTAGTGGTGTTACTATATGACGAATTCTTTTGAAGAATCAATTGATGAAACATATGTTCTGCTTCATTAGCGTCATTGTTTTCTTGTGGTTTGTGCTCCTGTAAAACATTCAAAAGGGTCCAGTAAGTGGTCACCAAAGTCATTGGCACTGTGTTGGCCAGGTTCATGTGTACAATATAACGAGGGGAAACACCACATTTTATGAAAGTTCCTTCGAGGTTGGTTGCTCTCATAACACCAAAAACGGCTACCATATCATATATGCGACGTGAATTAAGACAAAATGGAGGTTGATATATACCGCCGGTGTTGTTAAATAGTCTAGCAAGTCCAGAGATTGGAACACCTGCTCTGGTGATCACAGCGGTGGTTTTTCCCCTTCCCTGGATTTGTTGGCCTAGAGCATACAACATAACATTAAGTCTTCTCATCGTGGTATCTCTAGGTGGTGCTCCCGGTGCGATGATTCCTGATGCTCTCAAGTGTAGGAAAAAATTAAAAATTATGTCGATGTTGGATGCTTGCTGTGCTAGACCACCACCAGCAGCCTCCACTGTCGCTATTTCCTCTCTAGCTCTTATATACTCTGGTTCCTCTCGCTCGGTGTGGCCAGCTGGATATCGTCCATTAACTCTTGCATATTCCAATAGTGCAGTTGTGAGGAGCAAAAACCCAGTTTTCTGAGGCATCCCTTCCCTGACTTCCTCAACAACAGGTTCTCTTATTATACCTGCTCCGGTGTTGGATCTCCTGTTTAGTGGCAACAGTGCCTGAAACTCGCTATTCTCAAGGAAATCACTGTAACTTGAGAAATGGTTGCAACCTCCACCTCTGACCTGCTGTCCTCCGAGTCTGGCCTGGCGCTTTCTATTCATAGCTTCTAATATGTGACTCAACTGTCCTGCTAGACCTCCCGAGACTTGAATTCTTCTGGCAACATTTGGATTTCCACTGTTAAATATAGGCAATGGCAGAACTGCCTGCATGTTTTGGCGGAAGGTTCTTGAAAGTCTTCCATAGGTCCTTATTTGTTCTGCAGTTGCTATTTGTGTTTCAGTGTTTGCTGCAACTGCTGCTGTCAAGTCATTATAGATTACATTACTTATTTGATTACAGCCTGCTAGTAAGAATCCGGATGACATCATCCAAAGTGCCTCTCTCCTCGGTGCAGCATAAGCCAAGTAGAGACTAACCCACTGGGATATTGCAGATGCTGCTTCTGCAGCACTAATGTCTGGATTTCTTATGGTGTCTGTCAGACCTTCCGGCACATACACACCTGTGAAATAGGTATCTGTGTTGCAGGTGGTCCTGTTGGTGGGCAGACCTGCACAGAGCTCAAGAAATCTTTGTTCAAGAGCACCAACATTTTCAAATGTTGGAAAAGAGGGCAATGCATTCATGTTGGTGTCTGTTGTGTTTAGCTCCGGGTTGCTATCGGGATCTTCAGGTCCTCCTTCTGTATTTGCTATCTGATCTCCTTCCTCTGTCTTCCCTGTCTGCTTGTCTCTTGCGTTCTTCTTCCTAGTTGACCTGGATCTTCTCTTTCTTTGATTTCCATTCTTTGGGTTCCCCCTCGGGGGCTCACATTTTGTGAGTACGGGCCTGGCAAACCCGAGGTACCCTAGCTGGGCCTAGCTTTTTTCTGTTCTTTCCTTTTTTGCGAAGGCCCTACCAAGTGCACTGCTTATTGTTTGAGTTTTATTCTGTTCGCTCGTTCATTATCGTATTTATTTTGGTTCTTTAGAATTTGTTGGCTTTATTTCTTCTTGTATCTCTTATTTCCATACTTCTTTTGCATTTGACGTTTTAAATTAATTTATAACCTTTATTTCCTTTGTTTTGTCAGCTTGCTGACCTGCACGTTTGCCGTGTGCGGAGACCCGTAAGGCCGGAAAATGGGATCCTGGGGTTCCTGTGGCGTCCCATTTCAGGACAGGTTTTAGTTTCCTGGGGGCGCTGCTGCGTTCCCTTTGGCCCACGCTTCGGCCAAAACGGGAGGCAGAGTAAGGCCCGACTCTGTCAATCGGCTGGTGGTAACAGAACCTCCGGGTTGCTGACCGCTAAGGGTTAGGACTGAGTGCTTGAGGTCTGCCTTTCGGTGCCACGCCTCTATGACTTGGAACGACCTCGGCGTACTACCCCCTAGCTAGCATTGTTGCTGCTACCCGTGTTGGGCTCGGTGGTGGGTGGGGGTGTACGTCGAGTTTTTTTCTCTTTAACATATGGCTTCTTTTCCTTCTTTGAGCCCCTTGGGAGGCCTTGATCCCAAACATCCAACCGTTGCTCAAAATAACAAAATCGATGAACAAAATACAATGTCTGCACCTGTACCAAAATTTTTAGTCATCTCATCTCCTCAAAATATTCTAGGAACCATGTCCCCATTCTTTATTCAAAAAGCTTTGCAGGGCATTTGCGGAAACCCTAAATCGGTAAAAAAACTAAAATCTGGAGACTACCTCATCGAAACAATATCTGAAACTCAATCTAAGTCACTATTACTAGCTAGACAGTTTGGCACAATAACAATAACTGCATCACCACACAATAGCCTTAACTCATCAAAGGGGGTCATATCAGAAACTGACCTTCTTGGTGTGTCCGATGAGGAAATACTGACTGAGCTCTCTTCTCAAGGTGTCACTGCCGTGAGAAGAATCACACTTAAAAAAGCTGACTCTATCGTTTCCACAAAACATATAGTATTAACTTTTAATAGCCCAAATCTACCTTCACACATTAAAGCTGGCTACCTGAATTGTCCGATACGTCCATTTATCCCAAACCCTTTGCGGTGTTTTAACTGCCAAGGTTTTGGACATTCCACCAACACATGCCGCGGAGTAGAAACATGCTCGCGATGCTCAAATATCGGACACACATTCATATCTTGCTCTCTTCCGATAAAATGCAAAAATTGCTCAGGCGATCACACTGCCAACTCTCGTGATTGTCCTAGATGGATTGAAGAAAAAGAGATCCAAACAGTGAAGGTAGAAGAAAAGCTCTCATATCAGGAAGCCAAGCAAAAGGTTATTTCAAGAACACCCAAACCACATACACCATACGCCGCTGTAGTAAAAAAAACTTGTTCTATTGGTGTACAAACGTGTGCACCAATACTTAATATAGCTCCATCAGTTTCAACCCAAGCTCAAACTTCTACCAACCAGACTTCAACACCTCCCAAACCAAAAACAATAACTAAAAAGAAACTCCAAATCAACACATTAAAAACACACCTTCAACAACAAATCCGTTACAAACCAGCACCCCTCTCAAAAAAGGGACGTGCTGCAGAAATAGCTTTAAAAAAACAGAAGATAATGGAAGAAAAAGAAAAAGCTTTAAATAGCTCTAGCGAAGGAAGCTCCGCTGAAACATCTGAAAGCGGAGAGATGGAGGTTGAAAGAGGATTGGAAACCCCGCCTCACTTACAACCACGAAAGCAAGGGTGTAAAGACCCTCCATCTAATAACCAAACTTAATGGCCAAAAGTCTCTTATCGTGGAACTGCCGTGGATTCCACCACAATTCAATTGATATTAAGCATCTCCTTGATGAACACCAACCTGTCTGCTTTTGCTTACAAGAGACGCTTTTGAAACCATCGCAAAGCTCTCTTATTAGAGGGTACACTCCTGTTCGTAAAGATTTTACAAACGGAGATAGCTACTCCGCCACTGACTCTATCTTCACATCAAATAGCTCTCCATCCACCTCACTGCCACTGAATACGTCTTTGCAAGCAGTTGCTGTTAGAGTAGCTTTAAACTCTCTCGTAACAGTATGCTCTATCTACCTACCCCCTAATGAAAATATCCGCCAAGCAGACCTCAACAGGTTGTGCGACCAGCTTCCATCCCCATTTCTTATAATGGGCGATTTTAATGGCCACAGTCCTCTTTGGGGTAGTCCCACCGTCAATACCCGTGGAAAACAAATTGAAAAGCTGATAGAAGACAAGAATCTTTGTCTCTTAAACGACGGACAACAAACTTATTTCCACGCCCCAACGAGGACTTTTCATTCCATTGATCTTGTTTTGGTTTCACCATCTCTATTTTCCCTGTGGTCTTTTCATGTGGGAAATGATCCTTTCCACAGTGACCATTTCCCTATTTGTGTTACACATACTGGAAGTGGTGTACCCTGCGCTTCTCGTGTACCACGCTTTAAAATTGAAGCTGCAGACTGGGATCTCTTTACTTTAAACGCACAATTTTCTGACGAGATGGTGGACCAAAACGACATCAATGAAGCTACAACATTAGTCACAAATGCTATTATGGCAGCTGCTCGCAGTTCTATCCCTGTTACATCAAGCAGATTGCCCAAACACCCAAAGCCGTGGTGGAATGACGGTTGCAAAAAAGCCCATAAGAGACAAAAAAAGGCCTGGGGTATTTTTCGCAGATATCCCACAGTAACAAATTTGATTTTATTCAAACGAGCACGTGCAGAGGCGCGTAAAATCCGCCGTCAAAGCCAGAAGGATTCCTGGAAAAGTTATGTTGGCACCATAACTTCATCAACACCTACCCAACGGGTCTGGAACAAGGTAAATAAAATTAGAGGACTTTACCCTAAATATCCAACTTCTATCTTGGATACTGATCAAGGCATTGTTTCAGACCCGAAGGATGTTGCAAACACAATAGCAGAATCTTTTGCCAAAGTGTCGAGTCACACGAATTACCAAGAGCCGTTTGCTTCATATCGACGTAAAGCTGAGCGTGTTAAGCTGCAATTTTCATCTGGTGGTGCTGAAGATTATAATGATGATTTTTCAGTTGATGAGTTAATGAGGGCTTTATCCCGTACAAAAAACTCCGCTTCAGGTCCAGATGAAATTCACTATTGTATGCTCAAACATCTGCCAGCCCACAGTCTTACGTTGATATTAAAATTATTCAATCGCATTTGGCGAGAAGGTATTTTTCCATCATCATGGCAACGAGCTCTTGTGATTCCTATAGCAAAACCTGGAAAAGACCCCAGGAATCCTTCTAGTTACAGACCCATTGCACTTACCAGCTGTTTGTGCAAACTTCTGGAAAAAATGGTAAATGCACGTTTGCTCTTTTATCTAGAATCAAACAACCATCTCTCCCGGTTCCAAAGTGGCTTCCGTCCCGGCCGAAGTACCGTGGATAACCTTCTCCTACTTGAAACTTCAATTAGAGAAGCTTTCGTCAGAAGAAACCACCTGGTATCTATATTTTTTGACATGGAAAAGGCATACGATCGTACTTGGAGATACGGTATTCTCAGAGACCTTCGTAACTTGGGTCTAAGAGGGAATCTACCGTTATTCATCCAGAATTTTCTGCAGTGCAGAACCTTCCAAGTACGTATCAACTCTGTCCTTTCAGATGAGTACATCCAAGAACAAGGCGTCCCCCAAGGAAGTGTATTAAGTTGTCTATTGTTTATAATTAAAATCAATGATATCATGACCTGCCTTCCACCTGCAGTGTCTGGCACTCTGTTTGTAGACGACTTTCAGTTGTCCTGTGCCTCAGTCAATATGGCACTTATTGAAAGACAGTTACAGCTGGCTGTAAACAAAGTTTTAGACTGGTCAAATAAAAACGGTTTTGTTTTTTCGACACAAAAAACTATTGCTATGCACTTTTGCAGAAAGCGTGGGTTACACCTTCACCCAAAAATACTCTTAAACGGTATTGAAATCCCTGTTGCTTCTGAAACAAGTTTTTTGGGAATCACTTTCGATTCCAAACTCACATTCCTGCCACATGTGAAACAACTCAGGAAAAAGTGCATGGCTAGTCTCAACCTACTCAAAGTTCTGTCAAACACTTCTTGGGGTGCAGACACAAATTCCATGTTGAAAATATATAGATGCCTTGTGCGTTCTAGACTCGATTACGGTTCGGTCGTTTATGGATCTGCAAGGAAATCTGTGTTGAAGATTCTGGATCCTGTGCATCATCTTGGCATGAGAGTTTCTTCTGGAGTTTTTAGCACATCTCCTGTTAAGAGCCTTTATGTGTTGTGCCATGAGCAGGATCTGCAACTGAGGAGAGATGGCTTAGTTTTTAAAATGTATTTTAAAATTAAGAATCATTTGAATCACCCCCTTTCCGGAAATGTTTTTAACCCTTCATATGAGAGGATCTTTAACGCTCGTCCATCCTCTATCCCTACTTTCTCACTACGTGCCAAACAGATTTTAGAACTTCATCACATCGAAAACTTTCGTATTCGTCCATTCTCTTATTCTATTTCACCATGGAATAATCATCAACTAAAGGTTTTAAGTATTTTTAAAGATTTTAAAAAGTCAGACACGCCAGACGCTGTCTTTGTAGCACAATTTCATCATCATCGAAATGTTTTTTTCAATTTCAAGACGGCGTTTACAGATGGCTCTAAATGTGGTGTTCATGTCGGTTCCGCAGCCGTGGTCGATGGCCACGTATGTGCAAAATCAATACACACCCATTGTTCAGTTTTTAGTGCTGAGAGTTACGCAATCTCCCTTGCTCTTCATCATATAGCTCAGCAGAAGTATAAGATGTGGATCATCTATACCGATTCTATGAGCTGTCTAGAAGCGTTAACTCATATTCATAAACAAGATCATCCTACCATCATTGAAATTTTTAAATTGCACCAAACTCTGACAGAAAGAAATTTTAATATCTTATTTTGTTGGATACCAGGACACGTGGGAATTGCTGGGAATGAGCGTGCAGATAAAATTGCTAAAACCGTTGACGGTACCAGGTCGAGCTGGCTCTACATTGGAGATGCAATAAGATCAAGTGCTAACTCTCTGAATGGTTCATGGCAGGCTTCATGGGACACAGAAACTTTAAACAAATTGCATGCAATACAGCCGCTTATCTCGGGTTTTGATTTTTGTCAGACAAGTAGGAAGCGAGAAGTGATTCTCTCACGTTTACGTGTCGGCCACACTCGCTTCACCCACGTCCATCTTCTGCTGGCAGAAGATCCACCCACGTGTTCTGGTTGTCATGTCCCTTTTACTGTAAAGCATATTTTAACAGTTTGCTCATATTTTAACAATGTACGATATCATTTTTTTAATGAAAACCATCCCCCATTATCATTGCTTTTAGATTCACCACCTCATAAACATTTGTTTAGGTTTTTATACAAAATCAAATTTTATTATTTGATTTAGATGTAAGTGATCTAATAATTCATTATCCATTTTTAGACGTTGAATTTTTTAATAATTTTATTAAAAAACAAATTTAAATAATTTTAACAAATTTTACAAAGACATATTTATATTCTTAACTAGTGTTTGGCGCAGTATGGCCCAAGTGTTGCCCTTGCGCCAATAAATCCCAAACAACCAACCAACCAACCTATTATAAAAGTGCTACCCTCATGAGCGACCTCAACGAAGACCGAAGAATCTGTGTGAAATTTAAAATTAGTTACGATTTCTCTGTTACAGCAAATAATTAAGCTATTAAGGGATCTGGAAGTGTAGCAGTAAAAATCAAAAGGAAGACTCAAAAGGGTGTCTTTGTAAAGGTATGGGTCCTGGATGCAAAGGAAATCCAAATTGAGTTCAATCGCAAGCTGTAAAGCAGCATCATGAGCTCTCTGAGAATGATTAAGGTTGATTTGTACAATATTAAGTTCCCTAGACATGATCAAGAAAAAGAAAATCCCGAGGAATATTCCCAAAGAATTTAAAAAAAAAAAAAAAAAAAAAAAAAAAAAAATAAAGATCTTAAAACCTAGTCAAACACAAAAAATCAGACCAACAGTCAATCAAAAGTTCAAAAGGGAAAAGAAGTGAAATTCCTAATATGCAATGTGTCTACGTTGGAGTTTCGATTATGATTAGGACAGGACTCTCTATCAAGACAGGAATGGGAAACATTATAGTTCTTACCAAATTTTAAGTTTGATAAACAACAATTGTTGCACTTAGGTGGATTTTGACAATCTTCCTGGTGGGGACCTTCACCACATCTCAAACAGATGGGTTTGTCCTGGTTCGGACACCTAGCTGCAGAATGTCCAAAAAGTCCACAGTTCTTACACAAGTTTACACTGATAAATTCAGATATTCTGAATCTCTGGCATTGAAAATAAAGATGTTTGTCATTAATAACCTTATGGAACGTGGGTGAGTCCAGTTGAAGAATCCAGTTGAACCCTCCCCTACTTTTAAACTTGAAATCAAAGTGACAGTTCTCGCTGTTGAGTTGGTCATTCTGAGCAATGAGGGAACCCAAAAAGTCATCAGGATGAAATTCTCCATCAACATGTGGAATGATTATTCTGGGTGGTCTCTTTTTGGGCTGGTAGATCGACCACTTGAGTGGCAATTCTTCATCTTCGTTGAGAAGTTTCAATAGGTTTAGAATGTCATCTTCGCATGGTGATTCCAGAAAGATACCCTGTCTAATTGTTCTAATCTTGTCGATGCGCGGGTAGATGTTACCCCTTTTGATGAAGTCAACCAAGAGTGTCTTGATCTCGTCCGTGTCTTCTGGATCTCTTTTTTTGATGATAAGGCAGTAGGTGTTTTTTGCCTTTATAGCACGAGGTTGAGCCATGCCCTTTCTTGCCGCTTGACTATAAAGCATCTGCTGTTGTGGTAACTGAGCTTTGGCTGCTTCTGATTCTCTTCTATTCTTTTCTTGTATCTCTAAGATATGGGTTCCTAAGTTACCAAATTGGTTATCCAGCAGGTCTCCAAAATTTTCTATAGTTGGTATAGTTGGTAACAGCTCTGAAATCTTGTTGCTTAGCGTTTGTAGGCTTTCTTCATAATCCGTTTCTGGTCTAATTTTAAGGGCCTCGATTCCTTCCATCAGCTGGTTTAGGAGTGGTATCTGTTTCTCTCTTTCTTGTTTTAGGGTTTCAGTAAGGGTAATAATAATCTTCTTGTCGTTGTTTGTCTGTTCTCTTTCCATTTTCTCCAAGCTATTGCGGAGTTTTTCTTGTAGATTTTTAGTTTTTTCAGTTTCTTCTCTCAGGAATTTACGGTCTTCCACAATATTTTTCCTTCCGATGTCCTCTATTTCCTTCATATTTTTAGCCAGTTGTTCAATAACTTCAATTCTATTGTTGTCGGCCTCTTGTAGGCGATTGGTCAACAAGCTAATCATACCTTGGAATTCAACATTTTGGGTGGTAAGTTTCACAATGCTATTTTCTTGGAACTTCAGAAATTTCAGAATCTCCCCAAGTGAGTCTCCAATGGTGTTTTTCTGTATATTGGCTATCTTGCTACGCTCCACTATAATCTTGGCGCCCTCAATGAGGGTATACATACCCTGATCAAGTAGTTTGGCCAGGTCAAATTGGCACTTGTGAGGATCTTCACTGTTGTTGAGTAATTGGAGAAGCTTCTGACCTTCTTTCGTGGGCTTCAAATTTGTTCCTAGTGGTTTTGTTTTGTAATTAGTTGGGCGGGATACGGGTGGGTCCTTCAGAAATTTCTCCTTGGGCTTCGCCTTGTCGGTCATGGTCGGGGTTCCGGATTCATCACTGCTATCCGCGGTGATCTCTTCTGTGTCACTGTTTTTCTCTTTTTGTGGGGGTCTCCAAAAAAGGCCCTTCTTCTCTCTAGGCTCCTTTTCCTTCTGGATCTCTGAGAACTTATCCATATATGCCTTCATTATCTTTGGTGAAATAGACTCCATGAACTTCGTGTCGCTAACCTTTGTAACATGAGCGATGCCTGAATCAGATCGTATCTTGTGGGTTATCTTCCCTTCCTTAATTGTAATATAACCTGTACGGAGCATGTAGTCCAAACGGCGAATTCCATAAGCCCATATGGTTGAGGCAGTGGTCAAAAATCCCGTCTCGTCAAGGACATAGAAATCAGGGTTATAGTATTTCTTCTGTGCTAGAGCTGTTTCAACTGCCCACTTCTCCAGCGGGTTGTCCGGATCAGGGATTTCATCATTTTTTTTTCTATCTTGCCGGAGCAGCTGGAATTTATGCGTATTGTCTTTAAGAATTTCAATATCCAAATCAGTATAGTTAGCAAAGGTAGCCATGGTGGGGTCCTCTCTTGAATCAGGCACTAAAAGGTGGAACTCAACTTGATCAAATTTCGAGTTCTCCTCCGAAATGTCCACTTTAAGTCCGTATGCGGCACTAGGACAACAATTCTCACTGCGGAGTAGTACTTGCTTGTAGTTAATTCTCAATAAGGCAGTTTACGTGATTCCACAAAATCTTGAAAATTGGATTCAGTTTGGTTTGTTTACCTACTGGACATAGACAAAATCATCAATGTTCTGAAGTTGAAAAGGTCGTAAATCACTCAGGAGTCATTCAATTATATTATTTCTTTGAGCGGAGCAATAACCGTGGTTTGCTTAATCTTTGTGGAGTGGTTTCGAGAGAACTTTCACATCCAAAAAATCCACCTTCCCGTGTTTCAGTTTGGTTTGTTTACCTTCTGGACATAGACAAGATCATCAATGTTTTGAAGTTGAAAAGGTCGTAAATCACTCAGGAATCATTCAATTATATTATTTCTTTGAGCGGAGCAATGACCATTGTGGAGTGGTTTCAAGAGAACCTTCACATTCAAAAAATCCACCTTCCCGTGTCGGGAATTTACTAAGTCCAAAAATGAACTTAAAATACCTTAAAATGAAACAAATTTTGGCTCAGAATATAGCTGTTAAGTCTATAAATACTTTAGGAGTGGTTTTAATTCATAAAAAGATTTTGTGACCCCCCCTCTGTCAAAAGAATTTTTTTGTGGTGTACAGAAGAGAGATGTAGTAATAGTGCCAAATATAAAGAATTTGCTGAGATGATGGGTTTGGATGCTGATTGCTTGTTGTCTATTATGGATTATAAAATTTTGATAGAGTTTTAGATGTTGTAGGTTGATTTGGTGCTTTTGTTGTGTTGTTTGGAGATGTATTCTTTCGGCTTGGATGGAGACCGTTGTGCAGGACTAGGTGCTTGGTGACATGGACTGATGGGACTTTGTGGCAATTGAGATGAAATAAAATAAAACAAGATACAAAACTAAATAACACTAAACTAGGAAAACATATATAACGAAATATGAAAAGAAATTTAGAAATGGATTAAACATAGTATAATAGAACAAACAAAATAAGATAGAATTTTAATTTAAGTAAATGAAATAACTTTTAGAAATACTGCCAAACATGCTGTGGTTATATGGGCATGCTTGACTTTGTTTGCTGAACTTAACGTCTAGCTCGATATGCAGCTTGAACATGTTCATCAAGCTCAGCCAATAGACGTTGCTCCGGGATTGGGTTGTTGGGACCCGGAACTAAGCTGACAGAAAAAACATCACCAACTTTATTAGTGGTGTTACTATATGACGAATTCTTTTGAAGAATCAATTGATGAAACATATGTTCTGCTTCATTAGCGTCATTGTTTTCTTGTGGTTTGTGCTCCTGTAAAACATTCAAAAGGGTCCAGTAAGTGGTCACCAAAGTCATTGGCACTGTGTTGGCCAGGTTCATGTGTACAATATAACGAGGGGAAACACCACATTTTATGAAAGTTCCTTCGAGGTTGGTTGCTCTCATAACACCAAAAACGGCTACCATATCATATATGCGACGTGAATTAAGACAAAATGGAGGTTGATATATACCGCCGGTGTTGTTAAATAGTCTAGCAAGTCCAGAGATTGGAACACCTGCTCTGGTGATCACAGCGGTGGTTTTTCCCCTTCCCTGGATTTGTTGGCCTAGAGCATACAACATAACATTAAGTCTTCTCATCGTGGTATCTCTAGGTGGTGCTCCCGGTGCGATGATTCCTGATGCTCTCAAGTGTAGGAAAAAATTAAAAATTATGTCGATGTTGGATGCTTGCTGTGCTAGACCACCACCAGCAGCCTCCACTGTCGCTATTTCCTCTCTAGCTCTTATATACTCTGGTTCCTCTCGCTCGGTGTGGCCAGCTGGATATCGTCCATTAACTCTTGCATATTCCAATAGTGCAGTTGTGAGGAGCAAAAACCCAGTTTTCTGAGGCATCCCTTCCCTGACTTCCTCAACAACAGGTTCTCTTATTATACCTGCTCCGGTGTTGGATCTCCTGTTTAGTGGCAACAGTGCCTGAAACTCGCTATTCTCAAGGAAATCACTGTAACTTGAGAAATGGTTGCAACCTCCACCTCTGACCTGCTGTCCTCCGAGTCTGGCCTGGCGCTTTCTATTCATAGCTTCTAATATGTGACTCAACTGTCCTGCTAGACCTCCCGAGACTTGAATTCTTCTGGCAACATTTGGATTTCCACTGTTAAATATAGGCAATGGCAGAACTGCCTGCATGTTTTGGCGGAAGGTTCTTGAAAGTCTTCCATAGGTCCTTATTTGTTCTGCAGTTGCTATTTGTGTTTCAGTGTTTGCTGCAACTGCTGCTGTCAAGTCATTATAGATTACATTACTTATTTGATTACAGCCTGCTAGTAAGAATCCGGAGGACATCATCCAAAGTGCCTCTCTCCTCGGTGCAGCATAAGCCAAGTAGAGACTAACCCACTGGGATATTGCAGATGCTGCTTCTGCAGCACTAATGTCTGGATTTCTTATGGTGTCTGTCAGACCTTCCGGCACATACACACCTGTGAAATAGGTATCTGTGTTGCAGGTGGTCCTGTTGGTGGGCAGACCTGCACAGAGCTCAAGAAATCTTTGTTCAAGAGCACCAACATTTTCAAATGTTGGAAAAGAGGGCAATGCATTCATGTTGGTGTCTGTTGTGTTTAGCTCCGGGTTGCTATCGGGATCTTCAGGTCCTCCTTCTGTATTTGCTATCTGATCTCCTTCCTCTGTCTTCCCTGTCTGCTTGTCTCTTGCGTTCTTCTTCCTAGTTGACCTGGATCTTCTCTTTCTTTGATTTCCCTTCTTTGGGTTCCCCCTCGGGGGCTCACATTTTGTGAGTACGGGCCTGGCAACCCTAGCTGGGCCTAGCTTTTTTCTGTTCTTTCCTTTTTTGCGAAGGCCCTACCAAGTGCACTGCTTATTGTTTGAGTTTTATTCTGTTCGCTCGTTCATTATCGTATTTATTTTGGTTCTTTAGAATTTGTTGGCTTTATTTCTTCTTGTATCTCTTATTTCCATACTTCTTTTGCATTTGACGTTTTAAATTAATTTATAACCTTTATTTCCTTTGTTTTGTCAGCTTGCTGACCTGCACGTTTGCCGTGTGCGGAGACCCGTAAGGCCGGAAAATGGGATCCTGGGGTTCCTGTGGCGTCCCATTTCAGGACAGGTTTTAGTTTCCTGGGGGCGCTGCTGCGTTCCCTTTGGCCCACGCTTCGGCCAAAACGGGAGGCAGAGTAAGGCCCGACTCTGTCAATCGGCTGGTGGTAACAGAACCTCCGGGTTGCTGACCGCTAAGGGTTAGGACTGAGTGCTTGAGGTCTGCCTTTCGGTGCCACGCCTCTATGACTTGGAACGACCTCGGCGTACTACCCCCTAGCTAGCATTGTTGCTGCTACCCGTGTTGGGCTCGGTGGTGGGTGGGGGTGTACGTCGAGTTTTTTTCTCTTTAACATATGGCTTCTTTTCCTTCTTTGAGCCCCTTGGGAGGCCTTGATCCCAAACATCCAACCGTTGCTCAAAATAACAAAATCGATGAACAAAATACAATGTCTGCACCTGTACCAAAATTTTTAGTCATCTCATCTCCTCAAAATATTCTAGGAACCATGTCCCCATTCTTTATTCAAAAAGCTTTGCAGGGCATTTGCGGAAACCCTAAATCGGTAAAAAAACTAAAATCTGGAGACTACCTCATCGAAACAATATCTGAAACTCAATCTAAGTCACTATTACTAGCTAGACAGTTTGGCACAATAACAATAACTGCATCACCACACAATAGCCTTAACTCATCAAAGGGGGTCATATCAGAAACTGACCTTCTTGGTGTGTCCGATGAGGAAATACTGACTGAGCTCTCTTCTCAAGGTGTCACTGCCGTGAGAAGAATCACACTTAAAAAAGCTGACTCTATCGTTTCCACAAAACATATAGTATTAACTTTTAATAGCCCAAATCTACCTTCACACATTAAAGCTGGCTACCTGAATTGTCCGATACGTCCATTTATCCCAAACCCTTTGCGGTGTTTTAACTGCCAAGGTTTTGGACATTCCACCAACACATGCCGCGGAGTAGAAACATGCTCGCGATGCTCAAATATCGGACACACATTCATATCTTGCTCTCTTCCGATAAAATGCAAAAATTGCTCAGGCGATCACACTGCCAACTCTCGTGATTGTCCTAGATGGATTGAAGAAAAAGAGATCCAAACAGTGAAGGTAGAAGAAAAGCTCTCATATCAGGAAGCCAAGCAAAAGGTTATTTCAAGAACACCCAAACCACATACACCATACGCCGCTGTAGTAAAAAAAACTTGTTCTATTGGTGTACAAACGTGTGCACCAATACTTAATATAGCTCCATCAGTTTCAACCCAAGCTCAAACTTCTACCAACCAGACTTCAACACCTCCCAAACCAAAAACAATAACTAAAAAGAAACTCCAAATCAACACATTAAAAACACACCTTCAACAACAAATCCGTTACAAACCAGCACCCCTCTCAAAAAAGGGACGTGCTGCAGAAATAGCTTTAAAAAAACAGAAGATAATGGAAGAAAAAGAAAAAGCTTTAAATAGCTCTAGCGAAGGAAGCTCCGCTGAAACATCTGAAAGCGGAGAGATGGAGGTTGAAAGAGGATTGGAAACCCCGCCTCACTTACAACCACGAAAGCAAGGGTGTAAAGACCCTCCATCTAATAACCAAACTTAATGGCCAAAAGTCTCTTATCGTGGAACTGCCGTGGATTCCACCACAATTCAATTGATATTAAGCATCTCCTTGATGAACACCAACCTGTCTGCTTTTGCTTACAAGAGACGCTTTTGAAACCATCGCAAAGCTCTCTTATTAGAGGGTACACTCCTGTTCGTAAAGATTTTACAAACGGAGATAGCTACTCCGCCACTGACTCTATCTTCACATCAAATAGCTCTCCATCCACCTCACTGCCACTGAATACGTCTTTGCAAGCAGTTGCTGTTAGAGTAGCTTTAAACTCTCTCGTAACAGTATGCTCTATCTACCTACCCCCTAATGAAAATATCCGCCAAGCAGACCTCAACAGGTTGTGCGACCAGCTTCCATCCCCATTTCTTATAATGGGCGATTTTAATGGCCACAGTCCTCTTTGGGGTAGTCCCACCGTCAATACCCGTGGAAAACAAATTGAAAAGCTGATAGAAGACAAGAATCTTTGTCTCTTAAACGACGGACAACAAACTTATTTCCACGCCCCAACGAGGACTTTTCATTCCATTGATCTTGTTTTGGTTTCACCATCTCTATTTTCCCTGTGGTCTTTTCATGTGGGAAATGATCCTTTCCACAGTGACCATTTCCCTATTTGTGTTACACATACTGGAAGTGGTGTACCCTGCGCTTCTCGTGTACCACGCTTTAAAATTGAAGCTGCAGACTGGGATCTCTTTACTTTAAACGCACAATTTTCTGACGAGATGGTGGACCAAAACGACATCAATGAAGCTACAACATTAGTCACAAATGCTATTATGGCAGCTGCTCGCAGTTCTATCCCTGTTACATCAAGCAGATTGCCCAAACACCCAAAGCCGTGGTGGAATGACGGTTGCAAAAAAGCCCATAAGAGACAAAAAAAGGCCTGGGGTATTTTTCGCAGATATCCCACAGTAACAAATTTGATTTTATTCAAACGAGCACGTGCAGAGGCGCGTAAAATCCGCCGTCAAAGCCAGAAGGATTCCTGGAAAAGTTATGTTGGCACCATAACTTCATCAACACCTACCCAACGGGTCTGGAACAAGGTAAATAAAATTAGAGGACTTTACCCTAAATATCCAACTTCTATCTTGGATACTGATCAAGGCATTGTTTCAGACCCGAAGGATGTTGCAAACACAATAGCAGAATCTTTTGCCAAAGTGTCGAGTCACACGAATTACCAAGAGCCGTTTGCTTCATATCGACGTAAAGCTGAGCGTGTTAAGCTGCAATTTTCATCTGGTGGTGCTGAAGATTATAATGATGATTTTTCAGTTGATGAGTTAATGAGGGCTTTATCCCGTACAAAAAACTCCGCTTCAGGTCCAGATGAAATTCACTATTGTATGCTCAAACATCTGCCAGCCCACAGTCTTACGTTGATATTAAAATTATTCAATCGCATTTGGCGAGAAGGTATTTTTCCATCATCATGGCAACGAGCTCTTGTGATTCCTATAGCAAAACCTGGAAAAGACCCCAGGAATCCTTCTAGTTACAGACCCATTGCACTTACCAGCTGTTTGTGCAAACTTCTGGAAAAAATGGTAAATGCACGTTTGCTCTTTTATCTAGAATCAAACAACCATCTCTCCCGGTTCCAAAGTGGCTTCCGTCCCGGCCGAAGTACCGTGGATAACCTTCTCCTACTTGAAACTTCAATTAGAGAAGCTTTCGTCAGAAGAAACCACCTGGTATCTATATTTTTTGACATGGAAAAGGCATACGATCGTACTTGGAGATACGGTATTCTCAGAGACCTTCGTAACTTGGGTCTAAGAGGGAATCTACCGTTATTCATCCAGAATTTTCTGCAGTGCAGAACCTTCCAAGTACGTATCAACTCTGTCCTTTCAGATGAGTACATCCAAGAACAAGGCGTCCCCCAAGGAAGTGTATTAAGTTGTCTATTGTTTATAATTAAAATCAATGATATCATGACCTGCCTTCCACCTGCAGTGTCTGGCACTCTGTTTGTAGACGACTTTCAGTTGTCCTGTGCCTCAGTCAATATGGCACTTATTGAAAGACAGTTACAGCTGGCTGTAAACAAAGTTTTAGACTGGTCAAATAAAAACGGTTTTGTTTTTTCGACACAAAAAACTATTGCTATGCACTTTTGCAGAAAGCGTGGGTTACACCTTCACCCAAAAATACTCTTAAACGGTATTGAAATCCCTGTTGCTTCTGAAACAAGTTTTTTGGGAATCACTTTCGATTCCAAACTCACATTCCTGCCACATGTGAAACAACTCAGGAAAAAGTGCATGGCTAGTCTCAACCTACTCAAAGTTCTGTCAAACACTTCTTGGGGTGCAGACACAAATTCCATGTTGAAAATATATAGATGCCTTGTGCGTTCTAGACTCGATTACGGTTCGGTCGTTTATGGATCTGCAAGGAAATCTGTGTTGAAGATTCTGGATCCTGTGCATCATCTTGGCATGAGAGTTTCTTCTGGAGTTTTTAGCACATCTCCTGTTAAGAGCCTTTATGTGTTGTGCCATGAGCAGGATCTGCAACTGAGGAGAGATGGCTTAGTTTTTAAAATGTATTTTAAAATTAAGAATCATTTGAATCACCCCCTTTCCGGAAATGTTTTTAACCCTTCATATGAGAGGATCTTTAACGCTCGTCCATCCTCTATCCCTACTTTCTCACTACGTGCCAAACAGATTTTAGAACTTCATCACATCGAAAACTTTCGTATTCGTCCATTCTCTTATTCTATTTCACCATGGAATAATCATCAACTAAAGGTTTTAAGTATTTTTAAAGATTTTAAAAAGTCAGACACGCCAGACGCTGTCTTTGTAGCACAATTTCATCATCATCGAAATGTTTTTTTCAATTTCAAGACGGCGTTTACAGATGGCTCTAAATGTGGTGTTCATGTCGGTTCCGCAGCCGTGGTCGATGGCCACGTATGTGCAAAATCAATACACACCCATTGTTCAGTTTTTAGTGCTGAGAGTTACGCAATCTCCCTTGCTCTTCATCATATAGCTCAGCAGAAGTATAAGATGTGGATCATCTATACCGATTCTATGAGCTGTCTAGAAGCGTTAACTCATATTCATAAACAAGATCATCCTACCATCATTGAAATTTTTAAATTGCACCAAACTCTGACAGAAAGAAATTTTAATATCTTATTTTGTTGGATACCAGGACACGTGGGAATTGCTGGGAATGAGCGTGCAGATAAAATTGCTAAAACCGTTGACGGTACCAGGTCGAGCTGGCTCTACATTGGAGATGCAATAAGATCAAGTGCTAACTCTCTGAATGGTTCATGGCAGGCTTCATGGGACACAGAAACTTTAAACAAATTGCATGCAATACAGCCGCTTATCTCGGGTTTTGATTTTTGTCAGACAAGTAGGAAGCGAGAAGTGATTCTCTCACGTTTACGTGTCGGCCACACTCGCTTCACCCACGTCCATCTTCTGCTGGCAGAAGATCCACCCACGTGTTCTGGTTGTCATGTCCCTTTTACTGTAAAGCATATTTTAACAGTTTGCTCATATTTTAACAATGTACGATATCATTTTTTTAATGAAAACCATCCCCCATTATCATTGCTTTTAGATTCACCACCTCATAAACATTTGTTTAGGTTTTTATACAAAATCAAATTTTATTATTTGATTTAGATGTAAGTGATCTAATAATTCATTATCCATTTTTAGACGTTGAATTTTTTAATAATTTTATTAAAAAACAAATTTAAATAATTTTAACAAATTTTACAAAGACATATTTATATTCTTAACTAGTGTTTGGCGCAGTATGGCCCAAGTGTTGCCCTTGCGCCAATAAATCCCAAACAACCAACCAACCAACCTATTATAAAAGTGCTACCCTCATGAGCGACCTCAACGAAGACCGAAGAATCTGTGTGAAATTTAAAATTAGTTACGATTTCTCTGTTACAGCAAATAATTAAGCTATTAAGGGATCTGGAAGTGTAGCAGTAAAAATCAAAAGGAAGACTCAAAAGGGTGTCTTTGTAAAGGTATGGGTCCTGGATGCAAAGGAAATCCAAATTGAGTTCAATCGCAAGCTGTAAAGCAGCATCATGAGCTCTCTGAGAATGATTAAGGTTGATTTGTACAATATTAAGTTCCCTAGACGTGATCAAGAAAAAGAAAATCCCGAGGAATATTCCCAAAGAATTTAAAAAAAAAAAAAAAAAAAAAAAAAAAAAAAATAAAGATCTTAAAACCTAGTCAAACACAAAAAATCAGACCAACAGTCAATCAAAAGTTCAAAAGGGAAAAGAAGTGAAATTCCTAATATGCAATGTGTCTACGTTGGAGTTTCGATTATGATTAGGACAGGACTCTCTATCAAGACAGGAATGGGAAACATTATAGTTCTTACCAAATTTTAAGTTTGAAAAACAACAATTGTTGCACTTAGGTGGATTTTGACAATCTTCCTGGTGGGGACCTTCACCACATCTCAAACAGATGGGTTTGTCCTGGTTCGGACACCTAGCTGCAGAATGTCCAAAAAGTCCACAGTTCTTACACAAGTTTACACTGATAAATTCAGATATTCTGAATCTCTGGCATTGAAAATAAAGATGTTTGTCATTAATAACCTTATGGAACGTGGGTGAGTCCAGTTGAAGAATCCAGTTGAACCCTCCCCTACTTTTAAACTTGAAATCAAAGTGACAGTTCTCGCTGTTGAGTTGGTCATTCTGAGCAATGAGGGAATCCAAAAAGTCATCAGGATGAAATTCTCCATCAACATGTGGAATGATTATTCTGGGTGGTCTCTTTTTGGGCTGGTAGATCGACCACTTGAGTGGCAATTCTTCATCTTCGTTGAGAAGTTTCAATAGGTTTAGAATGTCATCTTCGCATGGTGATTCCAGAAAGATACCCTGTCTAATTGTTCTAATCTTGTCGATGCGCGGGTAGATGTTACCCCTTTTGATGAAGTCAACCAAGAGTGTCTTGATCTCGTCCGTGTCTTCTGGATCTCTTTTTTTGATGATAAGGCAGTAGGTGTTTTTTGCCTTTATAGCACGAGGTTGAGCCATGCCCTTTCTTGCCGCTTGACTATAAAGCATCTGCTGTTGTGGTAACTGAGCTTTGGCTGCTTCTGATTCTCTTCTATTCTTTTCTTGTATCTCTAAGATATGGGTTCCTAAGTTACCAAATTGGTTATCCAGCAGGTCTCCAAAATTTTCTATAGTTGGTATAGTTGGTAACAGCTCTGAAATCTTGTTGCTTAGCGTTTGTAGGCTTTCTTCATAATCCGTTTCTGGTCTAATTTTAAGGGCCTCGATTCCTTCCATCAGCTGGTTTAGGAGTGGTATCTGTTTCTCTCTTTCTTGTTTTAGGGTTTCAGTAAGGGTAATAATAATCTTCTTGTCGTTGTTTGTCTGTTCTCTTTCCATTTTCTCCAAGCTATTGCGGAGTTTTTCTTGTAGATTTTTAGTTTTTTCAGTTTCTTCTCTCAGGAATTTACGGTCTTCCACAATATTTTTCCTTCCGATGTCCTCTATTTCCTTCATATTTTTAGCCAGTTGTTCAATAACTTCAATTCTATTGTTGTCGGCCTCTTGTAGGCGATTGGTCAACAAGCTAATCATACCTTGGAATTCAACATTTTGGGTGGTAAGTTTCACAATGCTATTTTCTTGGAACTTCAGAAATTTCAGAATCTCCCCAAGTGAGTCTCCAATGGTGTTTTTCTGTATATTGGCTATCTTGCTACGCTCCACTATAATCTTGGCGCCCTCAATGAGGGTATACATACCCTGATCAAGTAGTTTGGCCAGGTCAAATTGGCACTTGTGAGGATCTTCACTGTTGTTGAGTAATTGGAGAAGCTTCTGACCTTCTTTCGTGGGCTTCAAATTTGTTCCTAGTGGTTTTGTTTTGTAATTAGTTGGGCGGGATACGGGTGGGTCCTTCAGAAATTTCTCCTTGGGCTTCGCCTTGTCGGTCATGGTCGGGGTTCCGGATTCATCACTGCTATCCGCGGTGATCTCTTCTGTGTCACTGTTTTTCTCTTTTTGTGGGGGTCTCCAAAAAAGGCCCTTCTTCTCTCTAGGCTCCTTTTCCTTCTGGATCTCTGAGAACTTATCCATATATGCCTTCATTATCTTTGGTGAAATAGACTCCATGAACTTCGTGTCGCTAACCTTTGTAACATGAGCGATGCCTGAATCAGATCGTATCTTGTGGGTTATCTTCCCTTCCTTAATTGTAATATAACCTGTACGGAGCATGTAGTCCAAACGGCGAATTCCATAAGCCCATATGGTTGAGGCAGTGGTCAAAAATCCCGTCTCGTCAAGGACATAGAAATCAGGGTTATAGTATTTCTTCTGTGCTAGAGCTGTTTCAACTGCCCACTTCTCCAGCGGGTTGTCCGGATCAGGGATTTCATCATTTTTTTTTCTATCTTGCCGGAGCAGCTGGAATTTATGCGTATTGTCTTTAAGAATTTCAATATCCAAATCAGTATAGTTAGCAAAGGTAGCCATGGTGGGGTCCTCTCTTGAATCAGGCACTAAAAGGTGGAACTCAACTTGATCAAATTTCGAGTTCTCCTCCGAAATGTCCACTTTAAGTCCGTATGCGGCACTAGGACAACAATTCTCACTGCGGAGTAGTACTTGCTTGTAGTTAATTCTCAATAAGGCAGTTTACGTGATTCCACAAAATCTTGAAAATTGGATTCAGTTTGGTTTGTTTACCTACTGGACATAGACAAAATCATCAATGTTCTGAAGTTGAAAAGGTCGTAAATCACTCAGGAGTCATTCAATTATATTATTTCTTTGAGCGGAGCAATAACCGTGGTTTGCTTAATCTTTGTGGAGTGGTTTCGAGAGAACTTTCACATCCAAAAAATCCACCTTCCCGTGTTTCAGTTTGGTTTGTTTACCTTCTGGACATAGACAAGATCATCAATGTTTTGAAGTTGAAAAGGTCGTAAATCACTCAGGAATCATTCAATTATATTATTTCTTTGAGCGGAGCAATGACCATTGTGGAGTGGTTTCAAGAGAACCTTCACATTCAAAAAATCCACCTTCCCGTGTCGGGAATTTACTAAGTCCAAAAATGAACTTAAAATACCTTAAAATGAAACAAATTTTGGCTCAGAATATAGCTGTTAAGTCTATAAATACTTTAGGAGTGGTTTTAATTCATAAAAAGATTTTGTGACCCCCCCTCTGTCAAAAGAATTTTTTTGTGGTGTACAGAAGAGAGATGTAGTAATAGTGCCAAATATAAAGAATTTGCTGAGATGATGGGTTTGGATGCTGATTGCTTGTTGTCTATTATGGATTATAAAATTTTGATAGAGTTTTAGATGTTGTAGGTTGATTTGGTGCTTTTGTTGTGTTGTTTGGAGATGTATTCTTTCGGCTTGGATGGAGACCGTTGTGCAGGACTAGGTGCTTGGTGACATGGACTGATGGGACTTTGTGGCAATTGAGATGAAATAAAATAAAACAAGATACAAAACTAAATAACACTAAACTAGGAAAACATATATAACGAAATATGAAAAGAAATTTAGAAATGGATTAAACATAGTATAATAGAACAAACAAAATAAGATAGAATTTTAATTTAAGTAAATGAAATAACTTTTAGAAATACTGCCAAACATGCTGTGGTTATATGGGCATGCTTGACTTTGTTTGCTGAACTTAACGTCTAGCTCGATATGCAGCTTGAACATGTTCATCAAGCTCAGCCAATAGACGTTGCTCCGGGATTGGGTTGTTGGGACCCGGAACTAAGCTGACAGAAAAAACATCACCAACTTTATCAGTGGTGTTACTATATGACGAATTCTTTTGAAGAATCAATTGATGAAACATATGTTCTGCTTCATTAGCGTCATTGTTTTCTTGTGGTTTGTGCTCCTGTAAAACATTCAAAAGGGTCCAGTAAGTGGTCACCAAAGTCATTGGCACTGTGTTGGCCAGGTTCATGTGTACAATATAACGAGGGGAAACACCACATTTTATGAAAGTTCCTTCGAGGTTGGTTGCTCTCATAACACCAAAAACGGCTACCATATCATATATGCGACGTGAATTAAGACAAAATGGAGGTTGATATATACCGCCGGTGTTGTTAAATAGTCTAGCAAGTCCAGAGATTGGAACACCTGCTCTGGTGATCACAGCGGTGGTTTTTCCCCTTCCCTGGATTTGTTGGCCTAGAGCATACAACATAACATTAAGTCTTCTCATCGTGGTATCTCTAGGTGGTGCTCCCGGTGCGATGATTCCTGATGCTCTCAAGTGTAGGAAAAAATTAAAAATTATGTCGATGTTGGATGCTTGCTGTGCTAGACCACCACCAGCAGCCTCCACTGTCGCTATTTCCTCTCTAGCTCTTATATACTCTGGTTCCTCTCGCTCGGTGTGGCCAGCTGGATATCGTCCATTAACTCTTGCATATTCCAATAGTGCAGTTGTGAGGAGCAAAAACCCAGTTTTCTGAGGCATCCCTTCCCTGACTTCCTCAACAACAGGTTCTCTTATTATACCTGCTCCGGTGTTGGATCTCCTGTTTAGTGGCAACAGTGCCTGAAACTCGCTATTCTCAAGGAAATCACTGTAACTTGAGAAATGGTTGCAACCTCCACCTCTGACCTGCTGTCCTCCGAGTCTGGCCTGGCGCTTTCTATTCATAGCTTCTAATATGTGACTCAACTGTCCTGCTAGACCTCCCGAGACTTGAATTCTTCTGGCAACATTTGGATTTCCACTGTTAAATATAGGCAATGGCAGAACTGCCTGCATGTTTTGGCGGAAGGTTCTTGAAAGTCTTCCATAGGTCCTTATTTGTTCTGCAGTTGCTATTTGTGTTTCAGTGTTTGCTGCAACTGCTGCTGTCAAGTCATTATAGATTACATTACTTATTTGATTACAGCCTGCTAGTAAGAATCCGGATGGCATCATCCAAAGTGCCTCTCTCCTCGGTGCAGCATAAGCCAAGTAGAGACTAACCCACTGGGATATTGCAGATGCTGCTTCTGCAGCACTAATGTCTGGATTTCTTATGGTGTCTGTCAGACCTTCCGGCACATACACACCTGTGAAATAGGTATCTGTGTTGCAGGTGGTCCTGTTGGTGGGCAGACCTGCACAGAGCTCAAGAAATCTTTGTTCAAGAGCACCAACATTTTCAAATGTTGGAAAAGAGGGCAATGCATTCATGTTGGTGTCTGTTGTGTTTAGCTCCGGGTTGCTATCGGGATCTTCAGGTCCTCCTTCTGTATTTGCTATCTGATCTCCTTCCTCTGTCTTCCCTGTCTGCTTGTCTCTTGCGTTCTTCTTCCTAGTTGACCTGGATCTTCTCTTTCTTTGATTTCCCTTCTTTGGGTTCCCCCTCGGGGGCTCACATTTTGTGAGTACGGGCCTGGCAACCCTAGCTGGGCCTAGCTTTTTTCTGTTCTTTCCTTTTTTGCGAAGGCCCTACCAAGTGCACTGCTTATTGTTTGAGTTTTATTCTGTTCGCTCGTTCATTATCGTATTTATTTTGGTTCTTTAGAATTTGTTGGCTTTATTTCTTCTTGTATCTCTTATTTCCATACTTCTTTTGCATTTGACGTTTTAAATTAATTTATAACCTTTATTTCCTTTGTTTTGTCAGCTTGCTGACCTGCACGTTTGCCGTGTGCGGAGACCCGTAAGGCCGGAAAATGGGATCCTGGGGTTCCTGTGGCGTCCCATTTCAGGACAGGTTTTAGTTTCCTGGGGGCGCTGCTGCGTTCCCTTTGGCCCACGCTTCGGCCAAAACGGGAGGCAGAGTAAGGCCCGACTCTGTCAATCGGCTGGTGGTAACAGAACCTCCGGGTTGCTGACCGCTAAGGGTTAGGACTGAGTGCTTGAGGTCTGCCTTTCGGTGCCACGCCTCTATGACTTGGAACGACCTCGGCGTACTACCCCCTAGCTAGCATTGTTGCTGCTACCCGTGTTGGGCTCGGTGGTGGGTGGGGGTGTACGTCGAGTTTTTTTCTCTTTAACATATGGCTTCTTTTCCTTCTTTGAGCCCCTTGGGAGGCCTTGATCCCAAACATCCAACCGTTGCTCAAAATAACAAAATCGATGAACAAAATACAATGTCTGCACCTGTACCAAAATTTTTAGTCATCTCATCTCCTCAAAATATTCTAGGAACCATGTCCCCATTCTTTATTCAAAAAGCTTTGCAGGGCATTTGCGGAAACCCTAAATCGGTAAAAAAACTAAAATCTGGAGACTACCTCATCGAAACAATATCTGAAACTCAATCTAAGTCACTATTACTAGCTAGACAGTTTGGCACAATAACAATAACTGCATCACCACACAATAGCCTTAACTCATCAAAGGGGGTCATATCAGAAACTGACCTTCTTGGTGTGTCCGATGAGGAAATACTGACTGAGCTCTCTTCTCAAGGTGTCACTGCCGTGAGAAGAATCACACTTAAAAAAGCTGACTCTATCGTTTCCACAAAACATATAGTATTAACTTTTAATAGCCCAAATCTACCTTCACACATTAAAGCTGGCTACCTGAATTGTCCGATACGTCCATTTATCCCAAACCCTTTGCGGTGTTTTAACTGCCAAGGTTTTGGACATTCCACCAACACATGCCGCGGAGTAGAAACATGCTCGCGATGCTCAAATATCGGACACACATTCATATCTTGCTCTCTTCCGATAAAATGCAAAAATTGCTCAGGCGATCACACTGCCAACTCTCGTGATTGTCCTAGATGGATTGAAGAAAAAGAGATCCAAACAGTGAAGGTAGAAGAAAAGCTCTCATATCAGGAAGCCAAGCAAAAGGTTATTTCAAGAACACCCAAACCACATACACCATACGCCGCTGTAGTAAAAAAAACTTGTTCTATTGGTGTACAAACGTGTGCACCAATACTTAATATAGCTCCATCAGTTTCAACCCAAGCTCAAACTTCTACCAACCAGACTTCAACACCTCCCAAACCAAAAACAATAACTAAAAAGAAACTCCAAATCAACACATTAAAAACACACCTTCAACAACAAATCCGTTACAAACCAGCACCCCTCTCAAAAAAGGGACGTGCTGCAGAAATAGCTTTAAAAAAACAGAAGATAATGGAAGAAAAAGAAAAAGCTTTAAATAGCTCTAGCGAAGGAAGCTCCGCTGAAACATCTGAAAGCGGAGAGATGGAGGTTGAAAGAGGATTGGAAACCCCGCCTCACTTACAACCACGAAAGCAAGGGTGTAAAGACCCTCCATCTAATAACCAAACTTAATGGCCAAAAGTCTCTTATCGTGGAACTGCCGTGGATTCCACCACAATTCAATTGATATTAAGCATCTCCTTGATGAACACCAACCTGTCTGCTTTTGCTTACAAGAGACGCTTTTGAAACCATCGCAAAGCTCTCTTATTAGAGGGTACACTCCTGTTCGTAAAGATTTTACAAACGGAGATAGCTACTCCGCCACTGACTCTATCTTCACATCAAATAGCTCTCCATCCACCTCACTGCCACTGCCCCCTCAGGGGGTTTACTTTCTATAAGTAAATACGGGCTTCACAACCCCGGGGCTCCCCAGTGATCTATCCCTCCTTCTGTTTTACCTTCTTTTTTGAGTTCTGTATTTATTGTTTGGCTTCTCTTCCTTCCCTCGTTGTGGTTACCTCTTCAGAGGTGAGGGCTCCCCTTGAGAAGCTTTGTGCCGCTCTGTTGCCATCAGCTTCTCTCGGGGATTATATCACCCACGTGTTTGCCGTGCGTGGAGACCCGTGTCTCTGGAAAGGGGGATCCTGGTAGTTGAGGGGCGACATACTGTCCCAATACACTACTTTGGCCCTTGCTTCAGATAAACGGGAGGTACACATTGGTCCCGTGTGTATCAATCGGCTGGTCGTCCGACTTCGTCGGCGGCTAGGGATCAAGCGTCCGGCTCGTCTGCTGGGAACCTCGTTAAGGGTGGAGGCTTCTACAGGGACGAGTCGTTCGCGTATAGGCACTGGTTAACCCGATAGAGTCATGCTGTGCGTAACAGTTCTGTTGATATTTTGTTTTCTTTTATGATTTTTGTTGCTTGCCGGCAGGCTCTATCCCCGATAATGAGGACTCCATGGTGGGTGGGACTCTAGTGCCCGAATTTTTTATCCCTACTTTCATGGAAAGTAAATCTACTATTTTTTCTCCCCCTAGTGGGGAGCAACAAAGACAAGTCTCTTCATCACATCCAAGTTCTCTGAAATTCTTTATTGTACATCGAGTGGAGGGTTCTTTCGAAAAGGTTTCTCCTTTTTTAATTGAGAAAGCTTTAAAATCGTTCGTTGGAGATACAGCTTCAGTAAAAAAACTGAAGTCTGGAGATCTGTTAGTGGAGGTCCGCAATGATCAACAAGCCAAGAGCATATTAAAAATCGACAATTTTGGAATATTCCCTGTAACTGTAACAGCTCATGGATCGCTTAATAAATCTCGTGGTGTTGTGTCCGAGTCGGACCTTTACCATACAGCGGAGGACGAGATTCTTGATCACCTACGTGATCAACACGTTTCGGCCGTCCACCGCATAACAATACGACGAGATGGGAATATCATCCCCACTAAGCATTTGATCCTAACTTTTGATTTACCCACTTTACCGTCGCACGTAAAAGCAGGCTATCTGAATTGCCAAGTACGTCCGTATATTCCGAACCCACTACGCTGTTTCAAGTGCCAGAAATTTGGTCACTCGCAAACAGCTTGCCATGGGAAAACGGAAATATGCGCACGTTGTGCAGGTATTGGACATGGTAGTGCTAACTGCAAAGCACCCGAGAAGTGTGTCAATTGTGATGGCACACATCCGTCATACTCTCGATCATGTCCACAGTGGGTAAAAGAAAAAGAAATACAAACAGTACGAGTAAACCAAAATAAGTCGTATTTCGATGCTAAAAAAATTGTTGAATTGAGGACTCCACGCGTTGGTGTTGCTTATGCTGATGTTTTGAAAAAAACATTCAGCAGCAAAAGCACACAAACAGACTCTCCTGTATCATCTCTCATTAAATTACCTCAACGGTCATCTACAGAGGTTGTTAAACGACCAACGATTTTAAAGAAATCTTTAGCAAAATCAAAAGCTTTGCAGACACTGAAGCTGAAATCTGCCAAAGGGGGACCTTCTCGAGAGAAACCCTCTAACCCTTTTACTATCCTTCGTTCCTTTAGGGAGGCAGATGTGGTGAAACTTCACCCATCTGATGATGACGAGGATATTAGTGAAGATCCTGACCCCCCTTTTAAATTTGCATCAAGTAATTAATGGCTTCTTTTGTTTCTTGGAACTGTCGCGGTTTTGGGTCTGGGAGGGATGATGTGGGGAATATTGTTTCACTTTGCCGTCCGGCATGTTTGGCCCTTCGGGAAGCTTTCTTGAAGGATGCTTATGTGTCTGTGATCCGTGGGTATAGCTGCATTGGAAGGGATGTTGCCCGTGGTGGTGCAGTGTCTGGAGGAGTATGCCTTTTTGTTTCTCATGGTTATCCCGGCGCTGTGATCGCACTGCGCGCATCTCTGCAGGCTGTGGCTGCGAGACTTCATTTGCAGTCCCTTCTCGCAGTCTGTTGCCTGTGCTTGCCGCCACATGCTGGCGTCCGCCAGGGGGAGCTGAGTGATTTGATCGACCGGCTTCCGGCTCCATTTCTGTTGCTTGGTGACCTTGATGGACGCGGTGCTGTGTGGGGTGGTGACGGTGCGAACCCTCGTGGGAGGCGGATTGAGGGGTTGCTGTCTGATCGCTGTCTCTGTCTCCTGAATGACGGGGGGGGGGGCCTGTTTTCATGAACCCACTGGAACATTCCATTCACTTGGCTTGGCCGTTTGTTCCCCTATACTTTTGCCATACTTGAGTTTTGCTGTTGGGAGTGATTTGCATAATGGTGATCACTTCCCTGTTCTCATTTCGCACACAGGTAGTGGTAGCGTGAACATCCATCTACCTACATGCAAGTGCCACAGGGCGAGTTGGGACGGATTTGCTGAGTTGGCTGTTGTAGCAGGAGCGGTGGTGGACGGTGGGGATGTTGGTACTGCTGTCCAAAGTGTCACTGAAGCAATTTTGAATGCTGCTGACTCCTCCATTCCTGGGACATCACCTGGAGCACTGCGGCACTGTGAACCATGCTGGAGTGCAGATTGTCAGTCTGCATACAGGAAACAAGAGAAGCTATGGGGTATCTTCCGCAGATACCCAACTACAGGAGACCTTATCGCCTTTAAAAAGGCTAAGGCATTTGCTCGTAGAGTTAGACGTCAGAGTCAGAAGGACTCTTGGATAAGTTATGTATCTTCAATTACATCCAAAACATCAAGCAAGCAGTTGTGGAAGAAGGTTAGAGCAGCCAACGGTTTGTATCCGGAATATTCTTGTCCGATACTTCAAACCGGAGCTGCTGTGTTCTCTTCCCCTGAAGATATTGCTAACCTTATAGGTGAAACTTTTGAAAGTATATCCAGTTCCGATTCTTATAGCCCTGCTTTTCTTGTGACTAAGAATCGAGCTGAACGGACTGGAATTAATTTCAAAAGCAATATTGAATATTCCTACAACTGTGACCTTAAGATGTACGAATTGAAGAGTGCTTTATCTAAAGCACATAACACCAGTCCAGGTCCAGATGGGATCAGTTACCAAATGCTTCGCCATTTAAGTCCAGATTCTCTTTTTAACATCCTTTTTCTCTTTAATCGAATCTGGAAGGAGAACATCTTTCCTACCTTGTGGCGGGAAGCTACTGTAATCCCCATTCTGAAACCTGGAAAGGATCCCAAGGATCCTCTGAACTATCGACCGATAGCCTTAACGAGCTGCCTCTGTAAGACCTTTGAACGTATTGTAAACGCCCGACTCTCTTACATGTTGGAAAAAGATGGATGTATTTCACCTTTCCAGAGTGGATTCCGACGAGGACGGTCCACTCTTGATAACATCGTGAAACTAGAAACAGATGTTCGCAATGCCTTTGTGCAGAGGAATCATCTAGTTTCAATCTTTTTCGACATTGAGAAGGCGTATGATCATACGTGGCGATATGGTATCCTGCAAACCTTATTTAATTTTGGTTTCAGGGGTAATCTACCTCTTTTTATTCAAAACTTTTTATCATCCCGGGTTTTTAGAGTTCGTATTGGAACTTCATTTTCTAATTATTTTAATCAATCTGAGGGAGTCCCTCAAGGTTGTGTTTTAAGCGTCACCCTTTTTAACCTTCACATTAGCAACATCCTTCATGTCCTTTCACCCTTTGTTCATGGAACTTTGTATGTTGATGATTTGCAAATCTCATGTCAAGGATCAAACATGCGCTTAATTGAACGTCAATTACAAACTGCTGTTAACAGACTTGTAGAATGGTGTGACAAAAACGGCCATAAACTGTCACCATCTAAAAGCAGTTGCATCCACTTCTGTAGGAGGAGGGGTCTTCACCCTGACCCTGAAATTCACATACGCAATTCTCCCATCCCAGTTGTGAATCAGATAAGATACTTGGGAGTCATTTTCGACAGCAAGTTGAATTTTCTCCCACATATTTTATACTTGCGCAAGAAGTGCGATAGGTCGCTTAATATCCTCAAAGTACTCTCAAATACTTCTTGGGGTGCTGACCGCACTTCTTTGCTGCGTATTTACAATTCGGTTATCTTATCCCGTATTGACTACGGATGCGTTGCGTATGGGTCTGCAGGAGTATCCCTTCTACGAAGATTGGATACTGTCCATCACACTGCTGCCCGTATTTGTTCAGGTGCATTTCGCACTTCACCCATTGAAAGTCTGTTGACAGAGTGTAGTCTACTTCCACTTGACTTGAGACGTAAAAAATTAAGCGCCAACTACTACTGTAGAATTATGTCTGATCCTTTTCACCCTTTACGTAAGTTGAGACTTGATGCTTATCTTGGTAGGTTATATGATGCTCGTCCATCTAACATCCGACCATTTTCTGAAAGAGCGAAATCCATCTTGTTGGATGCAGCTCTAAGTGACGTAGTTACCCAAACATTTACCACTCAATCCTTTCCACCGTGGGATATTCCATCTTTCCACTTTCTCAATCCATTTGCGATGTATTGCAAGGCAGACACTGCCCCAGAAATTATGCAACAAATCTTTTATGATCACCGCTCTCAGTTTGCTGACTATGAAGCAGTATTTACTGATGGATCCAAAGCAGGTGAACGTGTTGGCTGTGGTACTGTGTCCGACACATCCACAGTCGCTTTTACACTTCATAAATCCTGCTCGGTTTTCACTTCTGAGATGACAGCAATTTCTTGTGCACTGCTGCATATCTCACTCTGCCACAATCGCAAATTTTGTGTGTATACTGACAGTTTAAGCTCCTTGTCAAGTCTTGAGCAATTTAAGAACAATAGCCATCCACTTGCCTTTGATATTTTGGCAAAGTTACACACACTTGAGAGGAAAGGGTTTACTATTTTGTTCTGCTGGGTACCTAGTCACATGGGAATTTCAGGAAATGAATTGGCTGATTCTGCTGCTAAAGCGGCTTCAATTCCGCTGCAGCAGCCAGTTCCCTACCAAGATATTAAGACCTCAATTCACAAGTTTATATTATCCTTACGTCAAGAAGCATGGGATTTGCAGGTTAATAACAAACTTCATTTTATCAAAAATCATCTTCTTAAATGGCCAGTTAATCCAATGCGTCGGACAGATGTCAAACTGACTCGTCTGCGCATTGGTCACACCCGATTGACGCATCGACATCTATTGCTGGGAGAAGATCCACCTGTTTGCGATATTTGTCGTTGCGATCTTACTGTGTCTCATATTTTAATTTCTTGTCCTAAGTTTCAATCACATCGTCTTAGGTTTTTTAAGAGTACTAGTTTAAGTCTTCAGGATTTGATAGGGGAAACTCCCCATCCAAATCTTTTTGCTTTTTTAAGATCAATCGGGTTTTTAAATCACATCTAGTTTTTTAAACATTTCCATTTTTAAAAATTTTATTAACATCTTCATCATTTTAGAAATGTGTTTTTAACATTCTTAAATTATATTATGTCACTTCTCATCATATTTATAATTCATCTTTCATCATAGTTTTTCTTTTATCCTTTGTTTTGGCGCTGCATGGCCCTTGTGTTGCCTTTGCGCCATAAAACCCAAAACAAACAAACACTGCCACTGAATACGTCTTTGCAAGCAGTTGCTGTTAGAGTAGCTTTAAACTCTCTCGTAACAGTATGCTCTATCTACCTACCCCCTAATGAAAATATCCGCCAAGCAGACCTCAACAGGTTGTGCGACCAGCTTCCATCCCCATTTCTTATAATGGGCGATTTTAATGGCCACAGTCCTCTTTGGGGTAGTCCCACCGTCAATACCCGTGGAAAACAAATTGAAAAGCTGATAGAAGACAAGAATCTTTGTCTCTTAAACGACGGACAACAAACTTATTTCCACGCCCCAACGAGGACTTTTCATTCCATTGATCTTGTTTTGGTTTCACCATCTCTATTTTCCCTGTGGTCTTTTCATGTGGGAAATGATCCTTTCCACAGTGACCATTTCCCTATTTGTGTTACACATACTGGAAGTGGTGTACCCTGCGCTTCTCGTGTACCACGCTTTAAAATTGAAGCTGCAGACTGGGATCTCTTTACTTTAAACGCACAATTTTCTGACGAGATGGTGGACCAAAACGACATCAATGAAGCTACAACATTAGTCACAAATGCTATTATGGCAGCTGCTCGCAGTTCTATCCCTGTTACATCAAGCAGATTGCCCAAACACCCAAAGCCGTGGTGGAATGACGGTTGCAAAAAAGCCCATAAGAGACAAAAAAAGGCCTGGGGTATTTTTCGCAGATATCCCACAGTAACAAATTTGATTTTATTCAAACGAGCACGTGCAGAGGCGCGTAAAATCCGCCGTCAAAGCCAGAAGGATTCCTGGAAAAGTTATGTTGGCACCATAACTTCATCAACACCTACCCAACGGGTCTGGAACAAGGTAAATAAAATTAGAGGACTTTACCCTAAATATCCAACTTCTATCTTGGATACTGATCAAGGCATTGTTTCAGACCCGAAGGATGTTGCAAACACAATAGCAGAATCTTTTGCCAAAGTGTCGAGTCACACGAATTACCAAGAGCCGTTTGCTTCATATCGACGTAAAGCTGAGCGTGTTAAGCTGCAATTTTCATCTGGTGGTGCTGAAGATTATAATGATGATTTTTCAGTTGATGAGTTAATGAGGGCTTTATCCCGTACAAAAAACTCCGCTTCAGGTCCAGATGAAATTCACTATTGTATGCTCAAACATCTGCCAGCCCACAGTCTTACGTTGATATTAAAATTATTCAATCGCATTTGGCGAGAAGGTATTTTTCCATCATCATGGCAACGAGCTCTTGTGATTCCTATAGCAAAACCTGGAAAAGACCCCAGGAATCCTTCTAGTTACAGACCCATTGCACTTACCAGCTGTTTGTGCAAACTTCTGGAAAAAATGGTAAATGCACGTTTGCTCTTTTATCTAGAATCAAACAACCATCTCTCCCGGTTCCAAAGTGGCTTCCGTCCCGGCCGAAGTACCGTGGATAACCTTCTCCTACTTGAAACTTCAATTAGAGAAGCTTTCGTCAGAAGAAACCACCTGGTATCTATATTTTTTGACATGGAAAAGGCATACGATCGTACTTGGAGATACGGTATTCTCAGAGACCTTCGTAACTTGGGTCTAAGAGGGAATCTACCGTTATTCATCCAGAATTTTCTGCAGTGCAGAACCTTCCAAGTACGTATCAACTCTGTCCTTTCAGATGAGTACATCCAAGAACAAGGCGTCCCCCAAGGAAGTGTATTAAGTTGTCTATTGTTTATAATTAAAATCAATGATATCATGACCTGCCTTCCACCTGCAGTGTCTGGCACTCTGTTTGTAGACGACTTTCAGTTGTCCTGTGCCTCAGTCAATATGGCACTTATTGAAAGACAGTTACAGCTGGCTGTAAACAAAGTTTTAGACTGGTCAAATAAAAACGGTTTTGTTTTTTCGACACAAAAAACTATTGCTATGCACTTTTGCAGAAAGCGTGGGTTACACCTTCACCCAAAAATACTCTTAAACGGTATTGAAATCCCTGTTGCTTCTGAAACAAGTTTTTTGGGAATCACTTTCGATTCCAAACTCACATTCCTGCCACATGTGAAACAACTCAGGAAAAAGTGCATGGCTAGTCTCAACCTACTCAAAGTTCTGTCAAACACTTCTTGGGGTGCAGACACAAATTCCATGTTGAAAATATATAGATGCCTTGTGCGTTCTAGACTCGATTACGGTTCGGTCGTTTATGGATCTGCAAGGAAATCTGTGTTGAAGATTCTGGATCCTGTGCATCATCTTGGCATGAGAGTTTCTTCTGGAGTTTTTAGCACATCTCCTGTTAAGAGCCTTTATGTGTTGTGCCATGAGCAGGATCTGCAACTGAGGAGAGATGGCTTAGTTTTTAAAATGTATTTTAAAATTAAGAATCATTTGAATCACCCCCTTTCCGGAAATGTTTTTAACCCTTCATATGAGAGGATCTTTAACGCTCGTCCATCCTCTATCCCTACTTTCTCACTACGTGCCAAACAGATTTTAGAACTTCATCACATCGAAAACTTTCGTATTCGTCCATTCTCTTATTCTATTTCACCATGGAATAATCATCAACTAAAGGTTTTAAGTATTTTTAAAGATTTTAAAAAGTCAGACACGCCAGACGCTGTCTTTGTAGCACAATTTCATCATCATCGAAATGTTTTTTTCAATTTCAAGACGGCGTTTACAGATGGCTCTAAATGTGGTGTTCATGTCGGTTCCGCAGCCGTGGTCGATGGCCACGTATGTGCAAAATCAATACACACCCATTGTTCAGTTTTTAGTGCTGAGAGTTACGCAATCTCCCTTGCTCTTCATCATATAGCTCAGCAGAAGTATAAGATGTGGATCATCTATACCGATTCTATGAGCTGTCTAGAAGCGTTAACTCATATTCATAAACAAGATCATCCTACCATCATTGAAATTTTTAAATTGCACCAAACTCTGACAGAAAGAAATTTTAATATCTTATTTTGTTGGATACCAGGACACGTGGGAATTGCTGGGAATGAGCGTGCAGATAAAATTGCTAAAACCGTTGACGGTACCAGGTCGAGCTGGCTCTACATTGGAGATGCAATAAGATCAAGTGCTAACTCTCTGAATGGTTCATGGCAGGCTTCATGGGACACAGAAACTTTAAACAAATTGCATGCAATACAGCCGCTTATCTCGGGTTTTGATTTTTGTCAGACAAGTAGGAAGCGAGAAGTGATTCTCTCACGTTTACGTGTCGGCCACACTCGCTTCACCCACGTCCATCTTCTGCTGGCAGAAGATCCACCCACGTGTTCTGGTTGTCATGTCCCTTTTACTGTAAAGCATATTTTAACAGTTTGCTCATATTTTAACAATGTACGATATCATTTTTTTAATGAAAACCATCCCCCATTATCATTGCTTTTAGATTCACCACCTCATAAACATTTGTTTAGGTTTTTATACAAAATCAAATTTTATTATTTGATTTAGATGTAAGTGATCTAATAATTCATTATCCATTTTTAGACGTTGAATTTTTTAATAATTTTATTAAAAAACAAATTTAAATAATTTTAACAAATTTTACAAAGACATATTTATATTCTTAACTAGTGTTTGGCGCAGTATGGCCCAAGTGTTGCCCTTGCGCCAATAAATCCCAAACAACCAACCAACCAACCTATTATAAAAGTGCTACCCTCATGAGCGACCTCAACGAAGACCGAAGAATCTGTGTGAAATTTAAAATTAGTTACGATTTCTCTGTTACAGCAAATAATTAAGCTATTAAGGGATCTGGAAGTGTAGCAGTAAAAATCAAAAGGAAGACTCAAAAGGGTGTCTTTGTAAAGGTATGGGTCCTGGATGCAAAGGAAATCCAAATTGAGTTCAATCGCAAGCTGTAAAGCAGCATCATGAGCTCTCTGAGAATGATTAAGGTTGATTTGTACAATATTAAGTTCCCTAGACATGATCAAGAAAAAGAAAATCCCGAGGAATATTCCCAAAGAATTTAAAAAAAAAAAAAAAAAAAAAAAAAAAAAAATAAAGATCTTAAAACCTAGTCAAACACAAAAAATCAGACCAACAGTCAATCAAAAGTTCAAAAGGGAAAAGAAGTGAAATTCCTAATATGCAATGTGTCTACGTTGGAGTTTCGATTATGATTAGGACAGGACTCTCTATCAAGACAGGAATGGGAAACATTATAGTTCTTACCAAATTTTAAGTTTGATAAACAACAATTGTTGCACTTAGGTGGATTTTGACAATCTTCCTGGTGGGGACCTTCACCACATCTCAAACAGATGGGTTTGTCCTGGTTCGGACACCTAGCTGCAGAATGTCCAAAAAGTCCACAGTTCTTACACAAGTTTACACTGATAAATTCAGATATTCTGAATCTCTGGCATTGAAAATAAAGATGTTTGTCATTAATAACCTTATGGAACGTGGGTGAGTCCAGTTGAAGAATCCAGTTGAACCCTCCCCTACTTTTAAACTTGAAATCAAAGTGACAGTTCTCGCTGTTGAGTTGGTCATTCTGAGCAATGAGGGAATCCAAAAAGTCATCAGGATGAAATTCTCCATCAACATGTGGAATGATTATTCTGGGTGGTCTCTTTTTGGGCTGGTAGATCGACCACTTGAGTGGCAATTCTTCATCTTCGTTGAGAAGTTTTAATAGGTTTAGAATGTCATCTTCGCATGGTGATTCCAGAAAGATACCCTGTCTAATTGTTCTAATCTTGTCGATGCGCGGGTAGATGTTACCCCTTTTGATGAAGTCAACCAAGAGTGTCTTGATCTCGTCCGTGTCTTCTGGATCTCTTTTTTTGATGATAAGGCAGTAGGTGTTTTTTGCCTTTATAGCACGAGGTTGAGCCATGCCCTTTCTTGCCGCTTGACTATAAAGCATCTGCTGTTGTGGTAACTGAGCTTTGGCTGCTTCTGATTCTCTTCTATTCTTTTCTTGTATCTCTAAGATATGGGTTCCTAAGTTACCAAATTGGTTATCCAGCAGGTCTCCAAAATTTTCTATAGTTGGTATAGTTGGTAACAGCTCTGAAATCTTGTTGCTTAGCGTTTGTAGGCTTTCTTCATAATCCGTTTCTGGTCTAATTTTAAGGGCCTCGATTCCTTCCATCAGCTGGACCAAACGGTGTAGTGGTTAGCGTGCTGGCTTCTAGACCGCGAGGTTGCGGGTTCGAATCCCGTGTTAGGCATGGGTGTTTGTAAATGTATGTTGGCTTGTCTAATGACGAAAGTTTCGGCGCATTATAGCCCTCGTGTTGCTGACGGCGCCAGATAATCTGAATACAACCAACCAACCAACCTTCCATCAGCTGGTTTAGGAGTGGTATCTGTTTCTCTCTTTCTTGTTTTAGGGTTTCAGTAAGGGTAATAATAATCTTCTTGTCATTGTTTGTCTGTTCTCTTTCCATTTTCTCCAAGCTATTGCGGAGTTTTTCTTGTAGATTTTTAGTTTTTTCAGTTTCTTCTCTCAGGAATTTACGGTCTTCCACAATATTTTTCCTTCCGATGTCCTCTATTTCCTTCATATTTTTAGCCAGTTGTTCAATAACTTCAATTCTATTGTTGTCGGCCTCTTGTAGGCGATTGGTCAACAAGCTAATCATACCTTGGAATTCAACATTTTGGGTGGTAAGTTTCACAATGCTATTTTCTTGGAACTTCAGAAATTTCAGAATCTCCCCAAGTGAGTCTCCAATGGTGTTTTTCTGTATATTGGCTATCTTGCTACGCTCCACTATAATCTTGGCGCCCTCAATGAGGGTATACATACCCTGATCAAGTAGTTTGGCCAGGTCAAATTGGCACTTGTGAGGATCTTCACTGTTGTTGAGTAATTGGAGAAGCTTCTGACCTTCTTTCGTGGGCTTCAAATTTGTTCCTAGTGGTTTTGTTTTGTAATTAGTTGGGCGGGATACGGGTGGGTCCTTCAGAAATTTCTCCTTGGGCTTCGCCTTGTCGGTCATGGTCGGGGTTCCGGATTCATCACTGCTATCCGCGGTGATCTCTTCTGTGTCACTGTTTTTCTCTTTTTGTGGGGGTCTCCAAAAAAGGCCCTTCTTCTCTCTAGGCTCCTTTTCCTTCTGGATCTCTGAGAACTTATCCATATATGCCTTCATTATCTTTGGTGAAATAGACTCCATGAACTTCGTGTCGCTAACCTTTGTAACATGAGCGATGCCTGAATCAGATCGTATCTTGTGGGTTATCTTCCCTTCCTTAATTGTAATATAACCTGTACGGAGCATGTAGTCCAAACGGCGAATTCCATAAGCCCATATGGTTGAGGCAGTGGTCAAAAATCCCGTCTCGTCAAGGACATAGAAATCAGGGTTATAGTATTTCTTCTGTGCTAGAGCTGTTTCAACTGCCCACTTCTCCAGCGGGTTGTCCGGATCAGGGATTTCATCATTTTTTTTTCTATCTTGCCGGAGCAGCTGGAATTTATGCGTATTGTCTTTAAGAATTTCAATATCCAAATCAGTATAGTTAGCAAAGGTAGCCATGGTGGGGTCCTCTCTTGAATCAGGCACTAAAAGGTGGAACTCAACTTGATCAAATTTCGAGTTCTCCTCCGAAATGTCCACTTTAAGTCCGTATGCGGCACTAGGACAACAATTCTCACTGCGGAGTAGTACTTGCTTGTAGTTAATTCTCAATAAGGCAGTTTACGTGATTCCACAAAATCTTGAAAATTGGATTCAGTTTGGTTTGTTTACCTACTGGACATAGACAAAATCATCAATGTTCTGAAGTTGAAAAGGTCGTAAATCACTCAGGAGTCATTCAATTATATTATTTCTTTGAGCGGAGCAATAACCGTGGTTTGCTTAATCTTTGTGGAGTGGTTTCGAGAGAACTTTCACATCCAAAAAATCCACCTTCCCGTCTTTCAGTTTGGTTTGTTTACCTTCTGGACATAGACAAGATCATCAATGTTTTGAAGTTGAAAAGGTCGTAAATCACTCAGGAATCATTCAATTATATTATTTCTTTGAGCGGAGCAATGACCATTGTGGAGTGGTTTCAAGAGAACCTTCACATTCAAAAAATCCACCTTCCCGTGTCGGGAATTTACTAAGTCCAAAAATGAACTTAAAATACCTTAAAATGAAACAAATTTTGGCTCAGAATATAGCTGTTAAGTCTATAAATACTTTAGGAGTGGTTTTAATTCATAAAAAGATTTTGTGACCCCCCCTCTGTCAAAAGAATTTTTTTGTGGTGTACAGAAGAGAGATGTAGTAATAGTGCCAAATATAAAGAATTTGCTGAGATGATGGGTTTGGATGCTGATTGCTTGTTGTCTATTATGGATTATAAAATTTTGATAGAGTTTTAGATGTTGTAGGTTGATTTGGTGCTTTTGTTGTGTTGTTTGGAGATGTATTCTTTCGGCTTGGATGGAGACCGTTGTGCAGGACTAGGTGCTTGGTGACATGGACTGATGGGACTTTGTGGCAATTGAGATGAAATAAAATAAAACAAGATACAAAACTAAATAACACTAAACTAGGAAAACATATATAACGAAATATGAAAAGAAATTTAGAAATGGATTAAACATAGTATAATAGAACAAACAAAATAAGATAGAATTTTAATTTAAGTAAATGAAATAACTTTTAGAAATACTGCCAAACATGCTGTGGTTATATGGGCATGCTTGACTTTGTTTGCTGAACTTAACGTCTAGCTCGATATGCAGCTTGAACATGTTCATCAAGCTCAGCCAATAGACGTTGCTCCGGGATTGGGTTGTTGGGACCCGGAACTAAGCTGACAGAAAAAACATCACCAACTTTATTAGTGGTGTTACTATATGACGAATTCTTTTGAAGAATCAATTGATGAAACATATGTTCTGCTTCATTAGCGTCATTGTTTTCTTGTGGTTTGTGCTCCTGTAAAACATTCAAAAGGGTCCAGTAAGTGGTCACCAAAGTCATTGGCACTGTGTTGGCCAGGTTCATGTGTACAATATAACGAGGGGAAACACCACATTTTATGAAAGTTCCTTCGAGGTTGGTTGCTCTCATAACACCAAAAACGGCTACCATATCATATATGCGACGTGAATTAAGACAAAATGGAGGTTGATATATACCGCCGGTGTTGTTAAATAGTCTAGCAAGTCCAGAGATTGGAACACCTGCTCTGGTGATCACAGCGGTGGTTTTTCCCCTTCCCTGGATTTGTTGGCCTAGAGCATACAACATAACATTAAGTCTTCTCATCGTGGTATCTCTAGGTGGTGCTCCCGGTGCGATGATTCCTGATGCTCTCAAGTGTAGGAAAAAATTAAAAATTATGTCGATGTTGGATGCTTGCTGTGCTAGACCACCACCAGCAGCCTCCACTGTCGCTATTTCCTCTCTAGCTCTTATATACTCTGGTTCCTCTCGCTCGGTGTGGCCAGCTGGATATCGTCCATTAACTCTTGCATATTCCAATAGTGCAGTTGTGAGGAGCAAAAACCCAGTTTTCTGAGGCATCCCTTCCCTGACTTCCTCAACAACAGGTTCTCTTATTATACCTGCTCCGGTGTTGGATCTCCTGTTTAGTGGCAACAGTGCCTGAAACTCGCTATTCTCAAGGAAATCACTGTAACTTGAGAAATGGTTGCAACCTCCACCTCTGACCTGCTGTCCTCCGAGTCTGGCCTGGCGCTTTCTATTCATAGCTTCTAATATGTGACTCAACTGTCCTGCTAGACCTCCCGAGACTTGAATTCTTCTGGCAACATTTGGATTTCCACTGTTAAATATAGGCAATGGCAGAACTGCCTGCATGTTTTGGCGGAAGGTTCTTGAAAGTCTTCCATAGGTCCTTATTTGTTCTGCAGTTGCTATTTGTGTTTCAGTGTTTGCTGCAACTGCTGCTGTCAAGTCATTATAGATTACATTACTTATTTGATTACAGCCTGCTAGTAAGAATCCGGATGACATCATCCAAAGTGCCTCTCTCCTCGGTGCAGCATAAGCCAAGTAGAGACTAACCCACTGGGATATTGCAGATGCTGCTTCTGCAGCACTAATGTCTGGATTTCTTATGGTGTCTGTCAGACCTTCCGGCACATACACACCTGTGAAATAGGTATCTGTGTTGCAGGTGGTCCTGTTGGTGGGCAGACCTGCACAGAGCTCAAGAAATCTTTGTTCAAGAGCACCAACATTTTCAAATGTTGGAAAAGAGGGCAATGCATTCATGTTGGTGTCTGTTGTGTTTAGCTCCGGGTTGCTATCGGGATCTTCAGGTCCTCCTTCTGTATTTGCTATCTGATCTCCTTCCTCTGTCTTCCCTGTCTGCTTGTCTCTTGCGTTCTTCTTCCTAGTTGACCTGGATCTTCTCTTTCTTTGATTTCCCTTCTTTGGGTTCCCCCTCGGGGGCTCACATTTTGTGAGTACGGGCCTGGCAACCCTAGCTGGGCCTAGCTTTTTTCTGTTCTTTCCTTTTTTGCGAAGGCCCTACCAAGTGCACTGCTTATTGTTTGAGTTTTATTCTGTTCGCTCGTTCATTATCGTATTTATTTTGGTTCTTTAGAATTTGTTGGCTTTATTTCTTCTTGTATCTCTTATTTCCATACTTCTTTTGCATTTGACGTTTTAAATTAATTTATAACCTTTATTTCCTTTGTTTTGTCAGCTTGCTGACCTGCACGTTTGCCGTGTGCGGAGACCCGTAAGGCCGGAAAATGGGATCCTGGGGTTCCTGTGGCGTCCCATTTCAGGACAGGTTTTAGTTTCCTGGGGGCGCTGCTGCGTTCCCTTTGGCCCACGCTTCGGCCAAAACGGGAGGCAGAGTAAGGCCCGACTCTGTCAATCGGCTGGTGGTAACAGAACCTCCGGGTTGCTGACCGCTAAGGGTTAGGACTGAGTGCTTGAGGTCTGCCTTTCGGTGCCACGCCTCTATGACTTGGAACGACCTCGGCGTACTACCCCCTAGCTAGCATTGTTGCTGCTACCCGTGTTGGGCTCGGTGGTGGGTGGGGGTGTACGTCGAGTTTTTTTCTCTTTAACATATGGCTTCTTTTCCTTCTTTGAGCCCCTTGGGAGGCCTTGATCCCAAACATCCAACCGTTGCTCAAAATAACAAAATCGATGAACAAAATACAATGTCTGCACCTGTACCAAAATTTTTAGTCATCTCATCTCCTCAAAATATTCTAGGAACCATGTCCCCATTCTTTATTCAAAAAGCTTTGCAGGGCATTTGCGGAAACCCTAAATCGGTAAAAAAACTAAAATCTGGAGACTACCTCATCGAAACAATATCTGAAACTCAATCTAAGTCACTATTACTAGCTAGACAGTTTGGCACAATAACAATAACTGCATCACCACACAATAGCCTTAACTCATCAAAGGGGGTCATATCAGAAACTGACCTTCTTGGTGTGTCCGATGAGGAAATACTGACTGAGCTCTCTTCTCAAGGTGTCACTGCCGTGAGAAGAATCACACTTAAAAAAGCTGACTCTATCGTTTCCACAAAACATATAGTATTAACTTTTAATAGCCCAAATCTACCTTCACACATTAAAGCTGGCTACCTGAATTGTCCGATACGTCCATTTATCCCAAACCCTTTGCGGTGTTTTAACTGCCAAGGTTTTGGACATTCCACCAACACATGCCGCGGAGTAGAAACATGCTCGCGATGCTCAAATATCGGACACACATTCATATCTTGCTCTCTTCCGATAAAATGCAAAAATTGCTCAGGCGATCACACTGCCAACTCTCGTGATTGTCCTAGATGGATTGAAGAAAAAGAGATCCAAACAGTGAAGGTAGAAGAAAAGCTCTCATATCAGGAAGCCAAGCAAAAGGTTATTTCAAGAACACCCAAACCACATACACCATACGCCGCTGTAGTAAAAAAAACTTGTTCTATTGGTGTACAAACGTGTGCACCAATACTTAATATAGCTCCATCAGTTTCAACCCAAGCTCAAACTTCTACCAACCAGACTTCAACACCTCCCAAACCAAAAACAATAACTAAAAAGAAACTCCAAATCAACACATTAAAAACACACCTTCAACAACAAATCCGTTACAAACCAGCACCCCTCTCAAAAAAGGGACGTGCTGCAGAAATAGCTTTAAAAAAACAGAAGATAATGGAAGAAAAAGAAAAAGCTTTAAATAGCTCTAGCGAAGGAAGCTCCGCTGAAACATCTGAAAGCGGAGAGATGGAGGTTGAAAGAGGATTGGAAACCCCGCCTCACTTACAACCACGAAAGCAAGGGTGTAAAGACCCTCCATCTAATAACCAAACTTAATGGCCAAAAGTCTCTTATCGTGGAACTGCCGTGGATTCCACCACAATTCAATTGATATTAAGCATCTCCTTGATGAACACCAACCTGTCTGCTTTTGCTTACAAGAGACGCTTTTGAAACCATCGCAAAGCTCTCTTATTAGAGGGTACACTCCTGTTCGTAAAGATTTTACAAACGGAGATAGCTACTCCGCCACTGACTCTATCTTCACATCAAATAGCTCTCCATCCACCTCACTGCCACTGAATACGTCTTTGCAAGCAGTTGCTGTTAGAGTAGCTTTAAACTCTCTCGTAACAGTATGCTCTATCTACCTACCCCCTAATGAAAATATCCGCCAAGCAGACCTCAACAGGTTGTGCGACCAGCTTCCATCCCCATTTCTTATAATGGGCGATTTTAATGGCCACAGTCCTCTTTGGGGTAGTCCCACCGTCAATACCCGTGGAAAACAAATTGAAAAGCTGATAGAAGACAAGAATCTTTGTCTCTTAAACGACGGACAACAAACTTATTTCCACGCCCCAACGAGGACTTTTCATTCCATTGATCTTGTTTTGGTTTCACCATCTCTATTTTCCCTGTGGTCTTTTCATGTGGGAAATGATCCTTTCCACAGTGACCATTTCCCTATTTGTGTTACACATACTGGAAGTGGTGTACCCTGCGCTTCTCGTGTACCACGCTTTAAAATTGAAGCTGCAGACTGGGATCTCTTTACTTTAAACGCACAATTTTCTGACGAGATGGTGGACCAAAACGACATCAATGAAGCTACAACATTAGTCACAAATGCTATTATGGCAGCTGCTCGCAGTTCTATCCCTGTTACATCAAGCAGATTGCCCAAACACCCAAAGCCGTGGTGGAATGACGGTTGCAAAAAAGCCCATAAGAGACAAAAAAAGGCCTGGGGTATTTTTCGCAGATATCCCACAGTAACAAATTTGATTTTATTCAAACGAGCACGTGCAGAGGCGCGTAAAATCCGCCGTCAAAGCCAGAAGGATTCCTGGAAAAGTTATGTTGGCACCATAACTTCATCAACACCTACCCAACGGGTCTGGAACAAGGTAAATAAAATTAGAGGACTTTACCCTAAATATCCAACTTCTATCTTGGATACTGATCAAGGCATTGTTTCAGACCCGAAGGATGTTGCAAACACAATAGCAGAATCTTTTGCCAAAGTGTCGAGTCACACGAATTACCAAGAGCCGTTTGCTTCATATCGACGTAAAGCTGAGCGTGTTAAGCTGCAATTTTCATCTGGTGGTGCTGAAGATTATAATGATGATTTTTCAGTTGATGAGTTAATGAGGGCTTTATCCCGTACAAAAAACTCCGCTTCAGGTCCAGATGAAATTCACTATTGTATGCTCAAACATCTGCCAGCCCACAGTCTTACGTTGATATTAAAATTATTCAATCGCATTTGGCGAGAAGGTATTTTTCCATCATCATGGCAACGAGCTCTTGTGATTCCTATAGCAAAACCTGGAAAAGACCCCAGGAATCCTTCTAGTTACAGACCCATTGCACTTACCAGCTGTTTGTGCAAACTTCTGGAAAAAATGGTAAATGCACGTTTGCTCTTTTATCTAGAATCAAACAACCATCTCTCCCGGTTCCAAAGTGGCTTCCGTCCCGGCCGAAGTACCGTGGATAACCTTCTCCTACTTGAAACTTCAATTAGAGAAGCTTTCGTCAGAAGAAACCACCTGGTATCTATATTTTTTGACATGGAAAAGGCATACGATCGTACTTGGAGATACGGTATTCTCAGAGACCTTCGTAACTTGGGTCTAAGAGGGAATCTACCGTTATTCATCCAGAATTTTCTGCAGTGCAGAACCTTCCAAGTACGTATCAACTCTGTCCTTTCAGATGAGTACATCCAAGAACAAGGCGTCCCCCAAGGAAGTGTATTAAGTTGTCTATTGTTTATAATTAAAATCAATGATATCATGACCTGCCTTCCACCTGCAGTGTCTGGCACTCTGTTTGTAGACGACTTTCAGTTGTCCTGTGCCTCAGTCAATATGGCACTTATTGAAAGACAGTTACAGCTGGCTGTAAACAAAGTTTTAGACTGGTCAAATAAAAACGGTTTTGTTTTTTCGACACAAAAAACTATTGCTATGCACTTTTGCAGAAAGCGTGGGTTACACCTTCACCCAAAAATACTCTTAAACGGTATTGAAATCCCTGTTGCTTCTGAAACAAGTTTTTTGGGAATCACTTTCGATTCCAAACTCACATTCCTGCCACATGTGAAACAACTCAGGAAAAAGTGCATGGCTAGTCTCAACCTACTCAAAGTTCTGTCAAACACTTCTTGGGGTGCAGACACAAATTCCATGTTGAAAATATATAGATGCCTTGTGCGTTCTAGACTCGATTACGGTTCGGTCGTTTATGGATCTGCAAGGAAATCTGTGCCCCCCAGGGGCTCGCATCTTGCGAGTACGGGCTTGGCGAACCCGGGGTACCCCAGCTGGGCCTAGCATTTTTCTTTTCTTTCCTTTTTTGCTAAGGCCCTATTATTTGGTCTGCTTTTGTTTATTGCATTCTGTTCTAAATTGTAGTTTCGTTTTGTTGCAATTTTCGTGTATTGTTTTAAATTTAATGGGTTTGCACTTAAAAAATTCGGTTTCCTTATTTCTATATCAGTTTGTTTTGAGTTTGATTTGCTTGCTTCTGTCTTAAGTTTCAGTTTTTTCAAATAGTTTTGCAGTTTACAATTATATTACTTTTGCCAATTTAATGGCCTGCACGTTTGCCGTGTGCGGTGACCCGTAAGGCAGGAAAATGGGATCCTGGGGATCCTGTGGCGTCCCACATCAGGACAGGTTATTAGTTTCCTGGGGGCGCTGCTGCGTTCCCTTTGGCCCACGCTTCGGCCGAAACGGGAGGCAGAGTGGGGCCCGACTCTGTCAATCGGCTGGCGGTAACAGAACCTCCGGGTTGCTGACTGCTTAAGGGTAAGGACTGGGTGGTCATGGTGCCCAAGGGTCGTTGGCCTGGCGGAGCCACACCCTGACTACCCAGAACGACCTCGGCGTACTACCTCTTAGCAGGCCCATTGCTTGCTACCCATGTTGGGCTCGGTGGTGGGCGGGGGTGTACGTCGAGTTTTTTTCTTCCACAAAATTATGGCTTCTTTTCCTCCTCTGAGCCTCACGGGAGGCCGAAATCCCCAATCCTCGAATCAAAAAACAAAAAGAACAAACGATGATGATGAAGTAAATGAAACTCAAACTAAGAAGGTATCTCTTGAACCCCCAACTAATATACCCAGCTTTGTAATTATCCATTCTGAATCTGAAGAACTAAAAAAATGCTCCCCGTTCTTAATTCAAAAAGCAATTAAAGGAATATGTGGCGACGACCCCAAACAAGTAAAAAAACTAAAATCTGGTGACTTACTAATCGAAACAAAAAACTCTAGACAATCTACATCTCTCTTAAATAGTACTTCAATAGCTGGCATCAACATTACAGTCACTCCCCATAGAACTCTGAATTCGTCCCTGGGTGTTATTTCAGAACCCGACTTAATCTATGTCGAGGATTCTGAATTAAAACAAGAACTCTCATCCCAGGGCGTAATTGACACTCGCCGAATCACCATAAAAAAAGATGGAAACATAATAAAAACAAAACATATTATACTAACATTCAGCACACCAAAACTACCACCAAAAATCTCAGCCGGTTACCTTAGTTGTCCTGTGCGTCCATATGTGCCAAATCCTCTACGGTGTTTTAAGTGCCAGAAATTCGGGCACTCAAAAAACACCTGTAGAAGTGATCACGAAACCTGTGCAGTGTGTGGCAGTATCGAACACCTTAGTGAAGGCTGCCAAGCCAAGCCCACCTGCGTTAACTGTTCTGGAGACCATCCTTCCTTCTCCAGAACATGTAAAATATGGACTCAGGAGAAACAAATCCAAGAAATTAAAGCTAATAACAACATTTCATATCCCGAAGCTAAAACTATTTATAAAAATACAGTTGAAAACTCAATGGCCAAAATAGTTGCTCAATCAATAGCCAAAATTCCAATAGCATCTAAGCCTATAGTTAAATCTATTGCCACTCAAACAGAAATCAATATACCAAGCAATCAAATGACACGTGTAGAACTCTTGAAATTCTTCTGGCCAACATCAACTAATCAAACAACTTCAGCTCAAACTAAACCCATACCTGAACCTTCAACAAACTCAAATAAACTATCAACTAAACCTCAGAACAAATCTAAAAAACAAAATGAAACAAAACCAACCAACAAACCTGGAGATGCATTAAAAACCAAAGTTAAATCTAAAATACAAATAAACAAGACTGCTATGAAATCCCAAAATATAAAAAAAACATCATCATCGTCATCATCAGAAAATGACGAAGACTGCATCAGGGGTCTCTCTGACCCTGGTGAAATGGAAGTTGAATCAGGTCTAGAGACACCTGCTCATCTCCAACCGAGAAGCAGGTCCAAAAACCGGCTGAATGAACCCCAATCCAGTTAACATTCCATCTGTTATCTTGGAATTGTCGTGGGTTCCACCATAACTCGGTAGACGTTAAACATCTCGTTGATGAATTCCAACCTGTCTGTATCTGCTTGCAAGAGACGCTTCTCAAACCATTCCAGAGCTCTCTGATTAGGGGGTATAGTTCCATTCGGAAAGACTTCACCAGCGGTGATCGAGCAAGCGGAGGAGTTGCTATATTTACAACTACTAGCACTCCTGCCTCCCCGCTTTCTCTCATTACAACACTACAAGCTGTCGCTGTCAGAGTCGCTGTGAAAAGTCTCATCACAGTGTGCTCTGTCTATTTACCCCCCCTCAGGGGGTTTACTTTCTTTAAGTAAACACGGGCGTCACAACCCCGAGGTGCCCCAGTGATCTAACCCTTCGTCTGTTTGTACCTTCTCATTTTGGGTTTTATATTTATCGTTTGTTTTCTCTTCCTTCCCTCATTGTGATTACCTCATCTGAGGTGAGGGCTCCCCTTGAGAAGCTTTCTGCCGCTCTGTTGCCATCAGCTTCTCTCGGGCATTTAATCACCCACGTGTTTGCCGTGCGTGGAGACCCGTGTCCCTGGAAAGGGGGATCCTGGTAGTTGAGGGGCGACATACTGCCCCAATACACTACTTTGGCCCTTGCTTCAGATAAACGGGAGGTGCACATTGGTCCCGTGTGTATCAATCGGCTGGTCGTCCGACTTTGTCGGCGGCTAGGGATCAAGCGTTCGGCTCGTCTGCTGGGAATCTCGTTAAGGGTGGAGACTTCTACAGGGACGAGTCGTTCGCGTATAGGTACTGGACAACCCGATAGAGTCATGCTGTGCGTAACAGTTCTGTTGATATTTTGTTTTCTTTTATGATTTTTGTTGCTTGCCGGCAGGCTCTATCCCCGATAATGAGGACTCCATGGTGGGTGGGACTCTAGTGCCCGAATCTTTTATCCTTACTTTAATGGAAAATAAATCTTCTTCTTCTTCTCCCCCTAGCCCCTCAGGGGGTTTACTTTCTATAAGTAAATACGGGCTTCACAACCCCGGGGCTCCCCAGTGATCTATCCCTCCTTCTGTTTTACCTTCTCGTTATGGTTTTGTATTTATTGTTTGGCTTCTCTTCCATCCCTCATTGTGGTTACCTCTTCAGAGGTGAGGGCTCCCCTTGAGAAGCTTTGTGCCGCTCTGTTGCTATCAGCTTCTCTTGGGGATTATATCACCCACGTGTTTGCCGTGCGTGGAGACCCGTGTCCCTGGAAAGGGGGATCCTGGTAGTTGAGGGGCGACATACTGTCCCAATACACTACTTTGGCCCTTGCTGCAGATAAACGGGAGGTACACATTGGTCCCGTGTGTATCAATCGGCTGGTCGTCCGACTTCGTCGGCGGCTAGGGATCAAGCGTCCGACTCGTCTGCTGGGAACCTCGTTAAGGGTGGAGACTTCTACAGGGACGAGCCGGTCGCGTATAGGCATTGGTTAACCCGATAGAGTCATTCCGTGCGTAACAGTTCTGTTGATATTTTGTTTTCTTTTATGATTTTTGTTGCTTGCCGGGATGCTCTATCCCCGATATTGTGGACTCCATGGAGGGTGGGACACTAGTGCCCGAATTTTATTTCTTTTCTTTTATGGCTAATAAATCTTCTTCTTCTTCTCCCCCTAGTGGGGAGCAACATGGACAAAACTTTACAAACCACATTGCAGCAAAATTCTTTATCGTTCATCGTAAGGAGGGCTCTTTCGAAAAGGTATCTCCATTTCTAATAGAAAAAACTCTGGCATCATTTGTTGGCGATACAGCTTCAGTTAAGAAACTGAAGTCTGGAGATCTTTTAGTTGAAGTTCGTAATGTCCAACAAGCGAAGAATATACTAAAGATCGAATATTTTGGTACACTCCCGGTAAATGTGACAGTACATGGTTCCCTTAATAAATCTCGCGGTGTGGTGTCTGAATCAGACCTTTACCACACACCGGAGGACGAGATTCTTGACCACTTACGTGAGCAACACGTTTCAGCCGTCCACCGTATAACCATACGTCGAGAAGGGAATATCATACCTACTAAGCATTTGATTCTCACTTTTGATTTGCCCACATTACCATCGCATATAAAAGCCGGCTATTTGAATTGCCCTATTCGTCCGTATGTTCCGAACCCACTTCGCTGTTTCAAGTGCCAGAAATATGGTCACTCACAAACAGCTTGTCGTGGGGAAACGGAAACATGTGCACGTTGTGCAAGTACTGGACATGATAGTGCAAATTGCAAGGCACCTGAAAAGTGTGTTAATTGTGATGGCTCCCATCCATCTTACTATCGGAAATGTCCAGTGTGGGTAAAAGAAAAGGAAATCCAGACCGTGCGAGTGAACCAGAATTTGTCATACTTTGATGCTAGAAGACTTGTTGAAGCTAGAACCCCTTCTGTTGGTGTCGCCTATGCTGATGTTTGCAAAAAAACTTTCAGCAGCCAAAGCACACAGACAGAGTCTACTTCCTCAAGTCTAGTCAAATTACCTCAGAGAACATCTACGGAGGTAATTAAACAACCACCTATTTTGAAGAAAACCTTAGCTAAGTCCAAAGCATTACAAGCGATCAAACTTAAATCAGCTAAAGGAGGACCTTCGAGAGAGAAGCCCTCTAACCGTTTTAATATCCTTCGTTCATTTAGGGAGGCGGATGTGGTGAACCTTCACCCATCTGATGACGAAGATATTAGTGAAGAGCCTGACCCCCCTTTTAAAATTGCATCAAGTAATTAATGGCTTCTTTTGTTTCTTGGAATTGTCGCGGTTTTAGGTCAAGGAAGGATGATGTGAAAAATATAATTTCCCTTTACCATCCAGCATGTTTGGCACTTCAAGAAACTTTCTTGAATGATACTTATACATCTAAAATTCGTAGGTATAGTTGTATTAGAAAAGATGTTAGACGTGGTAATACGGTGTCTGGAGGAGTATGCCTTTTTATTTCTCACGATTACCCCAGCACTGTACTAACACTACGGACATCTCTACAGGCTGTGGCTGTGAGACTTCATTTACAGTCCCTTCTCACAGTCTGTTGCCTATACCTACCGCCACATGCTATCATCCGCCAAGAGGAGCTGAATAATCTGATAGACCAGCTTCCAGTGCCATTTTTACTGCTCGGTGACTTTAATGGACACAGTACTATGTGGGGTAATGATAATACGAACCCTCGTGGGAGACAGATTGAAAAGTTGCTATCTGATCACTGTCTCTGTCTCCTGAATAACGAGGATAAAACTTATTTTCACGAACCCACTAGAACATTCCATTCACTTGATTTAGCCATTTGTTCCCCTATACTTTTGCCATACTTGAATTTTGCTGTTGGGAGTGATCTACACAACAGTGATCACTTCCCTATCCTCATTTCCCATACTGGTAATGGTAGCGTCACCAACCGCTTACCGACATATAAATACCATAGGGCAAATTGGGACAAATTTACTGAGTTGGCTATTATAACAGGAACAATGGTGGACAGTGAGGATGTTGATACTGCTGTCCAAAATGTCACTCAAGCAATTTTAAATGCTGCTGACTCCTCCATTCCTAAGACATCACCTAGAACACTGCGGCACTGTAAACCATACTGGAATGCAGACTGTCAGTCTGCATACAAGAAACAAAAGAAGCTATGGGGTATCTTCCGCAGATACCCAACTACAGGAAACCTTATCGCCTTTAAAAAGGCTAAGGCATTTGCTCGTAGAGTTAGACGTCAGAGTCAAAAGGATTCTTGGATAAGTTATGTCTCTTCAATTACATCCAAAACATCAAGTAAACAGTTGTGGAAGAAGGTTAGAGCGGCCAACGGTTTGTATCCGGAATATTCTTGTCCGATACTTCAAACCGGAGCTGCTGTGTTCTCTTCCCCTGAAGATATTGCTAACCTTATAGGTGAAACTTTTGAAAGTGTATCCAGTTCCGATTCTTATAGTCCTACATTTTTAGTGACTAAGAATCGTGCTGAACGGGCTGGAATTAATTTCAAAAGCAATATTGAATATTCCTACAACTGTGATCTTAAGATGTATGAATTGAAGAGTGCTTTAGCTAAAGCACATAACACCAGTCCAGGTCCAGATGGGATCAGTTACCAAATGCTTCGCCATTTAAGTCCAGATTCTCTTTTGAACATCCTTTTTCTCTTTAATCGAATCTGGAAGGAGAACATCTTTCCTACCTTGTGGCGGGAAGCTACTGTAATCCCCATTCTGAAACCTGGAAAAGATCCCAAGGATCCTCTGAACTATCGACCGATAGCCTTAACGAGCTGCCTTTGTAAGACCTTTGAACGTATTGTAAACGCCCGACTCTCTTACATGTTAGAAAAAGATAAATGTATTTCACCTTTCCAGAGTGGGTTCCGACGAGGACGGTCCACTCTTGATAACATCGTGAAACTAGAAACAGATGTTCGTAATGCCTTTGTGCAGAGGAATCATCTAGTTTCAATCTTTTTCGACATTGAGAAGGCGTATGATCATACGTGGCGATATGGTATCCTGCAAACTCTATTTAATTTTGGTTTTAGGGGTAATCTGCCCCTTTTTATTCAAAATTTTTTATCATCTCGTGTTTTTAGAGTTCGTATTGGAGCTTCATTTTCAAATTATTTTAACCAATCTGAGGGAGTTCCTCAAGGTTGTGTTTTAAGTGTCACCCTTTTTAATCTTCATATCAGTAACATACTTCATGTCCTTTCACCCTTTGTTCATGGAACTTTGTATGTTGATGATTTGCAAATCTCATGCCAAGGATCAAACATGCGCTTAATTGAACGTCAATTACAAACTGCTGTTAACAGACTTGTAGAATGGTGTGAACAAAACGGCCATAAACTATCACCATCTAAAAGCAGTTGCATCCACTTCTGTAGGAGGAGAGGTCTTCACCCTGACCCTGAAATCCACATACGCAATTCTCCCATCCCAGTTGTGAATCAGATAAGATACCTGGGAGTTATCTTTGACAATAAGTTGAATTTTCTCCCACATATTTTATACTTGCGCAAGAAGTGCGAGAAATCGCTTAATATCCTCAAGGTACTCTCAAATACATCTTGGGGTGCTGATCGCACTTCTTTGCTGCGTATTTACAATTCAGTTATCTTATCTCGCATCGACTACGGATGCATTGCGTATGGTTCTGCAGGAGCATCTCTTCTGCGCAGATTGGATACCGTCCACCATACTGCTGCCCGTATTTGTTTAGGTGCATTTCGCACCTCACCCATTGAGAGTCTTTTAACAGAGTGTTGTCAACTCCCACTTGACCTTAGACGTAAAAAGTTAAGCGCTAACTACTACTGTAGAATAAAATCTGATCCTTCTCATCCTTTACGGAATTTGAGTCTTGACGCATATCTTGGTAGGCTATATAATGCACGTCCATCTAGCATTCGCCCATTTTCTGAAAGAGCTCAATCTGTTCTGTCGGATGCTGCTCTAAGTGACCTAGATATCCAGCTGGCTAATTCTCAGATCTTTCCTCCATGGGATATTCCATCATTTAATTTTTTAAATCCATTTGCGATGCATTACAAAGCAGACACTGCCCCAGAAATTTTACAGAAGATCTTTTGTTTACACCGATCTCAGTATAGAGACTATCATGCAGTCTATACTGATGGATCCAAAGCAGGTGAACGTGTTGGCTGTGGTGTTGTGTCTGACACATCCACAGTCAGTTTCACGCTTCATAAATCCTGCTCGGTTTTTACTTCCGAGATGGTTGCAATTTTTTGTGCTCTGCTGCACATTTCTTTGTGCTCCCATCGCAAGTTTTGTGTATACAGCGATAGCTTAAGTGCTTTAACAAGCCTGGAGCACTTTAATAACATATGTCATCCAATAGCTCCTGACATATTATCTCTGTTACACAAACTTGAGAGGAAAGGTTTTGTTATTTTGTTTTTCTGGGTACCTAGTCACGTGGGGATTTCAGGAAATGAATTGGCGGACTCTGTTGCTAAAGCGGCGTCAATCCCGTTTCAGCAGCCAGTCCCCTACCAAGACATAAAATCACATATTCATAAGTTTATTTTTTCTTTGCGTCAAGAAGCATGGGATTTGCAAACTAGCAACAAACTTCATACCATTAAAAACCATCTTCATATGTGGCCAGTTAATCCAATGCGTCGGACAGATGTCAAACTGACTCGTCTGCGCATTGGTCACACCCGATTGACGCATCGACATCTATTGCTGGGAGAAGATCCACCTGTTTGCGATATTTGTCGTTGCGATCTTACTGTGTATCATATTTTAATTTCTTGTCCTAAGTTTCAATCACAACGTCTTAGGTTTTTTAAGAGTACTAGTTTAAGTCTTCATGATTTGATTGGGGAAACTCCCCATCCAAATCTTTTTGCTTTTTTAAGATCAATCGGGTTTTTAAATCACATCTAGCTGTTTTAAACATATTCATTTTTTAAATTTTATTAACCTCTTCATCATTTTAGAAATGTGTTTTTAATATTTTTTAATTATATCATGTCACATCTCATCATATTTATAATTCATCTTTCATCCTAGTTTTTCTTTTATCCTTTGTTTTGGCGCAGCATGGCCCTTGTGTTGCCTTTGCGCCATAAAACCGCAAACAAACAAACAACATCTTCTCCCCCTAGTGGGGAGCAACACGGACAAAGCTCATCAAATCATTTGAAATTTAAATACTTTGTTTTACATCGAGTGGAGGGTTCTTTTGAAAAGGTTTCTCCTTTTCTAATTGAGAAAGCTTTAAAGTCGTTCGTTGGAGATACAGCTTCAGTCAAAAAACTGAAGTCTGGAGATCTGTTAGTGGAAGTTCGCAATGTTCAACAAGCCAATAGCATACAGAAAATAGAAAATTTTGGAACTTTCCCGGTAACTGTTACTGCTCATGGATCGCTTAACAAATCTCGTGGTGTTGTGTCTGAGTCAGACCTTTACCATACAGCGGAGGACGAAATTCTAGATCACCTACGTGATCAACACGTTTCGGCCGTCCACCGCATAACAATACGACGAGATGGGAATATCATCCCCACTAAGCATTTGATCCTAACTTTTGATTTACCCACATTACCATCACACGTAAAAGCCGGCTATTTGAATTGCAATGTTCGTCCGTATATTCCAAACCCACTTCGCTGTTTCAAGTGCCAGAAATATGGTCACTCTCAAACAGCGTGCCGTGGGAAAACGGAAACATGCGCACGTTGTGCAGGTACTGGACATGATAGTGCTAATTGCAAAGCACCCGAGAAGTGTGTCAATTGTGATGGCACACATCCATCTTACTCTCGATCATGTCCACAGTGGGTAAAAGAAAAAGAAATTCAGACCGTGCGAGTAAACCAAAATGTGTCATATTTTGATGCCAAACGACTTGTTGAAACGAGAACTCCACGCGTTGGTGTTGCTTATGCTGATGTTTTGAAAAAAACATTCAGCTGCAAAAGCACACAAACAGACTCTCCAGTATCATCTCTTGTTCAAATACCTCAACGACCATCTACAGAGGTTGTAAAACGACCAACGATTTTAAAGAAATCTCTTGCAAAATCAAAGGCTTTACAAACAATGAAACTTAAATCTGCCAAAGGAGGACTTTCTCGAGAGAAGCCCTCTAACCCTTTTAATATCCTTCGTTCATTTAGAGATGCGGATGTGGTGAATCTTCACCCATCTGATGATGACGAAGATATTAGTGAAGAGCCTGATCCCCATTTAAATTTAACCTTAAATAAGTAATGGCTTCTTTTGTTTCTTGGAACTGTCGCGGTTTTAGGTCTAGGAAGGATGATGTGAAGAATATTATTTCACTTTACCATCCAGCATGTTTGGCCCTTCAAGAAACCTTCTTGAAGGATACTTATATATCTAAGATCCGTAGGTATAGCTGCATTAGAAAAGATGTTACCCGTAGTAATACAGTGTCTGGAGGAGTATGCCTTTTTATTTCTCATGACTATCCCAGCACTGTAATCACACTGCGCACATCTCTACAGGCTGTGGCTGCGAGACTTCATTTACAGTCCCTTCTCACAGTCTGTTGCCTATACCTACCGCCACATGCTATCATCCGCCAAGAGGAGCTGAATGATTTGATTGACCAGCTTCCAGCTCCATTTCTATTGCTTGGCGACCTTAATGGACACAGTACTATGTGGGGTAATGATAATACGAACCCTCGTGGGAGACAGATTGAAAAGTTGTTATCTGATCACTGTCTCTGTCTCCTGAATAATGAGGAGAAAACCTATTTTCATGAACCCACTAGAACATTCCATTCACTTGACTTAGCCATTTGTTCCCCTATACTTTTCCCATATTTAAATTTTGCTGTTGGAAGTGATCTACACAACAGTGATCACTTCCCTGTCCTCATTTCGCATGCAGGTAGTACTGGCGTGACCAGCCGTCTACCTACTTACAAATACCATAGGGCGAATTGGGATAAATTTTCTGAATTGGCTGTTATATCAGGAACAATGGTGGACAGTGAGGATGTTGATACTGCTGTCCAAAATGTCACTGAAGCAATTTTAAATGCTGCTGACTCCTCCATTCCTAAGACATCACCTAGAACACTGCGGCACTGTAAACCATACTGGAATGCAGACTGTCAGTCTGCATACAAGAAACAAAAGAAGCTATGGGGTATCTTCCGCAGATACCCAACTACAGGAAACTTTATCGCCTTTAAAAAGGCTAAGGCATTTGCTCGTAGAGTTAGACGTCAAAGTCAGAAGGATTCTTGGATAAGTTATGTCTCTTCAATTACGTCTAAAACATCAAGTAAACAGTTGTGGAAGAAGGTTAGAGCGGCCAACGGTTTGTATCCGGAATATTCTTGCCCGATACTTCAAACCGGAGCTGCTGTGTTCTCTTCCCCTGAAGATATTGCTAACCTTATCGGTGAAACTTTTGAAAGTGTATCCAGTTCCGATTCCTATAGTTCTACTTTTCTAGTGACTAAGAATCGTGCTGAACGGGCTGGAATTAATTTCAAAAGCAATATTGAATATTCCTACAACTGTGAACTTAAGATGTACGAATTGAAGAGTGCTTTATCTAAAGCACATAACACCAGTCCAGGTCCAGATGGGATCAGTTACCAAATGCTTCGCCATTTAAGTCCAGATTCTCTTTTTAACATCCTTTTTCTCTTTAATAGAATCTGGAAGGAGAACATCTTTCCTACCTTGTGGCGGGAAGCTACTGTAATCCCCATTCTGAAACCTGGAAAGGATCCTAAGAATCCTCTAAACTATCGACCGATAGCCTTAACGAGCTGCCTCTGTAAGACCTTTGAACGTATTGTAAACGCCCGACTCTCTTACATGTTAGAAAAAGATAAATGCATTTCACCTTTCCAGAGTGGGTTCCGACGAGGACGGTCCACTCTTGATAACATCGTGAAACTAGAAACAGATGTCCGCAATGCCTTTGTGCAAAGGAATCATCTAGTTTCAATCTTTTTCGACATTGAGAAGGCGTATGATCATACGTGGCAATATGGTATCCTGCAAACCTTATTTAATTTTGGTTTCAGGGGTAATCTGCCCCTTTTTATTCAAATTTTTTTATCATCTCGTGTTTTTAGAGTTCGCATTGGAGCTTCATTTTCTAATTATTTTAACCAATCTGAGGGAGTTCCTCAAGGTTGTGTTTTAAGTGTCACCCTTTTTAATCTTCATATCAGTAACATACTTCATGTCCTTTCACCCTTTGTTCATGGAACTTTGTATGTTGATGATTTGCAAATCTCATGCCAAGGATCAAACATGCGCTTAATTGAACGTCAATTACAAACTGCTGTTAACAGACTTATAGAATGGTGTGAACAAAACGGCCATAAACTATCACCATCTAAAAGCAGTTGTGTCCATTTCTGTAGGAGGAGGGGTCTTCACCCTGACCCTGAAATCCACATACGCAACACGCCCATCCCTGTTGTCAACCAGATAAGGTATCTGGGAGTCATTTTCGACAACAAGATGAATTTTCTCCCACATATTTTATACTTGCGCAAGAAGTGCGAGAAATCGCTTAATATCCTCAAGGTACTCTCAAATACATCTTGGGGTGCTGATCGCACTTCTTTGCTGCGTATTTACAATTCAGTTATCCTGTCTCGTATTGACTACGGATCCGTTGCGTATGGTTCTGCAGGAGCATCTCTTCTGCGCAGATTGGATACCGTCCACCATACTGCTGCCCGTATTTGTTTAGGTGCATTTCGCTCCTCACCCATTGAGAGTCTGTTAACAGAGTGTTGTCAACTCCCACTTGACCTTAGACGTAAAAAGTTAAGCGCTAACTACTACTGTAGAATAAAATCTGATCCTTGTCATCCTTTACGGAATTTGAGTCTTGACGCATATCTTGGTAGGCTATATAATGCACGTCCATCTAGCATTCGCCCATTTTCTGAAAGAGCTCAATCTGTTCTGTCGGATGCAGCTCTAAGTGACCTAGATATCCAGCTGGCTAATTCTCAGATCTTTCCTCCATGGGATATTCCATCATTTCAGTTTTTAAATCCATTTGCGATGCATTACAAAGCAGACACTGCCCCAGAAATTTTGCAGAAGATCTTTTGTTTACACCGATCTCAGTATAGAGACTATCATGCAGTCTATACTGATGGATCCAAAGCAGGTGAACGTGTTGGCTGTGGTGTTGTGTCTGACACATCCACAGTCAGTTTCACGCTTCATAAATCCTGCTCGGTTTTTACTTCCGAGATGGTTGCAATCTTTTGTGCTCTGCTGCACATTTCTTTGTGCTCCCATCGCAAGTTTTGTGTATACAGCGATAGCTTAAGTGCTTTAACAAGCCTGGAGCACTTTAATAACATATGTCATCCAATAGCTCCTGACATATTATCTCTGTTACACAAACTTGAGAGGAAAGGTTTTGTTATTTTGTTTTGCTGGGTACCTAGTCACGTGGGGATTTCAGGAAATGAATTGGCGGACTCTGCTGCTAAAGCGGCGTCAATCCCGTTTCAACAGCCAGTCCCCTACCAAGACATAAAATCACATATTCATAAGTTTATTTTTTCTTTGCGTCAAGAAGCATGGGATTTGCAAACTAGCAACAAACTTCATACCATTAAAAACCATCTTCATATGTGGCCAGTAAATCCAATGCGTCGGACAGATGTCAAACTGACTCGTCTGCGCATTGGTCACACCCGATTCACGCATCGACATCTGTTGCAGGGAGAGGATCCGCCCATTTGTGATGTTTGTCGTTGCGATATTACTGTGCACCATATTTTAATTTCATGTCCAAAATTTTATTCTCATCGCATTCAATTTTTTAAAGGCACAGTTTTAAACCTACAGGATTTGGTTGGGGAAAACCCCCATCCAAATCTTTTTGCATTTCTTAGAGTAATCGGGTTTTTAAATCATATCTAATGTTTATTATCATATCTATTTTTTAAACTTTGATAAACTTTTTCATAATTTTTAAAATGAGCTTTTAATGTATTTTAATTCTTTTTTATCGCATCTCACCATTTTCATATATTTATAATTCATCCTCCATCATTGTCTCTTTTATCGTTTGTTTGGCGCAGCATGGCCCTAGTGCTGCCTTTGCGCCATAAAACCACAAACAAACAAACAAACAAACAAACTGTCTATTTACCCCCTAATGAAACTATTCGGCTAGCAGATCTTAACAGGTTATGTGAACAGCTTCCACCCCCATTTATCATAATGGGGGATTTCAATGGCCACAGTCCTCTGTGGGGTAGCCCTGACACTAATAATCGGGGACGGCAAATTGAGAAGTTTATTGGTGATCAAAATTTATGCATCCTTAACAACGGGCAAAATACATACTTTCACACCCCTACGAGGACATTCCATGCCATTGATCTCGTCTTGTGTTCACCATCTCTTTTCCCAAACTGGAGCTTTCTTGTCGGATCTGATCCCTTCCACAGTGATCACTTTCCTATCCGCCTGAAAGAGGTAGGGATTGATGATCATCCTTCCCGGCTCCCTCGATTCAGATTTGAGGCTGCAGACTGGGCGAATTTTTCATCCCTTATCCAATTGTCTGACGAGATGGTGGACCAAGACGACATTGACGTTGCCACCAGTTCTGTTACCAATGCACTAATGGAAGCTGTTAGATTGTCCATCCCCATTTCATCAACGAAACTACCGAAGCTACCAAAGCCGTGGTGGAATAATAATTGTAAATTAGCCCACAAGAAACAAAGGAAGGCTTGGGGTACATTCCGCCGCTATCCATCTGAAGCAAATCTTGTTATTTTTAAACATGCTCGAGCTGAGGCTCGCAAAATACGTCGACGAAGCCAGAGGGATTCTTGGAGGGTGTATTTAAATAATATTACATCATCAACTCCCTCAAAAAGGGTCTGGGACAAGGTTAATAAGATCAAAGGCCGGTATTCCAACCATTCTATTTCTCTTTTGGAGAATGGTCAGAATGTTGTCTCAGACCCTAAAGAAATTGCTGACACTCTTGCCGATGCTTTCGCTAAAGTGTCGAGCAACTCTAACTATAGAGAGCCGTTTGCCACATATCGGCTTAGAGCTGAGAGGTCTAAATTGGAGTTCTCTTCCGATAATAGGGAAGACTATAATGCTGATTTCACCATGGCCGAGTTGAGTAGGGCCCTGTCTAGTACCCACAACTCGGCTGTAGGGCCTGATGGAATCCATTATAGCATATTTAAACATCTGCATCCACTCCAGCTCAAGCTGATATTAAAACTATTCAATCGCATTTGGCGAGAAAACACCTTTCCGTCATCCTGGCAACGAGCTTTAATAATCCCTATAGTAAAACCTGGCAAAGATGCAAAGAATCCCTCTAGCTACCGCCCTATAGCATTGACAAGTTGCTTTTGTAAACTTTTAGAAAAGATGGTTAATACGCGTCTTATTTTTTATCTTGAAACAAACAATTATCTCTCCCAATTCCAGAGTGGCTTCCGTCATGGACGTAGTACTGTCGATAATCTCCTTCTCCTCGAAACTTCCGTTCGGGAGGCTTTCGTCAAGAGGAGTCATCTGGTATCTGTATTTTTTGACATGGAGAAAGCTTATGATCGTACTTGGAGGTATGGCATCCTCAGAGACCTACATAATATAGGTCTCCGGGGAAATATGCCTTTGTTCATTCAAAACTTTCTTAGACGCAGAACCTTCCAAGTACGAATAAACTCAATACTATCTGACGAATTTATGCAAGAGCAAGGTGTCCCCCAGGGAAGTGTGTTGAGTTGCGCCCTTTTTATACTAAAAATCAACGACATTTTGACCTGCTTACCACCCGCAGTGTCTGGCAGTCTTTTTGTGGACGATTTTCAAATGTCGTGCGCCTCAACTAACATGTCGCTTATTGAAGGTTCTCTCAAATACTTCCTGGGGTGCTGACACCATCTCCATGTTAAGGATATACAGATGCCTTGTTCGCTCTAAACTAGATTATGGATCGGTGGTGTACGGATCAGCTAGAAAATCGGCATTGATGCTCATGGACACTGTTCACCATCAGGGTCTTAGAATTGCAACAGGAGCATTCCGTACATCACCTGTCAACAGCTTGTACGCCCTATGTAGAGAGTTTTCACTGGGAATGAGGAGAGATAAGCTTTACTTATTTATGTATTTTAAAATTAAAGCTAATTCAAATCATCCACTTTTAGAGCATGTTTTAAACCCGTCTTACACTAGATTTTTTAATGCTCGTCCATCATGTATTTTATCTTTTTCATTGCGAGTAAGGAATATACTCGCATCTCATCTCATAGATAATCTTGTTGTCCGTCCTCTCACTCTCGCTTTACCACCATGGCATCATCATCAGATCACCATTTTAAACATTTTTACAAATTTTATTAAGTGTGAAACTCCAAGTGTTGTCTTCACACAGCTTTTTTATTATCATCGTAATAATTTTTCAAATTTTAAGCCTGTATATACGGATGGATCGAAAAGTCATGGGCATGTTGGATCGGCTGTGGTACTTGATAATACCAGCATATCAAGAGAACTGCATCCATGCAGTTCCGTATTCACAGCTGAGTCCTACTCTATTCTCATGGGCCGACCAAACGGTATAGTGGTTAGCGTGCTAGCTTCTAGACCGCGAGGTTGCGGGTTCGAGTCCCGTGTTGGCATGGGTGTTTGTAAATGTATGTTGGCTTGTCTAATGACGAATGTTTCGGCGCATTATAGCCCTCGTGTTGCTGACGGCGCCAGATAATCTGAAAACAACCAACCAACTCTATTCTCATGGCTTTGCGTCACATATCAGAACAACAACATGATCAATGGATTATTTACACCGATTCAAAGAGCTGTCTTGAAGCTCTCAATAATCCATTGAATCAAAACCATCCATTCATTAATGACATTTTAAAAATCCATTCTCATCTTACATCGTTGAATTTTAAAGTTTTCTTCTGTTGGATTCCTGGTCATGTGGGGATCATGGGCAATGAACGAGCAGACGAAATTGCGAAAACTGCATCTGGGGAGAGAAGTAACCAACTCTGCCCCAGTGATATATCCCAATTATGTGCGAGTGTTCTGTATCAATCATGGCAGGCCATATGGGATACAGAGCAAGCTAATAAATTGCACTCGTTACAACCTCTTGTAACCGGGTTTGACTTTTGCAATGAAAATCGAAGGAGGCAAGTCATACTTTCCCGGTTACGCATAGGCCACACTCGTTTCACCCATGCTTACCTTCTGCTGGCAGAGGGTGCCCCCACATGCACCTCGTGTAATGTTTCGTTCACTGTTCGACATATTTTAATTGATTGTCCAATTTTTAATTCCATACGCATACGTCAATTTCATAATCCTCATCCAACATTATCAACCCTTTTAGGATCATCTCCACATATTCACCTTTTTAAGTTTTTATTAGAAATTGGTTTTTACCATTTTATTTAATACTTTGTCGGTCTATATTTCGTATCTCTTTTCAACTTAAACTACTCCTTGTAGTAAATAATCTATTTTTAGAATTATCTTTTTTTTAATGGACTATTAATAGTTAAGGTCTGACTCGATGTTTCGGCGCAGTATGGCCTTATTGAGCTCTTGCGCCAGATAACTAAAACCAACCAACCAACAAGGAAATCTGTGTTGAAGATTCTGGATCCTGTGCATCATCTTGGCATGAGAGTTTCTTCTGGAGTTTTTAGCACATCTCCTGTTAAGAGCCTTTATGTGTTGTGCCATGAGCAGGATCTGCAACTGAGGAGAGATGGCTTAGTTTTTAAAATGTATTTTAAAATTAAGAATCATTTGAATCACCCCCTTTCCGGAAATGTTTTTAACCCTTCATATGAGAGGATCTTTAACGCTCGTCCATCCTCTATCCCTACTTTCTCACTACGTGCCAAACAGATTTTAGAACTTCATCACATCGAAAACTTTCGTATTCGTCCATTCTCTTATTCTATTTCACCATGGAATAATCATCAACTAAAGGTTTTAAGTATTTTTAAAGATTTTAAAAAGTCAGACACGCCAGACGCTGTCTTTGTAGCACAATTTCATCATCATCGAAATGTTTTTTTCAATTTCAAGACGGCGTTTACAGATGGCTCTAAATGTGGTGTTCATGTCGGTTCCGCAGCCGTGGTCGATGGCCACGTATGTGCAAAATCAATACACACCCATTGTTCAGTTTTTAGTGCTGAGAGTTACGCAATCTCCCTTGCTCTTCATCATATAGCTCAGCAGAAGTATAAGATGTGGATCATCTATACCGATTCTATGAGCTGTCTAGAAGCGTTAACTCATATTCATAAACAAGATCATCCTACCATCATTGAAATTTTTAAATTGCACCAAACTCTGACAGAAAGAAATTTTAATATCTTATTTTGTTGGATACCAGGACACGTGGGAATTGCTGGGAATGAGCGTGCAGATAAAATTGCTAAAACCGTTGACGGTACCAGGTCGAGCTGGCTCTACATTGGAGATGCAATAAGATCAAGTGCTAACTCTCTGAATGGTTCATGGCAGGCTTCATGGGACACAGAAACTTTAAACAAATTGCATGCAATACAGCCGCTTATCTCGGGTTTTGATTTTTGTCAGACAAGTAGGAAGCGAGAAGCGATTCTCTCACGTTTACGTGTCGGCCACACTCGCTTCACCCACGTCCATCTTCTGCTGGCAGAAGATCCACCCACGTGTTCTGGTTGTCATGTCCCTTTTACTGTAAAGCATATTTTAACAGATTGCTCATATTTTAACAATGTACGATATCATTTTTTTAATGAAAACCATCCCCCATTATCATTGCTTTTAGATTCACCACCTCATAAACATTTGTTTAGGTTTTTATACAAAATCAAATTTTATTATTTGATTTAGATGTAAGTGATCTAATAATTCATTATCCATTTTTAGACGTTGAATTTTTAATAATTTTATTAAAAAACAAATTTAAATAATTTTAACAAATTTTACAAAGACATATTTATATTCTTAACTAGTGTTTGGCGCAGTATGGCCCAAGTGTTGCCCTTGCGCCAATAAATCCCAAACAACCAACCAACCAACCCAGCACTGTAGTACCATTGCGTACATCTTTACAAGCAGTGGCTGTGAGAATTCACATCCAGTCTCTTATCACAGTCTGCTGTCTATATCTACCGCCGCATGCTAACATCCGTCAACATGATTTGAATGACCTTTTGGATCAGCTACCTGCTCCTTTTTTGCTTCTTGGTGACTTGAATGGTCACAGTACGTTGTGGGGAAATGATGACACGAACCCTCGTGGGCAACAGATTGAGAACCTGCTCTCTGATTACCATCTTTGCCTGCTTAATAACGAGGAGAAGACCTATTTTCATCAACCCACACGAACTTTTCACTCAATTGACCTAGCTATCTGTTCACCTGCACTTCTACCTTTTTTAAATTTCGCTGTTGACAGTGACTTGCACAACAGCGACCATTTCCCTTTACTTATCACTCATGTTAACTGTACTCGTAGCAGGCTTCACCCATCTACGTACTTATACAAACGAGCAGATTGGGGTGTATTTGGGGAAGAAGCAGTGATAACAGAAGCTATGGTAACTGTTGATGATATTAATCATGCTGTGCATAACGTCACCGAAAGTATCATAGGGGCAGCGGAAATTGCTATCCCTAAGAGTTCATCCCGTGTGAGTAAGCACTACAAACCATATAGTCATAGTCATAGTCATAGTGAATGGGGAGGTCAGTTGAGCCTAGGTGCTGATTCCACTAGGGAATATTGCACCAACCCCTTTATTTTACGACCCCCTGTCAAAGAAAACCAGATTCCTTAAGAAAGGTCAAAAGGCTTTTGACAGGTTCCTCGTGGATTGTATCAAGTTCTGTTCCAAGACCTAAGCTTGAGTGCCTAATGTGAAGAAGAGCTTCACATTCAAAAAGTATATGGTGGGCTGTTTCCTCTACCATATTGCACTTCCTACATAAAGGTTCTTCTTTAAATATTCCCATTCTATGAAGGTGTTTTCTTAGGTGATAGTGGCCTGTAAGAAATCCAACTATCACTCTCACCTTATCCCTGCTAAGACGCAGGATCTGAGATGATAGTTTCATGGAAGGTTCTTGGATCATAAGCCTCGCATGTTTTTGATCGGTGGTTTGTTTCCACCTTTCTGTAGTTTCTTTAAGCATTTTTTCTCCTATCACCCTTTTTGCAGTAGTCTTGGAGATCCCACAAAAAGGTTCAGGACTTAAAGGTAGGTCTGCAGTTCCCAGTTTAGCAAGCTTATCTGCAGTTTCATTTCCTTCTACACCAATATGACCTGGCACCCATGTAAGAAGGATCCTGTTATGGGTCCCCAAGTCTTGTAGAAGGTTTCTGCATTCCCAAACAAGTTTAGAGCTTATTTGAAATGAGTTTATTGCCTTTAAAGCTGCTTGACTGTCGCTAAATATGTAGATCTTCCTATTTGAGTAGGATCTTCTAGAGCATTCATGTAGACAGTAAATGATGGCAAGCAGTTCCGCTTGAAATACTGTGGCATGTTTTCCTAGTCGGCGGGCAATCCTTACTTTAGGTCTAACTCCACAGATTCCAGCACCTGCCTTTTCGTTCCGTTTGGAGCCATCTGTGTACCACACAATGTCTCCATTCGTAAGCTTGTAGTTTTCCTCTTTCCATTTCTCTCTTGGGTCAATAAGTACTTCGAAGGGTCTATGAAAGAGGAATCTTGTCTCCATGATGTCAGAGGGCATCAAAAGTATAGGATCAAAGAATTTTTGGTTAATGCTAGTGTGGGACACTTGGCTGGCATAATTCATCCACAATCCAGCATTTTCCAGTCTGTAAGAGCTTCTTCTGGCAACACCACTGATGAAGATATCAAGTGGGACAACAGAAAGAATAGTTTCCATGGCTCTGGTGGGAGTAGAGGACATAGCACCTGTTATACTCAAACAGGCAGCTCTTTGAAGGCTGTCTAGTTTGGTCTTAACAGTCAATTGTTCCGTCTTTTTCCACCAGACCACTGCAGCATAAGTCATAGTAGGTCTAATAGCCATTGTATATAGCCAATAGGTCATCCTTGGCTTTAGACCCCATGATTTACCAAGAACTCTTCTACATCGTAGAAGTCCTACTTTTGCTTGGTTTATTTTGTTTTTCAAATGCTGATTCCAGGTTAATTTAGTGTCCAGTATAACTCCCAAATATTTAACCTCATTCAGCATATTTACTTTTTCTCCCAACAGGGTAGGTGTATCTCTTTCATCAATGCAGGTTCTTCTTCGCGTAAATGGGACAAGAGTAGTCTTTTGAGGATTTACTCTCAAATTCTTCTCACAACACCATCTTGCGATTCTGTTCAGGGTCCCTTGCATGATATTTGTCACTGTTTTTTCATCTATGCCTGATATGTATACGACGATGTCGTCTGCATATCCTTGAGCATAAATGCCGCTTTGATTGAGGTCTGCTAATAGGTCATCAACCACCAGGTTCCATAACAGAGGGGAGAGAATTCCTCCCTGAGGGCATCCCCTAGTGGGTCTAGCCTCAAGTGTTGCCCCAAACAACTCGGTTGTAATAATTCTGTCTGCAAGTAAGGAGTTAATCCAGTTGCAGATAAGTGGTTCAATAGCTCTGCCAGCAGCGGCAGCAGCGATTGAGTTAAAAGAAGTGTTATCAAAAGCACCCTCAATATCTAGGAAAGCTGCCAAAGCCATTTCCTTGAACTCCAGGGTCTTTTCAATCTTTACAACCAGGTGTTGCAAAGCCACCTCTGTAGATTTACCTGATTGATAAGCAAATTGGTTCTTGTGAAGAGGTCTGGTGCTCCTCAACACATCCCTGATGTGTCTATCAATTATCTTTTCCATGCACTTAAGTATGAAAGATGAAAGACTAATAGGACGAAAGTTCTTAGCCTGGTCATATTGGTTTTTCCCAGGTTTGGGCAGAAAGACTACTCTTGCCTTTCTCCATTGTCTAGGGATGTATTCAAGAGCCAGACTGGCTCTGAACATTTTGCACAGGATCTGTGAGATGAGTTCAGCCGATTTCTGAAGCATAATCGGCATTATCCCATCTGGTCCTGGAGTTTTATATGGTTCAAAAGAGTTGATAGCCCATAATACCTGTTTATCAGTAAAGAGTTTCTTGGCAACTATCCAATTTTCCCTCCTCACCTTTTTAGGAAATCCCAAGGGAGAGGGGTTCAATTCATTGGATACCAAGTTGGATTTGGGAAAATGTGTTTCGACCAGAGTCTCTATAACTTCTTGGCCAGTCTTGGTATAGCCACCGGAATCATTCTTAAGAGTCCCCACCAAAATTGGCGTATCTCTTTTAAGAATTTTATGGAGTCTAGCACCTTCAGCAGTACTTTCAACTGAATCACAGAACTTCCTCCATGAATTCCTTTTGGCCATTCGAACAGCTTTGTTGTATTCTGCAAGTAGGCACTTATATTCTTCCCACTTACCAGATTTTTTTGCTTTCCTGAAAAGTTTTCTTACTGCCTTTCTCTGTCTCATGAGATCTTGGTTCCACCAAGAGTTTGGTTGTGTACCCTTTCTCATAAGCAGAGGACAGTTGTTAATGTATGACATGTGGATCGCCTGTTGCAGACCGTCTGCAAGCAGTTCCAGATCATAAGTGTCATAGATTTTCTGGGAAAAGTCCTCCAGGTAATTCTGGAGTTCATTATTGAATAAAGTCCAGTTCGTCCTTTTGGGATCCCTAAACGTTTTTTCCCAGCGATATTCGGATTTTAATAAAAAATGGATAAATTGATGGTCTGCCATTGAAGGCTTCTCATCAACATGCCATTTTTCAACATAACTACTTAATTCTGGACTGGCTAAGGTTATGTCAAGTACTTCCTTTCTTACACTGGTAATGAAGGTCGGTTTATTTCCTACATTTAAAATATCTAGGTTATTTTCAAGTATAAAGTCTAAGAGTAACTCACCTCTATCATTGATGTTTGAGCTGCCCCAGATTGTGTGGTGTGCATTCACATCACAACCAAGAAGTAATCCTGATTGTTGTTCTGCACACACAGTCAACAATCTCTTCAGTTCTGCACTCACAGGATCTTTTTCTTCATATGGCAGGTACCCAGAGCCTATCAAAATTTCTTTGGTTCTCCCGCCATCATGAAGTGTTATCTTAGCAACTGCCAAGTCCCTAGAACAGAGTTCATGAATCGGCAGTGCATCAATGTTGTTGTTGATAAGCAAGCAAGCTCTAGGAGAAGAGCTCGCAAGATCATAAATCAACTTACCTCCACTGTCCCTTAATCCCCTGATGCCTTTTTTATACAACCAGGGTTCTTGAATTAGGGCAATGTGGATTCCCTCAGTCCGGAAGGTCCCACTGAGGTTGGCAGCAGCAAGTCTTTTATGCTGTAGGTTGATCTGCAGAAGCTTCAGGGACATGGTCAGAGGAAGCAGCAGCAGATGGTTTTTCCAGAATTCTGGCCTGCACTTGGGTAAAGCCTAAGTAAAATTTACTTTCTCTACCGATCAAGGTCTTGGCGTCTTGTTCTGGAACATTTACAACAATGGTTCTGCCCTCATTACCAGATTTCTGGTTGAGGATTCCCCATTCTGTGGCTGTTAGTCCTCCGTTCTGAGCTTCAATTTTCTGAAGAATCTCTTGGCCGGAGAGCTTGTTGTAGATAGCTGGGATCCGAGCTATAAATTTGGATGTTTTAACAATCCTACGTGCTTCGTCAACAAGAAGGGACAGGCCGTTCCATGGTGACATTTCTCTAACAGTTCTGGTCAGCCATTGACTGCTGTTAGAGTCTGCACATAAGATGATAAATGCCCCTCCTTCTAGACGACAGTACTTGAATCGAGGTCCGGTTCCCGAGGGAATGCCCTCAATTCTAGCCATTGCGTCTAGTTGGAAGGACGTCAGCTGGTCTTCTGACAGTTTCTGGTCTGGGTATCCTTCCACGACAACTGCCATCTTCACAGCTGACAAAGTGTCACTGTAACTCGGGTCTGACTCGTCACCGGGTTTGGTCCTTTTTTTGGCTTTTTTCTCTTCAGAGAGGGGAGTGCTACCATCCGACCTTGGCCTCTTGGTAGAGGGTCTGATCGGGGTCTGTACCTCCTTTCTTCTGGGAGTAGTTTGAGCTTTGGGCTTTGGTCTTTTTTCTTCCCAGGTGCCCTTGGCTAATTTTCTTTCTTTGGTCAGCCGTTTTTTGGCAGCCCCAGAGATTCTTTTCTTCTGTAGGTTAATCCTATCAAGCCCCGAGACTACCTTTTGGAGATCGGGATCTCTTTCAAGGTCTGTCTGTAGGGTTGAAGGGCCTGCTACAGAAGATTGGGTCTCCATCAAGGTCTGGTTTTCTTCCTCGTTGGAGTCGGTGTTTGTTTTTTTGTTTTTATTGATATCCATAAAAGGTTGTATTATTTGCAGGAAGTATAAAGTCCACCCCGCCAGAGCCTGCATGCCAGGGTAAGGCAAAAATACTCCTAGAGGTCGCCAGGCTCTCTAAGAGGCTCCGTTAAAGACACCACTTAACCGTTGGTGCCATGCACCCATCAGCACGGGTCGCATAACACTTTGGGTTGACGGGAGCTGGTCCACGTCCCCTTATTCAATATTCAGGGGATATCCTGAGTAAGTTTCGGCTCAGGACATTCGGCTATCCGCCACCTGCCGACGCGCTCGGTAGCAGAGCTCATGCCCCGAGACAGTGACTTGCACAACAGCGACCATTTCCCTTTACTTATCACTCATGTTAACTGTACTCGTAGCAGGCTTCACCCATCTACGTACTTATACAAACGAGCAGATTGGGGTGTATTTGGGGAAGAAGCAGTGATAACAGAAGCTATGGTAACTGTTGATGATATTAATCATGCTGTGCATAACGTCACCGAAAGTATCATAGGGGCAGCGGAAATTGCTATCCCTAAGAGTTCATCCCGTGTGAGTAAGCACTACAAACCATGGTGGAATAATGAGTGCCAAACGGCATACAAGAAACAGAGGAAGTTGTGGGGTATTTTCCGACGATACCCTAGTACCCAGAATCTTATTGCTTTTAAAATAGCCAAGGCATTTGCCAGAAAAGTGCGACGCCGTAGTCAGAAGGAATCATGGAAGAATTATGTGTCTTCAATAACATCTTCGACATCTAGTAAGCAATTGTGGAAGAAGGTCAAGGCAGCAAACGGTTTGTATTCGGAATTTTCCTGTCCGATTTTAGAAACCAGAGGCACCACTTATTCTTCCGTAGAGGATGTTGCCAACATCATCGGTGAAGCTTTTGAAAAAGTGTCTAGCTCTGAATCCTACAATCCAACTTTTTTGGTTGTTAAAAATCGTGCTGAGCAGACACCTATCAACTTCAAAAGCAAACTCTCTCTACCATACAACTGCGACTTCAAGATGTTCGAATTGAAACGATCTTTATCAAAGGCACATAATACTAGTCCAGGTCCAGATCAAATTGGTTACGATATGCTCAGGCATTTGAAACAAGACTCCATCTCGAATGTCCTTCTCTTTAATAGAATCTGGAGGGAGCAGACCTTCCCTTCAGCATGGAGAGAAGCTGTCGTTATCCCAATTCTGAAACCTGGTAAAAATCCCAAAGATCCTCTGAATTATCGGCCGATAGCCTTAACCAGTTGCCTATGTAAGACTTTTGAGCGCATGGTCAATGCTCGTCTCATTTATGTACTGGAAAAGAACAAATGCATTTCTCCTTTCCAGAGTGGGCTCAGACGTGGCCGGTCCACTCTAGACAACATTCTATTTCTGGAAACGGAGATCCGTAAAGCATTTGTTAGGAGAAACCATTTAGTTTCAATTTTTTTCGATGTCGAGAAGGCATATGATCGCACTTGGCGATATGGAATTCTGCGTACTTTGTTCGACTTTGGTTTTAGAGGTAACTTACCTGTTTTTATTTTTAACGTTTTAGCTTCACGTGTTTTTAGAATCAGAATTGGTTCTACGTTTTCCCGCGATTTTATTCAATCTGAGGCCGTCCCTCAGGGAAGTATTTTAAGTGTGACTCTTTTTAACCTACATTTTAGCCAAATTCTTTAGAAACTTCAACCATCTGTTCGTGGAACACTCTATGTCGATGACCTTCAGATTTCATGTCAGGGAAGTAACATGCGTCTAATTGAAAGGCAACTACAAACTGCGGTTAACAATCTTCTTCAGTGGTGTGATCAGAACGGCCATACTCTTTCTCCTACAAAGAGCAACTGCGTCCATTTCTGCAAGAAAAGGAACCTTCATCTTGATCCTGTTATCCATATTCGCAACACCCCCATCCCTGTAATTAACGATATACGTTTCCTAGGAGTGATTTTTGACAGCAAGTTAACTTTTCTTCCGCATGTCCTCTCTCTACGGAAGAAGTGCGAAAAGTCATTAAACATCCTCAAAGTGCTGTCGAATACATCTTGGGGTGCTGATCGTACCTCTTTACTCAGAGTGTATCAGTCGATCATTCTATCTCGAATCGACTATGGGTGTATTGCGTATGGTTCTGCTCGAGACTCAGTCTTGCGCAGATTGGACACAATTCACAACTCGGCCATGAGAATATGCTCTGGTGCATTTAGAACATCACCCATCCCTAGTCTGGCCATAGAGTGTTACCAACTTCCTCTTGATCTCAGAAGGAAAAAGCTGTCGATCAATTTTCATTTTAAAGTTTTATCCATGTCCTCTCATCCTTTGAAACCCATGACTCTTTCTCCTAGTTTGAATCCCCCTCGGGGGCTCACATCTTGTGAGTACGGGCCTGGCAAACCCGAGGTACCCTAGCTGGGCCTAACATTTTCTTTTCTTTCTCTTTTTGTTAGGCCCTACCGTATGTACTGTTTTCTTGTTACTTTTGGTTCTGTTCATTCGTTTGATTCCGTATGTTTTTATAGGCTTTTCATCTCTGTTTTTCACTTCTATTTTGAGTTTAGTTTTTTGCTTATATTTCTGGATTTAGTTTTTTGCTTATATTTCTGGATTTAGTTTTATTTTAATTCTTTGGATTCATTTATATAATTTTGTTGGATTTTCCCAACCCACGTGTTTGCCGTGCGTGGCGTCCCGTAAGGGGGAGAATGGGATCCTGGGGTTACCTTGCGTAGGATTCACATGGTTGGGTCCTCGCATGCGTGCCCTTTGGCCCAGGATTCACTGTAGACGGGTGGCAGGAGGTAGCCCCCTTCTGTCAATCGGCTGGTAGTGCAAATTCCATCTTCACTGCCTAGGGTTAGCATTGCGGTTAGGGTTGCCCTGCGGATCTACAACTCGAAGCCGTAATGCTATATCTCGATGCTATCCCTGAGACCCCAAGGGTCTCCCCTTGTTGGGCTCTGTGATGGGTGGGGACGCATCGAGATGAACATCATTTCTTTAATAATGGCATCTCTAATTTCTTCTGGCGCGGGTGGAGCCTCCAAAACCCCAAACCCAACCAACCAAACTCAGCAAAAACGAACCTCTGACCAGATGATTGAATCGAACCAACCAAAAAAACTATCAACAAACCTACCTGTTTACTTTATTATACAATCTGATGACCCTACCTTTAAGACGAAATCTCCCTTCTTCATTCAGAAAGCAGTCCAAGGTGCAATTGGAGAGGCCAAAAATATCAAGCGTCTTCGTTCTGGAGATCTCTTGGTAGAAACGGCCACTCCTTTGCAATCTAAATCTCTCATGTCACTTAAAACACTCGCTACCATTCCTGTTTCAACAATGCCTCACAAAAGCCTCAACTACAGCCAAGGTGTTATCTCCGAAACGGATTTACAATGTGTAGATGAAGCCGAGCTCGTCGCTGAACTTTCCAGTCAGGGCGTAGTGAAGGCTCATCGAATCACAATAAAACGTAACGGAGAAATACTACCGACCAAACATATAATCTTAACTTTTGATTCCCCTGTTTTACCCACAACTATAAAAGCTGGCTATTTAAACTGTCGCATCCGCCTATATATCCCGAATCCGTTGCGCTGTTTCAAGTGTCAACGGTTCGGGCATTCTAAAAACACTTGTAATAGGCCGGACACATGTGCTAAATGTGGAATTGCTGGCCATGCCGATCGGGATTGCACCGCAGATGCCCTTTGCGTTAACTGCAATGGTGCCCACCCTGCGTTTTCCCGGTCGTGCCCCGAATGGCAGCGAGAAAAGAAAATCCAAACCATCAAAGCAGAAAGCAATGTGTCCTACGCCGAGGCAAAGGCAATGGTGCCGACTTTACCATCTAAAACCGGCCAAAAAACATACTCGGATGCACTTCAACCCAAACCATCAAATAGCATTAGCGTTCAAACCAATCTGTCATATCCCTGTCAATTGCAAACCCCTAATACATCCAAATCCGTGTCCAAACCTAATACTACAACTACCGCAATACAAACAAAGTTAGTCTGCATTAAAACTATTAAACCTCAACAAACCGAATCCCCTCTAACTACAATAGCTAAACCTTTAACAAAATCTACAAGTAAACCTGGGGAAGCCCTTAAACTTAAGGTGCATTCAAAAAACAAAAAAAATGCTGAACCTGAGAACAGTACTTTACCCATAAAACAAAAAACTACTAAAATAAAATCAATAGATCCTACTAAATCAGATTTCTCATCGGAAGAAGATGCCATTTCCGGGCTATCTGATTCCGGTGAAATGGAGGTAGAGTTGGGGCTGGAGAATCCTATTCATCTCCAACCTAGGAGCAAGTCGAAAGAAAGGCGGACTGATATTAATAAATCTTAAAATTCAGTCTCCTTTCTTGGAATTGTCGCGGTTTCCACCACAATTCGGTTGACATCAAACATCTAGTTGATGAACATAAACCTGTTTGTATCTGTTTGCAAGAGACGCTCTTGAAGCCTTTTCAGAGCTCTCTTGTTAGGGGATATAGTCCTCTCCGGAAGGACTATGTCAGCGGCGACAGAGCTAGCGGTGGTGTCGCTATATTTACATCAAATAGCAATCCATCCACCCCGCTAACGCTCTCGACCAAACTTCAAGCTGTTGCTGTCAGAGTCGCCATACACAATCAATTAATTACTGTGTGTTCCGTTTACCTCCCCCCTAATCTTACTATCAGACAAGCAGATTTAAACAGGCTTTGTGGACAGCTTCCTCTCCCTTTTATTATAATGGGAGACTTTAATGGCCACAATCCTCTTTGGGGTAGCCCAGACATCAATAACCGTGGAAAGCAAATCGAGAAGTTAATCACAGACCAACATCTCTGTATATTTAACAATGGGCAACATACATACTTCCACGCCCCATCGAGGACTTTTCATGCCATCGATCTCGCCCTGTGTTCACCATCTCTTTTTTCTGATTGGACGTTTTTTGTGGAAAATGATCCTTTCCACAGTGATCATTTTCCTGTGGTCCTAAACTACCAAGGAAGGTTAAATACTCCTGTAATCCGCCAACCCCGATTCATCATCGAACGGGCGGGTTGGGACATGTTTTCTTCTATCGTTTCTCTTTCTGATGAGATGGTGGACCAGGATGACATCGATGTAGCTGTGCAATCTGTCACCAACGCCATTATTGAAGCTGCGCACCTTGCCATACCTGTGTCATCAACAACACTACCGAAACAATCCAAACCGTGGTGGAACCAAAACTGTAGACTTGCTTATAGGAAGCAAAAAAAATTGTGGGGTATTTTTCGTAGGTACCCCACTACGACAAATCTTGTTAATTTTAAACGGGCACGAGCTGAGGCGCGTCAGATCCGCCGCCGAAGCCAGAGGGATTCTTGGAGGAAGTATGTTAGCAGCATAACTTCCTCAACGTCTTCCAAGAGGGTCTGGAACAAGGTCAATAAGATCAAGGGCCGTTATCCCAATTACTCTATCTCCATCTTAGAGAACCATCTGGGAGTTGTTTCAGACCCGAAGGATATTGCCGATACTCTTGCAGATGCATTTGCCAAGGTATCGAGCAATTACAATTATAAAGAGCCGTTTGCATCATATAAGCTTCGAGCTGAGAGAACAAAGTTAAATTTCACTTCTACCTCTTCGGAAGAATATAATTCCGATTTTACTTTGGCTGAGTTGATGCAAGCTTTATCTGGTTCCAACAATTCTGCTGTTGGGCCAGACAATATACATTATACAATGCTTAAACATCTCCAGCCACTCCAGCTCAAGCTTATATTGAAATTGTTTAACCGTATTTGGCGGGAGAACACATTTCCATCTAATTGGCAACGAGCTCTTATAATACCAATTGTGAAACCTGGTAAAGACCCCAAGAATCCCTCAAGCTACCGCCCAATTGCATTAACTAGTTGTTTTTGTAAACTCCTGGAGAAACTAGTTAATGCACGTCTTTTATTTTATCTTGAATATAATCACTGTCTGTCTCGGTTCCAGAGTGGTTTTCGTCGTGGACGAAGCACTATTGACAACCTGCTCCTCCTGGAAACTTCAATTCGGGAGGCTTTTGTCAAGCGGAACCATTTGGTATCTGTATTCTTTGACATGGAGAAAGCCTATGATCGTACTTGGAGATATGGTATACTCAAGGACCTACACGATTTAGGTCTGAGAGGAAACTTACCATCATTTATTGAAAACTTCTTGAAACGAAGAATCTTCCAAGTACGAGTCAACTCGATTCTATCTGATGAGTTCATACAAGAACAAGGTGTTCCCCAGGGAAGTGTGTTGAGTTGCGCACTATTCATCATCAAAGTCAACAGCCTTTTGACCTGTCTTCCTCCAGCAGTGTCGGGCACGTTGTTTGTTGATGACTTCCAGATGTCATGCGCCTCAACCAATATGTCAACCATAGAGAGACAACTTCATCTCGCTATCAGGAGAGTCACGGACTGGGCTAATAAGAATGGATTTACTTTTTCCGCTGAAAAAACCGTAGCCATGCACTTCTGCAGGAAACGTGAGCTTCACCATGATCCAGAAATATTTTTAAATGGTGTGCAAATACCCATAGTCAGAGAGACTAAATTTCTGGGTGTAATATTTGACTCAAAGCTCACTTTCCTGCCTCATATCAAACATCTAAAACTGAAGTGCAATAAAGTCCTGAATCTCCTGAAAGTTCTCTCTAACACTTCCTGGGGAGCTGACACAACCTCCATGTTAAAGATATACAGGTGCCTGGTCCGTTCCATACTTGACTACGGCTCGGTGGTGTACGGATCAGCCAGAAAATCGGCTCTAATGCTCCTGGATCCTGTTCACCATTCAGGTCTCAGGATCGCATCAGGAGCATTTAGTACATCACCGGTGCAAAGTTTATACGTGCTTTGTCTGGAAGCCTCTCTGGGGCTGAGACGGGACAAACTTTCTTTAAAGTTCTATTTTAAAGTAAAATATCATCCTTCTCATCCTCTTTTAGAACATATTTTAAACCCTCTTTATCATCGACTTTTTAACGCACGTCCATCATGCATTCCATCATTTGCATTAAGAATTCGCTCCATCCTTTCATCTCATAACATTGATGATTTTAAGGTCCGCCCCATTTCATTTTCCATTCCACCCTGGCATCACCATCAAATCATTGTTCTTAATATTTTTAGCAATTTTAAGAAAAGCTGCACACCAGACATCATTTTTACAAATTTATTTTATTATCATAGAAATTCTTTTTCCAATTTTAAGGCAATATATACGGATGGGTCAAAGAGCCAGGGGCATGTAGGAGCTGCTGCAGTTCATGACGATATCATCATGTCCAGAGAACTGCACCATAGCAGCTCCGTTTTTTCAGCTGAGTCCCTGGCTATTTTATTGGCCTTGCAGTTTATTTTAAAGCAAGGCCATGATCAGTGGATTGTTTACACAGATTCCAAAAGTTGTTTAGACGCAATAAATAATCCACTGAATCAGACCCATCCTTTTATTTTAGAAATTTTAAAAACTCACATCACTCTTTGTGAAAGAAATTTTAAAGTCCTTTTTTGTTGGATCCCAGGTCATGTGGGGATCATGGGTAATGAGCGCGCAGATACTAACGCACGATCAGCAAGTGGACCTAGGAGCACTTGGCTCTGCCCTGACGACGCATATAAAGCTTGTGAAACTGCTCTGTCTCTCACTTGGCAGGCCATGTGGGATGCACAGACAGCTAACAAGCTGCGTTCGTTTCAGCCCTTAATATCCGGATTTGCGCCCATCCAGCAATCCAGGAAAAGGGAAGTGCTCCTAACTCGATTAAGAATAGGCCACACTCGTTTTACCCATGTGCATCTTCTGCTGGCAGAAGGTGCCCCCACATGCAATACCTGTGGAGTTGTATTTTCTGTTCTCCATATTTTAAATGAATGTCCGTGTTTTAATCCTGTTAGACAGCGGCATTTTAAATCTAATCACCCTTCACTATTTAACATTTTAAATTCACCTCCTCATAAAAATCTTTTTAATTTCTTACAAGACATTGGATTTTATCATTTGATTTGAATAGTTGTTTTTCTTATTTGTGACTTTTTAAATTATGATTGAAACCTTTTTATATTCATTTTAAAACTGATTAACGATTGGTTGGCGCAGTATGGTCCTCGTGTTGCCCTTGCGCCGTTAAACTTAAATCAACCAACCAACCAACCAACCTAGTTTGAATCGTCTTTTTGTTGCCCGCCCATCTCACACTGTTCCATTTAGTGAACGAGTAAAAACCATACTTACTAATACCGATTTGAGTGATGTTATGGTGCAGATAAACGAAGGCTTATGTTTTCCACCATGGGATATTCCATCTTTCCCTCATCTCAATCCCTTCATTTCATATTATAAAACTGATACTGCTCCAGCGATTTACCAGCAATTATTCCATCAACACAGCTGTCATTATAACTCATACTTGCCAGTGTTTACAGATGGGTCAAAAGGAATGGGATATGTTGGCTGCGGTGTCATTCTTGATAACTCAGCTTCTAGTTACAGACTTCATCCCTCTTGTTCTGTGTACACTGCCGAAGCAGTAGCAATTTCCCAAGCCCTCCAACTAATATCTAGGAGTCCCCATCGTAACTTTTGCATATACACGGTCAGTATGAGTGTACTAAAGCAGCTGGAGCACTATGACACTGACTGCCATCCAGTAGTGTTAGATATTTTTAAAATTTTAAAATCCATTAGAAATGAAGGCTATGATATTGTTTTTTGTTGGGTGCCGAGTCACGTTGGTATTAAAGGTAACGAGCTTGCTGATAGCGCTGCAAAGGCAGCTTCTGTCATATTGCAACATGCCGTTCCATTAGTCGATATAAAGGCGTACACAAAGAAGTTTTTCATCTCCAAATGGCAGGAGTCATGGGATCTGCAACAAAGCAACAAGTTGCACTCCATTAAACCCACCATTCACCAATGGGCTATTGCACCACTACGGAAGACTGATGTAAAATTGACAAGACTCCGTATTGGACACACTCGTTTTACTCACCGTCATCTTTTATTGGGGGAAAATCCTCCATTTTGTCTTTCATGTCAAACTGATTTTACTGTTTTTCATATTTTAATTGTCTGTCCTGCTTTTAATCAACAACGCCTTAAGTATTTTAATAGCACAATTTTAAACTTGCACGATTTGATTGGAGAAATTCCTCATTCAAATCTTTTTTCGTTTTTAAATGACATTGGGTTTTTAAGTCACATCTAGTTCATTTTACTGTAATACTTTTTTCGTCAAGTTGCCGGCCAACATTTTTGACACCCTTTTTATATTTATACCTCTGTTTTTAATGTTTTACACTTAATTTTTATATTTTAACTATTTTTATTTTTTTTATCTTGGGCTTGGCGCAGCATGTCCGAAACCGGACCTTGTGCCATTAAAACTAACATCAAATCAAATCAACCGGCGTTATAACCATGTGCCAATTCTTCTCTGGCTATCAATAAAGCCTTTCTCACTTCCAAAGGATGGACTGGAAGTTCTTGTGGCAAAGCTAATTCATTTTCAAGTAAATTGTTCATCTTTGTTTCGATTGTGCTCTCTCCAAATGTTGTACGCTGGCTCAAAATGGCCGTTGTTAATAGCAGAGGCTTGGATGCAGGTAACCAGTCGGTCCCGTTACTTCCTCCATCTAAACCAGCTCCCTTTCCCCCTCGGGGGCTCACTTTTGTGAGTACGGGCTTGGCAAACCCGAGGTACCCTAGCTGGGCCCTAGCATTTTTCTTTCCTTTCCTTTTTTGCGAAGGCCCTACCTTGTGCACTGCTTTTCTGTTGACAATTTTGTATTTATGCTTGACTTTTTATCTTGTTTTAATCCATATAAGTTATTTACGTTTTCATAATATTTGGTTTCTTTAATTCTGTTTCATTTTGCCATTGCTGTTTAGTTATTTTATTTTTGCCAGTACCTTGGCCTGCACGTTTGCCGTGTGCGGTGACCCGTAAGGCAGGAAAATAGGATCCTGGGGATCCTGTGGCGTCCCATATCAGGACAGGTTATTAGTTTCCTGGGGGCGCTACTGCGTTCCCTTTGGCCTACGCTTCGGCCGAAACGGGAGGCAGAGTGGGGCCCGACTCTGTCAATCGGCTGGCGGTACCAGAACCTTTGGGTTGCTGACTGCTTAAGGGTAAGGACTGGGTGGTCATGGTGCCCGAGGGTGGTTTACCTTGGGGAGCCACACCCTGTCTACCCAGAACGACCTCGGCGTACTACCTCTTAGCAGGCCCATTGCTTGCTACCCATGTTGGGCTCGGTGGTGGGCGGGGGTGTACGTCGAGTTTTTTAATTCACTTAATATGGCTGCTTTTCCTTCTTTAAGCCCGACGGGAGGCCAAAATCCCCAAGCATTTCAAACAAAACGATCCATTGAAACTACAGACAATTTAATTATCCCCAAAAAGCTCACTACAGAATCAAACTTACCATCCTTTCTAATAGTACACTCTGAATCCGAACAACTAGCTAAATCGTCTCCATTCCTAATACAGAAGGCTATTAAGGGTATATGTGGTAACGATCCCAAAACCATTAAAAAACTACGTTCTGGTGACCTTCTAATTCAGACAATAAACTCTAGACAATCTGACTACCTTCTGAAAACAACATCAATAGCCAATATTACTGTTCAAGTAACTCCCCATAAAGCTTTGAACTTCTCGCAGGGCGTTATTTCAGAGTCCGACCTACTCGACGTAGACGACTCTGAACTGACTTTAGAACTATCAGCCCAGGGAGTTACTGACGCCAAAAGAATAACTATCAAGAGAGATGGAAATATAATTAAAACCAGACATGTAATTTTAACGTTCAATAGCCCTAACCTTCCGAACAGAATCACAGCAGGTTACTTAAACTACCATGTTAGACCTTACATCCCAAATCCTCTGCGGTGTTTCAAGTGCCAAAAGTTTGGTCACTCGAAAAACACCTGCAGAGCGAAAACTGAAGCATGTGCTACGTGCGGCAGCACCGAACATCCGAGCGAAGGCTGCCGTAAAGAACCTGTTTGTGTTAACTGTTCCGAATCGCACCCAGCTTACTCCAGAAACTGCAGCGTATGGAAAAAAGAAAAGAAAATACAAGAACTCAAAGTAAATAATAGTATTACCTATCCCGAAGCTAAAATCATGTATACCCAGCTCTTTCCCGAAACAAAGGGAAAAAGTTATTCAACAGCCACAGCAACTTGTAAAACAGAAGTCACCACCCAAACTCAAATTTCTATCCCCACAAACATAAACTTAACTCCTGAAAATCTAATCAAATTCTTTACTTGTCAGTCCAAATCATCCCCATCTCAAACAGAACCAATTCCATCCAGCCTAAAAAATGCAAATCCCCTTAACAAAACAAAACCAAAAAATATTAAAAAGAGTGACACACACAAACTAACCAAACCTGGAGAAGCTCTGAAACAAAAAGTTTTAAAGAAAACAAGACCACACACTGATTCCTCAAATGTACCCAAAAATATTGCTGAAACCCCTTTATTATCTTTAATGAAGAAAGTTTCTTCCGTCCAACCAACTGATATTGGACAATATGAGTCATCTGAGGATGAAGTCATATCGGGCCTTTCAGATTCTGGTGATATGGAGGTTAAATTAGGGCTCGAGACCCCTCCTAATCTCAAACCAAGGAGGAGGTCGAAAGAACGGGGATCTGCCACTAATTCATCTTAACATTCAATCTCCTTTCCTGGAATTGTCGCGGTTTCCTCCACAATTCGGTAGACATTAAACATCTCATCGATGAATACAAACCTGTCTGTTTCTGTCTGCAAGAGACGCTCTTGAAGCCCTTCCAGAGCTCTCTTGTTAGGGGATATAGTCCTCTTCGTAAGGATTGTGTCAGCGGTGACAGAGCCAGCGGTGGTGTTGCTTTATTTATAGCGAATAACAATCCATCTGCCCCGCTACTGCTCACAACTAACCTACAAGCTGTCGCCGCTAGAGTCACTGTGAAACACACACTAATCACAGTTTGTTCACTTTACCTTCCCCCTAATCTTAATATCAGACAAGCAGATTTAGACAGGCTGTGTGACCAGCTTCCGTCTCCTTTTATTATAATGGGAGACTTGAATGGTCACAATCCTCTTTGGGGTAGCCCAGACATAAACAATCGTGGAAGATTAATAGAAACATTACTTGCCAATCAAAATCTCTGTCTCCTAAACAATGGGCAACCAACACACTTCCACACCCCATCGAGGACATTCCACGCGATCGATTTGGTCTTGTGTTCGCCATCTCTTTTAAATCTATGGTCTTTCGATGTAGGACATCATCTTTTCAACAGCGATCATTTCCCTATACGAATTGAAATGATACAAACTGATGCTGTTTCCCCTGTTCGTCAACCTCGTCTCAAAGTTGAAGCTGCAAACTGGGAACAGTTTTCTACTATCGTGAATATATCTGATGAGATGGTGGACCAAGATGACATCGATGAAGCCACAAAATCAGTCACACAGGCTATTTTGAAAGCTGCCCGCTTTTCAATGCCTATTTCATCGATTACTCTACCGAAAATACCGAAACCGTGGTGGAACCACGATTGCAAAGTAGCCCATAAAAAGCAGAGAAAGGCTTGGGGTATCTTTCGGCGATACCCCACTGAAGCCAACCTCATAAAGTTTAAGAGAGCGCGAGCTGAAGCTCGTAAGATTAGACGGCGTAGTCAGAGGGATTCTTGGCAGATTTTTGTCAGTACCATAACATCTTCAACATCTTCTAAAAGGGTCTGGAACAAGGTCAACAAAATCAATGGCCGATATCCCAGTTCCTCTGTTTCAATCTTGGAGAATAACCAGGGAATTGTTTCAGATCCTAAAGAAATAGCTGACACCCTTGCTAGTGCTTTTGCAATGGTATCTAGCAATTCGAATTACAAGGAGCCGTTTGCCTCAATCAAGCTTCATGCTGAGAGAAAAAGATTAAATTTTACTTCGACTTATATAGAAGATTATAACTCTGATTTCACTATGGCGGAATTAATTAACGCATTGGCTGGTACCCATAACTCTGCCGTGGGGCCAGATGAAATACACTATTATATGCTGAAACATCTACCGCCACTCCAGCTGAAGCTTGTATTGAAACTATTTAACCGCATTTGGCGAGAAAATATATTTCCATCCACTTGGCAGCGAGCTCTTGTGATACCAATTGTTAAACCTGGTAAGGATCCCAAGAATCCCTCGAGTTATCGTCCAATAGCTCTCACTAGTTGTTTTTGCAAGCTATTGGAAAAAATGGTAAATGCTCGTCTTCTTTTCCATCTCGAATCCAACAATTATCTCTCTCGGTTTCAGAGTGGCTTTCGTCGCGGTCGCAACACTGTCGACAATCTTCTTCTCCTCGAAACATCAATTCGAGAGGCTTTTGTCAAGCGGAATCATCTGGTATCTGTATTTTTTGACATGGAGAAAGCTTATGATCGTACTTGGAGGTATGGTATCCTCAGAGACCTGCATAATTTAGGGGTTCGAGGAAATCTACCACTCTTCATTGAAAACTTCCTTTCACGAAGAGTCTTCCAAGTACGAATAAACTCAACCTTGTCTGATGAGTTCATTCAAGAGCAAGGTGTTCCCCAGGGAAGTGTATTGAGCTGCGCCCTTTTCATCGTTAAAGTCAACGACATACTGACCTGTTTACCACCCTCAGTGTCTGGTACGTTATTCGTCGATGACTTTCAGATGATGTGCGCCTCAGCAAACATGTCGGTTCTAGAGAGGCAATTACAACTTGCTATCAGAAGGGTTACTGATTGGGCTAACAGCAATGGATTTACGTTCTCCTCTGAAAAAACTGTTGCCATGCACTTTTGCAGGAAACGTGAGCTACATCTTCATCCAGAGATATATTTAAACGGACTACAAATTCCTGTTGTCCCAGAAACAAAATTTCTTGGGGTTACTTTTGATTCTAAGCTCACGTTTCTTCCGCATATCAAGAAATTGAAAATAAAGTGCAATAAAACATTAAACCTTCTGAAAGTCCTCTCAAACACTTCCTGGGGTGCTGATACCACCTCCATGTTGAGAATCTACAGATGCCTGGTACGTTCTAAACTCGACTACGGCTCGGTGGTGTACGGATCAGCCAGAAAATCGGCTTTGATACTCCTGGATCCTGTTCACCATCATGGTCTCAGGATCGCATCAGGAGTATTCAGTACATCACCAGTCAAAAGCTTATACACATTATGCACGGAACCCTCTCTGGCGCTTAGGCGAGATAAGCTTTGCTTAAACACTTATTTTAAAATAAAAACCAATGCTTCACATCCACTTTCTGGTCATATTTTTAAACCTAAATATGAAAGACTTTTTAACGCACGCTCATCTTCCATCCCAACATTTTCATTGAGAATCAGAGAAATTCTTGCGTCTCATAGGGTAGACAACCTTCGTGTTCGCCCCCTCACTTCCATTATTCCACCCTGGCATCATCATGAAGTCACTGTTTTAAATCTATTCTCAAATTTTAAGAAATGTGAAGTACCTAGCATTGCATTTAAAAACATATTTTATCATCACCGTAACCATTTTTCACACTTCAAAGCGTTTTACACTGATGGGTCGAAGAGCCAGAGTCATGTGGGTTCAGCTGCTGTTTCGGATGATGTCACCCTGTCCATGGAGCTGAATCCGTGCAGCTCTATATTTACAGCGGAAGCCCATGCAATTCTCCTGGCTCTTAATCAAATATCCAGACAAAACTATAAGTTGTGGATTATATACACTGATTCAAGGAGCTGCCTTGATGCGCTCCAAAACCCTTTATCACAAACTCATCCATTGATCATTAACATTTTCAATAATCATACAAGGCTTTTAGATACTGGTTTTAAAATTTATTTTTGTTGGATTCCTGGACATGTGGGGATATTGGGGAATGAACGGGCCGATGAGGTTGCACGTACTGCCAATGGGCAGCGAAGCAACTGGCTTTGTTTAGATGACATACATAAAACATGTCAAGATGCTCTGCTCCACTCCTGGCAGGCCAAGTGGGATGCAGAGCTCAATAACAAATTGCACTCAATACAGCCTTTAATATCTGGCTTTGGCTTCTCTCAACCGAATAGGAAGAGAGAAGTGATCTTGTCACGGCTCCGCATCGGCCACACGCGTTTCACCCATGTCCACCTTCTGCTGGCAGAGGGTGCCCCCATATGTTCCACCTGTAATCAAGTTTATACTATCTTACACATTTTAACTGTTTGTCCTTGTTTTAACTCTATTAGACTTCGCCTTTTTCTTAATAATCATCCACCATTGTCATTACTTTTAGGTTCCACACCGCATCAAAATCTTTTTAAATTTTTAAAAGAAATTGGCTTTTATTATTTAATTTAAAGCATTTACCACTGTTTTTAACCCTAAATTGATATTTACTACCTTTTCTAATTTATTACTTTTAAAGTTGCTTTCATTTTAGAAACACTACCACCCAATTACTACAATTCCTAATCTAGATTGGGTGTATCCTTTTTAAAAGACGATTTCTTGATACTTTTATGGTTTCGGCGCAGTATGGCCTTTGAGTTGCTCTTGCGCCAGCAAAACCCCAAACCAAACCAGCTCCCTTTCTTCTGGTGAGAGGACCGAAGGGGAAGTCTGGCACGCCATCTAGAGCAAAGGCTTGAGCAAGTTGGCTGACATGTGGGCTACCAGTTGCACCATCTTGTCTGCGGCTTGATTTCACCCTAGAGTTACCGGTACCTTTAATATTATTCCAATGGTGTTGCCACCATTTAGAAAGAACTTTTTTGAGAGAAATTTTAAGACAAGAATATGGCAATTGTAGATCAAAAAAGGTTCCGTTGGCTGCTGCTTGTTTAGCAAATGTATCGGCTATCTCATTGCCAATAAGGCCATCATAGGCTTTAACCCAGTAAATGTTAAAAAACTCACTATGTTCTCTCAAAAATTTTTTGAAAGAAAATAGGATTTCAGATTTATTTTTTAAACTGCCCAGTGACTCGATCGAGGATTGACTGTCAGTAAAAATGTTGATAGTATGGTTATTATCTGTGGCCCATTTGACGGCCATCTTAATGGCTGACATTTCTGCCTGAAAAACCGTATTAAAAGTATCCATTTTATAACAAAACGAGAGTTGAAGTTCACCACGATAAAAAATACATACAGAAAAACCAACTTGATCATTAATTTTGGAGCCGTCTGTATAGACGTCCTATTGGGTATGAGGTAAAAATCTATTGTTTAATTCAAAAAACCAAGATGAAGGAAAAAAAGAGCACAGCGGGAGCCTTGACTCAAATGAAGAGGGATCTGGGAAATTAAGGTCATTGTAGGGATTAATTCTTTTCTTCCATATCATAAATTTTAAATATTGAAGATTGCAAACCAGAAAAAGGGGAGGAAGACCCAAAATAACCTGGAGAGAATCAGTAGGGGTGGTCCTGTAGGCACCAGAGATTCTTAAAAGAAAAATCCTTTGGAGCGAAGATAGGCGAGAGATCTGAGCGGCGCTCAGCTTCCCCGCCCAAACTCCAGCTCCATAGGTAACAATTTTTTCGATAACAACAAGATACCAAATTTTAAGAAGGGTTCTACTGGTGCCCCAGGAGACCCCACTAACTCTACCAAAGTTCTTAGAAATATTGTAGCATCTTTCAAAAACATTAAGGATATGAGGGCTAAACGACATCAAATGGTCTATAAAAATACCCAAAATTTTAATTTCTTTAACTATTTTAATAGATTTACCATTAATTTTAAAAATAGGGTTTCTGTCCAGGGGAGCAGTTTTGCCAAAAACTATGGCCCTGGTTTTCTCAATTGAGATCTCCAGAGCCAAAGACTCAAGAATCCCGCTGAGCTCTGATAAGGCAAAATTTGTGTTAGTTTCAAGAATTCTTCTAGTTCTCCCCAAGGCCACCACCGCCAGGTCATCTGCGAAAACTTGGACAAAAAAATTATTTCCGCCCAAAAGCAAAGTTTTGTTAAAATAAAGAAGCCACAGGATCGGTACAATGACCGATCCCTGTGGAGCTCCCTTATAAATGTTTTTGATGATATTGAGACCTTTCTCAAAAAAAGTGACCGTGCGTTCATGTAAATAGGAGTAAATAAAAAATTTTATATAAGAAGGAAAACTGAGTTGTTCAAAAATTTTCAAAAGTATTGCCCAGTTCATATTATCAAAAGCTGACTTAATGTCAACTGTTGTTAATGATACATGGTTAATTTTTTTCTGTGTTTTTATATATTGAGTAAGATCGAAGACAGCTTCTTCACAGCTAGATAATTCTTTGAAGCCGTACTGTTTTGGATGTAAAATTCCATTTGAAAAAAGGTGATAATTAAGGCGATTAATCAGTACTCTTTCTATAAGTTTGCCCAAAGTAGGAAGTAAGCATATTGGTCGGTAAGAAGATGGTGAAGCCGGGTCCTTTCCTGGTTTAGAAAGGAAAAAACTCTAGCATTTTTAAGATTTTTAGGAAAATGACCTAATAAAAAAAAATGATTAATAGATTCTCTGAATAGAAAGGGTGCCAAAAGAAATACTTTATTCCAAATTTGGTAATCAATGAGATCCAGACCGGGAGCCTTCCCATTTTTAATTTTTTTAAAAACATTTTGAATTTCTATATCTAAAACTGGGGGGATGTTTTCGCCCTGGTTAAAAAATGAGGGGAAAGAAAAAGACATTTCGGAAGAAGAAGGATTCCCAAAAAAATGATCCATAATTAAATTAACGCGGTCGGTAAAAGTTAAATTTGGATTATCAGAATGAATTTGTAGATAATCTGCAGGTTGTAATTTTTCGAAAGCCATTTTAAAGGTGATACCATAAACTTGATTATGGAGTGCACAAAAGCGACGCCAGGAGGCAGTCTTTTCAATATTGAGATTTCTTTTAAAAATAGCTCTGGCTTTCTTGTAACGAAGGCTCGTGGACTGGATCTCACCGATAGAACAATTATTGTTACGTAAATTTTTTAAAGAGGGCAGTTAGTAAATTCCTTTGGGTTTTCAACTCCGGAGTCCACCAATTGAATCTTCTACGGGTATTCTCCTTCTTTTTTCTTTTACGGATGTTTTTGAACGCACAGTCACGAACTAAATCTATAAAGGTTATAAAAAATTCTTCCAAGGAAGAAATATCAAAAATACTGTCCAATAGGCGCCTCAAGGTTGGGATGTGTTTCCTAAAGTGAAAAGCAAACCTACCAAGTCCAAATTTGGACTTGAAAAAAAATTCTTCTGTAGTTAAAATACCACTCCCGAGGGACGCTAAAACATAACGGTGATCGCTTAAAGACTCCGTGTCCAGGATCTTCCAGGATTTTAAAAAATGAAAAAAATTGGAGGAAATCAGCGTGAGGTCGGGGCACCCCCTACCCATTGATGAGTAGAAGGTGAACCCTTCCTCAACACGATTGCATAAAGAGAAATTATTTTCCAAAAGAAATTCCATGACTCTTCGGCCCCGAAGATCTTCAATGCCATAACCCCAGATCGGAGATCTGGAGTTGAAGTCACCCATAACAAAAAAAATTGTTTCGGGAAAAATCTATTTCTGAAAATTCGTC